>QLOH01000035.1:1373352-2060028 GCA_026901365.1 Sesbania bispinosa
TCAATTCCTTGTTTTGTCTTAGGATTTTCCAATCTTCCTTTAGTAGGTATTTTCTTTGTTAGTGCGCTTCTATTTGGGTAAGGGTTCAGACTTAGTCTCACGTTGGTCTTTGCAAGATCTAACCAACCTCCAATCGAGTAAAAGAGGCAAGAGAGTCTCATTAATAGAAAAAGCCTAAAAGAGTGATAAACATGAGTGTTGCATTCCTTTGAGTGTAAACACTAAGTTGAGTGGAAAGGTCCAAATTCTTAAAATCAAAAACTTAAAACAATGGGTAGTAGGAACACACCACCTCCTTCACCTAGAACTTTGAGGTATAGGGCCGAGTTGTAACATGCAATTCAAGATATGGCCAGAATGACGAGGCATGAAATGAATGAACTTAGGCAAGAGCTAAATGGGAAAAGAAGGGAGAGAAGACACTCTTCTCGAGAAGGAGGAAGTGAGAATAGATTTAGCATAGTAAGGAGTGAAGATAGGTACCATGCTGAGAGTAGTGAGGGAGAGCGACACTCTAGCCATACCTATAGGAGAAGGGAAAGAGAAAGTGAGCATAGGAGGCCTAGAAGGCGTGAGGGACATAGGGGATTTAGAGAAGACTATTATGAGGAATCACCTAGGAGGGAAAGAGAGGAATACTATGAAGAGAACCCAATGAGGACTAGGAGAAAGCATAGGAGAGAAGAAGAGCCTAGGAGGGAACAAGGGTGCAAGGGGGTAAAAATAGAAGTTCCAACCTTTAATGGAAGGAATGATGTAGAACAATACCTAGAATGGGAACTTAAAATTGAACAAATCTTTAGTTGCCATAGGTATAGGGAAGAAGAAAAAGTTAAGATTGCCTCTCTTGAATTTAAGAATTATGCCCTAGTTTGGTGGCATCAACTTCAAGCTGATAGAAAAAGGTGTAATGCTCCTTTGGTTTCCTCTTGGGAGGAAATGAAGTCCATCATGAGAAAGAGGTTCATACCTCAACATTACATTAGGGAGTTACATCTCAAACTCCAAACCCTTAAGCAAGGTTCTAAGAGTGTAGATGAGTACTTTAAGGAAATGGAACTTGCTTTAATTAGGGCCAACATAGTTGAGGATAGTGAAGCAACTATGGCTAGGTTTATCAATGGACTTAATTTCGACATAAGGGACATAGTGGAATTGCATCCTTATGTAGAAATGGAGGACTTGGTACACCAAGCTATTAAAATTGAAACTCAACTAAAAAGAAAGGGTAGCTATAAAAGAGGAAACACTAGTTTTACAACTAGGAACAAGGAAACCCTAAAGAAAGATGAGGGAAAGAGCCAAGAGAAGGAAGAACCTAAGGGTTCTAGGGTTACTTCTAACCCCACTCCTTCTACTAAAAAGGAGGATCCCTCTACTTCCATAAGAAACATCAAGTGTTTCAAGTGTGATGGCAAGGGACACATAGCTTCCCAATGCCCAAATAGGAGGGCGATGTTGGTTAACGAAAATGGAGAGTACACTAGTGCAAGTGAAAATGAACAAAGTGGAGATGAGGAAACTAGTGAAGAAGAAAATGAAATTAAGAAAGAAGTATATAGGGCCGAAGGAAAACTATGCATGGTTAGAAGGTCCTTAGGAAATCAAATAATAAGAGAAGATGAACAAAGACAAACTGTCTTCCACACTAGATGCATGGTAGAGGGACGCATTTGTTCCCTAATTGTTGATAGTGGAAGTTGCACTAACATTGCAAGTGCAAGAATGGTGGAAAAACTTGGTTTATCTACCACTCCCCACCCAGACCATACAAGTTATCTTGGATATGTGATGATGGGGAAAGGGAAGTAAATAAGCAAACCCTCATCTTTATTTCCATAGGTGATTATGATGATAATGTTCTTTGCGATGTTGTACCTATGGATGCCACACATATCTTGTTGGGTAGGCCTTGGCAGTTTGATAAGAGAGCCATCCATGATGGATATTCTAATCAAATATCTTTTAAAAATGATGGTGCTAAAACTACTTTGATGCCAATGTCAATCCAAGAAATATATGAGGATCAAGCTCACATGAAGAGAGAGATATAACTTGAGAAAATTAAGAGGCTTAAGATAGAAGGTGAGGATAAAAAGAAAAAGAAAGAAGAAACATCAAGAGTGATGATAGAAAAGGTGAAAACCAAAGAGAAACAAAAAAATAAAAGGGAAGTCATGTTATTACTTCATCAATTCAAAACTGCTGACCTTAATTGTTTTGAAGGAGATCAAGAAAGGGAGCTGCTGATTAAGGAAGGAGGAAGTAGCAACACTACAAGGGAGTTTCCTCTAACCTTTTCTCCTATTTCTTCTTCTTCTTCCACTTCCCTTCTTTTCTTCCCCCAAAACTCCCTACATGATTCCCAAGTACTATTGTTATGAACATTAGAGGATGAATTCTTGGGAATAATGAGTCTTCTTTTTGGCTAAGGTTGCACAAGGATTGTCCATAGTTGATGGCCTAGCAAGGATGTCCATAGTCCAAAAAAAAGGAAAGTCTCCACCTTCTCTTTCCTTGTCATCCATTCCTCTTAATTCTCTTCTACCCCTTATACTTCTCAAATTTTCAGATTTGAGGACAAATGCTTCTCAAGGGGGAGGGAATGATGGCGCCTGTCAGTAGAGTTCTGAGCTGACAACTGATGGCTAGGATCAACTTTGGAGCTGCTTGAAGTGTTTGGGGCTGAACCAAGCATGAGCCTTCCTCATCAAAGTCAACCTTTTGACCATTGACCATGAAGTCAAAGTCAACAACTCAAGACTCAAACTAATTAGGACTTTGTAATTAGGAAAATAAAAGTAATTAGGATTTTTGATGTAATTTCCTTTTCTACCCTTGAGTGGGGCGCTAATTAGAGGGCTTTATTGGCCTAAGACTTAGTTTAGCCATAAGCCTTGGAGCCTTAAGTTCAATTCCCACATAGGATAGTATTTTACCCATCTTTTATTTTCCCTTTTATTTTCCTTAAGTGGCCGCCCCCCCACTCCTATATAAAGGAGTCTTCTCTTCTTGTATTTCACACTTACATGAATATAGTAAAGGCATTATGCCCAAATTTCTCCTCCCTTGGTGAGTTGAGTGAGGCTTGGTGGTTGTTGCTCAAACCATACTGAGACTTATCTAATTCTCCTGAATTAGTGGCGTCTGGCATTGGACTTATCTGCTGTGGGTGGATTCCTGCTTCAATGGCGTCCTCACCATCTCTTCCTCTCCGCTTTTTCCTTCACTTTCCCTTATTTTCTTTCATTTTCTCGCCCAAAATAGCTGTTGCCTTGCACCTATTTTGCGCCTTTACTTGCTTGTTTTTCAATTCTAATCGGTGGTTTTTGCTCAATTCTAGATCCTACACCCATCCTGCTATCAATAGGGATTTTTATCAAACATATGAACAAAGTCCAAAAATTTTTTAAATAAGGGAGGTCTGCATATAAGAACATAAGTAGTATGCACCAAAGCTTCTCTTGCCAAATATTTACTTGAACGAAATAAAAAGTTGTCATATTAAAAAAGATAGCCTTATGTAGGTGCAACACTATCCTCCCAAATACATGTCAAGCCAACAACATACTTTAATGGTAGAAACTACAATACAGAAACCTTGAATTAAGATGGAGTGATAATAACATTTGAACAAATCTTGAACTAAATTGAAGAGGATATATAATATGTGGTAAGGAAAAACAGAATAAAGTAAAATGTTTATCATAATTATTCAATTAAAATAGGGAGATTATTTTAGAAGACCTTACAAAGCCAAAGCAAGCTATCAAATTACCAACCTCAATTGATAGTTCCTCATGCACTAGGTCAAAAGTTTAAAATAATCAATGTATTTCTTGGTTGGAATGTAGAAGGCCAACAAAACATGATTCCACTTAAGAGGCAAATGGTCATGATAAAATCAAGCTTCGATGGTTGAGTTCTAACAATACGACACCAAAAAAATTAGTATACTTCAATCAACAACAAGGGAAAGGTTTATCTTTAACTTTGTAATAGTCAGGTCAATGAACCGCCAAATAAGTTCCACAATTGACACCTTGTTTTGTTCCTTTTCAGACTTTTAGTAGGTACTTTGTCCATAAGATGAGTGGTGTATTGTAGTCATGGATAAATTAATTAATAAATGCAGTCCAAAACATAATAAGTAAAAGCTAATAAGCATATTAAGTGTTGACCATTGACTAAAAATTAGAAAACAAAATACATCAATGTAATAACTGGGAAGAGGAAGTGAAATTTCAACTCAACAATAGCTTATACAACATTGTTCTTCTAACAGCTTCCAATGTCTAGAAGGTAGAAGTAGAACTATCTCTCCCCCTTCTTATTAACTAAGCGCAACTTGTTCTTGAAAGTTGGTGACTTTGAAAGTTGTATCATTAACCCAAATTGGTTAACTTTGGCTAATCAAGCCATAACATTGACGGACATGTGAAAATTGGAAAGCTTTGAAATATTGGATTCTGAAGGAAATGTTGGACTTACAATTTTCAGCACTCCCCTACTGTCATTAATTTTTACCAGAATGATAAAGGATTGAATTCTCTTAGATTTCAATATATAAATAAAGGAGCAAAGATATTTGTAACACCCGTGTTTTTACCGTTTTGTCGTATTGTGTGATTTATTGAATTTTGAGTGATTAAAATTATTTTTAATCATCAAAATTAATTTTTATGAGTTTAGGAATGAATTTCCCATTTTTCTAGAATTTTTGGGGATTTTTGGAATTTTTCTGTGAAAAATGACCTTTTTGCCCCTACTGTCTCTTAAACCGAGCCCGAATACTCTTGATCCGGGCCAGAAAAATTGCACAACCCTTCCCTTCCTTCTCATGCAAGCCGTGCAAGTGGGAGTATGTTGCATGGAAGACACTTGTCTCTTTCTTTCTTTCTTCCAAGACATGTGTCAAGCTTAGGCCATTATGACATTAAAACACCAAAACACTTATTCTTTCTTTTCTTCCTCACATGCAAGCCTTGAGATTTTTCTCTCATTTCTTCCTTTCTCTCCAAGAGCAAGCCGTGAATCTCTCTCTCTCTCTCTCTTTCTCCCAAAAATCTTTTAACTTCCATCAAACACTTTCAAGCCAAGGTTCCATTTTTGAACAAAAGCTTAAACACCTAGCCTTCAAGCATCGTGAACTCTTGTTTGGTGATCAAAGGAGGAATTTTTGGGGTTGTTTTGGGAGCTGTTGCTGCACCTAATCTTTCAGGGATTTCTTTAGGTAAAGGGGGGGAGAACTTGAACTCTAGTAGGATTGGTGACTAGAGTCAAGGATTACCCTTGATCCTTGTCTTTGATCCTCTTTTCTCTTAAATAAAATGAGTTGTTGGAACCTATCTCTTGAGAGATTTGGTTCGGATATTTGGTGGTGATATTGTGTGGTTAATTTAAAATGTTGTTGTTGGTTAAAATGTGCTTGGATGATGTTTTGGAATACATGCAAACCATGATTTTGATTGAAATTTTTTTTCCCTTTTTCCTCACAATGGTTCGGCTATTTTCTTTAATAGGGGCTGCATGTGTTTAAAAAAAATTTTGATGGTTGTAATGAGCTTGGATGATTGATCTAAGAGCATGCATGTGGTTGTTTGAAATTATAGAATTTATTAGGTGCTTGATTCTTGAAAAAAATGGTGCTTATGAGTTTATGAATAAAAGTGTTAACTTGAAAATGTTTATGAATGAATTTGGGTGAATTAGTATGATATTGGTTGATTAGAATGTTTGTTGATGATTGTGTTAAATTTTGGTGAAGTTTGGAAGTTGTTGGAATTTTGGTGTTTTGATGAACATTCAAAGTGTTCATCTTTGTTCTTGAGTTGTTCATGAGGAAACTCACCAAGAACTTGGTTTGATCTTGATGTTGGTCAAGAGAAATTGGTAAAAGTGTTTTTGGGCCCTAGTGGCCCAATAAGCTAAGAAGCATAATTAACTAAAGTGGTAACTAATTCAAATAAGAATGAATTTTGGAAAATTCTAAATATCAAATTCGGGTACCAAAATGTACCCAAATAAAAGTCACTCTAAAAGTCAAAATTTTGAAAAGCAAAGTGCAAAAATGGACTCCTAAGAGTTGTCTAACCTTTGGGCCCTTGGTTTAGGCCCAAAACCTTCAAAAAAGTCAAAGGATTTATTATAAAAGTCAACTAAAAATATTTTGTAGACTTGGGCTTCAACTCTAATCCAACCCATTAAGACTAAAACTTAGAAGTTTATTAGTGGGCTTAACTAATCCAATCCATCTAAGTTAATCAAGTCAAGAATAATTAATTAAGATTGAAGTTAGTTAATTCTAATGAAGATTAACCTTAATCTTAATCATGAACCACTAATGAAGTATTAATAAAGTAATTAAGCCTTAATGATGATTAAGAACTAGTTAATTATGATTAACCTTAATCAAATGTAATTAAAGACTTAATCCAAGACTAAGGAAGAGATTAAGGGATAATTAAGGATTAATTAGAATCTTAAGTAAAGATTAAGACTTAATTAAGGAGAATTAAGATAGGTAATACTATTCATAAGACACAATCATAAGTCTTAGTAAGCCATAGGACTTAAGTAAAAGTGATCATCACTTTAAAGAAAAACATTGGTACAAACTAACTTAAAAGTCTATAACTAACACACTCTTTCTGCATAAGACTTGAGAAGCTTAGTGAGAGAGTGCGATCTTAACCCGAGATGGGGTTTGGTTTTCCTTGTGAAGGAAGGACATTGAATCGGGCCGTACCACGGGAAGGTGGTGACGTAGAATGATTCAATGGGCTTTGCCAGCAAGGATGTGTATGCTGCGAAGCATTATTGTACGACATGCATCATAAAGCATTGATAATGTTCAAGGTTGAAAACCTTACGACCTATATGGCAGTGACACTTGGTACAGTGTGAAATCGGCTGGGAAGGGTGCACTGGGTTTTGCAAAGAACGCCAGTGGGTCCTCAAAAGGGACGCCAGCCCTGAGGATAGCCTAGCTCCTAGAAGATCTCAGGTGACGTAGGTTAGCTCCCTACTGTCGAGATCATGGAACCCAGCTTAGCTATTCCTGTCGCTCTCATGATTTTCGGGGTCAGTTGAGATTCTCTGGAAGTCGGATAAATGATTTGGCCAAAATTGAGCAATGTTTTTTTTACCAGCGCTAGTACAGACTCTAACTCCTGATACGTTGTACATATATGGTCGGGCAGTTGCTGTGTGCACTGTGGATGGTGATTTTCCCCAGGCCCTCATGCATTAGTCTGTATGCATCATGATGATATAATTTGTATTCATTTGTTGGTTGAATTGTGTGGAAATTCTATGTGTGTTCTCTAGTTCACTATATCCTATGTGTTGTGAGTTCATGCGATGTGTTCTCACCCTTCTTTTCTATCTTTGGTTGCTGTGTTCTTCTTATTACGTCGATAGCCGGCATTGGAGACCTTCACTATGACATCAAAGAGAGTGCAGCTGCGGTGGATGCCCAGAGGAACCTGGAGGGTGACGGACATTCCTCGTAGATGTGAATTTACTGGGGAGGTTCGCATCATCATCACCCATCCCGGCCTCCCGCTCGTACCAAAGATAGATTTTATTGTACCAGTGACCCTCGAGTTTCCGACGCCACCTAACTTGGTGCGCCATACCACTTATCGTCCTTCACGTCGTCGTCCTGCTTCTTCGTCGTCATCGTGGTCATCGCGGATGGCGGATATGGTTGGGCCAAACTCCACCAGATACTCACCCTCTTCCGAGGCATAAGATTCTCAGCCTATGCATCCTGACGCGCAAGGCCGCTCTCTCTCGAGTGAGGTAGAGCTGATTGTTATTGATGATACGTCGGAGGAGGAGGAGGATCCGGAGGAGGAGCCGGAGGAGGATTCTTCCAGCGGCGAGTAGGATTAGTATGGTTTGAGTCTAGGTAGTAGCAGCTCTGATTTGGCGACCTCTTCTTTTGTATTTATCTGAGGTCTTGTTTATTTTGGCTTACCACTAGAACTCATATTTTGGTGTAGATATTCATGTGACTCGAGAGGTACACTACTTTTATGCATGTATGTATATATATATCATGATATTTCTGTTTCCTTATGTTGATTCTATAAATGCGTGTATGTTGTGTATGTGCGCGAGGTGATAACCGTCTAAACGTTTTGGAAAACAA
This sequence comes from Sesbania bispinosa, assembly GCA_026901365.1. NCBI lineage: Eukaryota > Viridiplantae > Streptophyta > Magnoliopsida > Fabales > Fabaceae > Sesbania > Sesbania bispinosa. The sequence goes on from QLOH01000035.1 coordinate 1,381,511, forward strand.
GTTTAAAAAATAAGGAAAGGATATTTCATAAATACTTAAAATAAAATTAGCGATGTAGTAGGTTGAGAACGACTAAATCCTTTTCAAAAAAAAGAAAAAAAGAAAAAAAAATAATTCCAAATTTTTAACGTTTCTAAAAACAGTAATTTCGTTGGTCACGTGTAACATATGTGATATTCTTAGTAGTAAAACTAGGGGTGTCGCAATATTAACCAAATAAAAATGAATTATTGTCAAAGAAGGGGCATCAGAACAAAGCTAAAGTGAAATACACACAACTGCTATTCTGATATTAGTTTTTGGTGTCACATTCTGCCTGAACTATCCTTTGCTCTCATTAGGGAGCCCTAATTCATATGTTGTAGTTTATAAATCCAAAATTAATATCATTCGATTACATATTGCCAAACTTATTTCACTCTTACATGCAAATTTATGTAGCATGAAGTTGACCTTTTAATAATGAGAAACCAAAATAAATAATTTATGCAGAGAATAGACTTCCTGCGGGAGACTGTAGTGGTAAGGAGGATGGAGGATCCTTTGGGAAAAGTAGATTGAAAACAGAAAAAAAAAAAACACAGATTAAAAGGTGGGTTATGAAAGTTTTATGAGATTGGAAAAAGTAAATTGAAAACAGAAAAACACACACTAAAGAAATGGAAGAGTTGAACACCAGAGGAAAGATATGTAATATCTACAATCACTTAACTCAGTTACCAAAATCACCTTTACTATACGATGATCACAATGAACACCGCATCACCATTTATAGATTCCTCATGAACCCTCCCCCCTCCCATGGATGTGAAGTTCATTTTGGCTCTATAATTTGAAATTCAAATTTCGATCTCATACAGTGATATTTCTTGACACAATAACATCCATTCATGCGCCGCGCAAAAGCAAGATAGGCCCGCATTTTTAGTCAATTGCATTTATTGTTGATTGTCAATCTATAACGAAAATCCTGGAAAAAAAATCACACGTCCTTTCTTTCTCTTTTTGTCTTTATCATCCATATCAAGATCAAGATCCACATACAAAGCATAAACATATATGAACTAAATATAATTTCTCAAATAAGGCCCAAAGCGTGAATCATATCAATGGTTACGCAAACAAATTTTTTGGAAATGATTATTGTGAAGTTATGCAAGAAATTATCTATCGATGTAAAGTAAATAGTTCAATAGCAACATTGTAATATATTGTAGTAAAGAGACAGCAAAATGAAATAATATTTTCTGATAACAAAATTCATCACCTGCAGGATTTATATATGCATAGCCGAACCTAACCCTGGGTAGAAATAGACAACACGTGGACAGGCGATGTAATCCCGAAAACAGGGGATTTGAAGAGCACACCCTAAAAAAACCTACAACAGAAAATAAGGAACAATATCTCAACCATCCGGGGGCAAAATTTTTTTAAAAAATTCTGAATTTTTCACCACATCCATTAGAGTTGTTCTAAACGATTTCGTATGGAAAGGATGAAAGTATATAATAATAATTTACCAACCACTAAATCATTTTCCCACAATTTAGGACTAAACGAAAAAAAAAATGAGTTTAAGGAGAGATCAAACCATGACCTCTGTGATTTATAGCTCAACAGCGTGAAAAAAATATGATCCCCCACAGTATACAACTTGCGAATGGCGCATGCATGAACTCTAGCATCATGGTGAATAGTTGACACCTCGTGCTTCTTGTATAAACGCCGCTTGAGAAGACATAGAAGCATCAAGAAACCCTACTCGAAGGCTACTGGAAGGAAAAAAGGGAAAAAGGCTACTGAAAGTTAATAACTTAGCTGAAGCTAGTAGACCATAAAACCGGGGCTAGTCATTTAATTGAGTGGGCCCAAAACAGTGATAGGCCATTATTAGCATGGATCTACAACCCAAAAATGGCAGAATTTTTGTTTAAAAAAAACCGGGAGGAATGCCCAATGAACAGTTGACGAAAAAACCCATTAATGTAAATTTTAAGATATTTACCCTCATCATCAATGGTAACAGATCTATTGCAGCTACATGCTGAATACCACCAATGATCATCAATAATAGATAAAACAGTTGCAAGGACAACAAAGAAATTGTTCATCAAGAAAAGAATCATGAATAGGGAGGGAGTCAGGTGCTTTCTCAATTTTGCTTAAATGATCAGCTACCATGTTTTCTGCACCGCTCTTGTCCCTAATCTCTAAATCGAACTCTTGAAGTAGCAACATCTATATAATTAACCTTGGTTTTGCATCTGGCTTCTTCAATAGGAACTTCAATGCTGCATGGTCAGTAAAAACAACCACTTTAGAATTAAGCAAATATGATCTGAATTTATCAAGTGCAAAAACAATAGCTAATAATTCTTTCTCAGTGGTAGTATAGCTAGCTTGTGAAGCATCTAAAGTTTTAGAAGCATAATATATGACATGAGGAAATTTTCCAATTCTTTGTGCAAGGACAGCTCCCACAGCATAATTTGATGCATCACACATGATCTCAAAAGAGAGTGTCCAATCTGGTGGCTGGATTATTGGAGTTGTGGTCAATGATTTCTCGAGTTGATCAAAAGCCTCCTTACACTTGTCATCAACGTTAAAATCAACATCTTTTTGTAACAAGTTAGAAAGTGGAAGGGCTATCTTGTTGAAGTCTTTGATGAAGCGTCCGTATAAACTTGCATGACCAACAAATGATCGAATCTCGCGAATGCAAGATGGGTAAGGTAAACTAGAAATTAAATCAATCTTGGCAGGAACCACTTCTATACCCTTGTTTGAAATTACATGTCCTAAAACTATACCCTGATCAACCATAAAGTGACATTTTTCAAAATTAAGAATAAGGTTAGTTTCAATGCATCTATGTAAAACTTTATCTAAGCTATCTAAATAGGTTTCAAACGAAGAACCATACATAGTGAAATCGTCCATGAACACCTTTATGCACTTTTCAAGGAAGTCAGCAAAGATACTGACCATGCACCGCTAGAAGGTACCAGGGGCATTGCATAGGCCAAAGGGCATCCTCCTATAGGAAAAAGTTCCAATGGGGCAGGTGAATATGGTCTTTTCCTGGTCCTCTGGTGCAATGTGAATCTGGAAATAACCTGAAAAACCATCAAGAAAATAGTAATGAGATTTCCCAGCTAAATGCTCAAGCATTTGATCAATAAAAGGCAAAGGGAAATGATCATTTCTAGTTGCTTGGTTAAGTTTCCTATAATCAATACAAATTCTCTAACTGTTTTGCACTATGGTAGGAATAAGCTAATTCTTATCATTCTTCACTACTATGAGGCCAGTTTTCTTCAGGACCACTTAGACCGGACTTACCCGATGACTGTCAGATATAGGATAAATGATGTCGGCTTGTAAAAACTTGGTCACCTCCTTCTTCACGACATCCAAAATTAGAGGGTTTAGATGTCTTTGTGGCTTCCTTATTGGTTTAGCTCCATCTTCAAGTAAGATCCTATGCATGCACATAGAAGGGCTAATACTAGGAATGTCAGATAAGGTCCATCCAATTGCCCTTTTATGCTTCCTTAAGACATGCAACAACCTTTCTTCTTGCTTATCCTGAAGACTTGTTGAAATAATCATAGGCAACTTTTCATTCTCCTCTAAATAAGCATACTTCAAATGCTTTTGGGAGTTGTTTGAGCTCCAATGTAGGTGGTTGCTCAATTGAGGGAAGTGTCCTGGTGGATGGAATTGCATCTGCAACCTGTAACTCAACAACATCCAATTCAATCAAATCATTACCTTCTAGCTCTATTGAATCAACAGGTACACCATCATCATGATGTATACTACCTACATCATGAAAATCCTCCTGCAAGTAAGTATCAATCTCAGCACAAACAGGACATAATATAGAATCTACACAATTGTTACAGGTGTAAACATCATGTAAATCAGCAAAAGAAGGGAAATCTTCATTAAACATCTCAAAATAGGTATCATCAACCAGATCATCTAGTAACTCAATATGAAAAACAGAGTGCCCCTCCATGGCATGCTTCATAGCATCAAATATATTAAATTTGACAACATCATCTCCAAATTCCATGGAAAGAGTTCCTGCATGAACATCAATCTTTATTCTAGCTGTCTTAAGGAATGATCTTCCTAGAATAATCGGAGCCTTATTGGATTTAGACTCTCCCTCCATATCCAAAATGTAGAAATTTGCAGGGAAAATCAAATCATTAACTTTAACAAGGACATCCTCAATAAGTCCAGCAGGGTAAGCATTACTTCTATTAGCTAGTTGGATGACAACACCTGTACTCTGCAAAGGTCCAATGGCAATAGAGTTAAAGATAGACATAGGCATAACATTAATTGAAGCACCTAAATCTAACAAAGCATTTTCAAATTTACAATTGCCAATTATGCAAGGGATAGTAAACGTCCCTAGATCTTTGCACTTTGTGGTCATTTGTTAAATGATGGTTGAAACGTTTTTCCCCATACTAATCTTTTCATCTCCCTTCAGCCTTCTTTTGTGTGTGCACAAGTCTTTGAGAAACTTAGCATATCTTGGAATCTGCTTGATTGCCTCTAGAAGTGGAATATTGACTTCCACTTTCCTAAAGGTTTCCAAGATCTCCTTCTCCATCTCGTCTACCTTCCTGGATTTTGCAGCTCTTTGAGGAAATGGTAGAGGTACATTCTGCTGTATACTTTTCTCAGAATTTCAAAAATGATGCATCATCATCTAATGGCTTTGCTCCTTCTGCATGATCCAATGGTTGTACTTTTGTATCATCAGGTGCATTGTTTGAATGAAGTCTTGGTTTTTTAGTAGCTTTCTGTATGTTTGACTCATCCATCACCATTCCAAATCGAAGGGAAATCGCATTGACATTGGGGTTCACCACTGGTTGAGCAGGAAACTTATCGGAACCTTTAGATTGCATCTCATTTAGTGAAGAGGCAAGTTATCCAATTTGAATCTTTAAATTCTGAATGGTAGCCTCCGTCCTTTGCTAGAATTGCAGATTTGTTACAGCCATTTGCTTCACAAGATCTTCTAGTGAAGGTTCAAAGTTAGGTTGTGAAGGCTATTGAGCTGCAACATTTTGTTGATGCATTTGATGTCTCACAGGTTGCTGGTAAGATGGTCTACTAGTACCTGCATTGTGCTGAAACTGTTGTTGGGGCTGTGGTCTTGTATTGTTACCCCATCTCAAATTGGGATGATTTCTCCAACCAAGATTATATGTATTTGAGTAAGGATCATAATGTGGTTGTTGTTGTTGTTGTTGTGATCTCCCATGGAAAGCTTCAGTTACAACAACAGATTCACCTGCTTGAATGGTGGGCTAAACATCAGTTGGATGAGATGAGCAGTTAATACCACACACCTTTTCCGGTGCTTGCAAAAGTAGTGGTTGTGTTTGACAAGGTTGTTGCTGAGCTACTGCTACTTGTATCACTAAGGATGTTAGCTCATCAAGTCTATTCTACAGCCTTTGTTGTTCTGCCTGTGACACTTGAATTTCGTTCATCGCTCGAGTTGGCGTGATTCTGGTTCTAAATTGTTGGGTGTTGGAAGCCATGGTAGAGATAAGGCTTCTTGCTTCAAGGATGTTGTTGTTCATTAATGCACCACCACTTGCTGCATCGATCATGTTTCTTTCCATAGGCAATAATCCTTCATAAAAGTATTGGATTAAAAGTTGATCGCTAATTTGGTGGTATGGACAACTGGCGCAAACCTTTAAAAATCTCTCCCAGTAATCATACAGGGTTTCTCCAGTCATTTGCCTAATTCCTCAAATTTCCTTTCTGATAACACCAGATCTTGAAGCAGGGAAGTATTTCTCCAAGAATAGCTTCTTCATGTCATTCCAACATGTTACAGAACCTACAGGAAGATAAAATAACCAATCTTTAACAACATCAGTAAGTGAGAAAGGAAAAGCTCTCAATTTGATGTGCTCCTCAGCAACTCCTTAAGGTTTCATTGAGGAGCAAACCACTTCAAACTCTTTTAGATGTTTGTGTTGATCTTCTCCTTCAAGACCATGAAATTTAGGAAGCAAGTGAACTAAACCAGATTTAAGTTCAAAATCAACATCCAAGTTTGGATATTGAATGAACAAAGGTTGGTATGTAACATCAGGAGCAGCCAACTCCCTCAAAGTTCTGTCCTACACATTGTTAGCCATTTGTTCAAATTGATTGATATCAACAGGTTGTTTAACTTGAGCAAACAATTTTCTCTTAGATTTGTGTAAAGTTCTTTCAATTTCTGGATCAAATTCAATTAATTTTGAAGTAGAAGATCTAGTCATACACTAGGAAAACACAAGAAATAAACAAAAGAAAAAAAATACAATAAAAAATTAAATAAAAGGATACTATCAAGTGGATCCTCGGCAACGGCGCCAAAATTTTGGCAGTTGTCGAACCTGCATAAAATTATACTTATAATTCTCCGATCTACAAACTACTTGTAGTAGAATGGTATAAACCGGGTAGAACCCTGAAGATCCACTCAAATTAATCCTTCTTTGGGGGGGGTTTGATTGATTGGAATAAACTGAAGAAAATAAAAGATCAAGTTAAAAGCAAAGGTTGAATCAATTCAAGACAATGTCAATCCAAGGAATTCAGAGTCTATTTTCATGGTAAATCATTGGTTATTAATAACATGCATTCAAGAGATTAAATCTATTAACTTAGAATCATGTGGAACCCCTACAATGATCCCGGATTCACTACTGAAATAATTTCCAGAATTCAATTGATTAAGATTAACAAGATCAAATAACCATAAAATCTTATGTTAGATCCAAATCAATTTTATAAACGGAACCCAATTGAAGTAAATAATTAAATGAACATCTTCAACTTAATTGCTTACTCTATGCTTTTCAATCGTTGTATGATGATTAACCAATCAAGATTACAACATACATCAATAACAAATTTCATAACCAAAACATGTTAACCAAGTGGAGTAGAAAAGTAAGGTAGATGTAATTCAATCAACATGTAAATGAAGATCAAACCTCAAAACCAAGATGAAAATAAGCTTGATTCCTTGAATTGAATAAAAACTTAGCCTTCCAAGAAGACTTTACAAAAAGATGAACAAAAGTAAATGAAACTCTTAGTAATTTATACTACAACTTGGATGCTCTTCTCCCTAGTAAGCCCTCCTATTTATAGGAGAGGAAAAGATGCCCTTCCAAACATGATCACTCAGCCATGACTAAGCATGTTTTGTCCACAAATGGACTTATTGATCAATTACCTAATGCATTTGTCCATTACTTTGAATTATTCACCTACTCTAGCTATCATTCACCTACTTGTCTCCCACTTGCACCGAGCATATCATCTTCAATCTGGCAAAATCTATTGAGTCTCAAAATATTATTAAGAAAATTAATAATGTTTAAAGTCTCACAGATCCTAAGTTTTAATGGATAACAAATTTGGTTTAAATGATTATTTTATAAGAACAATCTCACTTGAAGGAAGTGTGCTTATATGTTTCAACAATCTTTATGAAGAGCTACCCTCTGATATATTCCAACTCTCCGAAGTTGAACCTGCTGATACGAGGAACTCTCTGAAGAACAAAGACCTGCTGAAGTACATCCATCCTTCTGAAGTTTTGTTACATAAAAGAAAGATTATCTGCTGAAGACCTACATCATAGCACTTGACTAAAGTCAGGAGGCTGTCTGCTCAAGACTTCAATGCATCATTAACGTCTGAAGCAAGTTTGATTCAATTAAGGAATGTTGCAGAGACCCCTTTATGAAGTATTTCAAGTCTTTCACCAGAAAGGGAAACTGTTGTAACCTGGTACCTGCACATGTCAAACTCTGGTACCTGAACCTACTATACAAAGTCAGAAGCTTTTTGAAGATTGTATCACAATGGTATTAACAACATTAAATGTTGTCTCATAATGGTGTTTTCTTCAATCTTCAACGGACTCAAGATGTCATCCTATATAAAGCTTCATAAGAGACTTTGAAGACGTCGACCAAGCTCAGAATAAAAACAATTTTTATCAAGCCAAAATGCTGCAAAAAATTCAAGCTGCTACTCTCTGATAATCTTTGTACTTAGAATATTTTCATTGTATCCTGAGTTATACTCAGTTATCCTTTGTACAAGATACTTTCAGTTTAAGTTTCTCGCGAACTTAAACTTCCTTTTACTGTAATACACTTTCAAGTGTCTGAGATCATGGAGAGGCTTGGTGGAACAAAGAATACTTGGATTTGACCCTGGAGAGGCTTGTCTGTAAAACAATACTTGGGTTTGACCCTGGAGAGGCTTGTTGTTTAAAGAATACTTGGTTTAGAGCCTGAAGAGGCTTGACTGCAAAAGAATACTTGTAACTGTGATTAGTTAGTGGAAATCCTTTGCTGGTTTGGCATTGGGACTGGACATAGCTCACGGTGGATGTGGGTGAACCAGGATAATTTCTTGGCTAAGTTTTTTCAACCCTTATCTATTTACTTTCAGTTTATAACTAACCAAGGAGGGTTTAGGAAAGTGCATTTATAATTCTGAGTAGCAAAACAACTTTGTTTTTCACGTAAGAACTATTTTATTGGACCTGCTAAAGCACTTCAACACGTCTCTGAAAACTACAGTTTCATCAAGTTCCTCAAAACTTTTATTAAACACTGTTTGTGAAAAGGTTTCCAAGAAAATATGTTTGAAATCATAAAACACTATTCAACCCCCCTCTAGTGTTTCTTGCGGTTTCTACAGAATCCGAGAGAGCTGTCTTCAAATGAAATCAAGATCTGGATCTTAGTTTTCAAATTTCGTTGGGTTGAGCCCAAAAGGAGTTTTCTAGCCCTAGTTATGGCCCAATCATTGAGTGTTGGTCAGGTTTTCATGTGATGCTGACTTTTCCGTCTTCCAAACCCATTTTTACTCACTAGCCATCCGATTTAGCTTTTGGGTTCTTCATCAAAGTTGTAGGGCTTTCTTTTATCTTTCCTACAACATAAAGAACATGATTTTTAGATGTCTAGAACTCAAGTTATGCTTGAAATACGAAAATAGTTTAATGTTGAAAAATGTAATTGAGCCCAATATGAACTTGAATTGGCATAATATGCTTATGAATTGTTAATTAAGCATAAAAGATGTATTAAAGGTTAAATTTGAGGGTTGATTAATGTGTATAATTTGTATTTATCATGGATTCTCTCTGAAGAAAAGCACTCTTCATACTGATTTGGAAATTTGGGCACTCTTATTTTATCTCCATATGGGGTGGAGTAGAATCTATGTGGAACTTTAGCAGCTTTTAGCAGATCATCAAAACTTCTAATAGTAATCACCTTGTCAAAAGAAGGTTTTCTTGAGAGATCTATGGACTTGGGTTTCCAGATTCTTTCCCCTGGGGTGAGATCACCCTCCTAAACAAACTTCCCATTTCCCTTGTAAACATAGCTTCCTTTAGCTGCCCAGTTAATTGATCTGGATAAGACTGGAACAATGGCATGCTCAGTAGAGACTCTTTCATCTACTTGTTCCTCTTCAAATAATGAAGGTGGGGGTGAAGGTGGAACAGAATCAACAGTAGGTGCAGTAGCAACTGGTTCAGCAGGTATTGTTTCAGCAACAGCAGTAGGTTCAATAATCTCATCAACAGCAACTGGTTCAGGAACCTTTTCAACAATCACAGCAGGTTCAAGAACTTTTACTGGTACCTTAGATGGGCTGAGATCATCTTCCAGGTCAATGAGATCATGGTTCCCAAAATTGACTTTAATTTTCTTGTAAGGTTCTTCTTCAACAATAGGCATTTTACTTATCTCCTCCATCTTCTTCTTGTAGCGAATAGTTTCAGTAATGGGATTCACCAAAGGATTATAAGCCACATACATAGTAGCGGGCTTGATAGGTTTCCATTTAAGCCTTAAATTCTTTATCTCCAGGACCTTCTGAGACCTTACTTCCTTAACTGCTTGCTGAAAGATTTCAGCATCATCCTTTGGAATAGATTTGCTTCTTGTAATCATCTGTGTTGGAGTCTCTTCTCTTACAGGAGACAATAGATTTTTCTTCTTCATTATCATAGACTTTGACAGTCTCTTCCTCTTGGGAACTGAGGATTTTTCAAGCTTCTCATCCTCAAGAATAGCTTGCTGTGTAACAATAGCAATTTCCCTATCATTATCCTCCTGCTCTTTAGCTCTTCTAGCCTCTTCTTCCTCCAGAGCATTTGCCAATGCAACAACTTCCTAAAGCTCAGGGTCTGGGTGACTTGTTGCAAGAGGCATCACAATAAGTGGCATCTCAGATGAACTTCCACTGGGGTAATCAACCATTACAGCATGTCCCTTAGGGGTTAAGGTAGGCTCAGTGACTTCAGTAATAGTCACTTCAATAGACTGACCCACAATTTTAGCAGGTTCATTGAGAACCTTCTGAACAGGTTCAGAGACGTGAAGTGCTGCTACTTCAGCCACCTTTTTAGATGGTGTTGCCCTCTGAAAAGAAGCTTCAACTTCTCTTACACGTTCCAAGTCAACAAGTTTAAGAGTTTTCTGAGATACCTTTGTCCTTTTTCTCTTCACCACTTTCTTCTCAGGGGTTTCACCAGCTAGTTGGAACTCTTCCTTCCTAGCATCCCCTTGTAATTCATCTTCTAAGATCTCAAGCATAGATCTTCCAGCAGCAGAACCCTTCTCAGCAGCAAGGGTTTTCTTAATAGATGGATCAGAGGCAGGTTTCTTGATATCAATCCCCATCTGTTTAATGGTGGTAGCAGTGAAGAAGGTTGGAGGTTTCTGATCAAACTTCTTCTCCACTGGAAGCTTGTGGTGAAGCAAAATCTTCATTATTAGAGTGTTGTGAGGAAGATTTTCCGCTGAGTCATTTGACCTTCTGATCATACTGTAGAGAATAATCCATGGCAGATTTATCTTCTTCTTCTATAGCAGGTGAATAAGACAGAACCTTTCAAGTTTTGAAACATGATTTTAACTCCTCCTTTTGGCAGCACACAGCAGCCAAGAACAGCACGCAGCAGCCTGGGAGCTAGCAGCAACCCGGTTTCATTCATGTTTGAAGGAGTTTCTGAACCAAATATCATCTTGTTGTACATCTTTGGTCCTCCATTGTATGATTCCCAATCAGGAACGTACTGAGCTCCTTCAGCCTTGACTTTTGTTACAGTCTCTAAGACTAAGGTATCAATAACAACGTCTTGGCCCATCACAGATGCCTTAAGAAATATCTTTATGTTTCCTTCTACCTCTCTTGCAGTTCTCTAGAACTCATAAACACTATCCTCATGCCAAGAGTAGTACATATTCTCAAAGAATGGTTTCCACCCAGCAGCTTCGAAAAACTCAGAGAGATCATGACCATGCTCAGCAAGGTTATCAAACTTCACACATCTAGTTGAAATGATCTTCCCACCGGTCTTGGAGGCAGCATCTCCTTTCTTAGGTGCCATTGTAGTAGCAGAAGAAGTTGGGAGAAAATTAGGGCTTGAGAGAGAGCAAGTGAACTTGAGAATTTCCGGAAGATGAGAGAGCGGGAGCAAAGAGAGTGTAACCTGAGAGACTTCCCACGCGCTCTATAAAAAGACTCAGAACATAGCATTAATGATGACAGTTACTGGCTGCGCAGACATAGGGAGTCGTGCATCGTGTGAGAGACAGTGGACAGGTGAAAGATCAACCGTCTCAGAAAGCCACGTCACCAAGTGACACTTCAGAGAGTATATGTGTTTAACAAGTACAAACATTTCAGCAAGAACACATATTTCAGCAGGCACATATATATCAGCAAGTGCAAACATCAGAGAGCTCATATATTTCAGAAAGTTCATATATCAAACATCATAATTTTACAGATGATGCATATATTCTCAGATATTTATTTTGTAGTAATAAAATATGTTACCAACAAGAATTCTCAGTGATTGATCAAGTAAGCTGTATTTGCTGAGATTCAACATTTTTTTATTAATAAAGACTATTTCAGTAGCTCCTGTCTTTAGGTCTTGGCACATACACCTTCCTTCCATCAAGGGTTCCACGCATCCATTCCTCTATAGTGATTCTAGGTGTCTTCTTTGATTTATGTAAAACATCTGCAAGTGAAACAATAGAAATTTTTGGTACCCATATATTCTTGGGTCCACTTGGGTTTGTTTTGGGTGTGGATTTTTCTTTCTGTTTACACTTAGACACATGTTGTCCAGGTTTATCACAGTAAATGCATCCACCTACCTTCTTTTTAGCCTTTTTGGGAAAATCATGTTAGAACCACAGGAAACACTAGAAGGGGGGTTGAATAGTGTTTTAAGCTTTTTGATTGTTTTTGGAAATCTTTAATTTAAATCATGAAGATGAGCAACGTTCAAAACAAGTCTTAAGATCAGAGATAGTTAAAACGTGCGGAAGATAAGAAAAACAGAGTTTCTTCTAAAGCTTAAGATTGTTTCAAACAGAGGCTTATCAAAGTATCTTCTGAAGATTATTACAAAGAGTATTTTCGGAACGGTTTCTGAAATACTTCAGACGACTAGAGGTTGTCTGAAGTCTGTTCCCGATTTCTGAACTGATCTCTTTCCAGACTCACTTCAGAGAATTTATTTCAGAAGTTCTTCAAGGAACATTCTTTGTATTGCTTCAAATGATATAAGAGACATCTCATGTTTTGTTCATATGAATGATCATTTTATTGAAATAGTTGTGTTAAGTTTATTATGAAAAATACTTTTCAATCCCTAACATAAATATGAAAATTGGAAATAAAGAGATTAAGGGAAAGAGAACTTAGGCACAAAATTTATCCTGGTTCACCCACAAACCCGTGAGCTACATCCAGTCCCAGAGTCAAACCACCACTGGATTTCCACTATCTGAATCCACAGATACAAGTATTATTCACAGTCTCTTCAGTCCAACACATGTATTACTTTGTTTTCAACTGCCTCTCCAGGCAACTCAATGAGTATTCTTTGCTTATCAACTGCCTCTCCAGGAAACTCAATGAGTACAGTCTCTCCAGACACAACGAGTACAGTCTCTCCAGACACAACGAGTACAGTCTCTCCAGACATCACGAGTACAGTCTCTCCAGACACCACGAGTACAGTCTCTCCAGACATCACGAGTAAAGTCTCTCCAGACATCACGAGTACAGTCTCTCCAAACATCACGAGTACAGTCTCTCCAGACACCACGAGTACAGTCTCTCCAGACACCACGAGTACAGTCTCTCCAGACACAAGTATTCTTTCTTCCACCAAGCCTCTCCAGGCTCTCAGACACATAAAGTGTTGAGTAGTTTCACTACTCAATCCAAGTTAGATGTTCGCCAGAACCTCTAAACTTAGATTCTACTTGTACATAGAGATTACTGAGTACACACTCAGGATACAGACATTACAAACTAAGTACAAGGATAGACAGTGATACAAGTGTTTGAATTAAGTACAATCCCTATCTTTCTATGAGGAATGCATCCTCTGAGAGTAGGCTAACTAAGATGTGAAATGATGCTCCAGCCTTGTTCTCAAACCATTAGTTTCCATGGGCTACATTCTCACCCATATCATAGGAACACCAAGGTATATCAAAGCTTCAAACTGTACCCAATTTGATAGTCATTTGTTCAGCATGATTGCCTTTCGAACAATCAACTCACTTGATCAAACAGACCAACTGAACAACCTAACTAACTGACCAGCTAGTCAGTAGCCTGATTGAGAACCAACTCTCTAATCAAACTTTTTTGACAACTTCATGATCCACTTAAGCTCAAGTCAACTCTTGTTAACCATAAGGCATTCAGCCTGATTAACTAGTTTGATTCTGTTGATCAACAATTTTGTCTGACTGACCAATAGGTCGACAGCATGGTTGATTCAAGTAAGCATGGTCAACAACCAATAAGGTTTTTTTGATACATCTTGATCAACTGATTGAACCAAGTGAATGAGTTCAACATCTTCAAATTCTTCCTTGAGGCTATTTATATGTTCTGTTGGAATATATTCGTTTGAAAATGATTCATAATACCGTTGAGATGTTGATGATGTGGCTCATATAGTCGTTGTGTAATAGCTTCTCAAACGGTTGCTTCTCCTTAAGCGAATGAGTGTTCAGACGATCCCGTTCTGACAGTTGATATTTTCTTCTTCATGAGAGATGTTTCTTGATATAATTCTGCGAATACTCTCTCTTGAATCTGCTTCTTTCTGCTTTCATCTGTTTTCTTCCAGATTGATGATGATATTTCCGTTGTGATACCACCATTTAGAGATAGCATTGAATGCTATTCAATCCATTGTGAGACACGCTTCTGGGTGTCCTGACAATTCTGACAAAGTACAACGTTGGTGCTGCTATAAAGCTGCCACCGTTGTTGCTGCAATTTCTGCGTTGCAGAGATTTCCTCAGTGGTGTATGAACTTCAAAGGTACCAAGGAAGGTCTCTGTGACTTTGCCAATTTAAGCTTTGAAAGTGTTGTGTGTTTGTAGAGAACGACTTTTCTTCAGATAATATATTTCTTCTTTTCTTCAGACGATTGTTGCTCTGTTCTTCTTTGCATTTTCTTCTTCTGAGATATAGATGAATAAAGATGTTGAATTTTAATATGTTTTATTCAAACATCTTTCTGGTTGCTTTTACTCAGTCTTCTGATCAGTTCTGGGCAGCCAGCAGGTACAGGTGCAGGTGCAGTAGGTCTGCGCACACAAAAATGCCTTTTGTTGCAGGTGCACCAGGCGTTGCAGAAAGTCTTTGCAGAGTTTCCTTATTTGTGCAAGACTTTGATCGAGGCATAAAAGCATGTTTAGATTTTATACTGAAATAAGTGTACTCCATTTTGGTAGAGTGTGCTTTACACTTTAGCAACGTCTTCAAGAAATCAATTCTTGATTCTGTTTGTAGACTTCTTCAAATAGTCTTCACGTCTTCAGACGGTCTTCATGTTTTACAGGTGGTATTCGCGTCTTCAGATGGTCTTCACGTCTTCATATGGTCTTCACGTCTTCAGATGGTCTTCAAGTCTTCAGACAGTCTTCACGTCTTCAGACGGCTTGCGCACTTCAGACAACTTCAGCACTTCAGACGGCTTGCGCACTTCAGACAGCTTCAACACTTCAGACGAGTTGTGTTCTTCAGACAGCTTCTATGCTTCAGACGAGTTGCTTACTTCAGACAACTTCTTTATATTAACTCCTGCATTTGTTCTTCTGATCCTGATCTTCTGATTCTGATTTTGTTCATCAAATCTTCTTCTTCTTCTGATAAATATTTCATCCTGAAACACAATCAACAAACCAATACCTTTCTCAGTAGAATCTTTTTATATAATCTTATTTGTTCTTATTATGTTCTTATATAATCTTATTTGTTAATATTATGTTCTTATATAATCTTATTTGTCAATCATTAAAACTAAAGGATATTAAGTCTTTGAATCAAGTTTGAATGCTCAAACTGATTAATAGACTTCACAAATCAGACATTGATGATTTTGATGATTTGCCAGAGAAACCTAAGCCTTTTTTTTTTAAACTTCTTTGAGTTCCCAATAATCTATTAAGATTATTAGTTCCTTCTACAAATTTGGCTAGGTCTATAGTATGTTCCTTAATATGTCTTTGAAGACTTTGATTTTCTTCAAATAGATTCTTGGAATTACTATTCTCATGTTCCTGAATCTTTTCTTTAAGTATAAGATTCACTTTTTCAAGATCTTTGTTTTTATTGCACACAATAGTGTATACATTTGAGAGTTTCTTATACTTTCTGAAAAGTTCCTTGGAACTATCTACCAAATCATCATATTCATCTTGAAGAGTTAGAGACATTACCTTGGATTCTGTACCTTCTGAAGAGAGTTGATTTGCCATTAAGCACAGGTTTATCTCTTCAGATAAGTCCTCTCCATCTTCTGAAGTAGAGTCCTCTAGATCTGATTGTACAAACTTGACATCCATAACATCTTCATGAATAGATGAGGCTAGTAAGTCCCATATTTCCTTAGCAGAGGTGCATCCTTGAACCTTCTCATACTCAGTCTTGTTCAGAGAACAGATTAAGTAGAGTTTGGCTTGAGCATTAAGTTGAACTTTAGCTTTTTGCTCATAGGACCACTCAACTTTAGAGATAGGTACTCCATTTCTTATAAGAATATAATCACCATCAGCAATTATATCCCCGAGATCCAGATTGTGGCTCTCAATGAACAGCCTCATGTGTTCTCTCCAGTAAAGATAATCATTTCTATTGAAAACTAGAGGCCTGGTTACAGATGCTCCTTCAGAGATGTAGAGACCATAGCTTGTTGAGGTTTCCATCTAGGATATTCTCCCTCAGCACTGTTAGATGCTTAACCCGAGGTTGAGCTCTAATACCAACTGTAGCAACCACAGGAAACACTAGAAGGGGGATTAAATAGTGTTTTATAATTTTCAAACTGATTTTGGAAAACCTTTAACAAGCAGTATCTTTCACAGAGAAGTTTTAGCAACTTGCTGAAACTGGGTGTAGTACTTGCTGAAGTAACTTCAGCAGGTCCAATAAAACAGTTTTGCAAACTTGTTTTTCAATATTTTTAGTTTGATTTTCAGTTTCAACGTTATAAAACAATGTACTCAGAACCCTCCAAGTTAGTATAAATCAAATACAAAGAGATAAGGGTAAGAGAAGACTTAGCCAAAGATTTATACTGGTTCACCCACTTCCACTGTGAGCTACGTCCAGTCCCAAAGCCAAACCAGCTATGGATTTTCACTATCTGAACAGATACAAGTATTCTTTTACAGTCAAGCCTCTTTAGGCTCTATTACACCAAGTATTCTTTTGCAGACAAGCCTCTCCAGGCTCAAACCCAAGCATTGTTTAGCCACAAGCCTCTCCAGGCTCAACAACAAGTATTCTTTCTTCCACCAAGTCTCTCCAGTCTCTTAGACACTTAAAAGTGTTTACAAAGAAATTTGTTTAAGTTACTAAACCAAACAAGTTCCTAACTTAAACTAGAACAGAGTTGTACAAGGTAACTGAGTATAACTCAGGATAAAAGAAATTTTGTTGTACAATATAACAGAGAGTAAGCAGTGTATATTTTTGCAGCCTTTTGGCTTGATATAATTTCTCCTCTCACACTTTTGAAGTCCTTTATGAAGCTTTATATAGGAATGAAATTAATTCCATTGAAGATTGCTGAAACCACCGTTGAGAGATATCAATAAATGCTGTGAGAACCATTGTGAGACAATCTTCTGATAGCTTCTGACTTGAGCAGTGCAGGTGTGCAAATATGATTCAGTTCTGACATGTTTGCAGATACTATGATACAGAGTTTTCCCTTTCAGGTAAGATGATTCAAATTGATCAAAGGTTCTCTGTGATCTTTCCTTAAAAGAGACATGCTTTGTAGAAGACATTGAGAATGCTTTTAAGTCTTGGGCAGAAAGCCTTCTGACTTTAGACAAATGCCACGTTGGATGTCTTCCTCAGGTCTTCATGTTTCAGATAGTACATCTCTTCAGAGGGTTGAATTACTTCAGCGGGTTCTTCTCCTTCAGAAGGTTGCGCCATTTCAGAGGGTTGCTCCTTTAGAGAATTGCTGAAACATAGAAAATACCCTTAAGAGAATTTTTACTAATATTCAGGATGTTTTAACCAAATTTATTATTCATTAAAACTTAGCATTATGAGACTTAAACATTATTAATCACTTAATAATATTTTGAGACTCAACAAATAAAATTCTCACACATTAATCATCTCTTAAATTTAACCTTTCAATACTTCCTTTATGTTTAATTAACAAGTTATAAGCATATTTTGCAAATTTAGGTTCATATTGGGCTTAGTTGGCATTTTTCAGCATAATTGGAAAATTACATTGTTTTGGTATTTCAAGCATAACTTGAGTTCTGTATATCTAAATATAATGAAATTTATATTTTAGGAAAGCTAGAAGAAAGTACTATAACTTTGTTGTTGAAGCCAAAAACTAAATATGATGTCTAGTTGGTTGAATTAGGCTTGGAAGCCGGAATAGTCATCTTGTCATGAGAACCTGGACAACACCAAAAGATTGGGCCATAACTTGGGCTACAAAACTCCTTTTGGGCTTAACCAATGGCATTTGATAGCTAACATCTAGAGCTTCAACTCGTTTGAAGACAACTTCCTTGGATTCGGCCATTTCAATGATGCAATTCTCAGTGCAAGTGCGAGACAAGTTGCTGAATGACAGCTAGGAAAAGAAATAATGCATGAATAATTCAAAGTCATGGACAAAAGTGATAGATAATTGATCAATAACTCCATCTATGGATAAAACATAATGAGTCATGGCTGAATGATCAGCATAGAAATGGTATCTTTTCACCTCCTATAAATAGGAGGGCTTGCTGGGTAGAAAATAATCCAAGTTGTAGAATTACTAAGTCTTTCATTTACTTTTACTCATCTCTTTGTTGTAAAGTCTTCATGGAAGTTTAAGTTTGTATTCAATTTAAGGATTCAAGCTTATTTTCATCTTGGTTTTGAGGGTTTATCTTCATTTACATGCATATTGTATTATATGTATTTGCTTTTCTATTTGCTTCAAGTTCATATTTCTCTTATCAAAGCTTGATTAGTTAACATGTTTTGGTTGTGAAATTTGTTATTGAAGTATGTTTTGGTCACACACACACACACACACACACACACATATATTATCTTGAATTGATTCAACATTTACTATTATTTTGATTTTTGTTTTCTTCAGTTTATTACAATCAATCAAACCTTTTAAAAAGGATTAAGGCTCTGTTTGGATAAACAGCTTAATTAAGTGCTTATAACATAATCTCTTATTTGATAAGCACTTAATGAAAAAGCTCTTAAGAAAGTGAATGAAAATTAAAGAGGGTACAATATACTTAAATTCTGCATAGGCTATTCTCAGGAGCTTATTAAAATAAGTTGAAAATAACTTATGAGCATGTCATAAGCTCTTTTCATTAGCTTACCTAAAAAGTTACATAAGTGCTTAATTCATAAGATAAGTTCAAATAAGCTCTTCCAAACACCACCTAATTTGAGTGGATCTTTAAGGTTTGACCTGGTTTATACCGTTCTACTACAAATAGTTTACAAATCGGTTAATTATAACTATAATTTTGTGCAGGTTTGCCAACTATAATATACTAAATTGGGAATTCATCCTAAGTACTCTAAATGATTTAAAGTTCTCAAATAATTTCTATAATTTAATAATTCATTGTGTTTCCACTCCTTCCATGCAAGTCTTTTTCAAAGGCATGCGGATTGGCATGCACATTCAGAGTTTCATCCCCTCTAGGGGAATCCGGTAGGGAGACCCCGTATCCTCTATATTTTTTGTTTTGTGTTTAGAGAGGCTGTTCCACCTTATTTAGCTGAAAATTGATAGGGGACAATGGAAGCCAATTGTCCTTAATTGATAGCCAGATAGTTGTAGGATCTAGAATTGAGCAAAAACCACCGATTAGAATTGAAAAACAAGCATTAAAAGGCGCAAAATAGGTGCAGGGCAGCAGCTATTTTGGGCGAGAAAATGATAGAAAATGAGAGAAAATGAAAGAAAAAGTGGAGAGGAAGAAATGGGAAGGACGCCACTGAAGCAAGAGTCCACTTGCAGCAGATAAGTCCAATGCCAGACGCCACTAATTCAGGAGAATTAGATAAGTCTCAGTATGGTTTGAGCAACAACCACCAAGCCTCACTCAACTCACAAAGGGAGGAGAAAATTTGGCATAATGCCTTTACTTCAAAATTCAATGTGTCTTTACAAGAGAGGAGGACTCCTATTTATAGGAAAAGAGGGGGAGAGGGGCGGATTTTTAGGAGAGTGAAAAAGAAAGAAAATAAAAGGTGAGTGAAAACACTCCTAAGTGGGTCTTGAACCCATGACCCCCAAGGTTTATGGCTAAGCTAAGTCTTAAGCCAATAAACCTCTCAAAATGGCACCCCACTCATGAAAACAAATAAAAAGATGAATAAAATTTCTATCCTATGTGGGAATTGAACCCAAGACTCCTAAGCCTTTTAGCAAGGCAACCTACTAGCCAATAAACCCATACATGTGGGCGCCCAAGTAGGAGGAAAATAAAAGGAAAATTACAAAAATAAAAAGAAAATACAAAAGAGTCCTAATAAAGGTGGTCCATAGGACAAGGGTCCTATCCAGGGTCAAGGTGTCCTTCTGTAGGGTAGTGACCTTTATTTTGTAGGGTAGTGTCCCTTTATTTGTAGGACACTAAATTCTCCAACTCTTCCTTGCTTGAAGTTGGTGCATATCTTTCAATGTAGGTCTTGCAGGTCCAAGCTCCTAGCAGAGTGTTATCATTCCCTCCCCCTTGAAAATGATTTGACCTCAAATCTGAAAATTCAGAAAGAAGCCTTAAGAGTAATGAACTGGGTAGAAGAAGGGGATGGATGACAAAACTTAGGAAGTAAGAAGATACTTCCCTTAGCCCTTGGAGAGTAGAGTTAGAGGTCCACAAGTTGAACATCTTCCTTGAGCCTAGACAACAAGAAGAAGACCCATAAGTATTATTCCAAAGCATGCAAAGTGAAGGCTCATAACAAAAATACTTGGGGATCATAAAGATTGGCAAAAGAAAAACATAGGAGATAAACAAGAGGTATTTGAGATAAGGGTTAGAAAACTCCCTTAATGAAGATTGAGCCCTCTTGTCTACGTACTTTGTGGATTTAGATCCTGGATCAAAGACTAATCTTTTGAAGCCCTCCCTTGCAAATAAGAGAAGTAAGTGGTCATGGAGAAGGCTTAGGAAATAAATTCCACATAAGTACAAAATGTGTTTCAATGTGCAACATTCATCAAAATATTCTACACTATGTTCCCAAGTAAATGCACAAGTGAAACTATGTGGCATGAATGTTTTAATATTTTTCATTAACATCCCAACATTTTTATTGAACATAACACATGCATCTTGATTATGATTGTCAAAAGTGTAGTGCATATGTTCTCGCCATGAAGTACTCATGCAATTTTGTTCAAGAGCCATATCCATACTAAAGCACTCACTTAAGTAAGATGACACCTTTTGCATATTATCATATGTGTTCATGAAAGGTGAAATACCAAAAGAACCACAGTGAGTATGCATATCAAGAAGCATATCATCATTTGAATTAGATGTCAAACAAGTTTTCCTACATGTGATAGCTTCATCAAAAATTTTATCCTTTTTACTAACTAGTTCAAGAGCATAATACACATCTTTGTATGAAATAATTATTTTTGGTCCAAAATGTGTATTCATTCTATAAACACAAACCAAAGGCACATGCATATTCAATCCAACTTTGTTTTCAATCTTATCATGCAATCTAAAGGAATTGAGTAAGCATGCATCTTTAGTAAGTTTCATGGTACTCTCATACATAGTTGGCTTTTCTAAACATGCAATGGGTTTCAAAGCATCATCAATATTGTTCATTTATTTTAAACATGTAATGCTTTGAGGCATATAATTGTACATAGAAAAAGGCATTTCATGCATAAAGAAAGTTAGTTTAGGAAACTCCCTTTCAATAGCTTGAGTTGTCTTCTTTGCATCACTAGAAGTATTTTCCCTCAAACTATTCATGCTTTCACTAGAAGAGTTAGCATTTAAATGATCACAAGAAAAACATACTTTCTCTTCTTTCACCCTTAATTTATTTTCCTTGTTTTCTCTTTCAAGTTTCTCTTCTTTCTCTTTTTCTAATTGTTCTCTTTTCTCTTGTTCTATTAACCTCTTAAGTTGGATTTGATCTTCCCTAATTTCACTAGAGGTCATAGGCATTAAGGTGAATTTAACCCCTTGGTGGCGGAACCTATAGGTGTTGGAATACCCATCATGCTTCACCCTTCTCTCATATTGCCATGGTCTTCCTAAAAGGATGTGAGAGGCTTCTAAGGGTATGACATCAAAGGTCATTTCATCTTGGTAATCCCCAATTTTGAACCTTAAGCTCACTTGCCTATCCACCATAAATTCTTCCTCATCACTCACCCATTGAAGTGTATAAGGTTCTAGATGTGGGGTAGTAGGTAAGTTTAGCTTGTTAACTAACCTAAGGCTAGCTAAGTTGCTACTACTTCCTCCATCTATGATCACTAAACAAACCCTATCTTCAATATGGCACCTAGTGTGGAATAGGTTCTCTCTTTGGCTCTCTTCTTCACCCAAAGGTGTTTCTAAGGCTTTCCTAAACAACATGGTTGCCCTTTCCCCTTGCCTCCTTCCTTCCATTCTCCTAATTGATTTTATGTTAAAACTTTTAAAGGACCTCACCACTCACTAAGTGTTTACACTCAAAGGAATGTTAACACTCGTGTATGTCACTCTTTTTGGGCCTTTTCTATAATGAAAACTCTCTTGCCTCTTCTACTCGGTTGGAGGTTGATTAGAAGTTGCAAAGACCAACGTGAGTCTAAGTCTTAACCCTTACCCAAATAGAAGTGCATTAACAAAGAAAATACCTACTGGAAGAAGATTGGAAAAATCCTAAGACAAAACAAAAGAATTGATATGACAAACAAGAAAAGTTGGCACTCAAACAAGCTTATACACAAGAGCAGACAGCAAACAAGACAAGACGGAAGAAATTGCAAAGAGAATTGTTTTTGGTGATTTTTGAAAAAGAGTTGCCAAATTGTCGTTTTTAAGAAAACAGCAAATACAACTCAATTATGGTATACAGGGAAATGAAATAGAAAAATTACAGTAAAAAAATGTTACTGTATTGTTGGGATACTTCCTTGTTTTTGTTTTTCTATTTTTCTGAATTTTTTGAATTTTTTTGACTTTTTGGGTGTCCTTTTACTTTTTCTTCCTTGTTGTTGACTTTTGCACCCTTTTTTTTTGCTTTTTACACCTCTTTTTCTATTTTTGGCACGTGCGTACTTTTTGTATTTTTCTTGCCTTTTCTTTCTTTTTTTTTTGTCTTTTTCCCCAACAGAAAATTACATAAATTTGTACACAATGAAAAGAAAATTAACTGTACCTACTGTAATATTTTTGGAATTTTCTGACAGTAGACTGGTCCAAGTGGCCCAGAAAAAGCAAAAATAATGAATAAACTGATTTCTAAAAACTGTAAAAAACGTAATGACAACTTGATTTAAAAATGGCCAAAAAAATTGCTTAGCACTTCCTTGTTGATTATACAAAACCGGTATGGTCACAGAAACACGCTTGGTTCAATTTTAAGATTGGAATTAAAATTTGAAGGAAAATCAACAATTAGAATTTGTTGATCTTCTTCCAATACTATGAACCAAAAAAGATCCTATAGGTGAGCGTTTTGCACAATCAAACAGGGAAAGTCCAAGGTAGAGATAGCAGTCAATCCAAATTTGCAATCAGAATGCCAATCAAACAGACATAACAAGAGTAGGAAATTGAACAACACAAGAGCCCAAAAATGCGCAAAAATGGCAAAAATAATAAGGAAAAAAATTGCGCAAAAATAAATTGCAAGAAATTAAAGGGGGAAACTGAAATTAAAAGGATGGGGAGGACAGAAATGTAAATGGCAGAAAGTAGAAGGGGATGGCAGAAAGTAAAAGGATGGGGAGAGCAGAAATGTAAAGGGGAAGCGGAAATTAAAAGGATGGGGAGGACTGAAAATAAATGACTGAAAGTAAAGGGGGAAGCGGAAATTAAAAGGATGGGGAGAGCAGAAATGTAAATGGCAGAATGTAAAGGGGAGAGCAGAAATTAAAAGGATGGGGAGAAGCGGAAATTAAATGGCGGAAAGTAAAGAGATGAATATGGGGGATGACAATTAATGGTGAAGGGGAGAAATGTAGGTGAACGATCTTTGGAAAAATGAAGACAACAATGCCTCCTCTTACCACACTTCACCACAAACAAGCAGTTATATCAATTAATTTGCAAGAATCACTCAAGAACAAGTATGAGCAATTAAAGAGGCATTTAAACAAACACCTAGGGGGTGGGAATTAGCGGCCCAAAACAGCCCCCAACTAGCAAGAATTCAAGCAAATCAATCAAGACAGACAATTGCTGATAGCAGCAGAAAGGCACCTCGGGCCCGGGAAACAGTCCAAGTCCAAATTACAACTGAAAAGAGGGATGGAATTACACTAAATTGAAGAAAATTCTGCACTAAATAGGTGCAGCAAACCCACGCCAAACAGCCCCAATTTTGCTCCAAATTTGCTCAAATTCAACAAGCTCTGATGACCAATTGATAGCCGGATAGTTGTAGGATCTAGAATTGAGCAAAAACCACCGATTAGAATTGAAAAACAAGCATTAAAAGGCGCAAAATAGGTGCAGGGCAGCAGCTATTTTGGGCGAGAAAATGAAAGAAAATGAGAGAAAATGAAAGAAAAAGTGGATAGGAAGAAATGGGAAGGACGCCACTGAAGCAAGAGTCCACTTGCAGCAGATAAGTCCAATGCCAGACGCCACTAATTCAGGAGAATTAGATAAGTCTCAGTATGGTTTGAGCAACAACCACCAAGCCTCACTCAACTCACAAAGGGAGGAGAAAATTTGGCATAATGCCTTTACTTCAAAATTCAATGTGTCTTTACAAGAGAGGAGGACTCCTATTTATAGGAAAAGAGGGGGAGAGGGGCGGATTTTTAGGAGAGTGAAAAAGAAAGAAAATAAAAGGTGAGTGAAAACACTCCTAAGTGGGTCTTGAACCCATGACCCCCAAGGTTTATGGCTAAGCTAAGTCTTAAGCCAATAAACCTCTCAAAATGGCACCCCACTCATGAAAACAAATAAAAAGATGAATAAAATTTCTATCCTATGTGGGAATTGAACCCAAGACTCCTAAGCCTTTTAGCAAGGCAACCTACTAGCCAATAAACCCATACATGTGGGCGCCCAAGTAGGAGGAAAATAAAAGGAAAATTACAAAAATAAAAAGAAAATACAAAAGAGTCCTAATAAAGGTGGTCCATAGGACAAGGGTCCTATCCAGGGTCAAGGTGTCCTTCTGTAGGGTAGTGACCTTTATTTTGTAGGGTAGTGTCCCTTTATTTGTAGGACACTAAATTCTCCAACTCTTCCTTGCTTGAAGTTGGTGCATATCTTTCAATGTAGGTCTTGCAGGTCCAAGCTCCTAGCAGAGTGTTATCATTAATAGAGGTGGCTCCCTTTGTCTTACCTTTTCTTTACGAATGACCTCATCCTCTTTACAGAAGTTTCTTTGTACCAGATATGTACCATCTTGTAGTGTTTGCATTCTTTTTGTGGGGCTAGAAGGAGAAGATTAATAGTGAAAAAACGTTGCTTATTGTGTCCAAAAATGTTTCCCTTGTGAGAGTCGCTGAGCTAAAAACTCCAGAGCGCCTCCAAGCTCACTTCCCTGGCCGGGGTGGGACTTGTGCCTGCATTTTTGGTGTATGACCAAATATTGTTCGGTCCCAGACGTTTCAATCCCACCAAGCATTCCCAACTTCTGGAAACCCCCAGAATGCTACTTGTTATTCTTAACTGCGGCATCCTTCCGAAGGGAAGTGATAATATTTATATAAAAGAACTTGAAAGGTTCGTGTTGACTCATTTACTGATGAAGAAGAAAATAAGTCTTCCATGGGTTCTTCTCTATCAAATGTTGTTCAGAAGAAAAATGGATGCTGCTGACAAATTTCCCCACAACTTTCTGATCATGAAGATCCTGATACATAAAGGCTTTCCTATGCATGGACTCTTTGATCAAGCACCTCCTTCCTTTTTCACTCTTGCCATGTATGAACTGATGGATTAAGGTTTGATGGAGAAAGAAGAAGCCCTAGAGAAGAAGGTGGCTGAAGTCTCTCCTGAGGCATCCCCTATAAGAGGGAGAAGAACAAGAGCCTCTGATCCTCTGGGTGCTCATGGAAGGATCAGAAAGGTGTTTGCTGCTTACAACTTGAAGAGGTTGCATGCTCGCGTTGGTCGGATAGCAAGGAAGCTGAAGGAAACTCAAAAGGAGTAACTAAAGCTGAAGACAGAGAAAGAGGGTGCCAGTGCTGTCGAGATCATGCCTGCTGATGGTCATTATTTTTTCAAAGAGTCGTGTCATAGTTTTTTGATCTTTCTTTTTTAAAATACTTGTTGAAAATATCTATAATTTTGATTAATATGAATGATCTTTTCCTCAAAATTCTTATATTGACTTTATTATTCAGCGTGTGTGATTTAATTCTATATTCTCTGAATACGTTGAAATTAATCATTAGTTGCGCACATTTATTGATCTTACGCTTAACTTTCCAAGTTTAAATACCTGAATTTATTACTCTGCTTCACATGCTTGAGTTATCTGAACCCTTTTGAATAACGACAAAAGGGGGAGAGTAAATATAACTAACAAATTCTCTGAAGCAAAGTTGTTTTTTAGAAGGCTAAATGTCTTTCAGAAGCTAAGTGTTTTTCAGAAGAAAAGTATGTTATTCAGGGGGAGTTCCACACTCCATTCATTTATCCAAAAGAGGGGGAGAACCTCAACTTTTCTTTTTAAATCTCATTTTAATTACTTCAGATATTTGTTAGTCATATCAAATTTGTCATCATTAAAAAGGGGGAGAATGTTGAGTCTCAAAATCAATTTAAGTATTTAAATTGGATTCAAGACTCATTACCCTTAGTTTTAATGTCTAACAAATTTGACTGCATAAAAATAGATTTTACTGAGAGAGGTATTTTTTCTTTGTATTTCAGCAACTCTAAAAGAAGCAACTCTCCGAAGTTGATCAACCTGTTGATATGAAGAACTTGGATTTGCTGAAGACTCTCTCAACCCTTTGATGACGTGTACCCTTCTTTATGTTGAGAAGTCTTACTGAAATTTTGTAACATAGTATCTGTCTGATGGGTTTCCTGGAAAGTTTACCAGTAGTCCAGTAGTTTTAGAGTAAGTAAGATATCGTATCCACAGGGAGCGGTTTTAACTTGTGAACTTAAAGTAATTGTATTTTCAATAAAACGTTTCAAAAAGGTTGGTTTTAATACTGAATAATAAAATACTAAAATAAACACAAATAACACGAGAAAATAATATTTAGGACTAGGATTTGATTTCGTTTCATCTCCCCCCTTGTGCATTCGAATCCCTTTTCCCTTATTTATGATCGTACTTGTAAAAATCTTAGCATTGTTTAATTACAATAATTATAAGGCGTGCCTGGTAATACTTCGGACCCGCAAATTCCCCTATAACATTGTAATTAAACGCCAAAAGCTATTCTCTACAGGCATTCAAAGTGGCATTTGGCGACCCCGAACATTTCCCGTATTTTGCAATCAGCGCTATCGATTTAACCATACTTTCACAAAAGGCACCTACGGAGGGGTGTGTCACTCACTGAACCTCCGATCGTTAGAATACAATCCTTATGCTACGATATAATTAAACCGGGTACCTTTAGCAATCCGAGAATAAGCTTCATGAACAGCTCCATGCTCACCTACCTCTGATACTAGCCGGAGTTCCACTTTTTGTATCCAGAGCACTAGCCTACCATCCCAGCGCACGCGCGGAGTTGATGCATTACACACAGCATAAAGATACCGATAAATTACAAGCATATAATCATAAATAACATAGAAAAGAGAATTCTTATACACAAGGGGATCGAATCTACTACATCAAATCCTACTAGAGAGCTTAGCTACTCATGGTAGCCATTACAAACCACTGAGAAATCTGTCACCTTTCTCAATCCTATACTACTCTCTCTGTGTATCAGTGTTTATGGTCCCGAGGACCGTATCTATGACCTTTGCAAAGGGATCTATTTATAGAGTTGGAAAACCTTCAAGGGATCAGGTTGTGATGTCACTGGTGAGTGTTTAATCCAATCAGAGGCTGCCTTTTCATTAATTGACGTCAGTGTTGTGAAGCTTGACCAATCAGGAGCTTCCCTTTCATTAATTGACATCACCTGCGCTCGGCTTCATTAATTAGGACACGCGCTTCATGTGCGCTTAGCGCACATGAAGCCTGGCCAATCTGCTCATGCGCTCCACGCGCGCTAAGCGCATATGGAGTGTGTGACTCGCTACAGCTTTCCTTGATTTATGGATCTAACCTCTTGATTTCTTTCTGATCTCATCTGGTTTTCATTTATCCCTTTTATCCGAATTATTATTGTATTTATCTGCCTTGGATTTGAATTGAAAAGATTCTTTGCAGGATTCTCTGATTTTCTTTTATTTATTTAATTTCTGAATCTACAATAACCTCCATTCTGATGCTTTTTCCACTCTTGTCCCAAATCTACTATAATTCTACATAAAATAGAAAATTTCTATTTAAAATAGCATCATATTCAAATTTGTATCAAATAAATACAATTATTATAAATATTAATAAAAAGGGATATTTTGGGGCATAAATTACTATTTTAACCTTGATAAGTGTAATAAAAACTATATGAAAATAACGCTAATTTTACACTTATCAAATACCCCCCAACTTAATTTCTTGCTTGTCCTCAAGCAAGACACCCTTGCAGTCAAATTTCAAAACACCCTTGATTAAAATTCTCAAAATAACAAGGAAAATTTCTTTATTATCTATTTATTAGGCAGAAGTCACTTTCCAAATTAAGAAAAATTGAGATCAAGAGATATTACCATGACTCAACCAAAATTAGAACATAATCAACAAGTTGAATTTTCTCAAGAGTAGCAATTAAAGCAATAAACAAAATACCAAGGAATTTCACTCATGCTCACGGGTACTGTTTCCCTCAATATTTTCACCACAGCTGAACAACTAAAATTGATAGTCGTTTCTAGTTCCTAAGCTTGTGTATGGTTAACATGTATCAAAAGGTCTTTTCAAGGTTGTAATGAGGCTGGGTTATCAAAAAATTATGGTTTTTTTGGATAAACAATGAACATTTAGAATAGAGAGCATCTTTGGATGTTGCTTTTGATCTTCTCTCCTTCCACCATTTTTTTTTCTTGATTTATTTCTCTTCTTTGCAGGCCTCTTTCCTTGTTTGAAGATGCACTCCCCCCCAACTTATTCAATTTACTTTTTCTTTTTTGATTTTAAGGGGAGTGATCTTCTTTTTCTTTTTATTTTTCTGTACCTGCTCCTTGGAATTTCAACCTTTTCTTCCCATTATTTTTATACTTTCCACCTTGCTCTCTATCCCAAATGTGTGAGGGACAAGATATATATATTTATTTTGGCTTGGGTGAACAAGAATAATCAATTAAGGCTCAAAATGGGTTATCAAAAATTTGGAAAAATTGTACCAAGGTTGGCTTTTTGGCTCTGGGCGAATATATTGAAAACAAAATTTTTTTTGTCTTTTTCATTTCCATATTTTCCAAAAACAGGATAAGCTCCAAAAACTCAATCAATAAAAGTTGACAGACAGTGGTGAAAAACTCTCAAATTTAGTGTTTGGGCTCTCAACTCACCGGTTACTTGGCTAAATTCCTTGATAAAACATTTACTGATTTTAATTAACTACCCTGATAGATTCTCATGTGAAGTATCCTAATCTTAATTGATTATGGAATTAATCACAAGACCTTTTTTCTTTCCTAATCTGGTTAGTTCAACTGCCCAATTTCAGAAATTTTGAAAAAATTTTCCTTATTTTCCTAATTCCTAGGTCCTAAAAATTTTAAAAATCCTAAAATTAAAAATAAACAAAATCCTAATTAATAAAATAAAAGAACGAAAAGAAAGAAAAACACCAATGTCAATCTTCATCCTCTGTATCATGTGGGTCCTTGTTATATGTTGTTGCTGCTTCACCTCCCTCCTCGAAGAATAGGCCTGTCCCCAGGCCACTGCTAGAATATCCGGAACTCTTCAAACAACATGCCTGAGTATGGGTCTTGCAGCAGCCTGCGTACTCTTGAATCTCATGGGATCATATTCTATGATCCTTTTCTTCATGTCTTCTCCTCGTGAGCTAAAGCCACGGGAAAGACTAGCAATTTAGTCCTGGTATCTGAAAAGGTAAATAACAACAATTAGTTGCTAAAAACAAATTAATTTCAATGATACCTTATTGCAAACACCAATTCATGAAGAACATGGAAGCCTATCATTAACCAATTGCATGCATAAAGATTATTTTCAACAAAAATTTTACTGCACTTGGTAATGTCATCCTAAAAACAGAATATACTCATTTGTTTTGCAAGTATTCAATCAATCCATAGAAAGTGAGAGTTTAAAATTTTTAAAAGAGATAGAGCATAACACTTTCAAATTTAATAACTCACAAAACAAAGAGTATTCCAATTAAGCAAATTGTTCTTCATGTTTCTCACAGCCAAAAACACATTAAAGATAGCATATAATCAATAATATTCATAATCTTAAAGTTGCTATCCTAAAGTGCAAATCATGAAAACAGAATAGATGAAGATTTTAATTGGTAAAAAAAAATAAAAGAAAAATATGAAATTTGAAAGTTTCAAAATTGA
Organism: Sesbania bispinosa; assembly: GCA_026901365.1. Taxonomy (NCBI): domain Eukaryota; kingdom Viridiplantae; phylum Streptophyta; class Magnoliopsida; order Fabales; family Fabaceae; genus Sesbania; species Sesbania bispinosa. The sequence goes on from QLOH01000035.1 coordinate 1,411,984, forward strand.
TTGAAGTTTGTGAGTGGAAAAAGTGAAAAGAAAAGCTTAGGAAGTAGAGAAACAGTACATGAGAAAATAGAAAATTTTTAAATTTTCGTACTGCTGCGCTTAGCGCAAGTGAAGCGCAGAAAACAGTGACTAAAATTGCAATATGCGCTTTACCTGCGCTTAGCGCAGATGAAGCGTAGAAAACAGAATGAGATTTTGCAAATTTTAGTCACGTTTTCTGCTACTTCCTATTGTTTAAAAAAATATTTTATTTTCCAAAAACTTATTCCAATCAATTTTGAAAATTTCCTAAATCCTAAAACAAATGAAAAAAAATCCTAATTAACAAACAAAAAGAAAAGAAAACAAACTAAAAACTTAAAAATCTCTGGGTTGCCTCCCAGGAAGCGCTTGTTTAACGTCTTATAGCTCGACGCCTGCTTTACTAAGGTGGCTGATACTGAAATATTTTGGTGAGCTTGTGAGCTGCACCCTTCCTTTCTTTGGCACATAAGCCTCCCCATAACATTGCCTTGGAGCAACTTGTAGTGTGAAATGTCTTTAAGCATTTGGGCTTCTTTTTGGAAATAGACCATGCCTCTGACTCCCTTGGCTTGACTCTTCTTTTCTTTATTTTCTTGCTCTCAGGTGCATGAGTCTTTTTCTCTTGAAGCCTTGATGATTCACCATTGGTTGCTCTCAAATTCTTTGCCTTGCAGGGGTCCTTGATATGAAACACTCCTGACCACTTGATTTTCAATCTGGCTCTAGGCTCTGAGTTTGATTCTAGCATGACTTTCCTTCTCTTTGCCTTGTTCTGGTCAGTGTGCTTGCATGCCTTTCTTTTGGGAGGTCTGGAGGGATTATTACTTGTACCATACCTTTCTTGATCTTCCTTTGCAGGACTGGTTGGATAAGGCACGGTTGTTGGTTTTGATATATCTTCCCTTCCTTCCTCGGGCTTTGATTCATCATCCCTCTGTTCACCTTTTTCCTCTGTTTCAGGTTCACCTTTCTCTTTTTCCCTTTCACAGTCAGATTCTTCTTCAAGCACCATCTTTTGTGTTTCATTTTCTCCTTCTTCTTTTTCTTCTTCTACTGCACCTTCTTCCTCTTTCTTTTCTTCAGCAGCTTCTTCTAATTTCTTTTCTTCATTAAGAACGAACTAATAAAGAAAAGGATGTTCCTATTCTTCATCATGGTGAAAAACTAGGTGCATTTGATATGGTAAACCTTTGACTTGCAGTGCATGTGTAAACACTTCTTTTTCTTCTTCTTCCTCTTCCTCATCAACTTCTTCTGCTTCTTTTTCTTGTGCTTCTTCAGTTTCCTCTTCTTTTTCTTTTTCTTCTTCTTCTTCTTCTTCTTCTTCTTCTTCTTGTGCTTCTTCAGTTTCCTCTTCTTCAACTTCCTCTTCTTGAATATCTGGAAAAGAGCAGTCACCGTTGAGATGATTACCTCCACAAAAGTCACAAATTAATTGTGATGACTGGATAGGATAAGCGTGAACTGTTTGCAGTGGCTGAGAAAGGTTGGCTATCTTCTTATTGAGTGCTTCTAATGACTGCTCCAACCTCCTGAGTCCATCTTCAACGATCTGCTTATGGGGTGACACATCATCTTGAATCGGTGCATGAGAGAAATATTTTGATTCTTGCTTGAATGAAGAAGTGTGTGCCTTGGTTTGAATGTAACATGGCTTGCAATAAAATCTTCTTGCAAATTTTTCTGCTACCACGTTCCAATTGTTCAGACTTCGGCTGGGGTGTGATATTAACCAATCTTTGGTTGTTCCTGCAAGAGAAAAGGAAAATAAACGTAAGCATGCAGCTTCTTTGTCCTTCTCTTCAAAACCCATAGTTTCAACGTGTTCCAGGAATGTAAAAAGATGTTTATTTTGATCCTCGTGTGCCAATCCTGTGAACTGTTGAGCTTTAACAAGTTGAAGATGTGCTCCATCTATTTCCACAGCTTTTGTATAAATTGGGTGACCAGTACTTGAATGATGAAATAGCCCCTTAGGCATGATATAATCTCCCAAAGTCCTCCTTCTGGATTGTGTTCCTTCCATTAATTTATTTTGAGATACCTGTCAAAAGTACTTATTCAAGAATCTCAAACAATTGTTAGCTCAGGAAGGTGGACTAAAAAATTTTTTTTTAAAATAATAAAAAAATGAAAATAAATAAAAAAATAAAAATAATAATAATATAAAAATCCTAAAATTCTAAGATAGAATTTGAATTTGAAATATGATATTTACTTATCCTAAATTCTAAAAGAATTCAAACAGGATAAGTATTGAAGATAAGGTAAGATAAATTTCAAATTTCAAATTTCAAAATTTATTTTTTAAATAAAATACGAAAATAAATAAAAAATAAAAAGAAATATGAAAATTACACTTTTTGAAAATTTTTGAAACAAATGAAAATTCAATCACTAAACTATACAATTGAGACACCGCTCCCCGGCAACGGCGCCAAAAACTTGATGGGTTTCCTGGAAAGTTTACCAGTAGTCCAGTAGTTTTAGAGTAAGTAAGATATCGTATCCACAGGGAGCGGTTTTAACTTGTAAAGTTAAAGTAATTGTATTTTCAATAAAACGTTTCAAAAATGTTGGTTTTATTACTGAATAATAAAATACTAAAATAAACACAAATAACAAGAGAAAATAATATTTAGGACTAGGATTTGATTTCATTTCATCTCCCCCCTTGTGCATTCGAATCCCTTTTCCCTTATTTATGATCGTACTTGTAAATACCTTATCATTGTTTAATTACAATAATTATAAGGCATGCCTGGTAATACTTCGGACCCGCAAATTCCCCTATAACATTGTAATTAAACGCCAAAAGCTATTCTCTACAGGCATTCAAAGTGGCATTTGGCGACCCTGAACATTCCCCATATTTTGCAATGAGCGCTATTGATTTAACCATACTTTCACATAAGGCACCTACGGAGGGGTGTGTCACTCACTGAACCTCCGATCGTTAGAATACAATCCTTATGCTACAATATAATTAAAACGAGTACCTTTAGCAATCCGACAATAAGCTTCATGAACAGCTCCATGCTCACCTACCTCTGATACTAGCTGGAGTTCCACTTTTTGTATCCAAAGCACTAGCCTACCATCCCAGCGCACGCGCGGAGTTGATGCATTACACACAGCATAAAGATACCGATAAATTACAAGCATAGAATCATAAATAAAATAGAAAAGAGAATTCTTATACACAAGGGGATCGAATCTACTACATCAAATCCTACTAGAGAGCTTAGCTACTCATGGTAGCCATTACAAACTACTGAGAAATCTGTCACCTTTCTCAATCCTATACTACTCTCTCTGTGTATCCGTGTTTATGGTCCCGAGGACCGTATCTATGACCTTTGCAAAGGGCTCTATTTATAGAGTTGGAAAACCTTCAAGGGATTAGGTTGTGATGTCACTGGTGAGTGTTTAATCCAATCAGAGGCTGCCTTTTCACTAATTGACGTCACTGTTGTGAAGCTTGACCAATCAGGAGCTTCCCTTTCATTAATTGACGTCACCTGCGCACGGCTTCATTAATCAGGACACGCGCTTCATATGCGCTTAGCGCACATGAAGCCTAGCCAATCTGCTCATGCGCTCCACGCGCGCTAAGCGCATATGGAGCGTGTGACTCGCTGCAGCTTTCCTTTATCCCTTTTATCCGAATTATTATTGTATTTATATGCCTTGGATTTGAATTGAAAAGATTCTTTGCAGGATTCTCTGATTTTCTTTTATTTATTTAATTTTTGAATCTGCAATATCCTCCATTCTGATGCTTTTTCCACTCTTGTCCCAAATCTGCTATAATTCTACATAAAATAGCAAATTTCTATTTAAAATAGCATCAAATTCAAATTTGTATCAAATAAATACAATTATTATAAATATTAATAAAAAGGGATATTTTGGGGCATAAATTACTATTTTAACCTTGATAAGTGTAATAAAAACTATATGAAAATAACGCTAATTTTACACTTTTCACTGTCCAAGTCAGAAAACTTTATGCGCAAAGACTTAAAGGTCTATAAACGTCTTCTGCCCTTGCCTACAAAAGGAAGTTTTTACAGAGTTCTTTCTACGACTCACGGAACAACGTACACGGAAAAGGAACCTCTGTACCTGCTGTGTGTCAGAGCATTGCTATCTCTGCACACCTACTCTATTCAAGTCAAAAGTTATCACGAGATTGTCTCTCAACGTCTATTTGCTCAACGACTACTTTTCTGAATGCTATATATAACTCCATGAAATTCTTTGAAGAGATGTGAGCCACTTAGAGAACACCACAGAGAGAAGCACGCTCAAGAGAAAAAGATCAAGAAAGCATGAAGAGCAAAAGAAGCTCATCTGAAATAAAAAGAGAAGAGTTTTAGAAAAGTAAAGGAGTTGGCCATGTTTTATCCGAAAATTTATCAAGCCAAACACTCTGTTTTATTTCAATTCCTGGTACTTAGATTTTATTCTCTGTATCCTGAGTTGTACTCAGTCATTCCTTTGTACAATAAAACCAGTGTTTAAGTTTCTCAAAAACTTAAACTATTTATCATTGTAAACACTGTTAAGTGTCTGAGAGCCTGGAGAGGCTTGGAGGAACATAGAATACTTGTTTAGCCTGGAGAGGCTGTGTCCAAAGAATATTTGTTTAGCCCGGAGAGGCTGTGTCCAAAGAATACTTGTTGTTGAGCCTGGAGAGGCTAGGTGTGCAAATAATATTTGTAATCTTGCAGGATTAGTGAAAATCCAGTGGTGGTTTGCCCTGGGACTGCACGTAGCTCACTGAGTTAGTGGGTGAACCGAGATAAATTTATGTGGCTAAGTTCTCTCAACCCTTAACTCTTTATATTCAGTTTTATCTAACCAAGGAGGGTGTAAGAAAAGTTGTTTTATAAATCCATGAAGAAAACAATCTTTTCTTCACGCGAAAATATTTCAAAATTGTTTTTATCCAACCTTCTGAGTTGCATCAGCAAGTTGCTGAACTTCTAGTTTCGGAAGGTTGCCCAAATATTTTCAAACTCAGTTTGCTTGTTAAAAGGTTTTCAGAAAAATCTGTAAAGATTATAAAACACTATTCAACCGCCCCTTCTAGTGTTTCTTGTGGTTCTAACAGTTGGTATCAGAGCTCAACTTCGGGTTGAGCATCTAAAAAGTGCGAAGGACAAAGATCCAAATGGAAACCTCAACAAGCTATGGTGTTTATATCTCAGAAGGGGCATCTGTAACCAGACCACCAATCTTCAACAGAAATGATTATTCTTTCTGGAAAGAACATATGAGGCTATTCATGGAGAGCTATAATCTAGATCATTGGGATGTAGTTACTAAAGGTGACTATGTTCCCATGAGAAATGGATTACTCATTTCCAAAGCTAAGTGGTCCAATGAGCAAAAACATAAAGTTCAATTCAATGCTCAAGCCAAGTTGTACTTAATTTGTTCTTAGAACATAGTTGAGTATGACATGGTAAGAGGACTCCACTCTGCCAAGGATATATGGGAATGGCTAGCTTCATATGCTCTTAAAGGAGATGAAGATTATAAATCCTCAGAAGAGCAATTCACTTAAAGTATAGAAGATTCATCAGAAAAGGAGAATCATTGCTTTATGGCAAATCAATCAGAAGAAGTTGATTCTAAGGTATCATCTTTAACTCTTCTTGATGAATATGATGATTTAGTTGATGAAACTAAGGAACTCTTCAGAAAGTATAAGAAGCTTTTTAGTGCCTATGCTGCTGCATGCACTAAAAATAAGGATTTTGAAAATGAAAATCTTATACTTAAAGAAGAGCTTCTGAAGCAAGAGAACAATAAGCTCAAAAGTCTACTTGAAGAAAAAAAGGGTCTTCAAGGACAGATTTTAGAACTTACTAAAGACCTGGCCAACTTTACTGAAGGAACCAATAATCTTAACAGATTATTGAAAACTCAGAAAAGGTTAAATGAATTAAAAGAGGCTTAGGCTTCTTTGGAAAACCATCATCTAAGACATCAAACTCTGATAAGCCTAAAAAGGAAAAGAAAAAGGTATATGGGTGTCCTCACTGTGATAAACATAGATTATTCAAATCTGAATGTAAGCAGAATGAGGAACCTGTTCCTGTAATTGACCCTGGTGGACCCAAAAAGATATGGGTACCAAAATTGTCCATTGTTTCTCTTGCAGATGTTCTTAACAAAGCAAAGAAAACACCAAGAATAACTAAAGAAGAATGGATGAAAGGAGAACTGGATGGAAAGAGGGTGTACATGCTAAAAGCTCTAAGCACAGCCTACTAAAGTTTAACATCTCTCTTTCAGAAAGCAATGTTGAGTCTCATTCTTAAAAAGATTCCATATTTTATGGTAACATCATTCCTATCTCAGACTCTCTGAAAATATATGCATTGCTTGAATTATGCGTACTCTATGAAATTCTCTTATGAGCGTCTCTGTGATGAACTTTCTAAAAACTTGTGACTGCTGAAAATTATTTTATTAAAATAATTATTTTATCTAAGAAATATGAAAGGTCTTTAAATCCAAACGTTTTTGAAATATTTGTGACCTGGCTCTCTGTAATTGATGGCTCTTCAACTGTCCACTCGAAGCGGCACGATGCACGACTCTCCATGTCTGCCCAGTTTTAGTAATTATTGTCATCAATGCTTCTGATGTGCCTATTTATAGAGTCAGAGGAATCATCATGAGAACTACACTTTCTCTTTGAAAATCAAGAAATCCTCTGCGTATCTAAGAGAACTTCTCCTCTCTCCAAGAACTTCAAAGTTTCTCAGTTCAAACCTTCTTTGTATCAATGGTTGTTGAATCTGTAGCGTCATGTGCCCCTGCACCAACACAGTTTGATGAGAGAATCATTCCTACAAGAATGGTTCGTCTTAATGATTTCAACGAGGCAGGATACAAGGTCTCTGAGTACTTTTATGTTGTTGGTTGGACTCCATTTTTCAACAACATCTCCTCTCCCTGGCATGAGGAGAGTGTTCTTGAATTATGGAACAACTTTGTAGTTGTTTCTGAACCCCACTCAACTAGAATCAAGACTTCTGTCCTGGGGAGATCACTCTTTGTGGAATGCAAGCTACTGGAAGAAGTGTTCATGCTAGAGGAGATCAGTTTTGTCAAAACTGGGAAGTCTCTCATGGAGGCTTTTTGGTGTATGACCAAATGTTGTTTGGTGCCAAACGTTTCAATCCCACCAAGCATTCCCAACTTCTGGAAACCCCCAGAATGCTACTTGCTATTCTTAACTGTTGCATCCTTCCAAAGGTAAGTGATAATATTTATATAAAAGAACTTGAAAGATTTGTGTTGACTCATTTGCTGATGAAGAAGAAAATAAGCATTCCATGGGTTCTTCTCTACCAAATGTTGTTTAGAAGAAAAATGGATGTTGTTGACAAATTTCCCCACAACTCTCTGATCATGAAGATCCTGATACATAAAGGCTTTCCTATGGATGGACTCTTTGATCAAGCACCTCCTTTCTTCTTCAATCCTACCATGTATGAACTGATGGATCAAGGTTTGGTGGAGAAAGAAGAAGCCCTAGAGAAGAAGGTGGATGAAGTCTCTCCTGAGGCATCCCCTGTAAGAGGGAGAAGAACAAGAGCCTCCGATCCTCTGGGTGCTCATGGAAGGATGAGAAAGGTGTTTGCTGCTTACAACTTGAAGAGGTTGCATGCTTGCGTTGGTCGGCTAGCAAAGAAGGTGAAGGAAACTCAAAAGGAGTTACTAAAGTTGAAGCCAGAGAAGGAGGGTGCCAGTGCTGCCGAGATCATGTCTGCTGATAGTCATTAATTTTTCAAAGAGCCGTGTCATAGTTTTTTTTATCTTTCTTTTTGAAAATACTTGTTGAAAATATCTATAATTTTGATTAATATGAATGATCTTTTCCTCAAAATTCTTATATTGACTTTATTATTCAGCATGTGTGATTTAATTCTATATTCTCTGAATACGTTGAAATTAATCATTAGTTGCGCAAATTTATTGATCTTACGCTTAACTTTCCAAGTTTAAATACCTGAATTTATTACTCTGCTTCACATGCTTGAGTTATTTGAACCCTTTAGAATAATGATAAAAGGGGGAGAGTAAATATAACTAACAAATTCTCTAAAGCAAAGTTGTTTTTCAGAAGGCTAATTGTCTCTTAGAAGCTAAGTGTTTTTCAGAAGAAAAGTATGTTATTCAGGGGGAGTTCCACACTCCATTCATTTATCTGAAAGAGGGGAAGAACCTCAACTTTTCTTTTTAATTCTCACTTTAATTACTTCAGATATTTGTTAGTCATATCAAATTTGTCATCATTAAAAAGGGGGAGAATGTTGAGTCTCAAAATCAATTTAAGTATTTAAATTGGATTCAAGACTCATTACCCTTAGTTTTAATGTCTAACAAATTTGACTGCATAAAAACAGATTCTACTGAGAAAGGTAATTTTTCTTTGTATTTCAGCAACTCTAAAAGAAGCAATTCTCTGAAGTTGATCAACCTGCTGATATGAAGAACTTGGATCTGCTGAAGACTCTCTCAACCCTCTGATGATGTGTACCATTCTTTATGATGAGAAGTCTTACTGAAATTGTGCAACATAGTATATGTCCAAGTCAGAAGACTTTCTGCGCAAAGACTGAAAGGTCTCTAAACGTCTTCTGCCCTTGCCTACAAAAGGAAGTTTTTACAGAGTTCTTTCTACGACTCATGGAACAATGTACACGGAAAAGGAACCTCTGTACCTACTGTGTGTCAGAGCAGTGCTATCTCTGCACACCTACTCTATTCAGGTCAAAAGCTTTCACAAGATTGTCTCTCAACGTCTATTTGCTCAACGACTACTTTTCTGAATGCTATATATAGCTCCATGAAAGTCTTTGAAGAGATGTGAGCCACTTAGAGAACACCACAGAGAGAAGCACGCTCAAGAGAAAAAGATCAAGAAAGCGTGAAGAGCAAAAGAAGCTCATCTGAAAGAAAAAGAGAAGAGTTTTAGAAAAGGAAGGTAGTTGGCCAAGTTTTATCCGAAAATTTATCAAGCCAAACACTCTGTTTTATTTCCATTCCTGGTACTTAGATTTTATTCTCTGTATCCTGAGTTGTACTCAGTCATTCCTTTGTACAATAGAACCAGTGTTTAAGTTTCTCAGGAACTTAAACTATTTATCATTGTAAACACTGTTAAGTATCTGAGAGCCTGGAGAGGCTTGGAGGAACAAAGAATAATTGTTTATCCTGGAGAGGTTGTGTCCAAAGAATACTTGTTGAGCCTGGAGAGGCTAGGTGTGCTAATAATACTTGTAATCTTGCGGGATTAGTGAAAATCCAGTGGTGGTTTGCCTTGGAACTGGACGTAGCTCACTGAGTTAGTGGGTGAACTAGGATAAATTTCTGTGGCTAAGTTCTCTCAACCTTTAACTCCTTATATTCTATTTTCTCTAACCAAGGAGGGTTTAAGAAAAGTTGTTTTATAAATCCACGCAGAAAACAATCTTTTCTTCACGCGAAAATACTTCAAAATTGTTTTTATCCAACCTTCTGAGTTGCATCAGCAAGTTGCTGAACTTCCAGTTTCGGAAGGTTGCCCAAATATTTTCAAACTCAGTTTGCTTGTTAAAAGGTTTTCAGAAAAATCTGTAAAGATTATAAAACACTATTCAACCCTGTTGAGTCTCAAAATAAATTAAGTATTCAATTTAATTAAAGACTCATTACCCTTAGTTTTAATGAGTAACAAATTTGTTCATTATATAATTTGATTAAGAAACAGACCCTACTCAAGTTGTTGTTCTTTGTCTTGCAGTAATCTACTGATTTGTTGAACCTGCCGAAAAGAAAGCAACCTGCTAAAAGAAATGCAATCTACGGAAGAGAGAACTTGCTGAAAGCGTCTTCCTGCTGAAAAGATAAAGAAGTGTATTCCTACTGAAAAAGATAAGACTTGCTAAAGGATGTCAACTTTCTGAAGGGGTTTGGAAAGATCAGAATTTTCTGAAGCAAATAGAACTTTCTGAAGTCTGAGACGTCATATTGCTTTCCGAAGACTTAGTGAGTCAACCTGATTAAAAGCATTAAAAGATTCAAGTCTCTGCAAAGACGTGTTGGTTAAGCTAAACCGGGTGCAAGACGAATTAAAAGCTTTCTGGAACAGTTTCATTTCCTGACACAAAAGAGGAAACCTACTGCATAAAAGCAAACAAAGGTCAGAGTTAGAGTCAGCGCTGCTGCACTTCTATCCCTACCCTGACTCTATGATACGTTATCAGAAGCATGCACCTTAACGGAAATAAATCTATTAGACAATGGGACTTTTAAGATTTCTAACCAGTCTACAAATTCCGTTTCTCTATACAAATGAGACTTATGCATAGAAGAAAGTGAGAGAAAAAGAACATCAACTTGCTTAAATGCTAGGAAATCTCTCAAGCAAATTCAAGAGCCAAAGTATTGTGTGTCAGAACTGAATCATTACTTCACACCTACACTGCTCAAGTCGGAAGCTATCAGAAGATTGTCACACAACGACTATAATGCTACTTTCTCAACAGTAACCAAGCAATCTTCAACGATCATTTTTCAAGACCTTATAAATAGCTTCATAGAAGACCTTGAAGATTGGCAGAGTTGTGGCGAAGCCTTGAAAAAGCTCAAATGAGAGTAGGTCATATTCTATCAAGAAAATTCTTTAAGCCATGGTAAAGCCCAAGAGAGAATGGCCATATGTTACAAGAAATCTTATTAAGCCAATACTCTGTAGAAATTTCCTTGTACTTAGAATTTATCCTCTATATCCTGAGTTGTACTAAGTCATTCCTTTGTACAAGAGAACCTGTGTTTAAGTTTTTCAGAAACTTAAACTAACCTTTATTGTAAACACTGATAAGTGTCTGAGAGTCTTGAGAGGCTTGGAGGAACAAAGAATACTTGTTTAGCCTGGAGAGGCTGTGTCCAAAGAATACTTGTTGAGCCTGGAGAGGCTAGGTGTGCATATAATACTTGTAATCTTGCGAGATTAGTGGAAATCCAGTGGTGGTTTGCCCTGGGACTGAACGTAGCTCACTGGGTTAGTGGGTGAACCAGGATAAATTTTCTGTGGCTGAATTCTCTCTATCCTTAACTCTTTTACTTTCTGTTGTTATCTGTTTTATCTAACCAAGGAGGGCTTAAGAAAAGTTGTTTTATAAATCCACGCAGTAGATAATCTTTTCGTCACGCGAAAATACTTCAAAACTATTTTATCCAACCTTCTGAGTTGCATCAGCAAGTTGCTGAACTTCCCAGTTTCAGAAGGTTGCTCAAATATTTTCAACTCAGTTTTGCTTGTTAAAAGTTTTTCAGAAAAATCTGTTAAAAATTATAAAACACTATTCAACCCCCCTTCTAGTGTTTCCTGTGGTCCTAACAACCCCCCTTTTAGTGTTTCTTGTGGTTCTAATAATTCCTTCTGTTAATATCAGGACCAATGCCTCTTCTGTTTGGCAAGGGATTGTCACTACTTGGAACCTGGTGAAATAGGCTTGGAGATGGAATACAGGTGATGGTAGTGCAGTTTTATTCTTGCTGGATCTGTGGCTTAGATATGGAACTATTCTTAATGAGGTATCCGTATCTCAAATCCTTGATAGTTTGTTATATGCTATTATAAAGAGTATGGTTGATACTTATTGTGTTTGGAACATAAACCCTTTTTCCCATTTTATTCCTGATTAGGCTCTAAATGAGATTATAGGCACTCCCCCCCCCATGATGATCTAGGACCGGATGCTCTGACTTGGGGAGCCACTAATCATGACCTTGTAGGCTTAAATATCTTCTTTGGTTACCAAAAAATTGTGGCTCAGTTAGCAACGCAGGTTAAGATTGTGGAAAGAGCTTTCACGTTCGATTCCCACTAAACACACTCTTATGGAGGAGTGATGTGCCTTAATTGTGACTAAGCCCCAAATAAGATTATCCTTGATAATAGGGGATACCTATGGTGAAAAAAAAAATCTTCTTCGGTTGATACTTGACACTCAAAGATGGCCTTAAGACAAATGAGTTCCGAAAAAGGAGAGAAATCACAAATTGTGACTACTGTCCAATGTGCAATTCTCATCCTAAAACAACTCTACATGTGTTTACGAGATTGCTAGAAGAATTTGGGCTTTTCTTAAAGTGGACCGCATAAATAATAACTTCTTCAATTTTGATTTGCAGAATTGGATATTTTGTAATATCAGTGAGACACAAGGTAACATAAAGGGCCATTAGTAGAGTACGCCCTTTGGGCTGCTAAGAATGACTTGGTGTCCAATAGATTATGACTTGGCTATTCTAAACAAAATCCACTTTTGACCCCAAAAAAAAAAAAAAAAATCCACTTTAAAGCCAATGAGTACTTCAAATGCTTTGATATTTCACTTGCAACACCAAATGTGAATGTCACAAATTCTATTTGGCTAATCCATTAAACTTTTTCCATCTGATGATTACATTAAATGGAATGTGGATGGTTTAGTAGTTTGGCAGAAGCAAGTCTGCATGGACCGGGATCCTCTCCAGTTAATTTTAACTGGAGAGTGTGCAGTTTCACGATCTAACGGTTGTGATTTTTTTCAACAAATTTTTTATTTGTTTTTTCCAAAAATGCAGGGTCAAGATCACGTCCCGTTTCTCATTTACGGGAGAGGATCCTGACCGAGTCTGCATCTGCTAAGGGCACGGATCCTTTGCAGTTGAATTTTCAACTGCAGAGTGTCCGATTTTTTAATTCTATGGTTATAAATTTTTTTAAGTTTTATTTTATATATAAACTAAGTAATTTTAAGGGTAGAGATTGTGTCCAGTTTATTTGAAACTGGAGAGGATCCATCCCGATCTGATGGTACCTTCAGAGATAGTACTAGGTGGTGGTTTTTTGGTTTTGTAAGGAACATAGGTATTTCTACCATTACTGTAACATAGCTATGAGATATTTTAACATGTTTTTTCTTTTATATTTTTTTTACCTTCTAATACTACTCATGGGGATATCAAATTCTATATTTTTTTTTATTTTTAATAACTTAATTACATGTTTTTAAATAAGTCATATATATCTAATATATTCTAATTCAAATAATATGTAAATATAAACATTAAGAATCCTTAAAAATATGAAACTTAAGAACTATGTTATATTTTAAGAAAAATATATAAGTTTTTTTTTATTATTTAACTATTAGTATAATTAAAATTATTTCACTATCATATCGGGGCAAGGGAGGGGTCGAGGTCGAATTTTCCCCATCAAACTTGGATTGGAGCGGATCGATACCTACAAGTTTAGATTTTATTGTCATACCTACCCATGTTGGATGATTTTGAATGGGTCGAACTAGCTCAAAGTCACAACCCTAAATCGTACCTCCATGTTATTTTATATGATAAACCAAAGTTACTTCAATCGTGTGACTTAAATATTGTATTTTCTTTTTTTCATTTTCACCGATAAATTAAGACTTATACATCTCTTTTGTATACTCTATTTTACTTGTATTTAAAAGTTGTTTCCAATCTTGATCTCATTAAGCTAAAAAAAACTCATTATGTTCATTAGTACAAATTTTACTCAATAGTTGAATATACCACACTCCTTATTTAATAGCATTATTCTTTTTACACAATGTTAAATATACAATTAAAGCCAATTTTACACCTGTTTTTTTTAACAATTTAACATCTAACAGTGATTTTAGTTTAGACTTACAAAACAAAATTCTTATGTAATCATTTCTAAGATAATGGATAACCTTGTTGAATTCGTAAATAGGTTCATCAAAATTTTAATGTCAATTCTCTAGATTTTAGTTCTACAAATCAGCTATATATATATATGATAGCAATAAGAGAAGAAAGAATTATGACACAACTTTTTACATGACACTCCATAATTCATTTGGTTAATCTGAAGGTTTTGGGGATAAGCCGGGGACCCCTGAGAAAATGTGCATTCTATGGTATGAACTCTTGTCATGAATAAGTGATTCAGGGATCCATGAGCCATGAGGAGTAACTCCAGCAGCTGCCTGTCTTTCTCTATAAGATGCCCAAGTAACCGCATATAGACCAGTAATGATCAAAGATCCACCTATGACGCTGTTGTCATGGATAAAAATAAAAATATTAAGAAAAATAAGAAATTTGCAATAATCAAACTGTTTCAAGATGCCACCTCTGGATGTTATAGAAATAGGAGAAATTCTTGCAAAAATATAGTTTGAACAAGTAAGGTAGACTAAGTTAATAAATACATGTTCCATTATGTAGTTTCATCAATCCATGTGCTAAACAATTTTTATATGGGAATAACGACGTTAAGTTACTTATTGGCTTAATGTAGACAACTTACATTAACTATGCTTACATAAGAATCTCAAAAAGAAGGGGAGAACGGATTTATTAAGCTCAGGTAAATAAGGCATTTCATTTAAATCCTAAAAAAAAAAAAAAACTTTCTTGGAAAATGAAGTGTATCATTCATTTTTGTGATAGCATTAACATGGTGAGAGTAGGCTTATAGCCATTTACTGTCAACAATGCATCAATAACTGGGAAGTAATAAGAGATGTACCTTCCCATGTAAATTGGACTACCAAGAAAAATTCTGGACAGGAGAGCAGAAGCCCCAGGTTGGAGTGGATTATAAAGGGCAACCATGGCCGGCCCCAAGATCTTGTTGGACCATGTAATGATTCCATGATTAAGGGCAGATGCGATAATTCCCTGAACAAACGAGGAAAACAAATTGAAGAATGTAGTACATGTAAAAAATTCTTCACAATAATTTATTAAAAGTTTATATAAAGACCACTGAGTTCTAAAATGCAGGAACAAAAGAGATTTGCATTTCTTTCAAGCTGAACTAAACACAGCCTCATTGGTTAATGTTAGAGTCCCACATTGCCTAGAGATAAGGCCAAATTGTGGAATATAAGCCTTGGATAGTCCTAACCCTACAAGCTAGCTTTCGGGGTTGAGTTAGGCCCAGGTCCAAAATCTAATATGGTATCAGAGCCTATCCTAGATGATCCGTTGTTATTGGGCCGCCACCCGTATAGTTTGTCCACGCTTCAGATGTCCAGTCATGGGCGTGAGTGGGTGTATTAGAGTCCCACATTGCCTAGAGATAAGGCCAAATTGTGGTATATAAGCCTTGGGCAGTCCTCACCCTACAAGCTAGCTTTTGGGGTTGAGTTAGGCCCAGGTCCAAAATCTAATAGTTAACTTGGGGCATATAGCTAATACAAATTTCATTGACATTCAGGGCCTCTTTCACTTCTGTCAGTTTAAGTATTTCTTTCCCACCCTTGCATGACCCAACAGATAAAAACCACAAGAACATGACTAAACTATGCTGCTCCAATGAAGACATGAGTTTTTCCCAGTAATTTTAATGCCAAGTCTAGTTGGTTAGGCCACAAACAGTGGGCTATGGTTCATAAAATGGGATGTGCCAAAGCACCTGGCCACTATTATTAAACATGTCTGAGAGCTGAAAATGCTTTACAAAATCTTGTCCAGTGATTCTATTTTCTTTTTATTTTTTAATTGCCAGGTATGACAGTGGCTAAGCAATCATTAGCAGAACAGAACGCAGTCACTGTTGCAATATAAAAATTAGGTTTCTTTAATCTATTCCCAACAGATTTGTTCTTTGCTTTTCTCCTTTTATTAATTAATACCTACAAGTTAACAAATCAACAGAAACACAAACAAAAATTTCAAATTTAGATCACATCCACAAAATAGCATAAAATAATTTTATAAACAACAATAGACAAAGCATTTCCCCACTAGATGGGATAGGATATATGGATCAAACAATGTCATAATGTTCAATCAAGAATCCTGTCTAATGATAAACCATTTAAGTCCAAATCTCTTTTAATGGTTAGCCTTGTTTTTCTTGGTCTCCTTCTGCCTAACTAATGGACTATCCTTCATCTAGTCTAGCCTCCTTACTAGTGCTTCCACTAGTTTTTTCCACACGTCCAAATTACCTAGGATGGGACTTTGCGATCTTTTATGACCTTATTTAAATAATTTCATGATATTCGTAATGTATGATGTATCAAATAAGGGACATCGTCAAACTGCATATGAACTAAAGTTTATGATATGTTACCAAAATATATATGGAAACATATTTGAACTGCATTAATAAATAGTGAAAGTTCACTTTTAAAAAAAAAATCCAGGGGTAATGGAATCTGTTTAAATGTTGTGATTGTGATCAATTAGTAACTGCAACTAGATTTCAGAATAGGCTAAAGGACTATTGTTTGAAGGTCTACTATAAGTTACCAACAGAAACAGGTTCAGCATTTAGAATAAAAAAATCAAGAGTTTGAATTTGACCAACTAGCAATGTAGAACTCTTACACTATCAATAAACAATAAAGTTCTACATCATTTAAATAACTAAGGATTTCGAGTTTTTCACTTCTAATAAACCTCTTAAGTTTTGGACCGAGCCTAACTCAACCCCAAAAGCTAGCTTGTAGGGTGAGAATTTCCCAAAACTTACATATTATAATTTGGCCTTATCTCTAGGCAATGTGAAACTCTAACACACCCTCTCACGCCCAGGGCTGGACATCTGGAGCGTGGACATCTATACAGGTGGCTGCCCAATAACAACGGATCATCTAGAATAGACTTTGATACTATTTTAAATTTTGGATCGGGCCTAACTCAACTCCAAAAGCTTTTGGGGTTGAGTTAGGCCCGGTCCAAAATCTAGGAAAACCTTTTCAAAGTTTTTCTAAAAGGTGGTAGTGGCACCATATGGTTAGCAAATAGAGTAAAGTATACTAACAGTAGATCAAAAGGGGAGCATTGACAAAATGTTTAGAGTTGCTGTTGTGTGATTAGGAAGTCATAAGTTCCATTTGTGGAATCAGCCAATTGTAAATGTAAGGTAAGACAGCCTACAATAGACCCACAATGGGTCCAACCCTCTGTAGACCCAGCACCAGGTTTCCCCTTTTTATACTAATAGTAGATCTAAATTGAATATAATATTAAAAGCCGAATTAAGGAAAGCTTATAAAACTGCATGCAAGAACAACCTCTTCTTTATATTTTCCTCACTTGCAAAACTTTAGGCACTTTGATAAAAAAAGTAGTACAATTACAACATTGACTTCTAAATACTTCCTAATGTGAGAATGGCTTCCATTACAAAAACACAAAACACTGACATTTCATGTGTTCAAGAATAAAACCCTAAACAAAGAATAGGGAATATGGACGAAATGATTAGCAATAACGAATAACGGTTCATGACACTGAAGGTTGATTTAAAATTATAGTTACTCACAGCATAAAATACGGCAAATGTTTCAGATTGTGTCAATCTCCAGTCGGTTGACTCATCAGTCACGAAGTACGACGTAGTTACCATCAGCAAAGCTCCAAAGAAGTATGAATACGCTGTGACAGATATGTTTGCAGGATACTTTTTTAATAAAGGAGCCTGAAAACAATTCATGATAATAAATTAAACATAGCAAACATTTTACATACAAAGAACCTAATATCACCATAAATATTAAAAAAAAGTTAAGGAGTAAGTACAACTAATATGAACAATGGAGAAATTTTGAATGACCAGATTTTAAGAGTGGTGATTCTGCTAATAAACCATTCAATCTGATAACAAGCATGACAACTTTGGGAAGTCATCCAATGATACAGCAATGGGTGTGTGAATTTACCATGATTTTGGA
The DNA here is from genome assembly GCA_026901365.1 of Sesbania bispinosa. NCBI lineage: Eukaryota > Viridiplantae > Streptophyta > Magnoliopsida > Fabales > Fabaceae > Sesbania > Sesbania bispinosa. The sequence goes on from QLOH01000035.1 coordinate 1,429,770, forward strand.
TGGAGAGGAAGGGGGAAGGGAATTTTTCACTGTCATTGATAGAGAAAATTAAGAATCAAAATGACCAACTCAGTGTTGTTAGTTTCCCTGACTCTATACTTATACTATGGGTTCGTTTGGTGGCCACGATAAAGGACAAAATAGGATAGGATAATAATATCTTATTCTATTTCCAGTGTTTGTTGCAACAATAGAATAAGATAAGTCTATCATGTTCGGCTATTCTATCATTTTCTCCAATGTAATTTTTATCCATGGGGGGGGGTGTCTGGGTTAGAGATTGATAGGATAAGATAGACTTTTTTTCTTTCCCTTTGTGTCTTAGCCTCTCAACACACTTCTCTCCCAACCCTCTTCTATTTTGCTTTTATCCTATTCTTTCCTTATCCAACTCTCTTATCCTATCCTATCCTATTTTGACTACCAAACAAGCCCTAAGGAATGAAGCACGGTACAGGAGGGATATGCCTTCCCAATAACACTTAACCAATTGCTATTCCGTAACATCCCCTCAAGCTGGAGCATATATGTTAATCACGTTAATCTGTGTTTGAATAAAATCCTTGAGTTTTCTAATCCTAATCTCATCCCTCCCAGTAATAATTATGCCATCTAAATACACCACAAGAACTAAGGGGCTGTTCGGGGTGGTTGCGAGTTTTCAGTTTTTGGTTTTTAAACATTTTCAATCAAGTTTTAACAACTCAAAACCAAAAACTGAAAACTTGTTTTTATGATTTTCAAAACAGACATTTTGAAAACCAAAAAATGTGGTTTTCAGTTTTTGGTTGAGTTGTAAAAACTTAATTCAAAGTTTTTAAAAACCAAAAACTGAAAACTCGCAACCACCCCGAACGGGCCCTAAGTGATCAAAATTGGTGCAAGGTTTTTTTCATTTTTAGCTTTTACCATACCAGTTTCACGCTATACACTCTGATACTGTTCCAGTATTCCATTCCAGGTTCTAAATTAATTTGTTTTGTTTCATCACCTGTTCAACACATTGCACTATTATTTTGTATCATTTCATCTTCTCCCTCGACAACTATTTGAGTCGTTGGGTTGCAATGCTTGCTCTTTTCCTACAAGCTAAAATTTCATGACATTTTCAGAGCTCTCAACAAAAGGAATCTCTCCACGCTGGTGGTCCCACTCCCTTCAACTATCATGGTTTGCTGAAAGTGGGTTAAGAAGATCAAAATAGGTCAAGTGGGTTCATGTAAGTCAAGCGAGTATGACCATGCTGATGTGAAAATTGGACCAGAGCTCTAGCAAGACTGGCTTTGAGGCTGCTTCATGAGTTTTCCAGCCAAACCATCTGGTCTGATCCATACAACTATGACTGTTAGAGTCATCACATGTGTATAATACATGGGAATTGGAGCTTAACAATGAGTAGTAGAGATAAGAAGTGACGGTGATCACTTTTTATTCATTAATGCTGTAATCAACAATCATTTAAAGGGTATCGAAAGGATATGTACCTGAATGGCTAGAAAAGCAGCCATGCACATGCAGTTCCCTATGAAGCACAAAACTCCAACATGAAAATGGTCTAATCCAAGATCCATTAAACCACCAATTAACCATCCAGAAGGCTCTGGTTGACCTCTGGCACTTATTTCACTGTGCGATACAAGGTCCATTTCTGAATATCCTATCAATGCTGGACCACGATACAAAACCATCAATATGGCACCTAAAACACAGGTAAAAATTCCCCCAACCTTGGCCAGACCTTCATATCTTAGTAAGTTCACTCTTTCTGTACTGCATGAATAAGTTTATGAAGGTACACATTACCATATGTGCTGGTGTATCTGAAATCTATAATTAGTTAATGTACAAACTTCTGTGCAACATTAATGTGAAGTTGTGTGTTCCACAAAAAGATGAATTAACAAAATAAACACAAACACCACTCAGAAAAATTGAAAAGAGAAAAACTGACCCCATCATTAGAGCCAACAGAAATGTAAAGACTGGAGTGGCTGGCTGAATTGCAGCAGCATAAGTTGGATTAGTATAGCTTAAACCAATAAGAAACAAAAGATGGTTGCCAAATATCCTGACCATAAATGAATAAGCAAAAATACCATTGCATCAATAAAACATTATATCATCCAAACATAACAAATCTACGAAATATGTGACTGTATCAAGAAACTCACCCAGTTAATCCAAGAAAGAAGAATGACATCATGAAGCGCTTGGTTAGGGGTGGTCGTGTACGTCTACAGTCAACATGGCATTATTAGGATACTCATGCATTAGAATAAATTGACGACAACAAGTATAGGAAGTAAAAGAGTTCCAAGTTCAAATATCACTTATAAATATTGAATATGTAGCAGCAGCATAGCTAAATGTGCACAGCATTCATAATCTATGCTGCCCAAAAAAAAAAAAAAATTAGCAGACATCTCCATAAATGATCACTATGACTATAGGCAACAATCCACATCAAGATGAGCATTCCTAGAATTAGACTTGAGATGATGACTATTGAACAAGCTCAATTAAATACAGAACAAGCTCTAAATTAGCAGGAAGAAACCTCTAGATATTCAATAAACATAAGTGTATAATTTCACACAACTAGGCATACCCTACAAACAGATACCAATGTGTTCAGAAAAATGTAGGTTACAGAAGCAGGAGATTCTAATGTGCTACGAAAAATGCTAACAACACACTCTCTTACACATTCTTTCAAAGACACTCCATGTGATTGGTTGAAAGTCACATGAATCCCACCATATTGGGAGTGAGACTCATGTGAATTTCAACAAATAACAAGGAATGCATTGAGAAGAGTTCGTTGGTAGCACTCCTCTTACTCGTACGCCAGTCAAGCCATGACATGGGGAAAAAACGAATTACATATGAACTGTTAAATTAGCTTTGTGAAAATAAGAAGTAATCAGAGCAAGTAAGAATCGGTATAACATAAAACATAAACATACATTGTGTAAAGTGCATTGATAATAAGAAGAACCACAGCGATTAATTCACTTCCCCTTTAGGAGATCGGAGCATCGTAAAACATCATAAACATATCAAAAGAAACCCTAAGGCAATGTATCAAAGCATAGGAGTAAATTTTTCTATTATGGTCTACACTACATATTTCAATTGCATAGAACTGAGAGTAAAAAATAGAGCATAATTGGAAGGTAGGAAAGAAGAGAGAGAAGATACTTTTCACGGAAATAAGCGATGGGAGCGAGAATGGAAAGGGCAAGGAGATCGCGGAAGACACAAAAGACAATTTGGTTGACCCCAACGTTCAGTGCCAACTTGGTGATGACATGATAGCCTCCAGTGAATAATTGAACCACTGCCATCGCCGTGTGAGCCTTCCATATCTCACCCCCTGAAGAACCTGCTCCCATCTCAGATCACAGTCACAATAGAGAAGAGAAGATGGGAATAGATGGGAGGGAGGGTTTTGTTTGTTGTTTCGTCCAAACCAAAGTTTGGTGCCTAGAAAATCCGATGCTTCGTTTCGAAGGAGGAAAAAATGATGATGAATTTGAAGTTTAAGCAGAATGAGTCGTGAAAGTGAAAAGAAGCTCTCCAATCTCTATGCCTTTCCGTGCCTGCTCGTTGGATTTGAATATTTCCCGAAAAATGGGAAAAAATGGAAAATAAAAGAAAGAGGCAAGGGATTAGGGAATAATAAAGCGCAATATTGTACCAAAATAAGGAAAGAAATAAAAAACAAAAAAATCATGGTATTATTAAATAAAAAAATCACCGTAGACTTTGAAAATGCACTTCAGCCTAACATTCAGATCGGACCCGGCCCGTCATTCACGATGCGTGCATCCATTGACTATAATCATATGCTACTATTAAGAAGACTTCATACTTGTCAGATTTTCTTAAAAAACTTGTCAGATTTTCAGAGTAAATAAAACCGAAAAACAGGTTTACCAAAACCAAAAAACATCATTATGAGATTGGTTGATTCACTTTTATTTTTTAATTTTTAAAAACAGTTTTGTAAATATATTTTAAAAACCGTTTTTAGAAGAAAACTAAAAAAAATTCATTTGGTAATTTTATTTTGAAAACTGTTTTTAAAATGAGAAACCAAAAAAACATGCTTGGTAAAGTTATTTTTAAAAACTGTTTTTGAAAACTAAAAAATAGAAAACTCGTTTGAAAGTGTATTTTATAAAAAATTATTTTTGGTGTCTAAAAATATCAATTGAAGATTTTTTTATGTATTTTTTAATTTATTGAAGAATTTATATTTTTTACATTAAACTTATTTTTTAATTTATCAAAAAACTTATATTATTTTTAGTACTTACATATTTTAAAAAAAATGATTTGAAATCATATTTTTTTAAAATTATTTTGGTGTCTAATGATATTACACCATAAGAAATCTTGGGATGTGCTACAACGAAAATTGTAGCTAATTTGTAAGCAATTCCAAGCAAAGATATGTAACTTCAAAATAACTATAAATTAGCTATAAAATCAATGGTAGCATAAAACAAATAGCAAAGTTGTTACTAAATATTTGGTAGCTAATTTGTTGCAAATTTTATAAATTTCTCAGCTAATTCATATCAAAATTGAAACAATTTGCCACTCAACTTTCTAATTCTCTAGCTATATATACATTATCATAGTTAATCCGCAGCTAATCTGTAGTTAATTCATTTGAAGCAATTATTTCACTAATTCCTAATTAAAGCTTAAAGTCAATATTTTATCTTTTTCCTAGCCAATTTGTAGTTAAATACTAGCAACTTCATAATATAAAATAACTTAACTCAACAAAAACAAATCCCACCAATGAAAATCCCCCAAGACCGATACCAATACAAGTTCAAACCAAGGCAGTCAGGGCATCCCACACCTGATAATTAAATAAGCATTTCAGATTTAAAGATTTGAAATTCCGCACTAAACTGAACTCTTTAGGAAACCAAACAAGTTGTACACAATATTCAAAGAAAAAAAGTTCCAGTACAACATATAGCAATGAAGAAATACATGGAAAAAAGAAGTAATAATCTAATAGTCAAGAGGGGCGATCAAAGCAGCCATAGCTTCTAAAACTTGTGCTACTGAAAGCATCAAATTGCTATCTGAGTTAGAGGCACTGTACTTGCGGGGGAATTCTTTGGAAGGTGGCATCACTGAATCACATCTCAATAATTTCTCTAAATTAAAAAGGTTACTCAGTTTTGACTACAACTCCCGGGGTGCATAAGCATAACCAAGTTACTTCATTAACAACTCCAATGTTAACACAGAACAACACAACACATATGTCTCTGATCAATAGCAACTTGTTCCCCAACATTCCCTGCATCAACAGCTAGCCCCACTATTATTATACCCTTCACATGGGTCAGCGTATTCCTTAATCTTGCTTGGCTCAGGTTCATTTCTTCCTCACATTCCCCAACATATATGACTTGTCAGCTTCCATCATCAAGCACCACACCACACCACACCAGGTATTATAAGTTGTAGTTGTAAGAACCCTTCTTTCTAGCAGTTGATAAGATTAGTTTCTAACACACAGCAAACAAACTAATGCTCAGTTCTGCCAAACACAATTAGGTTGAACTAATCTAACCGATCACGGTTACTAAAAGCAGGAAATTGAATGTGGTAGTAATATTTTTTAGTTATTGTAAAAATCATATCAATCAAACTGTGTTAAAAATTTCTCCCAATTAAGTTTTTAATCCTATCTTATAATAGTAAAATTTCATGGGCGGATATGGTACAAGTGTGATGTTAGCATGTGTGTGTGATAATAGGCCTTCAACATATTCTTTTACTACTGCTGGGGAGAGCTATGCAAGTAGGTACATAAGCTAGCTAGCTAGCAACAACACCAAATCCATATATAATATGGTGAGAGGAATAACTATAACCAAACACAGTGCTAACACCATAAAAGCAAAAATGGGACTGGAGGAAACCTAGTACCTGCTGTGTCCCAGAGTCCTAGACTGATAATGCTTCCATCCGCAGCTATATTGGCACTAAAATTATCAAATATAGTGGGTATATAATCTTGCCAAACAAAATTTAGTTAATAGTGAGTAAATAGGATGTAAAAGATGCTTCTACAGTATAATCTATCATATGTGCTTTGGAAACATGTCTGAATCTGCATATAATGAAACATCTAGCTAAATGGAACAAATGCCCTAAAGTTAATAGATTGATTGGCATTAAGCTCAATACTCTATCTTTTCTATGTCATATATAGAAAGCACCATTCCAATAAAATATGTAAATGTAAATGGAATGGAAAAATGAACAAGTCTGAAGAGATATAGTTTACAGTTGGGAACTTGTTGCTAGTGTAGCAAATGAGCATGCAGGTCTTCCCAACAACTCCATCCCCAACAGTTACACATTTAATGAACTTTGAGGCACTCATCATCATATTTTGAACTCAAAGCTTAAACAGCTGAGGCTATAGATACAAAGATTCCAAAAAGTTTTGAGTTAAAACTTAAAATGTAAAGAAGAAGAAGAAGAAGAAGAAGAAGAAAGAAGACAGTACAACCAGGATTCTGGTCCCTTCTTAGAGGTCCTCTTTCCAAAAAGTTTTGAGTAAAAACTTAAAATATGAAGAAGAAGAAGAAGAAGAAGAAGAAGAAGAAGAAGAAGAAGAAGAAGAAGAAGAAGAAGTAAGAAGACAGTACAACCAGGATTCTAGTCCCTTCTTAGAGGTCCTCTTTTGGTTTGAACCAAACAAACATTGCTTTTTATTACCAGTAAGAAAAAGGAGGCAATCCAGCTCAAAGACTGCCATTGCTTTGAACAGAGTCAAAGTTGATGCCTCCAAGATATAATATAATATGTTTCATAACAATTCATATCTATATGCTTCAAGCAGTGATAGATGATCACTCCATATATATTTTATGTTCCTTTTATCTGTATACTAGTAGAAAAGGAATAAAATTTACACTCACAGGGATGAGTTTTGGGAAGGAAGAAAAAGTAATGTATTTAATGGGGCCAATATTAAGTGCAAGCAAGTTGATTTCCCAAGCTAAGTATATAGTTATATCTACATGGTTTCTGTAACACTTGTAACACCCCAACCCTCTCCTGGCACCCCCTCTCAGGGCCCAGGACTTTACTGAGCATGTTACCACACTTAGCTTTGGCACCCCCTGAAGTGCCTTATTCCCCCTCTCAGGGAACCTTTGTGGGTTTCGAACCCAAGACCTCAGGGATATAGTCTTAGATTCCTCAGTAAAGTCCTGGGCCCTGAGAGGGGGTGCCAGGAGAGGGCTGGGGTGTTACATAAAAAGGCGCCTTTTATGTAACACCTCAGTCTTATCCTGGCACCCCCTCTCAGGGCCCAGGACTTTATTGAGCATGTTACCACATTTAGCTTTGGCATCCTCTGAAGTGCCTTATTCCCTCTCTCAGGGAACCTCCGTGGGTTTTGAACCCAAGACCTCAGGGATATAGTCTTAGATTCCTCATGGTAACATGCTCAGTGAAGTCCTGGGCCCTGAGGAGGGGTGCCAGGAGAGGGCTGGGGTGTTACAGTTTCAGGATACCTAATATTATCAAATATATGTAACACTCGGAAGCAAATTAAACCTTTATGGTTGTTGCAGGTTGCATTCTCTGAATAGAAAATGACTCCCTAATCAGTCCATTTATTAAATGGTTGCTGCAAGTTGCATTCTCCTCCAATTCTTGAGACTACAGAAGTTCAAGTTGGTGATAAGACTTTTTTTATTTATCAAAGCTTGTTAATGACTCTTAGCATCAATGATGCCTTGGAGGAGAAAAAAAATACTGAGGGTTGATTAATCATGCTCTAGAAGCAGCGGAATACTTATCAAGTGCAGCTATGTGTTAGAACCACAGGAAACACTAGAAGGGGGTTGAATAGTGTTTTATAATTCTTTACAGATTTTCTGAAAACCTTTAAAACAAGCAAACTGATTGTGAAGAGATAAGAGCAACTTTCCGAAACTGGGTATTTCAGTAACTTGCTGATATGACTCGACAGGTTGTGTAAAATTGATTTTGAAATATTTTCGTGTTAAAGAGATTTATTTCTACGTGGATTTATAAATGCACTTTTCAAAACCCTCCTTGGTTAGATAAAAACTGAATGTAGAGAGATAAGGGCTGAGAAAACTTAGCCACAGAAATTTATCTTGGTTCACCCACTAACACAGTGTGCTACGTCCAGTCCCAGGGAAAACACACCACTGGATTTTCCACTAATCCCGCAAGATTACAAGTATTGTTTGAACCCAGTCTCTTCAGGCTAAAAACCAAGTATTCTTTGAACACGGCCTCTCCAGGCTAAACACAAGTATTCTTTGGACACAACCTCTCCAGGCTAACGGCAACAAGTATTATTTGTTCCTCCAAGCCTCTTCAGGCTCTCAGACACTTTAGTGTTTACAAAGATAGTGTTGTTCAAGTTCCTGAAGAACTATGAACATAGGAGATCTAGTACAGAGGGTTAATTGAGTAAGACTCAAGATACAGATGATAAACACCTAATGTACAGATATAGTAGAGTGTTACAACAGAGTTTTGGCTTGATAAAAGATCTTCTCTTAACTTGGTCGTTTCACTCTTTTTCCTTAATCTATTCTCTTTTTCTTTTTGCTGGGCTTCTGGCTTTTCACGCTTTTTTGATCTTTTCTCTTAATATTTTCTCTTGGGTATCCTCTAGGCTTCTTTGGGTTGTCTCTCTCTTTTTCAAAGACTTTCATGGAGCTATATATAGCATCCAGAAAAGTAACCGTTGAGCATATAGTTGTTGAGAGACAAGTTTGTGATAGCTTTTCACTTGAAGCAGTAGGTGTGCAGAGATAGTACGGTTCTGACACACAACAGGTACAGTGGTTCCTTTTTCAAGTACTATGATTCATGAGACACAGAAAGAACTCTGTAAAACTTCCTTTTATAGATGATAGCATAAGAAGTTTAGAGACCTTTAAGTCTTTGCGCAGAAAGTCTTCTGACTAGGACAAATGCTAAGTTGAACGTTATTAGTAAGTTGATTTCTCAGCTATTCAGATGGTGCAAATACTTCAGAAGGTTGAGTAATCTTCAGTAAATCCAAGTCCTTCAGAGAGTTCTTCATTTCAGCAGGTACATCAACACTATGCTACAATCAAATTTGTTAAGCATTAAAACCAAGGATAATGAGTCTTTAATCCAATTTGAATACTTAAATTGATTTTGAGACTCAACAGTATGCTACAAGTGTAGTAAATTATTTTGAATAGCTGCCAATAGAAAGGCCCTGTTGGTGTCAATATTAAAAGAAAATGAAAGAATAATGTATACTTCTTGTAGACATGGTGCATTCCTCTTTTGGATGCTTTGAACACCAAAATGAGTCTAGTAGATTAATCAATAGGAGGGGAGATATTGTAACGTCCTAATTCCTCAATTCGAGAATAATGTCCGTCGGAAACACTATTCCGAATTTCTGAAATTATTTTGTTCCATTTCGAGTATCGACATCCAAGCACAAATTGCCTAAACAGTCCAACGTATGCTTAGGCTTCCTTACCTTCAATAACGAGATTAAAAAAAACATTCCATTAAGAAAGATAGGGAGGAACCTACACTTAGCATGTTTAAGGTTCATAAAACTTCTGCCGGAAATCCGGCAGAGTCTCCCCCGAAAACTGGACATTTCCCAATTTCCAAATCCGCCTGAAAACCAGCAAAACACCAGTACAATTCATGCATTTAAAAAATCGCTAAACTATTTCATTAACAAATGGCCTCCATGGCCAAAAACTCAAACTTTTATATTAGCCATACAAACGAATAATACTATTACATACAATGATAATAATCCATTACATATTCAATTACAATCCTTATCCGTTACATAATTTAACTAGGCCTAGACATTCCAGGACTACAAGCAGCATGAAGGGCATAAGGACCCACCACAAAACTCCAACTCTTATTCCGATATCAAGGAATCCTATCCTGCACAACTGAAAGTGATTCCCCGCAACGTGGGGTGAGACTACGTCCCAGTGAGTGTGATAAAAGTGTGTGTAGTGTGGGGGATAACATACAACTACAAGTACATCATACACGAATCATGAATATAGGTAACTAACCATAAGACATACAACATGCTTTAGAGAATCATGTAAATGCACATTAACATGGGAATATAAAACCGTGAGTTAGTCACATAGGCAATCAATGCAAAGTTAGTCCTTAAGTGTCATAACCCGGACACCCACAGTTTCTTTTCACTTTAATCTTCTTGAGCGCTCGGCCATGTGATCAAGGACCGTCGTCCAGGGGCACCCTCATTAAGTTTTAAGCTTAAACAAACAAGGTTCATTTTAATTGAGGAACCTCAATTACCCCTTGGCTGAGGAGTAAAGCGGTTACCTCTCTTGCACCTCATTGGTCCGAAGACCCCTTTAACATTTCCTTTATCATTTCCTTTAACATTTTCATGAGGTCAAAGACCCAAACATTTTCCATAAACATGATGGGGGTAAAATCATGCACAAACATTCAGATTATGCACAAATATGATAAAATACATAAACATGAGCAATTATAAGCATAATCACACCCCAAACCTTCAATTTCATGAAAACCCCCAAATTCTCTAACCTAGGGTTTGCATTACAAGAGAATACATTCAAATCAACAACCCTAGCTTCCTCTAATCATCAATAACCATGAATGCAAGCAAGGGGAGGTAGAATAGGGGTCATACAAGGGACTTTACATGACAAATAAGCAAATGAGTGAACCACACTCACCTTAGGGGAAGAAATAGGGTCGGATGAGAGGTGGAGAGGGGAAATCCCAAGCTCCTCGAGTGATTGGGAATCTTAAAGATGCTTCTTGATCTTCCTTTTGTTCCTCCTTCAAGCCCACAAGCTCCCCCTCTCTCTAGAATGGAAAAAGGAAAGGAAAGAATGAAAGGAAGTAAGCCCTAATCGTGGTTTATAATCCTGAAAGTGCCTTCTCGCTTAAGCGAGCCTATCATGCCCTGAAATACACGCTCTCTGGATAAATCTCGCTTAACCGAGTATGACAGCAAAAACTTATACAAGATTTTTCTGTATAACTCGCTCAAGCGAGCCTGCCTCGCTTGAGCGAGAGGTCTGATGCCTAAATTCTCAATTTTTCCCTCTTCCTCTCCTTTCCACCCATTCTTAGGCCTAAGAGATACTGTTACACTTCAGAATTCTAGCTCTACAGTTCTACACGTAGCCTAGGTGTAATTATTTGGGATGTTACACCAATCCTCCTTCCTTAACCTCATTTCCTTACCCTTAAACACTATATTCCTCTCCGACTCAGGTTGTGATCCATTCTAAGTCCGTCCTACGGTTATTTGACCTAACGCTTAGTTAATCCTCCAGAACCTCTTACATCTTGACCCTACTAGTTTAGGTATCCATTTTCACATTCAATCCCCAACTTCCTATATCGTTCCCAATTCTCTGATTCTTGGCTGAACCCACAACCTAAGCCTCCACTAAAATTCCTAGGTCCTAGATTTGGGATGTTACAGATACCAAGTGAGATTGCGATGCTCAACAGCTTAAAGGAACTGATTTTATGGGAAAAGCAAAGACATGGTTCTTATCTTAAGGGCTTAACTTAAGAGGCCAATAAGATTATTGAAAATCCAAAGACCCTCGACCCACTTCACCAAAAATCCAAACAGAGCACTTCTCTTTTCTGAAAATGAATGAAGCTATTCCAAAATTTTAAATTCAATGGCTAATGCTCCTGATCTAAACCATATGGACCTAGGTAAATTTTATTCTACATCCTTAAGAACACCAAAGTTTTCTTTTCCCACAAACCATATCAGTATATGATTCATTTCAAAACGAAGAAGTTCATTCTCATTTCACAGATCATAATAATGAAGTTTTGGCTTCAATCACAAGAAGGGGGGTTGAATTGTGATTGAATAGATTTTATCTGCAATTTCTTTTGATACTTCTTCTGCTCAAGGGTTTGCCTTGGCTAAGTATAAAGAAATAAACTTCCAGAAGGTAATGGTTAGCTTGTTTTAATTATTTAGAATATATATCTCAAGTTAGGTAATGTGCAATAATAATAAAGAGGGAGAGTAAAGAAGATGACACACAGAAATTTATACTGGTTCACCTCTTCCAAACTGAGGCTACCTCCAGTCCCTACACCTGTAGGATTTTCTCACTCTTTCAAATAACTTACAATCTTCTTGGGTAACCTTACCACTAGTATTCTTTACCTGCCTCTTCAAGCCAATAACAACCTAACCAACTCAGTCTTACAACTGAATATCAACTGCAGAACCTTCTGCAAAAGATTCACTACCCAGAATACTGCAAGTACCTTCTGCAGATTCTGTAATCCCACTGAGATCACCAAATCTCAGTAAACCTCACAGGAAAACCTTTCCCTTACTGCTCAGAAGAAGGCTATGCACCTGCACACCTCTTTTGAGACTTTTACAATCAATATGAGAAAGAATAAAAACAAACAAGGCTCAAACTATTACAATACTTGCACAACAGAAGCAAATTGATGAGCCAAGACCCTCTCCAAAGCTTTTCAGACCAGAAAGCACTCTTATGAAGGAGAGAGAAATTTTTCAGAAGATAGGAGCAATGAAACAACAGATTTATATGTTTCTTCTGGAGTGAGGTGAGGTCCAAGTGTGGAGGAACTCTCCTTTTATAGAGGGCTGGAGCAAAATAGCCGTTGGGCAGCCAGCTGGGTCCAAGGAGATGTCCCTTTCTCTGCTGCAGCAAGTACAACTTTACAGCTGTCAAGTTTGACCAGCTCTTCCTTCTGCAGGGTTCCTTCTGCAGGCTATTTTTGGGTTGTTTCTCAAGGCAATTCTTCTTCAAATAAGGTGAAACCTTCCAGTATAGTATTTTTACTTATTCTTGAGTTAATTGATCCATTGGAATCATGAGAAGATGAGAAGAAGAAGATTATCATGAATTTAGCCTTATTTGTATCTTCTGCAGCAATGCATTCCTTCTGCAGGGCTTCTAGAGCTTCACTTCTCTTGCAAATCCTTTTAATATTCATCCTTTGCTTGATTGAGAATATCTTTATTTTTATTGTACAACTGTGTTCTTAGAAGACAAGGAATTCAATCTGTTCTTTGGTTTAAGACATATTCTGTTCCTTCTGCAGAATTAGTAATCTTAGGTTCTTCTAAGAAGCAGCCATCAATCTTCTGGTAATTACTTTCATATATCAAAGAAAGCATATCTTGATGCTAGAAAGTCAGCAATGAGCTTTTCTTTTACTGTCTCAAAATGAATCTTCCTTCTAACACAATTTTATTACGATTTCTTCTCTTAGAAAATTGTTCTGATCTTCTGGACAATGACAGTGTGCCTCTTATTGCTTTTCAGTATGCATTCTATCTATTTTTCACAGATTTGTCATTCTTGTCAAATCTGAGACTTATCTTTATAAATAAGTGTCATTCATTTCCTTCTTTTGTTGCTTAATTGTTCCTTCTGCAGATGCTTACCTGTATCTTCTGAACATTCACTTGAACAAAATCATTAGTCCTTAAAGTTCAAAATTATTCCAAGTAAACCTTGATTGGTTGTCATCATTAAAACATTCTTTAAGGGATTCTTGGACCTTACAATCTCCCCCTTTTTTATGATGACAACCTATCAAGTTTTACATTGTTATAATTTGAAGGTACTCCCCCTGAGTGTATGCATGTACCTTTATCATTTCCTTTTATGTCATTCAGATTATTGTAAATTTCATGTAAGTTTCAAGAATGCACACACAGAACTTTATTGTTATAGTTAATCAATTGATCAGATTGTATAGTAATTTATATCAGCAGGAAAAAGCATAATTTAATTTGAACATTCATTAATCATAAAAAAGATCATCCAAGATCATCCAAAAAGACATGATCAATGTCATACAAAATAAGCCAAATAAGATCTCTCCTATCATATTCCTAAGACATAACAATGTCACATAACCTACTACATACTACTTCTCCCCCTTTGTCATTTATCAAAAAGAATCTAATAAGTCCTAGGAGAAGCAGAATCATCATCTTCTTCTACTTAGAGGGTGAAGAATGGTCAGAGGATGATGAGGTAGTTGGTTGGAGGATATTCTGAGGAGGCTGGTATTGATTAAATGACATTTGTGGTGCTTGAGGAGCAATGGCAGGTAGGACAAAGGTGTTGAACCAGAACTGGTGCTGTGTGAACCTTTCAATCATCTCATTTACAGAATTTTGCAGAACATTGATATTAGAAAATAGTTTCTTGATGTCTGCCTTTATTTTCCTCACTTGTCTCTCAAGTGTTTGGGAGGAAGGAGTAGGTTCAGCCGGGGCAGTGGGAGAAGCATCTTCAGATGCAGCAACTTCAGGTTCAGCAGCCTCTTCCTTCTGCAGAGGAGTAGAGGGCATTTCTTCCTTCTCAGCACTTAGTTGTTGGAGAAATGTCTCCATAGATGAGAGATGAGCAGACACAGCAGGAATAGAGTCTTTGAGGGGCATAGTAGCAGGAATGGAGGAGTCCAAAAAGGAAGAAGCAAGGAATTGATTCACCAGATCAGTTCCAAGGGTTCCTGCAGAAGGACCTGATGAAGTTTCTTCCTTCTGCACTGCTTCCTTAGTAGCTACTTCCTCTGGAGCAACTGCAGTAGTGGCGGGTGTTGGGAGTGGAATGGTGGGAGGGGTAGGCTGAGGAGTGTAAAGCATAGCTAGGGTATTGACAGCTAATCCCTTGCAGAAGCAAGCGATTGCTCCCTTTCTTCTTCTGCAGACTCCTCTTCTATAAAAGCATGCTCTACTGGAGAAGCAACTTTATCTTCCTCAAAGGGTGAGGTGTCCATGCTGTCATGTGAGGAAGAAGGAGTTGGACAGTCCTTTTCAGCTCCAGAAGAAGAAACCTTTTGAGCTTAACTGGGCTCTCCATCTCCAGCAGGTACTGTTGGACCTTTCCTTTTTCTGGAGAAGGTCTTAAGTACCTCCTTCTTCTTAGTCCTTGGAGCCCTTTCTTCTTCTCCACTGCTACTACTGGAAAATAGCTCAGAATGAGTGGGATGTACCATCTTCATTTTCTTAATATTCTTTCTGTTAAACAAGGTGCAACCGTCTTCACATTCTTCATCCTCAAGAGGCACATTGTACAATCTGAAGATTTTGGTTAACAACATGCCATATGGTAGGCTGGCATAAGCTCTCTGTGGATTGGCTGAGTAAATCATGCTTCTAAGAAGCAGGTAGGATAGGGAAAGTGGTTTTCCAATCAGCAAATGGTACAAAACTAGTAGGTCTTGGTCTGTAACCCTTTCAAGGGTTCCAGCTCTAGGAAGAATGGAGTAATAGCACATTTTATGGAATAGCCTACAAATTGGGATTAGTTTACTAGAGACAAGAGGTAGGTTGGGTTTGCTGAGGACTTTTCTGACAACTTCTTCTTTGGAAATGCCTACAGAAGCATACCAGGTGTCTTCATAGAGATGATTTTGTCATGCAGGCAAATTGAGAACTTCTTCAATAATGCTCGGGGTGAGGATGATAGTTAACCTTTGACATCAGCAACAAGAGAGTTCCCATCACTCTTATAGTTGCTTGCAGAAGCATAGAAAACTTTTATAATCCTGGGATATATAGGTTCCTTAAAGACAAGGAAATCTCCCCATCCTTGCTTCTAGAGAAAGTGACTAATATCCCATCCTCCTCTTCTTATCTCTCTTATCATGAATATTCTACCAGGAATGATGCTTTTCCATTTCTATTTCTCAGAGAATGCCTTGAGCATCTAGAATTCTCAAAAAGATCCAAATCACTATCTTCAGGATCCTCAGAAGGATCACTTTCTTCTTTGCTTCCTCCTTCTGAAGCATTTTTCTCATCTTGTGTACAGGTTTGAGAACTGGATTTGTGAGTTCCAGTAGGAGATGAGGGTTTGGGTGGAGAATCAATCCCAATGGGATTGTTTGGATCATTTCCAATGGTATGGTAAAGAGGCCTTATTCCTTTCAGACCTTCTAACTCTAACAATAGGGATATCAGAGGGAATATTTGAGGAGGAAGGAGCTGAGACAGGTTTGGTTTTGGTGAAGGCTAGAGAAGGTTCTGGTATTGATTTGGATGGTTCAGGAGCAGTTTCTTCAGCTGATATTGGTGCTGGTTCTTCAGTTGGAGATTTATCTATGGGTGAAGTAGGTGAAGCTGATGAGTGCTTTGCTGCAGTTGAGACAGGTTCTGCCATGGGAGGTTCTGTGGATAAAGGTTCAGCACGAATGGGTTCTGAGTATGGAATCATCTCCATCCCTGTAATTTCAAATGGTTCTGGATTATCTTCCTCTGAGAGGGGTGAGGAGGTAGAGGCATTTTTGCACGCAATGGACTTCATTCTCATTTTTAGCAGAAAAACAGAGTATGGTGAAGAGGATAAGCAGTTTTGTTTTTGGAGTGCAGAAAGGGTTAGGAGAGGAAGGGACTGAGTTCCTTAGCTGAGATATAGCTATTCTAACTAGTCGTTTGATAGGAGAGAGAACATTATAGTAGAAGAGAGGGGAGAGAGAATAGCGCGCATTTCTACAATTTGTTGTTTCAAACGGTCAGAAATTTAATTACCTAATTTGTGTAACTATCTTTCTTTTCGAATTAAAGGGACAAAAGGAACCTTTTATCTATAACACTTGGAGAGCTAAGCACCCAGCTGCTCATGTAGTGTCATTTTAGAGTTGACCTAGGAGAGAGAATTATGAGAAGTTGATAGTGACTTTTCCTAGTATTGATGTTCAGTCTTTCTGAAGAACTATGGGGATATGTCAGATGAGGTTCAGACTTTGGAGAAGAACATTCATCTTCTTGAACAGAAGGAAGAAGTTCTTCATATTTTTGCATAAGGAACAGTTCCTAATTGATATTATACCTTCTGCAGAAGATACGAACATCTTCTGTGTACATGATAGAATTAAATTTCAATCAAACTAACCAATTCATCAATTTAATAATCTGCACATATTCAATCTTTCTCTAATAAATACAAACCTATCTTCTACAAGGGGTTTAGTGAAAATGTCAGCAACTTGAAGCTTGGTTTCAATGAATTTAAGTTCAATTTCATTTTTCTGCACATGATCCCTAATGAAATGATGCTTTATATCAATGTGTGTAGACCTAGAATGTTGTATAGGATTCTAGGACAAGTTTATGGCACTTGTATTGTCACATAATATAGGAATTTTTGTGTACCTTAAGCAATAATCCTCCATTTGATGCTTTATCCATAACATTTGAGAGCAGTAGCTTGCAGCAGATACATATTCTGCTTCTGCAGTAGATAAAGCTATGGTAGGTTGCTTTTTGCATGACCAAGATACCAATGCTTCTCCAAGAAATTGACATCCACCACTTGTGCTCTTTCTATCTAGTCTATCTCCAGCATGATCAGCATCACAATATCCTGTCAAGTCAAATTTTGTACCTTTCTTGTACCAAAGACCAAGATCAGTGGTTCCAACAAGATATCTGAGTATTCTTTTCACAACATCAACATGTGATTCTTTTGGAGAAGATTGAAATCTAGCACATAGTCCTACTTAAAATAGAATGTCTGGTCTACTAGCAGTTAAATAT
Source organism: Sesbania bispinosa (assembly GCA_026901365.1). Classification (NCBI taxonomy): domain Eukaryota; kingdom Viridiplantae; phylum Streptophyta; class Magnoliopsida; order Fabales; family Fabaceae; genus Sesbania; species Sesbania bispinosa. Next base: position 1,447,408 of record QLOH01000035.1, read on the forward strand.
AATAGAGATCCTATCATTCCTCTATACTCTTTCTCAGATACAGATTTTCCATTTTCATCCTGGTCTAGAACTATAGAAGGATGCATGGGAGTTCCCATGGATTTTGATCCTTCCATTCTGTATCTTCTGAGATGATCCTTAATATACTTTTCTTGGTATATGAAAATTCCAGATTTTTCTTGCTTTATTTGTAATCCAAGAAAGTATTTAAGTTCTCCCATAAGACTCATTTCAAATTCTCCTTTCATTAGATTAGAGAAATCTTGACACATTTTTGTATTTGTTGATCCAAAAATGATGTCATCTACATAAATTTGCACAATTAGTAGATCCTTCTTAATAATTTTCTTAAACAAGGTTGTGTCAATCTTTCCTCTAGAAAACTCATTGTTAAGAAGGAAACTACTTAATCTCTCATACCAAGCTCTAGGAGCTTGCTTCAAACCATATAATGCTTTTGTGAGTTTGAAAACATAAGTTGGATGTTTTGGATTTTCAAAACCAGGAGGTTGGTGCACAAACACTTCCTCACTTATGTAACCATTTAAAAAAGCACTTTTAACATCCATTTGGTAAAGTTTGAAATTTTGTGAGCAGCAAAAGCAAGTAGAATTCTAATAGCTTCTAGTCTAGCAACAGGTGCAAAAGTTTCATCAAAATCAATACCTTCCTGTTGATTGTATCCTTGAGCCACTAACCTTGCTTTATTTCTGATAACTTTACCTTCTTCATCCATTTTGTTTTGAAAACCCATTTAGTGCCAATAATGGAGTGATCTTCTGGAGAAGGTACTAGTGTCCACACTTTGTTCTTCTCAAATTGATCCAATTCTTCTTTCATTGCATTTACCCATGATTCATCTTCTAAGGCTTCATTTATATTTCTTGGTTCAATTTGAGACAGGAGTGTTGAACTATTTCCATTGTTTCTGATTTGTGATCTAGTTCTGACTCCTTCTGCAGTGCTTCTAATGATTTGTTCATGAGGATGATTGGTGATTAGCTTCCAGCTCTTGGGAAGACTTTCTTCAGCTTTATCAGTATCTTCTCCAGACCCTTCTGCAGGAGATCTCTGTTCTGATGTATCTTCTGGAGAGCCTTTTCTGTCAGAAGATTGCTTCTGCAGTAGCTCCCCTTCATCATCTGATTCTTTTGTATGTTTCTCTTGACAAGAGGGATTAGTATCATTGAAAACAACATGCATGCTTTCTTCTATGGTTTGATTCTTGATATTATAAATTCTATAAGCTTTTGAAGTTGTAGAATATCCAAGAAAGATTCCTTGTTCAGATTTTGCATCAAACTTTTCAAGATTTTATTTATTATTTAAAATGAATCATTCACATCCAAATACATGAAAATATCCAACACTGGGTTTTCTTCCTTTCCATATTTCATATGGAGTTTTGTTCAAGATGCTTCTGATGGAAACCCTGTTAAGTATATAGCAGGCAGTTGACACAACTTCAGCCCAAAAGTATTTTTGAATGCCACTATCACTTAACATGGTTCAAGCCATTTCTTGGAGGGTTCTATTTTTCCTTTCTACAACTCCATTTTGTTGTGGAGTTCTAGGACAGGAGAAATTGTGTGAAATTCCATTTTCATTAAAGAAGTTTTTAAAGGAATGATTTTCAAATTCTCCTCCATGATCACTTCTTACAAAAGCTATTAAATGGCTACTTTCATTCTGTATCTTCTTTGAGAAGATTTTGAAAGCATCAAAGGATTCATCCTTAGATGTAAGAAATAAAACCCAGGTGAATCTAGAGTAGTCATCTACAATAACCAGTCCATATTTCTTTCCTCCTAGACTTGGTGTTTTGGAAGGTCCAAACAAATCTATATGCAGCAATTCCAATATTCTTTTAGTAGTGATGACATTTTTAGGATGAAAACTTGATTTCGTATGTTTTCCTTTTACACATGCATCACACACTCTATCCTTTTCAAATTTGATTTTTGGCAATCCTCTAACTAGGTCTAGCTTAGATAATTTGGAAATGCTTTTCATATTTAGGTGCCCTACTTTCCTATGCCATGTCCATTTGTCATTTTCAAAAGAAGCAAAGCATGTATGATCAGATAGTTCTTCTAGACAAATGCTATATAGGTTTTTGCTTCTAAGACCAGAAAATAGGACCTTCTTTGTAGATGCTTCTCTAATTTCACAAAATGTTGGTTGAAACATAACTTCATAGCCACTGTCACATAGTTGACTTATGCTAAGAAGATTATGTTTTAACCCTTTTACATAATATACATTATTAATTTGGGTAGAATTTTTCATACCTACCTTTCCAATACCTTTGATGTGAACTTTGTTGTTGTCTCCAAAGGTAACTGTTCAACCTTCCATTTTGTGGAGAAGTATTAATTTGCTTTTGTCTCCAGTCATATGTCTTGAGCAGTCCACTGTCCAAGAACCATAGCTCTTTCTTCTTGAGGGATCCTCCTTTTTCCTACATCAGAATAGAGCAAAGATTTAGGTACCCAAATGCTTTTGGGTCCTGAAGGGTTATATACCTTTCTTTTCCAGCTCCCTTTTCTTTTGTAACAATTTTGAGCAATATGTCCAATTTTGTTACACCAAGAACATTTAGGAGGTTGCCTTTTAGCAAGAATGAAAACAGTTTTCTTGAATTTTGATGTTCCTGCCTCATGAAATCCTAATCCACTTTTATCAGTTGTTTCTCTGCCACTTCCTATTAATTTATTCAAATTATGTGTGCTACTAACAAATTTACTTAAATCTATTTACAGTTCATCAACCTTTTTCTGCAGAAGATAGTTTTCCTTCTGCAGTGCTGCAGAATTTGTATCTTCTGCAGAGTTCTCTTTTATCATCCTTACTTGTTCTGATAGCTTAAAGTGTGATTGTTGAAGATATTGATTAGTTTTACTTAGTCTATCATTATCTTCTTTTAACTTTTCATTTTCCTCTTTAGTTTTAACTATTTGTTCTTTTAGAAGTGCACATTTTTGTGAAAGTGTGTGTGAATCAGATAATAGATTCTCAAATGCATCTTCTAATTCTTTGAATGCAGTAGGAGTATAAGTAATTACCTCATTTTCTTCATCATCACTTCCAGCCATGAGGCATAAGTTTGCTTCTTCTTCTCCAGTATCTTCTTCTTCTGAAGAGTTGTCTGAGTCATCCCAAGTTGCCATCATAGCTTTCCTTCTCTAGAAAGTCTTTGAATCTTTCTTTAGCTGGGGACATTCTGATTTGAAATGTCCTGGCTTGTTGCATTCATAGCAGATGACTTGTGCCTTTGAGTTTTCAGCTTTCTGTCCTTCCTTCTTGAAGTTGAAACTTTTCTTTCCATTGCCTTTTCTCTTATCAGCTTCTGGATTTTTCTTGAGATGAAGGCAAGTTCATCATCCCTTTCTGATGATGTTTCATCTTCTTCAGAAGCATTAACTTCAGTAGGAGTCAAGCTGTTTCTTCTGGAAGTGCTTGCTTTCAAAGCAATGGACTTTCCTTTTCTTGGTAGTTCATCCATGAGTTCTTGCTCATGAACTTTCAGTGAACCAAGCAGTTCATCTAGCTTTAGAACAACAAGGTCCTTAGCTTCTTGGATTTCCGTTACCTTAGGTCTCCATATTTTTGGAAGACTTCTAAGGATCTTTCTCACTTGCTCTTGGTGAATAGCTTTTTCCAAGAGACTTTAGGTCATTGATTATGATAGTGAATCTACTGAACATTTCATCAATAGACTCATGTTCAACCATGCTGAACATTTCATATTGATGAATCAATATATTGATTTTAGATTCTTTAACCTGGTCAGTTCCTTCATGGGCTATTTTAAGTGTATCCCATATTTCTTTGGCTGTTGAACAGCAAGCAACTTTGTCATATTCTCCCCTGCTTAGTGCACAGAGAAGGAAGAATTTGGCTTTGGAGTTCAGAAGATACTTCTGCTTATCTTCTGAGGTCCAATCTTCTCTGGCTTTTGGTTGAGGATCTTCTTGCTGTATTTCTGATTCTCCTTCTTTGGGTTGAGCAAGAGTTCCGGTGCTTCTAGTTACTGGAATGAAATTTCCCTTTTCTATAATATCCCAAAGGTCAATGTCTTGGGATTCTATGAACAATTTCATCCCATCCTTCCAATAGTAGTAGTCCTTTCCATCAAATGCTAGTGGTCTATTTGTGGATGATCCTTCTGGTATGAACATTGTTGCTCCATGATTAGCCATTTCCCTTGATCTTTTCGTCTCTTACTGTTAAGTAAGTTCAACCCTAGAGGCAAGCTCTGGTACCAATTGAAGTTTTGGCTTTAATCACAAGAAGGGGGGGTTGAATTGTGATTGAATAGATTTTATCTGCAATTTCTTTTGATACTTCTTCTGCTCAAGGGTTTGCCTTGGCTAAGTATAAAGAAATAAACTTCCAGAAGGTAATGGTTAGCTTGTTTTAGTTATTTAGAATATATATCTCAAGTTAGGTAATGTGCATAATAATAAAGAGGGAGAGTAAAGAAGATGACACACAGAAATTTATACTGGTTCACCTCTTCCAACCTGAGGCTACCTCCAGTCCCTACACCTGTAGGATTTTCTCACTCTTTCAAACAACTTACAATCTTCTTGGGTAACCTTACCACTAGTATTCTTTACCTGCCTCTTCAGACCAACAACAACCTAACCAACTCAGTCTTACAACTGAATATCAATTGTAGAACCTTCTGCAGAAGATTCACTACCCAGAATACTGCAAGTACCTTCTGCAGATTCTGTAATCCCACTGAGATCACCAAATCTCAGTAAACCTCACAGGAAAACCTTTCCCTTACTGCTCAGAAGAAGGCTATGCACCTGCACACCTCTTTTGAGAATTTTACAATCAATATGAGAAAGAATAAAAACAAACAAGGCTCAAACTATTACAATACTTGCACAGCAGAAGCAAATTGATGAGCCAAAACCCTCTCCAAAGCTTTTCAGACCAGAAAACACTCTTATGAAGGAGAGAGAAATTTTCCAGAAGATAGGAGCAATGAAACAGCAGATTTATATATTTCTTCTGGAGTGAGGTGAGTTCCAAGTGTGGAAGAACTCTCCTTTTATAGAGGGCTGGAGCAAAATAGTCGTTGGGAAGCCAGCTGGGTCCAAGGAGATGTCCCTTTCTCTACTGTAGCAAGTACAGCTTTACAGCTGTCAAATTTGACCAGCTCTTCCTTCTGCAGGGTTCCTTCTGCAGGCTGTTTTTGGGCTGTTTCTCAAGGTAGTTCTTCGTCAAATAAGCTGAAACCTTCCAGTATAGTATTTTTACTTTTTCTTGAGTTAATTGATCCATTGGAATCATGAGAAGATGAGAAGAAGAAGAAGAAGATTATCATGAATTTAGCCTTATTTGTATCTTCTGCAGCAATGCATTCCTTCTGCAGGGCTTCTGGAGCTTCACTTCTCTTGCAGATCCTTTTAATATTCACCCTTTGCTTGATTGAGAACATCTTTATTTTTATTGTACAGCTGTGTTCTTAGAAGACAAGGAATTCAATCTGTTCTTTGGTTTAAGACTTATTTGTTCCTTCTGCAGAATTAGTAATCTTAGGTTCTTCTAAGAAGCAGCCATCCATCTTCTGGTAATTACTTTCATATATCAAAGAAAGCATATCTTGATGCTAGAAAGTCAGTAATGAGCTTTTCTTTTACTGTCTCAAAATGAATCTTCCTTCTAACACAATTTTATTATGATTTCTTCTCTTAGAAAACTGTTCTGATCTTTTGGACAATGACAATGTGCCTCTTATTGCTTTTCAGTATGCATTTTATCTATTTTTCACAGATTTGTCATTCTTGTCAAATCTGAGACTTATCTTTATAAATAACTGTAATTCATTTCCTTCTTTTGTTGCTTAATTGTTCCTTCTGCAGATGCTTACCTGTATCTTCTGAACATTCACTTGAACAAAATCATTAGTCCTTAAAGTTCAGAATTATTCCAAGTAAACCTTGATTGGTTGTCATCATTAAAACATTCTTTAAGGGATTCTTGGACCTTACAAATAAACCCTAAAATGAAAGTAAATATTATTGAATCTTCAAAGATATTATCAACAAATTCAGAGTTATGGAGCCCCCAAATTTGAGTAAAGGTGATGACATTTTGAGCTGGAATAGTACTGCAAATGGCTGGTTTTCTATCAAGTCTGCCTATGAGTATCTATCTGATGCAGGGAATCAGCAGAAAAACCCCCTGTTTAATAAGATTTGGGCCTGGAAAGGCCCTCAAAGGGTAAAACTTCTCCTTTGGAAATTAGCTGCTAATGTTATGCTAACAAATGTACAAAGAAAGGTTAGATTACTAACAACTGATAATAGATGCAGTTTTTGTTATCAAGAGGCTGAGTATAGACTTCATTTATTCAAAGATTGTAAAGAAGTTAAATGCTTATGGGTTAAGCTTATTACCTGTTGAGACCAACAAAGATTTTTCAGATCAGACAACATTTTCTCTTGGCTGCTTGATAATCTCAAGGTTGGGAAGAGAAAGGATCCTGCAGCAAAGGATAGTTTAATTTTTGGGTTCACCATTGAAGCTATTTGGAGACAGAGGAATGAGAAAATTTTCAATAATCAGTTTAAACCTGATGAGGTTTTAATTAGCCAAATTTTAGGGCAAGTTCACAAAGTTTTAGCTTCCCAAGTTTCAGAAGGGTTTCACGATAATTTAGGGATGGATCGTTACCTTTTAGGGTGGAAATCCCCCTTCAAGAGGCTGGATCAAGATCAATGCTGATGGTGTTGTCCTCAGCAACAGAGTGAGCGCTACGTGTGGTGGTATCCTTCGTTATGAAGGGGGTAATTTCATCGTCGGCTACAACGAATCCCTCAGTAGCTGCAACATTCTCGAAGTTGAGCTCAATGGTATTCTTCGTGGCGTGAAAATGGCGAGAAGGAGAGGATTCAGACACGTAATTGTTGAATCTGATTCCAGCGAAGCCATTAAGATTTTAGAGAATAGAGGTTGGAAGAACCACCCTTGCTCGAGGATTGTTTAGGAAATCAAAAACCTCAGAAAGGAGTTCGAAGAAATTACCTGGAATCATATCCTCAGGGAAGCTAATATGGTGGTCGATTCTTTTGCTAAAGATGTCATGAGCGCTTCCAGAGGTTTCTTTGAATTTCATTTGCTTCCCCATTTTGCTTTAGAGCATTTCTTGATCGATTCTGCTAGGTCTGGTTTTAGAGGCGATGCTTCTTAGGGTTTTTTGTTTATTCCTCTTTTGTTGTTGGCTGGTCCTTTAGGATCCCTGTATTCATAAAAAAAAATTAGTTAGGGGTGGAAGTAGGCCGAGCCGAGTTAGGCTTTGTAGGGCCTAAGCCTAGTGATAAGTGAAAAATATATGATCATTTACTGCACTAATCAAGGGTAAAATAGTAAATTAATGCCCCAAATTACCTCTTTTTAGTAATAAATGCATAAATTGTGAATATTTGATTTGAATTTGAATATGATGCTATTTTGATAGAAAATCTGTTGATTTTGCAGATAAAAGGGCAAGTTTTAAAGGAAGAAACAAGATAGCATTTATTTGAAGAGAGAATCTGCAAGATAAGGATTTAAATGGCAGGTGATTAGGATAAGATCAACAATTAATTGGATAAGGATTCTGCAGATTCAATTTTAAATTCAAATTGAAGATCAAATCAGCACAAGATCAAGCTAGAAAGAGGGAAATAGGAAAGCAGATCAATCAAGGATAAAAGCATGAAGAGATCAAGCTGAAAAAGATAAAATCAAGGAAAGCTGGAACGTGTATCACGCTCCACCTGCGTTGAGCGTAGGTGGAGCCCAACATTTAAAATTGCATTCTGAATCTTGCGTTTCAAACGCGCTGAGCGCAGGATGAAGCACATGAATACGGATCAGTTTTTCAAAAGATTTCAAATTAGATTCATTCCAGATTTCAGATAGCTTTCGAACTTCTATAAATAGAACCTTTTGCAAAGATCAAAGTAGCTTTTGGGAGAGACGGCAGAGCAGAAGCTAGGACTGGAGAAAAGTGTGACAGTTTCTCCGTTGGGTTGTAATGGCTATCATGCGTAGCTAAACTCTCCAATAGGATTGAATATAGTTGATTCAATCCCCAATTGTATGTGAATTCTCCTTATTATTTATGCATCCCTATTTTTATGATATCGGTATTTTTATACTTTGCTTAATGCGTAACTTCCGCCTGTGTGCCGGAGTTATAGGTTGGTTTTATGGGACGCATTCAAGAGGTGGTTCTGTAAAATCAATAGCAAGTTTGGGGGAGCCTAGAGATAGGAAACTTAAACTCTGATTGGTAAAAATACTCATAGTAGTCACTGTGGAGACCAGGGCGAATTGATAGTTTTAACAAATGGAAAAATAGATCTTTAAAGCCAGGGTAATTTGTCGCTTGGGAGAACCCGCATGAATTATTTCTGAGTATTTTATCACTGTGGAGACCAGGGTAAAATAATATAGTTTGGCTAGGGTATCATAATTATATATTCATAAATAATATTGAGGATCACATGCGAAAGGGGTGCGATGAAACGAAGTTCAATCCTAGTCAAAGTAATTGTTTCTACCTATCTCACTTTAAGTTCAATTTTATTTACTTTTGCAATCTCAACAAACAAACATACGCTCTTACTTGATAGTTGTGACCACTAACCTTTATAAATTGAACCGTTCCCTGTGGATACGATACTCTTACTCACTATTATACTGCTGAGGTTTTGGTACGCTTGCCAGATTCTCAACAAGTATTTTTGGCGTCGTTGCCGGGGAATGATGTATCAATTTGTAAAGACTTGGGAGGTCTATACTATTAAGTTGTATATATTCTATCTTAGGAATTTTTTATTTTTTAGGATTTTTTATTTTTTTAGGAATTTTAGGAAAATTTTCTTTTTATTATTATAATTCTCTTCCACACTTACCCTTTTTCGAGTTTTCTTGATTTATGCTCTTGCGAGGTCAGGTGTCTCCAAATCAGTTCTAACTTGATCCATAAATAGAGAGGACATCTAGAAGGAACAGGAGCAGAAACAAGAGAAGGAGACAAAGGAGAAGTCGAGAAGAAAACAAAAATATTTTATTTTATTTTTAGGAATTTTATTTTTTAATTATTTTAATTCTTTTCTTTTTATTTAGGATTTAAAAAAAATTATTATTATTTTAAAAATATATATATATATTATTTTTTGTTATTTTGTTCTTCTCATCCGAGCTAACATTTGTTTGAGCTTTTAAATTATTTCTCTTGTAAGGACAGGTGTAGAAGGAACAAAAATAGAAACAGAAAAAGGGGCAAGGATAAGCTTAAGGAGACAATCTCAACACTCTCTGTTCAACGACCCCAAGTGAAGTAAATGTCGAATGGCTACTGAATGGAAAAATCCACCAAGAAGAACACTTGGAGATTATCAAAATCCACCAAGAAGAACCCTCAAAGATTATGTTAGGCAGCAAGAGCCAAAATATTTCTCCCACACACCGATTCAAGGTAACTTCTCTAATTACAACAATTATTCTAACAATTTTTCACAGGATTGGGGAAGTTACCAGAATCAAAATTTTGGGTGGCAACAAGATGTTGTTTTGTCTCATAAGCAAACTTCTGAAGATGAACTCAGGGCACAGAATAAAAGTATAATGCAACAAATAGAAGCACTTAACAAGCTGCTAGATAACCTTCCTCAGCAATTGCAGGCAGTGCAGTCTTATCCTGGCCAGTCACCACAATTAACTTGTGACTTTTGTGGAGGTGACCATCCCAATGGTTACTGCTCCTATTCATGCACTCAAGAAGAGCAAGTTAATTATATGGGTAATCAAGGAAGACCAGGAAACTTCTCCAACAGCAACAACTTTGCAAACAATTCACAAGGATAGAGAAATAGCCAGAATCAGAACTTTGGGTGGCACCAAGATGATGTTTCATTCCCCATGCAGCCTTCTTTCCAACAACAACAAAGTTACTCTTCAGGTCAACAAAGGGACTCAAAATTCTATGAGCGTCTTGAATAACTCGATCAAGATAATATATGATTTCAGAAGGAGAGAGAAGAAGCAAGAAGATATATTGACGCTTTACTGAAGCAGATAGCAGAAATAAGAGTCAACCAACAGTCAGAACAGATCTCAGCAAATGCACTACCAAACCCTGAAGAGCAGTGTGACGAAATTGTTCAACAGATAAAGGAGGGAACCAATGACAATCTGACTGATGAAGAAGGGGAATCTGAAGAAGAGGAACTTGAAAAAGCAAAAAAAAAAAAAGAAGATGAAAAAGAGGAAGCTGGAGAAGAGAAACCAGAAGAAACAAAAGAAGAAGAGGAAGAAGGTGAAGCAGAAGAAGAAGAAAAAGAAGAAAAAGAAGAGGATGAAACAGAAAAGACTATGCTTAAAGAAGAGACTGTGAAAGGGGAGGAAGAGAACAAAACATATGAGAGTGTGCATGATGAAAAAGATCAAGAAAATGAGAAAAAGAGTGAATAGGGAGATAGTGAGTCAAAGCCCGAGAAAGGAGGGGAAGTGGTACCAAGACCAAAGACCTTGCCCTATCCAACCAGCCCTCCAAAGGAAGATCAAAAAAGGCATGGTGCAAGTGTTAAACCTTCCAGACCCCATAAAAGAAAGGCCTGCGAATACACTGACCTGACCAGAGCAAAGAGAGGAAGAATCAGGCCTAGAGAATCAAATTCGAAGCCTAAGTTCCGAGTGAGGACAAAGTGGCCAGGCATATTCCATACCAAGGACCCTTGTGAAACGAAAATAGTAAGATATGTCAACTGTGCACTCCAGGAGGAAAAGACTCATGCAACTCAACACAAGACTCCAAAGAAAAGAAAAGTCAGGCCAAAGGAGTCAGCAACATGGTCTAACTCTAGACACAAGACCAAATGGGTAGATTCAAGTCACATTCACATTTGGTCCAAGGCAAGAAGGTAGGGACGCTGCCCAAATGAGTCAAAGGTGCAGCACAAAGGCTCACTAAAGGATTTTTGTATCACCCACCTTGAAAGAACAGGCGTCAAGCTATATGACGTTAAACGAGCGCTTCTTGGGAGGCAACCCAGAGATTTTTAAGTCTTTAATTGTTTTCAATTTTGTTTTTCTTTTGTTTTTGAATTTTTAATTAGGATTTTTAATTTTTTTTAGGATTTAGGAAATTTTCAAAATTGATTGGAATGAGTTTGTGGAAAATTAAATTTTTTAAATAGTTGGAAGTAGGAGAAAACTTGACTTAAAATTGCAAAATTTCATTCTATTTTCTGTGCTTTACCTGCACTCAGCGCAGGTAAAGCGCAGAAATGCAATTTAGTCACTGTTTTCTGCGCTTCACCTGCACTGAGCGCAGGTGAAGCGCAGCGGTATGAAATTTCAAAAATCCCCTATTTTCCCCTGTACCGTCTCTCTACTTCCTAAACCCTTCTTTTCACTTTTTCCACTTACAAACCTCTTTCAAAGTAGTTTACACCAGTTGAAATTTTCATTTTCCTGTGTTTTTATGGTTTGAACTCTAGGATAGCAACCTTAGGATTGTGAATGTACATATTGTTGATAATTGCTATCTTGGATGTGATTATGGCTGTGCGGAATTTAAAGAACAAGTTTTCTATTGAAATGCTCTTTGCTTTGTGAGTTATTGAAGCTTGAAAGAGTTATGCTCTGTTTCTTGTAAAAATTTTGAACTTTCACTTTCCATGGATTATTTGAGTGCTTGCAAAACAAATGAGTATATTCCGTTTTTAGGAAGCCATTACCAAGTGCAACTGAAATTTTGTTGTGAAGAGATTGATTCTTTTGAAAGTATTTTTGAATTTTGCATGCAAATTGGTTAATGATAGGCTTCCATGTTCTTCATAAATTAGTGTTTGCAATAAGACATCATTGAAATAAATTTGTTTTTAGCAACTAATTTTTGTTATTTGACTTTTCAGATGCCAAGGATTAAATATATTGCTATCCTTTCTCGTGGCTATAGCTCACGAAGAAAAGGTATGGGGAAGAGGGTTAGAGATGAACCCCATTATGATCCCATGAGATTCACGAATGCACAAACTGCTGCAAAGTATAAAGCTCATAAATCATGCAACTTTGTGTTGACAAGACCAGTTGACCTCAAACCAATCAGGAGTTACCAGACCCATACAAAGGCATGCTGCTTGAAGGGTTCCGGATATTCTTGTAGTGGCCTGGTGATGGGATTAAGGCAAGCGTACCAAAATTCCAGCAGTATAATAGTAAGTAAAGAGTATCGTATCTACAGGGAACGGTTCACTTCGTATTTATTAGTGATCAGACTATCAAGTGAGAAACTATTTTTGATGATTTTTATTATGCAGGAAGTAAATTGCATAAAATAAATGAGATAATAGAGATAAGGTAAGATAACGTTACTTGGATCAGGATTGAACTCCGTATCATCGCACCCCTTATGCATGTAAATCCCAATATTATTTATGAATATATTTCTAAAATATCCTAGCCAAACTATATTATCCCATGCCGGTTCCCCATATCACGAGATACTCAGAAATAATAGGCGACAAATTACCCCGGCTTGATTGCTCTACTTTTCCGTTTGCTAACACTATCAATTCACCGTATATTCCTATAGGGACTACTATGAAGAGGCTGTCACATTCCAATTCTTCAATCATCGATTCCCCCTATATTCCTATAGCGACTACTATGAGTACTTTTACCAATCAGAATTCAAGTTTCCTATTCCTAGGCTCCCCCAAACTCGTTGAATTTACAAAACCATTTACTAATGCATTTTACAAAAACAACCTATAACTCTGGAACAAAGGCGGAAGCTACGCATTAAGTAAAGTATAAAAGTACCGATATTATAGAATGGGGATTCATAAATAATAAAGAGAATTCACATACACTTGGGGATTGAATCAACTACATTCAATCCTATTGGAGAGTTTAGCTACGCATGATAGCCATACAGACCAATGAAGAAACTGTCACACTTTTCTTCAATCCTAGCTCTGCTCTGCTATCTCTCTAAAATCTCCTCTATCCTAGGCTCTCTCCTCTCCTGTATATCTCTATGCTCTTTACAAAGGGTCCTATTTATAGAGATTGGAAAGCTATCTGAGATCTGGAAGGAATCTGTTTTGAAATCAGATTGGAAAACAAATTCGTGTTCCTGCACTTCACCTGCGCTCAGCGCATCTGAAGCGCAGGATCCAAAGAGGAATCCTGATAGTTACGCTTCACCTGCGCTGAGCGCAGGTGGAGCGTATTTCTCGATCAGCTTCTCTTGATTCTCTCCCTTTTTTAGCTTGATCTCTTCCTGATCTTATCTTTGTTTACTTGGCTTTCCTTGTTTCCCTCTTTTTGATTTGATTCTATGTTTATCTTGACTTTGAATTTAAATTGGGAAGCTTATCCGCAGAATCCTTGTTTAAATGGATACTGATCTTATCTTTATTTGCTCTCATTTAAACTTCAAATCTGAAGATCCTATCCTCAAATAATGCTATCTTCTTTTCTCATTCAAATCTCTCTCATAAATCTGCAAAATCAACAGATTTTCTATTAAAATAGCATCAAATTCAAATTCAAATTGAATAAACACAATTATTACAATTATTACTAAAAATGGATTATTTTGGGGTATAAATTACTATTTTAACCTTGATAAGTGCATTAAAAATACAAGAATATAACATATAATTGACACTTATCAAATACCCCCCAACTTAAGTTCTTGCTTGTCCTCAAGCAAGAGACCTCTTTGTAATCAAAATTGTGATTCAATTCCCCTGTAACAATTCTCATAAATAAGGACAAATTTTCGTCATCTCTTTACTAGGCAGAAGTCACTTTCCAAATATCAGAAAAATCAGAGTTAAGAGATGTTACCAATACTCAATTAGAACAGGATACAACAATTCAGTTAAACTTTCTCAGAAATAGCAATTAAAACAATAAATGATAAATCAAGGAATTCTCTCATGCTCACGGGTAAGTGTTTCACTCAATTTTTCCACCACAGTTGAACAACTAAAATTGATAGTTGTTTCTAGTTTCTAAACATGCACATGGTTAATATGGATCAAAAGGTCTTTTCTTGGTTGTAATGAGACTGAGTTATCAAGAAATCATGGTTTTTCTGGATAAGCAAAGAACACTTAGAATAGAGAGCATCTTTTGATTTGACTTGGGACTTTTCTCCATTCTCCATCTCATTCTTGATTTATCTCATTTTAGCTGGCCTCTTGCTTTGTTTGAAGATGCACTCCCCCCAACTTATTCAATTGATTCACTTTTTCTTTTTGATTTTTGAGGGAGTGATCTTCTTTTGCTTTCTTGTGTCTGCTCTTTGTAGTTCTTTTACCTTTCAAGTAACCAACCTTTTCTCTCATTCTTTCAAGTTACACCTTGCTCTCTATCCCAAGTGTGTAAGGGACTGGATATAACAATTATTTTGGCTGGGGTGCATAAGAAGAAACATTAAAGCTCAAATGGGTTACCAAAAAAATTGGAAATTTTTTCAAGGGTTGGCTTTTTGGCACTGAGCAAATAATTTAAATACAAAAATTGCCTTTGTCACTTCCATATTTTCCATGGGCAAAGTAAAATCCAAAAACTCAATCAATAACAGCTGACAAGTAGCGGTGAAAACTCTCAATTCAAGTGTTTAGACTCACAACTCACCGGCCTTTTGGCTAAATTCCTTGATAAAGCACATACTGGTTTTAATAAATTATCCTGATAGGTTTTCCTGAGAAATATCCTAATCCTAACTAATTATGGAAGTAATCACAAAACACTTTCTTCTTTCCTAATCTGGTTAGTTAAACTGCCTAATGTCAGAGAATTTTGAAAAAAATTTACCTTTAAATCCCTAATTTCCTAATTCCTAAAAATTTTAAAAATCCTAAAAATTAAAAGAAAAAGAAAGAAAATGCTGAAAATGAACTGCATCAAAATGTAATGGTGGGATATATATACAGTACATATCCAGAATGATCAAAAGAAAAAGAAAAAGAAAAGAAAAAGAAAAGAAAAGCTCCAAATTAAAAAATATCAGTCTGCTCAATCTCCATCAGTTGCTCTATCTCCAGCTGCTCCTCCCTCTCCCGGAAAAACAGGCCTGTCCCCAGGCCACTGCATATATGCATGGAACTCCTCCGGAGTCATGCCAAAATCTGGATCATGCCTGGAGCGGTACTAGAACTCCTGGATATGGGATAAACCTCTGGCAATGGATGCATTCTGGGTGAGAATGAGTTGTGCCCAGATTGGGATAGAAGCATCTGGTGCTCGTGGTGGTGTCTGTGGTGCTCGTGGTGGTGGCTGCTGCTGCTCATCCTCATCATCCTCCTCCTCCGAAATGCAGTTGGCTTCTGTATACCCTCTTGTCATGGGGTTCAAAATGCGAACCGAAGGGAACACCTCAGCACCCCTAGAACTGAAGAGGGTTGTGATAAGTGAAGGAAAGCACAAACTAATCCTGGAGTTGGCGCTGCGGCGCCCCACAGAAGATACAAAGTCTGCTATCTTTTGTGTGATGATACTGGCAATATCTATGTTTGCGCCAGTGATGATATTGTAGATGAGGTGGGCTACTGGCATGGTGAAGTCTGATACATGATTGGTGGGCTGGATGTTAGCCAACACCAACACTGTCCACATCCGCACGATGTCCCTCATGTCGCGCCTTTAGATGCGAGTAGCATGTCCATAGACATTCCTCTCAAAGGAATGTCCCCGCAGGCATAGGCTCTTTGCGGTCTAAGTATCTAGGGGATCATTACCATAGATCCCCACAGCCCTCATCCTCACAAGGTACTGACACTCCATGAGTCTTCTATCCTCAGGTCCTGGAAATAATAAAAGTTTGTTGATCGCATTGCGATCATAAGAAATCACATACCCTCGGACATAAGATTGCCGCCTCACATCAATTCCATGGTCTCCAATGGCATTGGCATAGAACTCCCTAACAATGTCAGGGTCAAAGTGTGTGTCTGGGCGACTGAGGCGGACCCAGTTCCTCCTGTGAATCTCAACCCTAAACTCCTCATACTGCCCAGGCTCCAGAACCACTGGCCTCTCTTTGATGAAATCACAGTCCATCAGTGAACTGTAAGCCTCCGAGGACTTAGCATCATTGAATCTGTGAGCATCGAAATCAAGGTCCTCTTGGGGTGCCTCTCTAGCTCTCTTGGCACCTTTGCCTTTCCTTGAGGCACTAGCGGAGTTAACTTCCTTAAACCGAGCCATCTGCAAAATAGAACCAAGATTATTTCCATGCAAACAAAATATTAACTCATGATTAATGAAATAAGTGGCCAAGTTAATTCAGAAATCAGAGCGATCAACCAATCAACAACTTGCACAAAAATCTTGATTTTAAAATTACCTAATGCCAATTAATTAATTTATTAAGAGCATGCTAAAGTGATCAATTAAAGCAAGTCCTAATTAATTTTTAAACAGGGCAAAAATTGGTAACAAAAATTAAGCTCAAAAATCATGTTATTAGCGACATGCAATAAAGCACAGTCATTCAAGTATGGTCATGCAAAATATGGAACAAACTGAGCATACATGCACCAAAAAGAATAACTTGCAACAAATCATTGAGCACATTAAAAACTACCACTTAAACATATTAAAACACACCATAAAGCATACTACAGTAGCAAACATACTAAACAAAAACTCTACTAACAAATTTTCCTAATTTAAAAGGTCCTAAGAGCCTAAGTTATCTATCCTAAGGTTTTGCTCAAATAAATGAAAAACTGAAAATTTTAATCGGTGCAAAAGGACTAAAACTATAAAAACATACCTGGTGTAGCTTTGGAAATTGAAAGGAAGAGGATATGGAAGTAAAAAGCTCGAGAGAAAGGATGGATTTTTAGAGAAAATAGGAGTTCAGGAGTTGAGGGAAGGTTTGGAATGTCCTTCCCTCGCTCCAGGATTCAAATAAAAGCTGAAGTGCGCATGTGCACTCCACTTTCGCTCAGCGAAAGTGCAGCGCATGCTTCATAGAATATGAAGCGTGCCGCTTTGCTTTTCCTACGCTCAACGTAGGTGAAGCGTAGAAAACAAAGAGTAAATTTTATAATTATGCGCTTCTCCTACGCTTAGCGTAAGTGAAACGCAGAAAACAGAGACAAATTATCAAATCTGCGCTTCACCTGCGCTAAGCACAAGTGAAGCGCAGAAAACAGAACTGAAATTCCATTTGTTGTTTTCTGCTGCTTCCTAACTTTAACTGTTTCTCATCCTTTTCTTAATTAAATTAATCTAATTCCTAATAATTTCTTATTCTACACAGGCATGGACTCTAACACAAAAAATCAAAGAAAACATTAAAACAAAAAAATGTTGGGTTGCCTCCCAGGAAGCGCTTGTTTAACGTTTGATAGCTCGACGCCTAGTTCTCTCATGGTGGCCTCAATTGGAGGATGATGGTTGACTCTGTTCCAGTTCTTCCTTTCAGTTCCCATCCTCCATGCCAATTCTTTATTTTGTTATCACTTTCATCACTATCTTCCTCTGTGTCTGATGTTGATCTTTTCCTCTTCTTGAATCTGAACTCCATGATTGACTCTGGCTGCTTAACTCTCATCCTTGGTTTCCTCAGAAATCTAGAAACCTTTTTCTTCTTTTCCTCCACATTATCTGGAGGAGATTCTTTCTTTCTTACTTTTGGCAGCTTTGATTGAAATTGATAGATCCCATCAATAGGATCTATTTTTAATTTTTCTGGAGTTTTTTGCAATTTGGGAATTCCTCTATCAATGTGAAACACAATGCTCTCATCTTTAGAGCTCAATTGGTATTTTCCCCGATCAACATCCATTATTTCCTTGGCAGCTTTCATGAAGGGTTTTCCTAATATTAAGGGGACATCAATATCCTCCTCTTCCATCTCTGCAATGTAGAAGTCAATAGCATATACAAACTTATCCACTTTGATTGGTAAGTCTTCAATTATCCCATATGGGCTTTGAGTGGATTTGTTTGCAAGCAGTAACTTCACGTTGGTAGGCTTGACCTTCAAAATTCCCAGCTTTTTAAAATATGATAGTCGCATCAAATTGATGCTCGCTCCAAGATCCAATAAAGCATGTTTACCTGGTTGATTACCAATAGAAAGTGGTACAGTGAACTTACCTGGGTCAAGTGACTTACCTGTAGTGTAGACCTCTTCTGGTTCTTCCTCTTCTTCTTGCACTGCTCCTCTTGTTGAACACTCTTCTGGACAATCTCTTCTATGGGCACTTGCTCTTCAAAGGTGATATTTTCTTCTATGTCACTTTCCTCTGTCTTGTTGCCATTAGTAGCAATCAAGTTGCAGTGCTCCTTTGGATTGGTCTGAGTGTTTGCTGTGAAGTGGCCATTCTTGTGTTCTGCCATCTCTTTTGCTAACTGGCCCACTTGACTTTCTAGTGATTTGATTGATGCTTCTATGTTATTCCTGAATCCATCAAATCCTTGTAAGAAAGCATCAATCTTCTCTTCCAACCTGTTCAATCTATCATGCGTAGATGGTTGTTACTGCTGATATGGTGTCTGTCCGTTTCCTCCATTCTGCCCCCAACCAGAGTTGTTTTGGTTGTTCCTCCATCCTTGTGAATACTGGTTGTTATTGTTGGAGAAATTTCCTTGCCTCCCCTAGTTACCCATGAAATTGACTTGTTCAGCTTGATTTTGTTGAAAAGAGCATTGACATTGGGATGGTCACCTCCACAAAAGTCACAGATCAAAGGTTGGGCTTGAATAGGTTGGGATTGGACAACTTTTAATTGTTGAGGGAGTGCTTTTAATGTTTTAGTAAGTGCCTCTATCTGTCTTTTGATAAGCTTGTTCTCTGCTAGAATAGCATCACTACTACTGAGTTCCAACACTCCTTTCTTCTGTATTTGAGCTAGTTGTCGTCAACACTGAGCTTGTTGATCATTTTAAGCGAAGTTGTCAATGATTGAGATTGCTCGCTCTGCATCGACTGATAAGATAGTTCCTCCTACTACAGCATCTATGAAAGATTTGGAATCTGGCTTGAGTCCATTGCAGAAAATGTTGAGTTAAGCAATGACATCATAGCCATGGTTAGGACATTTGTGCAACAAAGATTTGTATCTCTCCCAAGCTTCACATAATGGTTCATCTGCTCCTTGCCTGAATGTGGAGATGTCTGATTTGGCTTGTATATTTTTTCCTGGTGGGAAAAATCTTCTAAAAAATTTGTCTTCAACCACTTCCCAATTATTCAGACTTTGATTTGGGTGTGACTTCAACCACTCCTTAGCTTTTCCTATCAAGAAAAAAGGAAATAAGCGTAAATATACAGACTCTAAATCACCTTCCTCAAAACCCATAGTGCCAATTAATTCATGAAAGTTTGAAAGATGTGTATGTGGGTCCTCATGATCTAATCCTGCGAATTGATGGGCACTGATAAGATTGAGGTGAGCAACCTTTAATTCCAACGACTTCGCTATTGTTGGTAGAACAATGCTTGAATAATGGCGAGGTCCTTGATGCATAACATATTCTCCCAAATTTCTTCTTCTCGGTTGTTGTTCTTCCATATTTTTGGGTTCTTCCTCAAGTCTCCTTCTTCTCCTTCTCCTATTTCTGCTTCTGTTCCTCCTTGATGTCCTTTCTATTTCTGGATCAAATTGTAACTGATTTGGGGACACCTGGCCTCTCAAAATCATAAACAAGAAAACTTGAAAAGGGTAAGTGTGGAAGAGGATTTTAATAAAAAGAATAAAAAATTAAAATCAAAAGAAAAATTCCTAAAAAAATATAATCCTAAGATAGAGTATATACAACTTGATAGTTAGACCTCCCAAGTCTATACGAATTGATACACCATTCCCCGGCAACGGCGCCGAAAATACTTGATGGGATTTAGGCAAGCGTGCCAAAATTCCAGCAGTATAATAGTAAGTAAAGAGTATCGTATCCACAGGGAACGGTTCACTTCGTATTTATTAGTGATCAGACTATCAAGTGAGAAACTATTTTTGATGATTTTTGTTATGCAAGAAGTAAATTGCATAAAATAAATGAGATAATAGAGAAAAGGTAAGATAGCGTTACTTGGATCAGGATTGAACTTCGTATCATCGCACCCCTTATGCATGTAAATCCCAATATTATTTATGAATATATTTCTATAATACCCTAGCTAAACTATATTATCCCATGTCGGTTCCCCATATCTTGAGATACTCAGAAATAATTCATGCGAGTTCTCCCAGGTGATAAATTACCCCGGCTTGATTGCTCTACTTTTCCATTCGTTAACACTACCAATTCATCGTATATTCCTATAGGGACTACTATGAAGAGGCTGTCACATTCCAATTCTTCAATAATTGATTCCCCCTATATTCCTATAGTGATTACTATGAGTACTTTTACCAATCAGAATTAAAGTTTCCTATTCCTAGGCTCCCCTAAACTCGTTGTTGAATTTACAAAACCATTTACCAATGCATTTAACAAAAACAACATATAACTCCGACACAAAGGCAGAAGCTACGCATTAAGTAAAGTATAAAAGTACCGATATTATATAATAGGGATTCATAAATAATAAAGAGAATTCACATACACTTGGGGATTAAATCAACTACATTCAATCCTATTGGAGAGTTTAGCTACGCATGGTAGCCATACAGACCAATGAAGAAATTGTCACACTTTTCACACTTTTCTTCAATCCTAGCTCTGCTTTGCTGTCACTCTAAAAGCTCCTTTATCCTAGGCTTTCTCCTATCCTGTATATCTTTATGATCTTTACAAAGGGTCCTATTTATAGAGATTGGAAAGCTATCTGAAATCACGAAGGAATCTGTTTTGAAATCAGATTGGAAAAAAAAATCCGTGTTCCTGCGCTTCACCTGTGCTCAGCGCATCTGAAGCACAGGATCCAAAGAGGAATCCTGATAGGTGGAGCGTATTTCTCGATCAGCTTCTCTTGATTCTCTCCCTTTTTTAGCTTGATCTCTTCTTGATCTTATCTTTGTTTGCTTGGCTTTCCTTGTTTCCCTCTTTTTGATCTGATTTTGTGTTTATCTTGACTTTGAATTTAAATTGGGAAGCTTATCTGCAGAATCCTTGTTTAAATGGCTGCTGATCTTATCTTTATTTGCTCTCATTTAAACTTCAAATCTGCAGATCCTATCCTCAAATAATGCTATCTTCTTTTCTCATTCAAATCTCTCTCATAAATATGCAAAATCAACAAATTTTCTAATTTATAAATTATTTGCTCAGTACAAAAAAGCCAACCCATACAAAATTTTCCAATTTTTTTTTGGTAACCCATTTGAGCTTTAATGTATCTTCTTATGCACCCCAGCCAAATTTAGTGTTTATATCCTGTCCCTTACACACTTGGGATAGAGAGCAAAGGTGCAATTTGATAAATTGGGGAGAATTGGTTGGTTACTTGAAAGTGAAGAAATACAAAGAGCAGGCACAAGAAAGCAAAAAGAAGATCACTCCTTCAAAAATAAAAAAGAAAAAGTGAATGAAAGTGAATAAGTTGGGGGGAGTGAATCATCAAACAAGTAAAGAGACTAGCCGATGATACAAATCAAGAATAAAATGGAGAATGGAGAGAAATTCCAAGTTCAAGAAAAATTCAAAGATGCTCTCTATTCCAGTGTTCTCTTTGCATACAAAAAAAACCACAATTTCTTGATAGCCCAGCCTCATTACAACCAAGAAAGACCTTTTGATCCATGTAAACCATGTGCATGTTTATTAACCAGAAACGACTATCAATTTTAGTTGTTCAACTACTGTGAAAATTTGAGGGAAATGTTGAGTCTCAAAAATATCATAAGGGAAATTATGATGTTTTTAGATAGCTCACCTCTCAAGTTTTAATGTTTAACAAATTTGGGTTAAAATATTTATCATAGATACATAAATGTGTAATAACTTATCTATGATTTCAGCAAGCCACTCTGAACTTATAAAGACTATCTAAAGTGTTTTCAACCTGTCTAAAGTGGAAAAGCCTTCTGAAGTGTTCAACCCGTCTGAAGTGTTGAAGCCGTCTGAAGTGCGCAACCCGTCTGAAGTGTTGAAGCCGTCTGAAGTCTCTTTAATGACGTGGCACTCTTTGTTGAAGTATGTGAAGACATCTCTGAAATTCTGCTGAGTCAAGCGTTCTCTGCTGCACGTACCTTTTTCAAACATATTTATGGCAAGGAACACGGAGACCTTTCCTGGTATATTTGAATTTCATACACCACTGAGGAAATCCCTACAACGCAACCTTTGCAGCAACAACAGTGGCAGCTTTACGGCAGCAGCAACCTGGTACTTGTGTCAGAAAAATTCAGAACTCTCAGAAGCATGTCTCACAACGGATTAAATAGCATTTAATGCTATCTCTAAACAGTGGTATTTCAACGGATTGAAGATTGGTTATAAATAGCTCTTCATGAAGACCATCAGAAGAGACGAAGCATATACAAGAAAGTCTAAGAGATATTACGCTGCAAGTTTTTCTCTGTAAAAACACTCTGATTTCACACTCTTTGTACATCATTTGTAAATCCTGAGTATACCTCAGTTTTCATTGTACATTGTCTCTGTTTAAGCTTCTAACTTGTGTAGTTTAAAAGCTTAGACATATCTATTTTGTAAAAAAATTGTCTTTGAGCTTGGAGAGGCTTGTCTGTAAAAGAATACTTGGTTGTAGAGCCTGACGAGGCTTGACTGTAAAAGAATACTTGTAATCTTGGACAAGATTAAGAGAAAATCCAAGTGCTAGTTGGCATTGGGACTGGACGTAGCTCACAGTGGTAGTGAGTGAACCAGGATAAATTCCTTGGCTAAGTTCTCTATCCCTTATCTCTTGTCAATTTATTTATACTAACCAAAGGGTGTTGAAAACTGTTCTGATAATTTTAAAAAAGCAAGAAACCTTTTTAAAGATATTTTCAGAAGCCTTCTTAAGAAACTTCAGACAACATCTTAAACCTGTCTAAAACTGTTGTAAACTTAACTGTTTGCGAAAAGCTTTCATAAATTGTTAAGAAACACTATTCAACCCCCCTTCTAGTGTTTCCCTGTGTTTCTACAGTTGGTATCAGAGCTCAACTCAGGGTTGAGCACCTTACAAGTGTTTGAGGATTAAAGATCCAGATGGAAGCTGCCAACAACAGATAATACATCACTGAAGGAGCCTCTATCACAAGACCCCCAGCATTCAAAGGAGTGGACTACCACTATTGGAGGGATCGTATGAAGTTGTTCATTGAGAGCAACAACATTGATGTCTGGGATGTGGTCACTGATGGAGACTATGTTCCTATACATAACGGAGTGCCAATACCTAAGGCTGAATGGACCTTGGAGCAGAAGGCTAGAGTTCAGTTAAATGCTAAAGCCAAACTCTATTTGATATGTTCCCTGAACAAATCAGAATATGAGAAGGTTCATGGATGTTCATCTGCCAAGGAGATTTGGGATGTTCAATATGAGATGTTCAAGATGGAAGAATCTGAAACCATAGATCAAATGGTTGGAAGGTTTCAGACTATAACTAATGGACTCAGGTCTTTGGGTAGAACTTTTGAATCTGGAGACAATAATAGAAAGATTCTGAGAAGTTTGCCAAAGTCCTGGAGACCCAAAGTTACTGCCATTCAAGAGGCCAGAGACTTAAACTCTCTTAGAATGGAAGAACTATTGGGATCTCTCAAAGTTCATGAGCTTGAACTTGGGGAAGATGACATCAAGAAGAAATCTCTGGCATTAAACTCCAAAGCCAAACATCCTAGGCATGGCAGCATTAAAGCCATGCAAGCTGAGGAAACTTCAGAAGCAGATGAAGATTCTTGAGATAGCTCAGAAGATGATGATCTTGCTCTTCTCAGCAGGAAAATCAAGAGGATGCTGCAGAACAAAGGAAAGTTTAGAAAAAACCAACCCTCAACCTCTAAATGAGGTAAGTCAGGTAAGGATTCTCAAAATGACAAAATTATATGCTATGAGTGTAAACAGCCAGGTCATATGAAGGCTGAATATCCAAGACTGAAGAAGAACAACTTCAAAAAGAAGAAATTCTTTAAGAAGAAGAAGAGTCTGATGGCAACATGGGAGGATCTTGATGAGTCTACCTCACAAGAAGAGGAAGACACTTCAGAAGAGGCCAACTTGTGTCTCATGGCCAGCCTGCCCTCGTCAGATAGCTCAGAATCTGAGGTATTTCCCTTAACTCTTCAAGAGATGTATGATGACCTGATGGAAAGTTCCAAGGAACTCTTCCAAGAGTATAAGATTCTGTCCAAGGCCCACACAGAAATGTGCAGTAAATATGAGGCTCTTGAGATAGAAAACATTATGCTCAAGGAGAGAATTCTTGTGACTGAAAGTAGCAGTTCAAAAACTGTCTCTGAAGAAAACAAAAAACTTTAGAAACAAGTTGAGGAACTGACAAAGGACTTAGCTAAATTTGTCAAAGGAACAGAAAACCTTAACAGATTGCTTGGCAATCAAAGGGATCCCCTTGACAAAAGTGGATTAGGCTTTTGTGATCATGATACCTCTGAACCTCATATTTTCAAAAATTTACTAAAGGTAAAGAGAAAGCTATTGGGTGTTCTCACTGTGGCAAGCCTGGACACAATGTGGCTCAGTGTAAGCACAAGGGAAAAGCAAAACCCAAATCTAACAAGAAAGGACCCAAAAGAATATGGGTACCTAAGAACTTGATCATTCCTGTTGCAGATGTGTTTAACAGGACAAAGGAGACCCCACAAATGGTACCTAGACAGTGGGTGCTCGCGACACATGACAGGAGAAAGGTCTTTGTTCCAAAACCTTAGGCCCAGAGCAGGAGGTGTGGTCACCTTTGATGGAAATCATCAAGGGAAGATCACAGGAATAGGGATTGTAGGTATCTCCCCTCTATCCCTTATTAAGAATGATCTTCTAGTAGAGGGACTTCAACACAATTTACTGAGCATAAGTCAATTGTGTGACAGTGGATATGTGGTTTCCTTTACTAAAGAAGGATGTATAGTCAAAGACTCTTGTGATCAATTTCTTTTTACTGCTAAGAGACCCAGCAATGTGTATAAAATTGATCTAGAGGATTTGGCAAGTCAAAATGTAAAATGTTTTCTCTCTGTTGAAGATAAAAAAACAGATTTGGCACCAAAGACTTGGGCATGCCAGCTTGAGATTGATCTCAAAGTTAGCAAAACACAACCTTGTTAAAGGATTGCCCAAGCTTTCTTACAAATCTGACATTTTATGTGAAAGTTGTCTGAAAGGAAAACAAACAAGACACTCTTTTCAGAGTAAGGATGTTGTTTCCACTAACAGACCTTTAGAATTGTTACATATTGACTTGTTTGGTCCTATTAGAACAGAAAGCCTTAGTGGTAAGAAATATGGTTTGGTCATTGTTGATGACTATTCTAGATTCACATGGGTGTTATTCCTAAGAAGCAAGGATGAGACTTTCAGGAATTTCACAATATTCTGCAAGGAGGTACAGAATGAAAAAGGATTTTGTATATCTGCTATAAGAAGTGATCATGGTGGAGAGTTTGAGAATGCAAACTTTCAACTGTTCTGTGATGAGAATGGGATCTCACACAATTTCTCTGTGGCAAGAACACCTTAGCAAAATGGGGTTATTGAGAGAAAGAACAGAAGTTTGCAAGAAATGGGAAGAACCATGCTCAACTCATGCAACCTACCAAGATCTTTCGGGGCAGAAGTTATTAACACAACCTGCTACCTTCAAAACAGAATATTGGTAAGACCAATTCTGAAAAAGACTCCTTATGAATTGTGGAAGGGAAGAAAACCCAACATATCATATTTCCACACCTTTGGTTGTGAGTGTTTTATACTCAACACCAAGGATGATCTTGGAAAATTTGATGCAAAATCTAACAATGGAATTTTCATAGGATATTCTGAAACATCTAAAGCCTATAGAGTATATAACTCTAGAACTTTAACTGTAGAGGAATCAATCCATGTTAAATTTAATGACAAGAAAGAGACTGATAGGGAACTATCAGATCTAGAAGATGACTTTGCAGGAATGGAGCTGAATAATCATGACAACATCAAGGATGAACAGGTGTCTGAAGCACCATCTGTCACTAAACCTCTTCAGACCAATGTTGAGTCTCAGACTGATTTGATATCACCTCAGAAACCTGACTGGAGATACAAATCACATCATCCAAAAGAGCAAATCATTGGCAGCACTTCAGAAGGAGTTAAGACAAGATCAAAATTCAAGAATATGAATTCTCTTGCTCTCCTATCTGAAATTGAGCCAAAGAACATTCATGAAGCTCTGCATGATGAAGGGTGGATTCTAGCCATGCAAGAGGAGCAAAACAAATTTGCTAGGAGTGATGTCTGGACACTTGTTCCTAAACCCCATGGGAAAACAATTATTGGAACCAAATGAGTGTTCAGAAACAAGTTGTCTGAAAAAGGAAAAGTGGTCAGAAACAAAGCAAGATTGGTGGCTCAAGGGTACAATCAACAAGAAGGTATTTACTTCACTGAAACCTTTGCCCCTGTTTATAGATTAGAAGCAATTAGGATTCTTCTCTCTTATGCTGTAAATAATGGCATCAAACTATATCAAATGGATGTCAAAAGTGCCTTCCTCAATGGTTTCATTGAAGAAGAAGTTTTTGTTAGACAACCTCCTGGTTTTGAAGACACTGCTTTTCCTGATCATGTTTTCAAATTGAAAAAGGCTCTTTATGGTCTAAAACAAGCTCCAAGAGCATGGTATGACAGACTGAACAGTTTTCTTATCAAAAATGGTTTTGAAAGAGGAAAAGTAGACACCACCATTTTCAGAAAACAGTCTAACAAAGATCTTATACTTGTTCAGATATATGTTGATGACATTATATTTGGTTCAACTAATTCTTCTCTGTGCAAGGAGTTCTCTGAGTTGATGCAATCAGAATTTGAAATGAGTTTAATGGGAGAACTAAAATTTTTCTTGGGACTTCAAATTAAGCAAGATTCTGATTGTATATGGATCCATCAAGAAAAATATACAAAAGAAATGCTTAAGAAGTTCAACATGAGTGATTGCAAACCCATGTCAACTCCTATGCATCCCTCTGCATCTTTGAGCAAAGATGACAAAGAAGAACCAGTGAATCAAACTTTGTACAGAGGAATGATTGGCTCTTGTTGTATCTAACAGCAAGCAGACCTGACATAATGTTCAATGTTTGTCTCTGTGCTAGATTTCAATCAGATCCAATAATTAGTCATTACAAAGTTGTTAAAAGAATCTTTAGATATCTGAAAGATACTACTAATCTTGGTCTATGCTATAAGAGGAGCAAAGATTGCAGGTTAATAGGATACTGTGATGCTGACTTTGCTGGAGATAGAATGGAAAGAAAGAGCACCAGTGGAGGATGTCATTTCTTTGGAAATAACATGATCAGCTGGTCAAGCATAAGGCAAAGCACCATTGCTTTATCAACAGCAGAAGCAGAGTATATATCTGCAGCCAGTTGTTGTTCACAACTGCTATGGGTTAAGTTTCAGCTTGAGGATTTTAATATTCCTATCTCTGATATACCTGTTCTTTATGATAATACCAGTGCAATTAATTTATCCAAAAATCCCATTCAACATTCTAGGGCAAAGCATATAGAAATCAAACATCATTTCATTAGAGACTATGTTCAGAAAGGTGTTTTTGATATTCAGTTCATTGACACAGAGCATCAATGGGCAAATATATTCACAAAACCCCTGGCTGAAGATAGATTTAAGTTCATTCGCAACAACTTGAATATACATGCATTCTCTTAAAATAACTGTGTCTGATGTTATTATTTTATCTGAAATTTCAGTGTGTCTGAAACAGTGACTTGTCTGAAACTTTAGGTTATCTGAAATTTTATTTATATGTCTGAAATTTTCTCCTATCTGAAGTAACTGGCTGACGTGGCTATCTGAGACGGTTGAATTCCTTCTTTTAAAATTTTGTCTCTTCCACTTCGCACGTTACCCGAAGTCTGCGCAGCCGGTACAGGGCATCATTGCATCATGGGTCTATAAATGCAGGAGTAAGTGTGTCGAGGACGCCTTACACTCTCTTTCCTTAATACTTAGTTTGATCTTCTTCACTGCTCAAGCAACCTTATTCTCTCAAAGTTTCTCTGCAACTCAACAATGGCACCCAAGAAGACCGCTAGTCCTGGTGGAAATGTAGTTAGATCTAAGGGAGTGGATCTTGACGAGCTTCACAACATTGGCATGGATTTGGTTGAGGAATTTGATGCGGCTGGGTGGACCTCCTTCTTCAACCACATTAACTGTCAATGGCATGAACAAAGCGTGGTGGATTTCTGGTCATCTGCTCGAGGAATACCTAACTCTAAGGGAGTGTATGAAAGCATCAAAGCCTCTGTTCTAGGGGTTTCAGCTTTTGTTGATCAAGGGATTCTCTCCACCATCACTGATGTTAGGGCTGAAGGTGCAACCTTCACTCCTGGGTGGGAGATGAAGAATGATGGGCACAAGCTGTTTACAAAGATGCTGTATGGAACTGAAGAACCTGAAAGCCTGGATTCCAAGTTCTTGCTAGAGAAGGTCAGAGTTCTTCATGCAATCTTAGGGTGTGCAATAATCCCTAAGAGCGGAAGCAGAAACCATGTATCAGAATTGGAAAGGTTCTGTCTGATTCACCTGCTGCAGAAGAAAGTCAATCTCCCAAGCATTATCATGTTCCACATGCAGAAGAAGATTCGAGACTCTGCTGGAAATCTTCCCCACAACACTCTCATCATGAAGGTACTTATGCATTTTAAGGTACCTGTTGAAAGATTATGTAACCATAAATCTCCTGTGTTCTTTGGTGAGTCAAACTTGAAGAGCATGGGAATCAAGCTCACTCCACGACGTCCATCTCCTACTCTGAAGGAGGGTGTTCTTTTGGAGAAGGCCTCAAGAAGAGGAACCACTCTTGAGATTCTTGAGAAAGAGCTTCAGGGGGATATCTGAAAAGATGAGTTCAAGCCTTCCAAGCCATCCCCTCATCTAAAAAGGAAGAAGCTCCC
The DNA here is from genome assembly GCA_026901365.1 of Sesbania bispinosa. NCBI lineage: Eukaryota > Viridiplantae > Streptophyta > Magnoliopsida > Fabales > Fabaceae > Sesbania > Sesbania bispinosa. Next base: position 1,476,492 of record QLOH01000035.1, read on the forward strand.
TATAAAGAGATCAGCAAAGGTGTCTCTAAAAGCTATGGACTTGCACACTCAGACATCTGAACCTGTTCAGAAGACTTTGCAAAGCCATCTGAAATTGTGGGTCAGGGTTCTAAAGGTGTAAGAACTCCTACTCCTAAGCCTACTTCTGAAACAGAAGGAAAGGCTCATGAGGAAGAGGTAGCTGAGATTGCTGATCCTGAAGCTTTAGCAGCAGCACCTCTGGCTGCATGTCCTTCTGATCCTGAGCTTATTCAGGTAGCAACCCTTGCTACAACATTGGAAAATGAAGAAATGGAGAAGAAGGCTGAGCAAGAAAAGACTGATTATGCTCTTGCAGTAGCCTCTCAGCTAGCTCTTGCTGAAGATGAAAGGCTAGCTTCCATTGCTCATGAGACCAAGAAAAGAAAAAGATCCAGTGCACAACAGAGAAGGAGAACAAAAACAAAGTTATTTCAGCCAGCTCCTGAACCATCTGTTAGGATCACAAGGAGCATTGCAAGTCAGCTGGAGGAAATGGATGAGGCTGGCAAGTATCAAAATTTTGTCAAAGCAAACTTGTTTTTTAAAAGAAGAAGAGAAGAGAAGCAAGCTGAAGAAGAAAAGGAGAGGGAACCTAAGAAAGCCAAACCTCCTCAGAAAAGGCTCAGGGTAAGGTTTGACAATGTGACCCCATCACCACCTTCATCACCTGAGAAGAAAATAGAAGAAGAGAAAGAAGAAGAAGAAGCATTTCCTCCACCTCCCTCATCACCATCTTCACCACCTTCATCACCTTCATCATCTTCAGAATCCACTCAGTCTGAAGATCCCACAGATACAAATCAGCATGGTGATAGCTCTGCAGTATGGAAAGGAAGCATGCTGCCTGCACAACTAAGGTTAGGACCCAAAAGTAGGGACTTCTTCACAGAGCCTACATTTGATCCTTATGCCTTTCCTTTCACTCAACACCAACTTGATGCAGCTGCTGAAGTACCCCACAAAAAGTATGAGGAACCTTTCAGTGAGAGGGTCAGAGTCCCCAGGTTCCCCAACTTATTTGAAGAGCTGCAGTTTTTCAGAAATACACCCCCCATCTCTCTTCACCATGGCCTTATCAAGCACACTGCTGATGAAAAAAGGGCAAAGTATCAAGGCAGTTCAGATCAGTACTACTCAGGCCAGATAGAAAAGATCAGAAAGGGTGCAGTTCCACCTGCTCATAAGTGGGCTCCACTTAATCCCTTCTCTGGTGACTCTCTCAAGTTGTCTAATGATGAATGGTGTTTTGTTAGGCAACTGTCTACTGAAGCTGAACTCTTTGAAAGTGACTACTTGAAGTCAGTAGGCATGAGAGGCTATAGGCCACCTAGAACAATCTCCATCAGGCCAACCACAGAGATTCTGGTGCAACCTGACAGGATAGTTCCTAGGTACCCCTTGGAAGAAGGCCCTGCTGACAAGTTTAAGGAACCTAAAGCTTATCCAGTTCCTGAGAAACCTTTTACTTCAACAGAATGGAAGGAGCTACCTGCTCGGATCAACAGATAAGGTGGAGGTTTAGATCACTGCTACAGGGATAGGGTATGGTTATCCCACTGGAAGACCAGAGAGGATGCTGGATCCTCTCCTGGATCTGCAGGACCGGATGATGACTCCATCATAGGCTGTGGTGTCTCCACCAATGTGCAGTATCAGTATATCAGAGGCAGATTCCCCATGTCTGAACTGTTTAATAAGGACTGGAAGCTAATCTTCCCTATCAGAACTTTCTTCTTTCCTGTGAATCATCCAGAAGACTATGGGGTGCATCCAGGATTCAATCAGCTCAGATTCGTTTGCAAGCACATTCAGATTATTTTATATGAAGTAGAACTGAATCTTGAGGAAGAGAACAAGAAGTTGAGGCATCAAGTGAAGAGCTTGGAGAAAAGAAATGCTACTCTTGTTGCTAAGCAAGATCAAATCCTTCAAGAGCAATAGCACATCAGAAATGGGCAAGAAGAATTGAAGACTGCTGTCATTTCTCAGATTGACAAGGCCAAGGAAGAATTGCTCTCCCTTCTGAAAGAAGTCTTTCTGAAGAAAGATGGATAGTCTATGATGTTTAGCCATGCTTAGTGTTAACTTCATTTTGAGTATTTAATTTCTGTTATGTGAACTTCATGTTTGGTGTTTAATTTGAACTCTTTTTAATTGATAATTTATTCTGATTGTTCTCATGAATGTTGGTATCTCAATGTTGTGATTATATTACTGTGATTATTGTGATTATATTACTATGATTATTTTGTTGTTATGCTCTGAAATTCCCTTTTGATTGATGACAAAAGGGGGAGTATTAAAACTAACAAAATCTGAAGTAATTACAGGTCTCAGGAGGAATATTTGATAAGAGTTTATATCCTGAGAGATCTTTATCTGAGGGGGAGTTATTTTTTTTAAGTTTACTTTATTTTTTAAAAAACTCCTTTCAGATTTCTTTATTTTAAACAAATTTGTCATCATTAAAAAGGGGGAGAATGTTGAGTCTCAAAAATATCATAAGGGAAATTATGATGTTTTTAGATAGCTCACCTCTCAAGTTTTAATGTTTAACAAATTTGGGTTAAAATATTTATCATAGATACATAAATGTGGAATAACTTATCTATGATTTCAGCAAGCCACTCTGAACTTATAAAGACTATCTAAAGTGCTTTCAACCTGTCTAAAGTGGAAAAGCCTTCTGAAGTGTTCAACCTATCTGAAGTGTTGAAGCCGTCTAAAGTGCGCAACCCGTCTGAAGTGTTGAAGTCGTCTGAAGTCTCTTTAATGACGTGACACTCTTTGCTGAAGTATGTGAAGACATCAATGAAATTCTGCTGAGTCAAGCATTCTCTGCTGCACGTACCTTTTTCAAACATATTTATGGCAAGGAACACAGAGACCTTTCCTGGTATATTTGAATTTCATACAACACTGAGGAAATCCCTGCAACGCAACCTTTGCAGCAACAACAGTGGCAACTTTACGGCAGCAACAACCTAGTACTTGTTGTTGAGACAAGCTCACCTCCAAGAAGTTTTTAATATGACAAACTGACTAAGTTTAAATATGCATATGAGATGCATCTTGTGTTACTAACTGTGTGCTCAAGTGTGGCAGAGACTTTCTGTATTTAAGTTACTGCAGGAATACATGAAGACAGAAAGGATCTTTAGACCACTAAGATCAGCTATAACATAAGTAACAGTGGCACAAGAACAGAAGCTATAAAGAGCTTTACAACAGTTGTGTGCTTCAAAGATCAGACTAGAGCTCAAGCAAGTCAATTTACACATACAACACGTGTGTTTGAATTAGAACAGAAAGTATACAACCAAGCTCATCACTAAGTCTATGAAGAAACACTCCAACAAGATTCAGATAAAAGCACAGCTTGAGATGCAAGCCTATATTCAGAAGCTATCATAGTTCAAGCAAGCATAAGCATGAAGCCATAAATAGATGCAAGCTCAGCTTGAGATGCAAGCCATGAACAGATGCAAGTTCAGCTTGAGATGCAAGACAGCTTGAGACGCTGTCTCATGGACAGACGTGAACAGACGAGATCTCATAAGAGATACAAGTAAAATATAACTGACTCTGGACAGAAGCAAGACTGCATGCTCAATGATAGAAGACAGCAAGTGAGGTCAGCATAAAGTCAAACAAGGACACAAGGACACTGACACAATAACTTAGCTTGAAAAGCTGCTGTTCACCTACCTGAAAAGCCTGTCTCCTTGTTGTGCAATCCAACAGCTAGAAACGGCCATATAACGGCTAGTTTTCTAACTGAAGATATAAAAGAGACAAGGTCAAATAGTTGGAAGGGAGAGAGACTGCCTGCATCACTGCAAAACCATTAAGCATCTTATCACATCTCAACTGATATCTCAAGTGCACATCTCAGCTGTCTGTGAACAGACTTATCTCATCTTGAGATCACCTGTCTCTTCTCATCTCTCTTCTGTGCATCACTATTATATTGTATCTTAAGTAGAGAGATTACCTAGCTTACCCATCTCCATATCCATACTGTGTATGCTTGATAGCTAGACTCATCATAAACATTTACTGTAACCTGTCTCATCTAAGATAGGAGTGTGCCTAGTCTTAGAGTGAGGTGTGTACGTCCTGAAGAGGCTGTAAGAATACTTGTGACTCAACTAAGATAGGAGTGTGCCTAGGCTTAGTGAGAGTGAGACGTCCTGAAGAGGCTGTAAGAATACTTGTATTGACTGTTTTGTCAATAGTGGAAAATCTCACAGGTTGTGGGGACTGGACGTAGCCCAAGGAGTGGGTGAACCAGGATAAGATCTCTGTCTCTTGTCTCTTACCTTATTCTTATATCTGCTTATCTTGAATTAATTAATACATCTTGATAACTAAAGATACAGTTGAATTGATAATCAAGATAAGACTTTAAACTAAAGTCTAGACAAAGATCTTTCCAAAATTGATAAACTCCATCTTGTCTTAATAGAGACTCCAAGTTAACAAACTTGAGAGCACATCTCAACTATCAATTTAAGTGTGGAATTGCAGGAACAGATTCGGAAAGTCTCTATTCAACCCCCCCTTCTAGAGACGTTCAGCCAACTTCAGTTGGTATCAGAGCTCGGCCTCTAGGGGTTGAGCACACCTCTGTGTGAAGAGGAAAAAGATCCATGGCTGGTCCAAGTACAAGTCTGTTCATTCCTGAAGGAGCTTCAACAAACAGACCTCCTGCCTTGATGGAACTGATTATTATTACTGGAAAGACAGGATGAGACTGTTCATTGAATCTCAGCATGCTGATCTTTGGGAGATCATTGAAATAGGCCCTATGTTCCATACGCCACAGATGAGCTTGGATTAGGGCAGCTAAACCCAGAGAACAATGGACAGATGATGAGAAGGCAAGATATGTACTCAACTCAAGAGCTAAATACCTTCTCACTTGTGCCTTAAGCAGAAGTGAATATGACAAGGTAGCTGGGTGTGTCTCAGCTAAGAAATATGGGATGCTCTTGAAGTTGAAACATGAAGGGACAAATCAAGTTAAAGAAGCCAAGATCAACATACTGGTCAGACAGTATGAGCTCTTCAAGATGAATGAAGATGAAGGCATTGAAGACATGGTGAGGAGATTCACTGTCATAACAAATGACCTGAAATCACTAGGAAAAACATACTCAAATCAGGATATGGTAAGAAAAATTCTGAGAAGTCTGCCCAAACCTTGGAGAGCAAAGGTAACGGCCATCTAGGAAGCTAAAGATTTGAGTACTCTCAGACTAGATGAACTTCTTGGATCTCTGAAGGTACATGAGCAGAGTTGATGGAAGAAGATCTCATCAGACGACCCAAGTCTATAACATTGAAAGCAGCTTCCAGTAACTCAAAAGGCAAAAGATAAGCTCTTCTCAACAAACCCTCACTCAACTCATCTCAAGATTCTGAAACAAAAGAAGATGAGGAAGAGGAAGATGATAGTGAAATGGATGATGAGCTAGCCTACATCTCAAGGAAGATCAGACACATGTGGAGAGCCAGAGGGACTGGAAGAAAGAATTTTCCCTCAAGGAGAGGAGAAATAAAATCTGACAAGAAAGGACAATTTATCTGCTTTGAATGCAAGAAGCCTGGACATATTAGGTCTGAATGTCCTCAACTCAGAAAAGAAATGAAGAAAAGTTCTAGGAAGAAGGCAATGATGGCCACCTGGGATGACACAGATGAAGAGGAAAGTCAAGATGGATAGTCAGCTAACCCTATGTCTCATGGCAAAAGGAGACTCATCAGATGAAGAGGTAAATGAATCTGACTCTGAATATTCTGTTGATGAACTTAAGTCTGCTTTTGAGAATCTTCTGTATGATTCAAATCTTCTTGCCTCTAAGAGCTCATTACTTAAATCAGATTTGAATACAGCTCTTGAGAAAATCAAATTTCTTGAAAAAGAAAATGAAGATTTAAATCATAAAAAACAGTAGTCTCATGTTGTCTCACATGAAACTGTCTGAACAAGTAAAAGCTAAGACTCAAGGCTCTCAATGGGAAAGATCAAAAAAGGCTACAAGAAGAAAATCAGCAGCTTAAACTGCAGAACAGAACTCTCATAAATGACCTAGAAAAATTTGTAAATGGAACAAAAAACCTTGAGAGACTCATTGGATCTCAAAGGGCATTTTTTATAAAGGCTGGGCTTGGTTGTGAGAGATTCATCAATGAAAATTTGGTATAAAGATTTCTTCATTTCTGCAAGAAAAAAGAAAAAAGAAAGATGTTCTTGTTGTAGTAAATATGGTCATAAAGCCACAGATTGTTACATGAGACGAGTAGCATCTGAGAGAAAGGTAACTAACCATGCAGGACCCAAATACAATGTGGGTACCTAAAGCTAAATCTCTGTTGTAACAGATGTGTCTGGCAAGCAGCAAAGACCAAGAAAGAATGGGTGCTGGACAGTGGATGGTCAAGGCACATGACAAGAGACAAAAGCAAGTTCCTGTCACTTGAGGAAAGACTGCTGGAGTTGTCTCTTTGGAGACAACAACAAAGCCCAGATCAAGGCATAGGTAAAATTGGTAAGGCCAATTCAGCTCAGATTGAAAATGTATATTTGTTGAAGGTTTGAAACATAATTTCTGAGTATCAATTAGTTATGTGACAATGGTTATCATGTTAATTTCCAGCCTACCTTTTGTGAGATCATAGACTCCAAACTGGAAAAAATCATTTTCTCTGGAACAAGAAAGAAAAATCTTTACTCAGTCTCACTTAGAGGGTCTGTCAGATCTCACCTGTCTCATGTCTCATGATCATGAGAGATGGCTTTGGCACAAAAGGGTTGGACATATTAACATGAGAACTATGAGTCAACTTGCTAGTCAGTCTCTTGTCAAAGGATTACCTAAGGTAAAATTTGACAAAGACTTGAAGTGTGATCCTTGTATCAAAAGCAAGCACAGCAAATCAAGCTTCAACCCAAGAACTATGTCTCAACTACTAGGCCACTTGAGATCCTCCACGTTGACCTATTTGGACCACTAAGACAGTGAGTCTCAGTGGTAAAAATATGGTTTTGTCATTGTGGATGATTTCTCATGATTCACCTGGGTTCTGTTCTATCTCAGAAAGATGAATCATATGATTCCTTCAAAACCTTTTGTAAAAGGATTCAATCTGAGAAAGGATACAGAATTGGATCTGTTAGGAGTGACCATGGAGGAGAATTTGAGAATGTTAAGTTTAGAAAATTCTTTGATAAAAATGGCATAACTCATAACTTCTCTTGTCCAAGGACTCCTCAACAGAATGGTGTAGTTGAGAGGAAAATAGAAGTCTTCAAGAAATGGCTAGAACTTTGTTATGTCACTCTGGAATTGAAATGTACTTCTGGGCAGAAGCTGTCAATACTTCTTGCTATATTTAAATAGAGTCACTATAAGAAAGATCTTAAATTAAAACTCCATATGAGCTATGGAAAGGTAGGAAGCCTTCAGTTTCATATTTTCATATATTTGGATGTGATTGCTATATTTTAAATACAAAATATCAACTAGGAAAATTTGAAACCAAATTAGATAAAGGAATTTTCCTAGGATATTCACTAACCTCCAAAGCTTACAGAGTATATAATCTAAGAACCAAAACTACTGAAGAATCTATGCATGTAGTATGCAATGAAGTTCAGGGAAATACTCAGAAAGAAGTTGATGAGGAGATAGAAGAACTGATGAAAGATCTAAAGATCTCAACTCAGGAAGCTGAAGAGAGACTCTCACCTGAACAAAAGATGATGAGGTCACCTCTGTCTGAACACAGGAGAGAAGCTCAGTCTGAAGGAGTACCTCTCAGAAGTAGCCAATCTGAACCCTCTCATATCCTCAAGAAGAAGATAAATCAGATAATCAAACCAGATCTCAAGAAACCAAGACAAGAGAATGTTGAGATACAAAATGAACATGCATCTCAACTACCCAGAAGGCTGGAGACTGGTAAGATCTCATCCAAGAGATCAGATACTTGGAGAAACTTCAGACAGAGTCAGAACCAGATCTTCCTTCAGAGACACAGAGAATCTAATGGCTCTTCTATCTGACATAGAGCCAAAAGACATACATGAGCCTTAAATGATGAATCCTGGATTAAGGCCATGGAAGATGAATTAAATCAGTTTGAGAAAAGCAAGGTCTGGAATCTGTTCCTCCACCATCTCATCAAACCATAATTGGGAACCAGATGGGTTTTCAGAAATAAGCTAAATGAGAAAGGTCAAGTAATGAGAAACAAAGCAGATTGGTGGCTCAAGGGTTTAATCACAAGAAGGAATAGATTATGCTGAGACTTTGCACCAGTGGCAAGACTTGAAGCTAACATGATCCTACTAGCCTTTGCAGCCTTCAAAAACTTCAAATTATATCAAATTGATGTAAAAAGTGCATTCCTAATGGGGTCATAGAGGAAGAAGTCTATGTAAGGCAGCCCCCTGGGTTTGAAGACTCTGACCATCCAGACATGTGCTTAAGCTATCCAAGCTCTATATGGTCTCAAGCAAGCTCCAAGAGCTTGGTATGACAGGTTAAGCTCATTTTAATTAAAAATAATTTTATAAGGGGTAAGATTGATACTACTTTATTTAAGAAAGAAATTAGCAAAGATTTATTAATTGTTCAAATTTATGTTGATGACATTATCTTTGGATCAACTAATGAATCTTTATGTCAAGAGTTCTCAAGTCTCATGCAGGGAGAGTTTGAGATGAGTATGATGGGTGAGCTGAGATTTTTCTTGGGGCTCCAAATCAAACAGTTAACTGATGGGATAGTCATTAGTCAAGAAAAATACACAAGAGATCTTCTCAGCAAGTTCAAAATGAGTGAGGCAAGACAATGAAAACTCCTATGCACCCCTCAACTCAGATTGATCAAGATGAAGATGGAAAAGCAGTATCAGACAAACTGTACAGAGGTATGATTGGTTCCCTTATGTATTTAACTGCCAGCAGACCAGATATTCAGTTTGCTATAGGAATATGTGCAAGATACCAATCTAATCCCAAAGAATCTCATCTCACTGCCTGTAAAAAGAATATTTAGATACTTGATTGGAACAACTAATCTTGGCCTATGGTATGAGAAGGGAAAGAGTTTTGATCTCATAGGTTATAGTGATGCTGGCTTTGCTGGAGATAAGATGGACAGAAAGAGCACCAGTGGATCTTGTCAATTCCTAGGAAAGTGCCTTATCTCCTGGTCATGTAAAAAGCAAAACACTATTGCCTTATCTACAACAGAGGCCGAGTATGTCTCAGCAGCTGCATGCTGCACTCAAGTTCTGTGGATCAAATCTCAATTGCAAGATTATGCAGTCAGGTACTCTAAAATTCCTATTTATTGTGACAATACTAGTGCCATAAATCTTGCTAAGAACCCTGTACATCATTCTAGGTCCAAACACATTGATATCAAAACATCATTTTATAAGAGATCATGTGGCAAAAAGGAAACATTGAACTAATCTTTTTAGATACTAAAATCAGCTAGCTGACATCTTTACAAAGCCTTTAGTTGAAGAAAGATTCAATGAGAATCTAAAATTGCTAAATATGTGTTCTCTTGAATAAAAAATAGTTAGTTGAGACCAGCTCTACTATGGGCTATATGATTAAAGTCTCACCAGAGATGAGACTCAAGTGTCGTCTGTAAAGAGACGTGGGTTCAGACGCATCTGTCACCAGACGTGTCTCATGATTCATCTCAACCAACGTCTCATGAAATTATTGAGACGTTTCCATGTACCAAAACTGAAGGATTGAGACGTTGCTCAACGGTTAGTAACTGCCCACTACCTGGCAAACTAGCCGTTAGCCTATAAAAAGAAGAGCCAACCTCCCACAACTGCCATAATAACTCCCCACTAACGAGCAGTTATTACATCTCTCTCTCTCTTTCCTCTCTTGTCTGAAGACTATTTAAGTCTCATCTCTCACTCCAAACTCACTTCCTGCTCTCTCCTCTTCTCTCAAATGCGCATCAAAATCACTGCTCTGAAACTTCCTTATTCTGACAAATCTTCATCTTCTTCCTCACCTGATAAAATTTCTTCCTCTGAACAAACTCAATCTCTTAGTGTACATTCAAGCCAAGAAAACTTAAGCCGTTCTCCATCGCCACAGCCTAGCACAGAAACTGAGTGTTCACTATCCACTCAACCTACCCAACCTTCTCCATCTTCTAAATCCACATCTTCCAAGAAGAGCACTCCTCTGCCTCCCAGAATGAAATCCCAAAGGATTGCTTCCCAAATCACCCAAGCTGCACCTCCTAAATCCCCTGTTCACATAGACCTAACTCAACCAGAATCCTCTAAGAAAGGGAAAGAAAAGGCTGTAGAAGGGAAAAAGCTTTCTTTCCAATTAGATTTTTTCAACAATGTAGAAGTTGAAGATAAGTTTACAAAGACATTTGTGAGAAGAAAATCATTGTGGGAAGGGTTATCTCATCCCAGGAACTGAAAGATGAAGGGTGGGACATGAGTCCTTATTTGGAAAAGCAAGGATGGAAGGACTATATGACTATGACAGATTCAGTATTTCCAAAGATGATGAGGGCATTATATGCAGCATGCTACAAGGCTAAGGGATCATCTCAAGGACAACCACACATCATCTCTGACATTAGGGAGTCCACATAGAACTGACAGAAGAGACTCTTGGTGCTATCATCCAAGCACCTGTGGCTGGGAATAGACTGTACAATGAAGAACACTGGTGGAATGAAGTTGGAATTCCATCAGCCAATGTAGGAACCTCTCTCTTCAAAGGTGGTCTCATCACAGACGCTGCATCATCTCTGAACCTATTTGGTAAATTTCTGTTTCATTTGGTTGTTAAGTGCATCATGCCTAGGGCTGGCACTTTTAACAAGGTTTATCATCAAGACTTGATGGTGATGTATCACCTCAAGCATGGGATACCTCTGAATCTCCCATTTCTCATCTTAAGGCATATGGAGCATGCCTTCCACAACTCCAAGATCAATGCATCTCTTCCCTTTGGAATGCTCACTACCAGAATCATGAGGCATTTCAAAGTTGACTTTCAGTGGATGTGACAAGTCTGATGAAAGACCAGGCTATGTTGGAAAGACAAACTTGAAATCTCTTGGCTTAGATGGTAAGACTATACCTTCCCCTACTTTTCCTTTATCTGATCCTTCTCCTCCTGTACCTACCACAACACAGGCTTCTCCCTCATCCAAACTGTCTGAAGTCAATAAGAAAAAGAAGAAGAAGGTCACAAAGAAGATGCTGAGGTATCTCAAGAAGGTTCAGAGATCCCTGTTAAGGAAAAGAAAAGGAAAGCTCAGCCTTTTGTATCTACAGAGACTGAGAATAGGAGAAAGAAGAAGAAGAAATCCAAGTCTGATCACACTGCTCTAGTTCATACTGAACCAGCACCTGAGAAATTCCATGAGCAAGGAGGAGAAGCAGAAGATGAAGCAAGGAATGAAGAAGAAGAGAGCCATGTTTGAACAAGAAATTGAGCACCATTCACCACTGCAGCAAGCATCTCCTCAATTACTCCTCCATCTCCTCCACCGGAGATAACTCCACAGGAAGTCTCTCCTATCAGTAAGATTGTTGCTGAAACTTTGATGAGCTTAGAAAAGCGATACACAACCTCAAGCTTTGAGACTCACCAAGAGCCGCAGCAAGATGAGACTGAGACTGTTGAAGTTACCACCACTCAACAAGCTACTCCAACAAGTCCACAGCCAACTACTCCATCCCTACTTCATTTCCCACTCCTGGAAAATTCTTTGTTGAGACCATCCTGCTCAACTCACCCAACCTAAATATGAGCAGTCTGCACCTCCCACTGACAAAACCTGAGCCAGCTAAGGCATCCTCATCTGAACCATCCATTCTACTCATCTGTCAAATTCAATCAATACTTTTCTGAACCATTACAAGAGGAACAACAACAACAACACCATAACCTCCAAGCAAGAATTGAGCAGAATCAGAAGAAGATTCTCAAGAAGCTGAAGCACCACAAGAAGAGGCAAGAGGCCATTCTTTCAGGATTTGAAACAGTCCTGCAAGCAATGCATGCATCGAATGAATTTCACAGGAAGATGAACCTTCATCTTTCCAATTTGCCTCCTCTGCCTGAGTTTCCTCAAACTGTGCTGCGACCCTCTGGCCCTTAGCTCAGGCTCATCCTCTTCCCTTTCATCCTAGCTATGCTAGTCTTTCGTTTTGATAATGTCAAAAGGGGGAGAGTAGGTTAGATATATCTAATGAGAGTCTTATGTAGGAAAACTTCACAGTTTTGAAGGATATGATCAGTTTAAAGATGTAATTGGCATCTTTTCACAGCTTTTGTTGAGATGCAGTAGCATCTTTTGCTTTGTACTCCTCTAAACTTATGATTAATGAAAATTGACTCTCAGATATCTGCAGTAATTTTCTATTTGGTTTGTTTAGCAATCTAATTGACATTTTAGTTCACAATTGAATATTAAATCTCATAACAGAAAATTAAGCTTATCACTCAGGGGGAGTTCCTTCCCTCAAGTATTTCTGTTACAAAGAGATGCTCAACTCAGGGGGATTTAACCTTAGATATACATCATATTCATTTTTATCTCATCAGATATTTAAACTCATAGTTTGCCATTATCAAAAAGGGGGAGATTGTTGAGACCAGCTCACCTCCAAGAAGTTTTTAATATGGACAACTGACTAAGTTTAATATGCATATGAGATGCATCTTGGTGTTACTAACTGTGTGCTCAAGTGTGGCAGAGACTTTCTGTATTTAAGTTACTGCAGGAATACATGAAGACAGAAAGGATCTTTAGACCACTAAGATTCAGCTATAACATAAGTAACAGTGGCACAAGAACAGAAAGCCTATAAAGAGCTTTACAACAGTTGTGTGCTTCAAAGATCAGACTAGATCTCAAGCAAGTCAATTTACACATACACCACGTGTGTTTGAATTAGAACAGAAAGTATACACCAAGCTCATCACTAAGTCTATTGAAGAAACACTCCAACAAGATTCAGATAAAAGCACAGCTTGAGATGCAAGCCTATGTTCAGAAGCTATCATAGTTCAAGCAAGCATAAGCATGAAGCCATAAATAGATGCAAGTCAGCTTGAGATGTAAGCCATTGAATAGATGCCAGTTCAGCTTGAGATACAAGAACAGCTTGAGACGCTGTCTCATGGACAGACGTGACAGACGAGATCTCATCAGAGATACAAGTAAAATATAACGACTCTGGATAGAAGCAAGACTGCATGCTCAATGATAGAAGACAGCAAGTGAGGTCAGCATAAAGTCAAACAAGGACACAAGGACACTGACACAATGACTTAGCCTGAAAAGCTGCTGTACACCTACCTGAAAAGCCTGTCTCCTGCTGTGCACTCCAACAGCTAGAAACAGCCATATATAACGACTAGTTTTCTAACTGAAGATATAAAAGAGACAAGTCAAACGTTGGAAGGAAGAGGACACTGCCTGCATCAATGCCAAAACCATTAAGCATCTTATCACATCTCAACTGACATCTCAAGTGCACATCTCAGCTGTCTGTGAACAGACTTATCTCATCTGAGATCACCTGTCTCTTCTCATCTCTCTTCTGTGCATCACTATTATATTGTATCTTAAGTAGAGAGATACCTAGCTTACCATCTCCATATCCATATTGTGTATGCTTGTAAGCTAGACTCATCATAAACATTTACTGTAACCTGTCTCATCTAAGATAGGAGTGTGCCTAGTCTTAGAGTGAGGTGTGTACGTCCTGAAGAGGCTTGTATTTGTTGTAATGTAAGGAATTGTCAAGAAAACTTGTGACTCAACTAAGATAGGAGTGTGCCTAGGCTTAGTGTGAGTGAGACGTCCTGAAGAGGTTGTAAGAATACTGTATTGACTGGTTTGTCAATATTGGAAAATCTCACAGGTTTGTGGGGACTGGACGTAGCCCAAGGAGTGGGTGAACCAGGATAAGATCTCTGTCTCTTGTCTCTTACCCTTATTCTTATATCTGCTTATCTTGAATTAATTAATACAGCTTGATAACAAAGATACAGTTTGAATTGATAATCAAGATAAGACTTAAACTAAAGTCTAGACAAGATCTTTACCAAAATTGATAAACTCCATCTTGTCTTAACAGAGACTCCAAGGTAACAAACTTGAGAGCACATCTCAACTATCAATTTAAGTGTGGGAATTGCAGGAACAGATTCGGAAAGTCCTCTATTCAACCCCCCCCCCCCCTATAGAGACGTTCAGCCAACTTCATTTGTCAGAAAAATTCAGAACTCTCAGAAGCATGTCTCAAACGGATTAAATAGCATTTAATGCTATCTCTAAACGGTTGGTATTTCAACGGATTGAAGATTGGTATAAATAGCCTTCATGAAGACCATCAGAAGAGACGAAGCATATACAAGAAAGTCTAAGAGATATTACGCTTGCAAAGTTTATCTCTGTAAAAACACTCTAATTTCACACTCTTTGTACATCATTTGTATATCCTGAGTATACCTCAGTTTTCATTGTACATTATCTCTTTTTAAGCTTCTAACTTGTGTAGTTTAAAAGCATAGACATATTCTATTTTGTAAAAAGATTGTCTTTGAGCCTGGAGAGTCTTGTTTGTAAAAGAATACTTGGTTGTAGAGCCTGAAGAGGCCTTCACTTAAAGAAATATTTGTAATCTTGGACAAGATAAGAGAAAATCCAAGTGCTAGTTGGCAATTGGGACTGGAAGTAGCTCACAATGGTAGTGAGTGAACCAGGATAAATTCCTTGGCTAAGTTCTTTATCCCTTATCTCTGTCAATTTATTTATACTAACCAAAGGGTGTTGAAAACTGTTCTAATAATTTTAAAAAAGCAAGAAACCTTTTTAAAGATCTTTTCAGAAGCCTTCTTAAGAAACTTCAGACAACGAGCATCTTAAACATGTCTGAAACTGTTGTAAACTTATACTGTTTGCAAAAAGCTTTCATAAATTGTTAAGAACCCTATTCAACCCCCTTCTAGTGTTTCCCTGTGTTTCTACAGGAAACACTTACCCGTGAGCATGAGAGAATTCCTTGATTTTTTCTTCACTTATTGTTTTGGTTACTATTTCTGAAAAAGTTTGAATGTATTTTTATCCTTTTCTGATTAAGTCTTCGTAATATAACTTGATTCTTTTTAATCTGATATTTGGAAAGTGACAGCTTCCGAGCAAGAGGTGATGAAATTATTTCCTTACTTTTTGAGAATGATAACAGGGGGGTTGAATCCATTTTCATTGCAAAAGGTTTTCTTGCTTGAGGACAAGCAAGAAGCTAAGTTGGGGGAATTTGATAAGTGAAAAAATTATGATAATTTACTGCACTTATCAAGGGTAAATAGTAAATTAATGCCCCAAATTACCTCTTTTTAGTAATAATGCATAAATTGTGAATATTTGATTTGAATTTGAATATGATGCTATTTTGATAGAAATCTATTGATTTGCAGATATAAAAGGGCAAGTTTTTAAAAGAAGAAACAAGATAGCATTTATTTGAAGAGAGAATATGCAAGATAAGGATTTAAATGGAAGCAAATTAGGATAAGATCAGCAATTAATTGGATAAGGATTCTGCAGATTCAATTCTAAATTCAAATTGAAGATCAAATCAGCACAAGATCAAGCTAGAAAGAGGGAAATAAAGAAAGCAGATCAATCAAGGATAAAATCAGGAAGAGATCAAGCTGAAAAAGATGAATCAAGGAAAGCTGGAACGTGTATCACGCTCCCCTGCGCTGAGCGTAGGTGGAGCGCAACATTTAAAATTGCATTTTGGATCCTGCGCTTCAAACGCGCTGAGCCCAGGATGAAGCGCAGGAATACGGATCAGTTTTTCAAAAGATTTCAAATTAGATTCCTTCCAGATTTAGATAGCTTTTCAACTTTTATTAAATAGAACCTTTTGCAAGATCAAGTAGCTTTTTGGAGAGACGGCAGAGCAGAAGTTAGGGCTGAGAAAAGTGTGACAGTTTCTCCGTTGGGTTGTAATGGCTACCATGCGTAGATAAACTCTCCAATAGGATTGAATGTAGTTGATTCAATCCCCAATTGTATGTGAATTCTCCTTATTATTTATGCATCCCTATTTTTATGATATCGGTATTTTCATACTTTGCTTAATGCGTAACTTCCGCCTGTGTGTCGGAGTTATAGGTTGGTTTTATGGGGCGCATTCGAGGGGTGGTTCTGTAAAATCAATAGCGAGTTTGGGGGAGCCTAGAGATAGGAAACTTAAACTCTGATTAGTAAAAATACTCATAGTAGTCACTGTGGAGACCAGGGCGAATTGATAGTTTTAACAAATGGAAAAATATATCTTTAAAGCCGGGGTAATTTGTCGCTTGGGAGAACCCGCATGAATTATTTCTGAGTATTTTATCAATGTGGAGACCAGGGTAAAATATAGTTTGGCTAGGGTATCATAATTATATATTCATAAATAATATTGAGGATCACATGCGAAAGGGGTGCGATGAACAAAGTTCAATCCTAGTCCAAGTAACTGTTTCTACCTATCTCATTTTAAGTTCAATTTTATTTACTTTTGCAATCTCAACAAACAAACATACGCTCTTACTTGATAGTTGTGACCACTAACCTTTATAAATTGAACTGTTCCCTGTGGATACGATACTCTTACTTACTATTATACTGTTGAGGTTTTGGTACGCTTGCCAGATTCTCAACACCTAGCCTGCATTATATTTATGTGGCCCAAGCCTAACCTGTTACCTGTCATAGGCCATTTTTTTAGGCATGGCCTGGTCTGTTTCAAAGCCTGGTTTGGCCTATTAGCCTGTTTAAAAGCTCATTTCATATTATGACCTTTAAACAGGTCAATAAATCTATCTCTAAATAGGTCAGTGTGCTTACAAACTAATACTTACTTTTTTAAAATGTAAATATGTCACTAACATATACGTTTAGATAGGACAATAAGCCTATCTCTAAATAGGCCAACAGAAGAATTTAAAAAATTATATATTATTATCCTATTTATTATATATAAAATATTTATGTTTATTAAAAATAATATTTTATAATAGGCAAGTCTGGAAAGCCAAATAGGCTTTTTAAAAAGCCTAATCCTGGCCTATTTAATTAAAAAGGCTTTTTAAAAAGCTTAGACCTGACCTTTTTATCAAACGAATCGAGCCAAACTAGGTCTTAAGTAGGTTGGGTCGTAGGCCCCTGTCGAGCGGTCTGGCCTATTTCCACCCCTACTTATAGTTCAAAGTAGAATTAGAGAAAATTTCATAAAAAATAACTAGGAAAAGAGGATGGGAGAAAAGGCCCAAAATTGAGAAGTCCAGTTGAGGTATGATAAGTGTTAGAATTACGTAAAATTTCTATATAATTACAACACTTATTAATGACAAATTGCTGAATTTATAACCCAATTCAACCCTTCTTAGCTTAAATTGCAGCTCTTATATTTATTGGAATCAAATATGAATTTGATGATATTTTGATAAAGAATCTATTGATTTTTACAGATAAAAAGCAAAGTTACAAATGAAGCATCAAGAGAGCAGTGAGCAAGGACAGGAATAGCATAAAATAAGCTTCAAAACAGGACAATTCAGGAGAATCAGTTGTTGTTTCCTACGCTCCACCTACGCTGAGCGCAGTTCAGTTACTGTTTCCTGCGCTTCACCTGCGTTGAGCGCAGGCAGAGCGCAGGAAACGTAACCTAATTTTTAATGGGCCACAAGCAGAGTCTCAAAAGCCCATCAGAACAGTTTATAAGGAGATTTTTAGGGATTAAGAAGGCATTCAGAGAGTTACAGAGTCATCGAGCAGATACAAAGTTAGGAGAAAAGTGTGACAGTCTCCGGAGTGTAATGGCTACCATAAGTAGCTAATCTCTCTTTAGGATTGAATGTAGTCGATTCAATCCTCAATTGTATTTTGGATTTTTCTTTGTTATTTAGGAATCTCTATTTTTAATATTGGTGTTTTTATTCTGTTCTTAATGCTTAACTTCCGTCTTTGTACCAGAGTTATGATTTGATTTATTAAATTTGCTGGGAAGCAGTTTTCTAAGTCTGATGCGAATTCTTGAATGCCTAGGAATAGGGTTCTTGAATTCTGATTTGGGTAAAAACACTCAATAGGTTGAATACCTAGGAATAAGGTTCAATTTATTAATAGCTTTAACAACTGATCTTCAAGCTGGGGCAATTTGTGACTGTGGGAACCAGGATGAATTGTTCTGAGTATTTCATAGTTGTGGGAACCTTTATGAAATAATATTTATTTGTGTTTCAATATTTATAATTATAAATTCCTAAATATCATTGATTTCCAAAATACAAGAGGGGCGCCATAGACGAGGTTCAATCCTAGTTTCTCTCTATTGCTCAATCTCTTTGTCTCATATTTTATTTTATTTTACTATTATAATCTTCACAAACAAATAACCCTTTCATAATCTTTCTTACTTATTAAGTGTGAGCACTAAGAATTTGAGTTGTACCGTTCCTCGTGGGTACGACAACCCTTACTCTTAAACTATTATACTGTTGCGATATTGGTACGCTTTCCAAGATCTCAAAAACTATTTTTAGCGCCATTGCCGGGGAACGATGTCTCAATTTAAATTCTTAGTTTAGCATCTTATTGAGTTGTGAATATTTTGTTTTTATTTTTTTTCTAATTATTTTATTTTTATTCCTCTCCTCTGAGCTAACCCTTGTTTTAGCTTCTTGATTTATGTTCTTGCGAGGTCAGGTGTCTCAAGACCAATTTTGTTCTTGAGATCAACAAGACAACCAGAAAGAACCGGAGCAAAAAAAATCCGAAAAAAGGGGGGAGCAAGCTCAAGGAGACAATTCCAACACTCTCTCATCATCCATCCCAAAGTGAGATAAAAGCTGAAAAGAAGAAGAAGGGACAAGCTCAAGAAGACAATCTCAACACTCTCTGTTTAACCACCTCAAATGAAGTAAAAGCTGAAGATATGGCTGAGGAGAGACAAGTTGCCCATGCACCAAGAAGAACACTTGGAGATTATGTTATGCATCAAAATCCACCAAGAAACACTTGGAGATTATGTTATGCAGCAAGAACCAGAATATTCTTCCAGCATAACGATTCATGGTAACTTCTCTAATTACAACAATTATTTTAACAATTTTTCGCAGGATTGGGGAAGTAACCAGAATCAGAGCTTTGGGTGGCAACAAGATGCTGTTTCGTTCCACATGCAAACTTCTACAGATGCGATCTTGGCTCAGAACAAGATTATCACCTAGCAAATAGGCACTCACCGAGCAGATTTCCAACTTTCTTCAGCAGTTGCTTGTAGTGCATTCCCATCCTGGCCAGTCACCACAATTAACCTGTGATTTTTGTGGAGGTGACCATCCCAATGGTCACTGCTCTTATCAAGACACTCAAGAAGAGCAAGTTAATTACATGGGAAATCAAGGAAGACCAGACAACTTCTCCAACAGCAACAACTTTGCAAACAATTATTCACAAGGTTGGAGAAATAACCAGAACGATAATTCTGGTTGGAAACAAGACACTGAACCTTCTAACAGGCAACCTTCTTTTCAACAGCAGCAAAGTTACTCTTCAGTTCAACCATGGAAATCAAAATCGGATGATCTTCTTGAAGAATACTTGCAATCCTGTGCGACATTGCAGAAAGATAGCGAAGAAGCAGGAAGACCTATTGACCCCCTAATAGCACAGATCTCAGAAAATGCACAACCCAACCCCGAAAAACAGTGTGACGACATGACCACCATAAGTGTTCAACTGATAGGGGAAGGAACTGATGGCAATTTGACTGATGAAGAAAAAGAAACTAAAGAAGAAGAAGAAGAGGAAAAAGAAGAAGAAGAAGAAGGTGAAGCAGAAGTAGAAGAAAAAAAAGAAGAGGATGAAATAGAAAAGATTGCATTTAAAGAGGAGAGTGATTGTGAAGGGGAAGAAGAAAATAATATATGTGAGAGTGTACATAGTGTAAATGTAGAAAAAGAAAAAGAAAAAGAGAAAAAGAGTGAGCAAAGAATTGAGAGAGGAGGGGAAGTAGTGAAGAATTTGACATATCCTGACAGCCCTCCGAAGGAAGGTACATAAAGGCAATGTACAACTGTTAAACTTTCCAAACCTCACAAGAGAAAGACCTGCAAATAAAATGACATGAGTGAGCTAGAGAAGAAAATCAGGCCAAGTAAATCAAATTCAAGGCCTAGAGTCAGACTGAGGACAAAGTGGTTAGGTGTATTACCCATCAAAGACCCTTGTGAAGTAAAAGGATTGAAAGCGGAAAACTGTGAATCTTCCAAGCTTCCGGAGAAGACTTATGCATGTCAGATCAAGACTCCGAAGAAAAGAAAGGTCAAGCCAAAGGAGTCAGAAACATGGTCTAATTCCAGAAAGAAGCTCAAATGGTTAGATTCAAGTTACACTCAAATTTGTCTGAGGCAAGAGCATGGGAAGGTCCACTGTCCAAAGAGATCATGGGTGCAACACAAAAGCTAAACAAGAGATTACAGTATCAACCACCTTGAACGAAACATGCGTCAAGCTACATGACGTTAAACGAGCACTTCCTGGGAGGAAACCCAGTGTTTTGGTTTTTAATTTTTGCAGTTTTCATTTTGTTTTTTTTATGTGTTCTATATATATTTTATGTAGTTAGGATCATATATTTTTAGTTTAGGAATTATTAAGAATTGGTTGAGTAAATGTGAGAGAGAGAAAAGTGGAAATCCTGATTCTTGGAGAGTAACAGAAAATTTGACTAAGTGTTGCAGAGCTTAGGGTCTGTTTTCTGCGCTTCACCTGCGCTAAGCGCAGGCAAAGCGTAGGAAGTCCCAAAATAATTCCGTTTTCTGTGCTTCAGTCACGTTGAGCGCAACAAAGCTATCAGTGCAAAATTTGAATTTTAAACAGGGGAGGAGTCATTCCTCCCATTCACCTGTTTTTCTAGATTTTGGAGCGTTGTTTCTCTGCAAGAAATTTTTTCTTTTTCTACCCTTCTTCTATTTCTTGTAATTTGTACAAATATATGTAATTTTCTGTTGGAGTAATAGGCAAAGAAAAAGAAAAGAAGTGAAAAGAATTAAAAATATATATAGCCAAAAAATACAAAAAGAGGTGCAAAAAGCAAAAAGGGTGCAAAAGTCAAAGAAAAGAGGAAAGTCAAAAAGACACCCAAAAAGTCAAAAGGTAAGAAAAATATAGAAAAACAAAAAGAAAAACAGAAAAATAGCCCAACAATACAATCTTCAATTTGATGTTTTTTTTCCTTTCATTTGTTTGTATACAATTATTTTGAGTTGTAAACTGCTGTTTTTCACAAAAACAATTGTTTTGGCAACTTTTCTTAGAATAAAAAATTAAACCAAAAACAATTCTCTTTGCAATTCTTTTGTGTTTGTTTGTCTTGTTTGACCATCCAATCTTGTGTATAAGCTTTCTTCATAACTAGCTTTTCTTGCTTGTCTTGTCTATTCGTGTTTTGTCTTAGGCAACTTCTAGTTCCCTTAGATAATTTTGTGCTTGTGCGCTTCCAAAATTTAGGTAGAGTTAGCTTGAGTCTCATTGTTGGTCTTTGCAAGATCAAACCAACCTTACCTAAGTAGAAGAGGCAAGAGTGCTTCATCTTAGAAAAAGCCAAAAAGAGTGACACTTTCCAAGTTTTAATGAGTAACAAATTTGATTAAATGACATTTATGCAAATATGCCTATGCTTTTAACGTGTATTCTGATTTCAGCAAGATGACCTTCTTAAGTCATGAAGCTTTATGACGTGGCAAGCTGTCTGAAGAAGTGAAGCCATTTGAAGTGTCCTATTGTTTGAAGAAGTAAAGCCTTCTGAAATGTCAAGGTGTCTGAAGCTAGAAACCTTCTGAGGCTAGAAGTTGTCTGAAGCCATCTAAAGAGTGAAGCCCTCTGAAGATTTCTGATGAAGACTCAAGTTTTATTCAACGTCTTCTACAACACGCATTCAGCTTACTATATGAGGCATGCAGAACAGAGACTTTTCATAATGTTTGAATTACATCACAAGAAAGGAAAGTCCTGCTACGTAGTTTCTGCAGTGTGTCAAAATATAGTCAGCGCAGTACTGCAACCTTGTACTGTGTCAGAAGCTATCAGGAGATGTCTCACAACGGGATTAACAGCATTTAATGCTATCGGTTGTATCAACGGACTTCTCACCTGCTGCTATAAAGCTTCATGAAGACTCATGAAAGATAGAGAACAATCAAGAACGAAAGAACCCATAAGCTGCCAAAGTTTTACGTTGTAAAACACTCTGATAAATTTCATACTTGTACAAAACTTTCATATCCTGAGTCTTACTCAGTTCATTTTACATTTTCTCAGTTTAAGCTCTGAATTGGTTATAGTTCTTTAGCTTAAACAATCTTTTATTCATAAACACTTGGGTGTTGAGCCTGGAGAGGCTTGGTTGTTAAACAATACTTGGTTGTTGAGCCTGAAGAGGCTTGTTGGGAAACAATACTTGGTTGTAGTAGAGCCTGAAGAGGCTTGACAGAAAATAATACTTGTAATCTTTTGAGATTAGTGGTAAATCCAAGTGCAAGGTTTGACACTGGGACTGAACGTAGCTCACAGTGGTAATGAGTGAACCAGGATAAATATTTGGCTAAGTTCTCTCATCCCTTAACTCTTTCAATTTAGTTTTTATGCTAACGAGAAGGGAATTGAATTTGTTGCTATAAAGTTTGAACTTTAAAAACAACTTTCTGAAAATCCTTAAGTTGTCTGAAACCACTTCAGACAGTTATCAAAACTTCAGATAACACCTAATTTATCTGAAATCTTTCAGAAAACCCAATTTTCAGAAAAGGTTTCCTAAAAACATTAAAGTTTTATAGAAATACTATTCAACCCCCCTTCTAGTATTTCCCTGTGTTTTCCTACAAAGGTCCTTTAAAAACTTAAAAACTTAAAAATGACAAGTAAACACCTATCCCCCCAACGCGTAGAACTTTGAGGCATAGGGCCGAGATAGAGGAGTTGACCCAAAGGTTTACAAGGGTCATGGAGGAAAGGTTAGCCGATATAAGGAGGGAAATCACTCATAGTAGGAGGGAGAGAAGACATTCTTCTCATGATGAGGAAAGTGATGGAAGGTATAGTAGGGTTAGAACTGAGGATAGTTACCAAATGGAAAGTAGTCAGGGAGAAAGAAATTCTAGTTATACCTTTAGAGGAGAGGATGATAGGAATAGGAACATAGGAGGCATAAGAGGTGAGAAAGAAGGGAAGAGCCTAGGGTAGATAGAGAGGAATATTATGAAGAAGTACCTAGGAGACATGAAAGAGAACATAGGAAGAGGAGTCTAATAGGGAACAAGGCTTAATAGGAGTTAAGATAGAAGTCCCAACTTTCAATGGAAGGAATGATGTAGAACAATACCTTGAATGGGAACTTAAAATTGAACAAATATTTAGTTGCCATAGGTATAAGGAAGAGGAAAAGGTTAAAATAGCTTCTCTTGAGTTTAAAAACTATGCTTTGGTTTGGTGGCATCAGCTTCAAGCTGATAGGAGGATGTAATGCACCCTTGGTTTCCTCTTGGGAGGAAATGAAGTCTATAATGCGTAAGAGGTTTATACCTCAACATTACACAAGGGAGTTGTACTCTAAACTCCAAACACTTAAGCAACAAGGGTCTAAAAGCGTAGATGAATATTATAAAGAGATGGAACTTGCTCTAATAAGGTCTAATATAGTTGAAGAAAGTGAAGCCACTATGGCTAGGTTTATCAATGGCCTTAATTTTGACATAAGGAACATAGTGGAATTGCATCCTTATGTTGAAATGGAGGACTTGGTTCACCAAGCCATAAAAGTTGAAATCCAACTTAAGAGGAAAGGGAGCTATAGGCGTTCCACTTCCACTTACCAAAACAAACCCAACAAGGAAGTAGTAAGGAAGGAAGAGAGCAAAACCCAAGAAAAAGAGATAGTGAAGAGTTCAAAGGTGAACTCTAATCCATCTCCTTCTAATGCAAATGCAAATGTTGCTTCTTCTTCTCATACTAGAGAAATTAAATGTTTTAAATGTTTTGGTAAGGGTCATATTGCTTCCCAATGTCCTAATAAAAGAACAATGCTTTTAAAGGAAATGGTGAGTACACTAGTGCAAGTTCACAATCGTCATCTAATGAAAGTAGTGAAGAGGAAAGCGAGGAAAAGGAAAAGGTGTATAGACCCGAGGGAAACATTCTTATGATTAAAATGTCTTTAGGTAGTCAATCCATAAGGGAGGATGACCAAAGGGAAACAATCTTCAACACTAGATGTCTAGTAGAGGGACGACTTTGCTCCCTTATCATTGATAGTGGGAGTTGCACCAAACATAGCTAGTGAGAGGATGATTGAAAAACTTGGGTTGATTACCACACCTAACACCCAAACCATATAAACTTTATTGGATTAGTGATGATGGGGAAGGGGAAGTAAATAAGCAAGTCCTTCTAGCTATTGGAGGGGCTTCTCCTTCATTTGTAACTTTGATTTTGAAGTAAAGGCATTATGCCAAATTTCCTCCTCAACCTTGTGAGTAGAGAAGGCTTGGTGGTTCTTGCTCAAACCAACTAGAGACTTATCTGATTCTCCTGAATCAATCGCATCTAGCACTGAACTTATCTGTTATGGGGGTTGCATGCACCAGTGGCGTTCATCTCCATTCTTTTCCTTCTCCATTTTCTCTTTAATTTCTTCATTTTGTCCTTGTTTAGGCCGCGACCTTGCTATAGCTATTTCCTCATTTTGAACCGATTCTAACATTTGTTTTGTGCTCCCTGATTTCAATTCTAGATCCAGGAAAGGAGGTGCTATCAGTTGGGGATGTAATCTCGTATGTTTTCTGTTGTTTGATTTTATATAATACATCAATAGTTAGAACAGATAACTCAACATACAGTCAGAGAGATAAAATAGAAATTGGCAATTAAAAGAAAGAAACCAGTTACTTGGTAATAAGAGACTGAGAGGCAAAAATTTAGGATATGCAAAACAAACACACTTTCAATTCTAAGAGAGGCACACCAGCTTTATAAATTTAATTAATAATATATGGTGCAATAGATCTACACTCAGGTTTTACATGCAGGTAACTATTAGAATGTGTTATAAATTACTTGTAGATATCTTCGAGTAAGATACTTGAGCAAATGCTAACGAAGTTTATTCCTCAATGGAGTTACTTTGTAGTGTCTTTGCAACACAACATATAGCATGGGCAACATTGCTTGTTAACATAAATACAATTGCTCTCAAAGTAGATATGTACATCATTGAGAAATCAGCCTCGCATAAATCATTATAAGAAAAAGCCTAAATTGCAGGTAGTGCAGTTCTTTTTTATTCCGCATCCCTTTTCTAAACCCTTTTTTTTTATCCGCATCCCTTGGATAGTGAAATTAGTGACGTAAAACTAGGTTGGCTAGCATATGAGCTCACCATGCTAGAGACCAAAGCCCATTATTGTTTGTGGAGTCCATGCCTTTTCATAAGGAATAGAATGACAAAAAAATAATAATTGTTGTGAAACAAACAAAATCGACCAAAAAAAGAAAAGATCGAAGGAAAAATTTTGTTAAATTCCGTTTCTCGATTAACTTCACTAATGTGCCTTTGTATTTTTCAGATATAATTTCAATCAAATAAATCAACTATTTTAATTATTGATGATTATTTAAAATTTGGGTTAAGATAACGTGTTAAGCTATGAAGTGAAAGACTAAAAGTGATGTATATATATATTTGAAAAAGGTGCATGCTTTAGGGTTGTTTGATTAAACTTAAAAAAAAGTTTTCATAGATTGTGTAAAATAGTCATTTTTTATGAAATAGAAGTTAATAGGTGTTTGGTTAAGTTTTTAAAAAATTCAATATTCACCCTTCTCCATCACATTACATTGTCTTTATTTTCTTATTATTAGATTGATTTTCTACATGGTTTTTTAAATTAGATAAAAGTTTGCAAAGATTCAAAGCTTTAATGGAAAATCCAAGTGTATGTACTAAAATCATCAATAATTAAATAATACATAATATCTAGAACTCGAAGATAAGTTTATTGGTGTTGTACTCCAAACATCTGTGTGAATTAAATCCGATGGTTCTTGAGTACGATCGAGATGAAGACAAGTTAAAAAAAAAAAAAAGTGGGGATTATCATAGTGACAAGCTTCACAAAATGTAAAAAGATCACTAGACTATACTTTGACTTTACAACTCTTCAAGACTTCTTAATTTTTAGAATTCTGCTACTATATATAGCTAGTGTGTCCAAGCCTTCTATTCTAGCATTCTTTGACTGAAAGAAAAATATTAGCCATTAGGATTGTTTCTTACCTTCTTTTAAGCTTCGATCCACCAATACTATTCCTATCACCTTGTCCTTAACAAAATAATGACTTGCATTGAATTCAATAATAATGTCATTACTATTGCAAGCTTTGAGACGTTTGGGAAGAATATTCTTAGTAATTTAAAGCACATAAGTATTTCATTCATATTTAATGGTTTTTTATTAGGATTAACAGTTGCAGATCCAGAAGCAAGTATTTTTAGCTTTTCACCATTACCCGCAGTTATAGAACTCTAACCATCATTCTCTAATATTTCTAGAAATCGATTTAATCATTGGTCACATGCATATGGTTGCTTGGAACCACTTGTAGAAACACAAGGAAACACTAGAATTGGGGGTGGTTGAATAGTGTTTTTAATAATTTATGGAAGCTTTTTCGGCAAACGGTTAAATTTACAACAGTTTCAGACAGGTTTAAGAGGCTGTCTGAAGTTTCTTAAGGAAAGCTTCTGAAAAGATCTTTAAAAGGTTTCTTGCTTTTTAAAATTATCAGAACAGTTTTCAATACCCTTTGATTAGTATAAATAAATTGACAAGAGGATAAGGGATAGAAAACTTAGCCAAGGAATTTATCCTGATTCACTCACTACACTGTGAGCTACGTCCAGTCCCCAAATGCCAACTATCACTTGGATTTTCTCTTAATCTTCACCAAGATTACAAGTATTCTTTTACAGTCAAGCCTCTTCAGGCTCTACAACCAAGTATTCTTTTACAGACAAGCCTCTTCAGGCTCTACTGTCGAAACCGGGGTCACGACGGATCGGCGAAACATATTGGAAAAAAGTTGAGTTTCAATGGAGTCGCCACCCAAAGTTTATTTTAAGGGAAAACATTTGGAAAAACCTTTAAAAGAAAAATGGTCTTCAAAACCAGATTTGGATTCGGGAGTCATTTATGTGTAGGGAAGGTATTAGCACCCTACAACATCCGTTTAAAAACGGTTACCTCTAACTAATTGTGCAAAACTTGTTAACTTTGAAAATATTCGTTTTACCCCTTTTTTATGAAAATGAAAATTATTTTTGTTTTTTTTTGTATTTTTTAAATAAATAACCTAAGTTAAAAAGAATTGAATTTGGATTAAAAGAGGAAAAAACATTTTTTTGTTTATTTTGGCTTGACGAGTCCGGTTCCCGCTCCTACGTATCCCCAGGTGCAATGGAGAAATCAAAGCTACGTAGTCTGAAAACGTGTTGTAAAAAGATTGATTTTGTTTTTTTTTTTTTGAGAAATTGATTTTAATTTTTGAAAATAAAGGAAATGAGGAAATTGTTTTTGGAAGCGCTTTTAATTCAAAGAAAGAAAAAAAAGAAATTTATTTTTTAGCAAAGTTGATGCTAGCAAATGGCAATACAACGAACCTTTGAAATTGTTTAGACGGAATTATTGATAGAACTGCTATTCAATAAACGTCATTTATTTTGAGAAGAAAACATTTTTTGAGAAAAGATTTTAAAATTCTACATTATCGAGTTTGCAAGTGGCTATACTCAATATTTTCCTTTTTACGTTATTGATAGCAATGCTATTCAATTAACGTAATTTTTTTGAAAAGAATCATTCCTTGAAAAATGAATTTGAAATTCCACGCGTTATTGAGCTAGTAAATGACTATACTCAATATTTTCCTTTTTACGTTATTGATAGAAATGCTATTCAATTAACGTAATTTTTTTGAAAAGAAATTATTTTCGGACGAGATTTGAGATTAAGCGCGTTATTGAGCTAGTAAATGACTATACTCAATATTTTTCTTTTACGTTATTGATAGAAAAGCTATTCAATTAACGTAATTTTTTTGAAAAGAAATTATTTTCCTACGAGATTTGAGATTAAGCGCGTTATTGAGCTAGTAAATGACTATACTCAATATTTTTTTCTTTTTACGTTATTGATAGAAATGTTATTCAATTAACGTAATTTTTGAAAGAAATTATTTTGGAAGAGATTAGAGATTAAGCGCGTTATTGAGCTAGTAAATGACTATACTCAATATTTTTCTTTTTACGTTATTGATAGAATGCTATTCAATCAACGTAGTTTTTTTTTGAAAAGAAATTATTATTTTTTTGGAAGAGATTATTTTCAGGAAAACACATAACTGAGCTAGTAAATGACTATACTCAATTACTTCGCTTTTCTTAAAAAAAAAACGTTAAAGGATAGAAATGCTATTCCATTAACGTGATCGGTTATTTTTTAGAAAAAATTATTTTTTTATTTTTATTTTGTTAAAAAAGAGTAAATTAAACTAACCGTATTTACACGTGTCCTAAGTTATAAACGAGTACTATTTATAACAGCGGCTAAAATTCACGGCAGACAAATATTCATAATTATTTAAGCAGACCAAATAAAAGAAATAAATATTTACAAATAAATACAAGATGGTGGGTCAAAAGAAAATGAGACGAATAATAACACAGAAAATTAACAAAATTACACACAACGAAATAAAATTGGCCTTAGATTGCATCATTGGCCGAGTACAACAACAAAAATAATATAAAAAATTATGTGAAATAATTATCCTAATTACTACCTATTTACTATTATTAATTTTATTATTTACTTTTCCCTTTTTTTTCTTTTTTAGAAATGGACGTGGGCTGGGCAAGTAAGTGGCCCAGCCCCTTTGTACCAAGACTTCAATAATTTCAATGAAAAAAAAAAAGGAGTGGGACGGTGGGTTCTAGAAGTTGCCCTTTTGATTTCCCCACTTACCCATTCTCTCAATCTCTCCTCATTCCTTGCTGAACCGTGCCGCACCCCTTTGTCTTCTCCTCTCAATTATTCACTTCCCACACCACCCTTTCAGATCTCTTCCTCATCCCCCATTCCCTCTCTTTCTCCTATCCTTTCAACCCCTCTATATACAAACTCATCTTCTTTTACTCTCTCAATCTAGGGTGATATTTACTGTAAAAAGGGTGAGGGAGTGGTTAAGTGGAAGAAGGGGGCGGCCGCCCCCTGCATGTTGAAAGTGACGGTCTGCGGCCACCTCCGGTGAGGCAGCGACAGTGCGCGGGGACCGAGGAGAGGCCGCCGACAGCGGCGTTGAAAACTGGGACGGCGGGGAGGCGGTGGCTGCATGGCCACACCGCGGCGGAGGAAGGACGCAGGGAGAGCGATGGTGGCTCATGGGAGGCAGACCGGTGGCTGGGAGGACGGTTGGTGGTGGTGCGAGAGGAGGAGGTCACGGTGGAGGAGTGGCAGGGACGAAGCGCGCGCAGCGGCGGAGGGAAACGCGACGGTGGGGGAGAGAGCGGTCGCGCGGTGGTTGCTGGAGGTGGTGCGACTGCGCACGTCGGGAAGGGAGTCGCCTCAGACGGCGGCGCTGCAAGGAGAGGACGGCCCGCACAGCGGGACAGACCCAAAGGAAAGACAATGCACTAGGCCCAGAAACATTTCTTGACCCAATCAAATAAATAATAAAAAACTGGATTTACGAATAAAAAGGGTCCAGGCCCAAAACAAAGGGTAGAAAGAAAAAAGGAAGAGAAGGAAGGAAAAATAGGAAAAAAGAAAAAGAAAAAGAAAAGAAAAAAAAAGAAGAAGAAGGCCTATTAGCTCAAATATTTTTAAAAAAGATAAATTAATTAATTAATTCATTTAATAATTAACTAATAACTAATTAATTAACTCATTTCTTTTTGTTGTTTTTTTTAGATTTTAACAGACTAAAGAAATATTGTCTATACACATGTGAAGAAATAGAAAGAGAGGCACGGGGAGAAATGAACTCCCGGACGAAATTAGGTGCTGACAGCTGCCCCTCTTTACTTAAATTTTACTATAGAATATGAATAGCTTAGACTTTCATATTCTAAAAGTAAAAAATTAAGTAAAGACAAAAGCACTTATTTCGTCCGGAAGAAATGAATGAAAAAGAGAGAGAGAGAGAGAGAATGACACGAATTACAAAACATGACATGAACTGGGATTTACAAGCGCCAGTTGAAGGCTAGGTTCTGTGGAAACAGTAAAGGGGTAATGCGGAAACGCAAGGGACGCCATGATGATGCAGGGCTTTGAAATGAATGAGTGTCGGGTCGACCCCCGGGCTTTGAGACTGAAACTCCGATGGCACCAGACCGACTCTGGAAACTTTGATCAAAGTGAAGAGAGGATTAGGTGGGATGAAACTCTGACGGCAACCAGACTGACTCTGGACGTTTTGATCAAAGTGAAAAGGAGATTAGGTGGGTTAAAACTCTGATGGCACCAGACCGACTCTGACGTTTTGATCAGAGTGAAGAGGGGATTAGGTAGGCTGAAAACTCTGACGGCACCAGACTGACTCTGGAGGTTTTGATCAGAGTGAAAAGGAGATTAGGTGGGTTAAAACTCTGACGGCAACCAGACCGACTCTGGACGTTTTGATCAGAGTGAAGAGGGGGATTAGGTAGTTGAAACTCTGACGGCACCAGACTTGACTCTGGACGTTTTGATCAGAGTGAAACAGGAGATTTGAGATCCTAAAATGAAGATTTAATGGATCAAGGTGAGCTGAGTAGGACATGTATGGGGCACATGAGCTCGAAGAGATGTCATGGGCATAGGGACCAAAATGAAGATCAAATGAGTCCACTGCGCGAGACTGAGGATTAACGTGCACATGAACCCAAGAATGATGATGCAATGGACATGATGACCCAAGAGTAGACTGTAATGGGAGTGGGGGCTCACAAACTGGTTGCAGGAATCTGAAGACGAGATTCAATGGACCTAAGGACCCTTGATGAGTGTGTCATGGGCACAAGGGCCCAAGATGGAGGATTAAATGGGCAAAGTAGCCCAAAGTAAGCATTGAAATGGGTACGAGGACCCAAGATAAGCATGTCATTGGTATAAAAACCCAAAATGAGTGTGTAACGGGCGCTAGGACCCAAGATGGAGAATGCGATGGGAAAAATGGCTCAAAGCAAAAATAGAAATGGGTGCGAGGAACCAAAGGTAAGCATTCTGTGGGTATAGAGACCCAGAGCGAGTGTGTAACGAGCACATGGGCCCAAGATGGAAAATGTGATGGGCAAAGTGGCCCAAAGCAAAAATGGGTTCGAGGACCCAAGGTGAGTAACTCATTGATACAAGGGCCCAAAGTGGATGATGTCATGGTCGAAGTGGCCCAAAGAGTACATGATGGGACACATGGGCTCAACACCGAAGGTACAAAAGGTATGAGAACCCAATGATTTGATCGTGATGATCTCAGATAATGGGTGTGCGGACCTTTGTAAAGGGCGCTAGAGCATAGAAAATGGAATGCAATGGGGTAAAAGGACCCAAGTGACTCAATGGGTATATGAACCCAAAGAACAAACTTGACGGGTACGGGAACCCTAGGGATAATTGGGCATATGAATCCGAAGAATTGAAGTTGAACGGGTACGTGGACCCTGAGGATGAAGCGGGCATGCGAGCCAAAGAGTGTGACCTTGATGGGTATGTGGACCCCAAGGATGAATTGGGCATGTGAACCCAAGGTATTGAACCTTAACGGGTATGTGGACCCTGAGGATGAATTGGGCATGCGAACCCAAGGGATCGACCTTGACGGTACGCGGACCCTGAGGATGAATTGGGCATATGAACCCAAGGAATTGACTTTGACGGGTACTGAAACCCTGAGGATGAATTGGGCATATGAACCCAAGGAATTGACTTTGACGGGTATGTGGCCCTGAATCGGGATCTGCTGGGCTTCAGAACCCAAGAAGCCATGATATAAAGGACTCAGGAACTGAAGATGCATCAGGTTTCAAAGACTTTGACATCCATTTTTGGTGGCATGGATCTATGCGAACTGGGCATGAGAACCTGAGAATGGGAGCGCAATGGACACCATAATCTTGGATTGAGGGAGGCACATCGTCGTGTGAGCCCAAAAAATTGAGAGAGATACAAAGTCCACAATGAAGAGGAAATGGGTTGAGGGCCATTGTAGCATGCGACGGGCATAGGGGCCCCGATGTTGAAAATGTAATGGTACATCGACCCAAGAATGGAGTTACACTGGGTAGGAGGAAATCAGACAAGAGTGTCCTAGATACAACAGGCCCAAGAATGTGATCATGATGAACATAAGGGCCCATAGTGAGCATGGAGTGGGCACAGGGACCTTAAAGTTAAAGTATAGCGGGTTCAGGGACCCGGGGAAGGCAACGTTCCCTAGGAACCGAGATGTGTGGGGGTACAAAAGAATCCAGGAATCCCAAATTATGATGGCATAAGCAACAAAAGAGTGAGTGGAGTATGACACCTGAGTAATCTACGGTGTAAAGAATCATATTAAACAAACAGTGTCAAATACAAAAATTATGTTCAACATGAAAGATGAGATTGATTGGCAATGCATGATGCAATGTGGTGCATGATGAAAGGAGTAATGCTACAAGGATGACTGTTGATGCAAGAGATTGGATACTCCCTAGAACTTTCCCTTTTGGTTTGATCATTTTTATTGTCTTCATCAAATTTGGGGCCAATTAATCCTGATTTTTCTTGAATCCTCGATCCTTATAGACTTAGGTGCCACACAAGGTTCATGGAATGAGCAATGACATATCTCTGAATCAAGCTTGGGTCCTTGATCAATTGATGCTCTTGATGCCTAATCGAGTATATTATGAAGTAAGCGCATGTTGCAGTTTTATCATTTGAGCTTGTGATTTGGTCATTCCTTATTTTGTTGGGAGTTCATCAAATTCCATGTGTCTTTGAAGTCATAAAAATGATCAAAATGCTTTTCAAGTGTTGACACATGTTTTCTTTCAATATATGTATGTCAATAAATGCAATATGAATTTGCCGAATGGGATTGCACATTTACAAAGAAGAGGGTCATGTTTGTCGCATGGGGTCAAGGATTCACAAGAGGTAGTGACAAAGGTAAGGACTATTTTTGGCTTTTCTTTTTACATCTGCTATCTGGTGATCAAGAATTTACAAGAGGTAGCAACAAAGGTAAGGACTTTTTTTGGTTTTTTTTTCTTTTTCTTTTTACATCTGCTACGTGGGGATCAAGAATTTACAAGAGGTAGTAACAAGGGTAAAGCTTTTTTCTTTTGTTTTTTCTTTTCTTTTCCTTTTTTTTGTTTTTTTTGTATGGTATTCTCTCAATCAACAGAGTTAGTCTCTCATATCTAAAATTTTGGGAGCCCATCATTCGGTTTCTAGGGATTGTGAGTTGCCCCTATCAGCCAATTTCTAAGGATATGAATTTCACTGGTTGCACACGCTTCAAATGTTACATTTGCCCCAGTGCCTCATAATGACTCTAATCTATTGTATTTTGAATACTTTGTTTGCCCCTGTTTGAATACATTTCAACATCTTATCTGCCCCAGTATCATTTTTGCCCCAGTTTGGTTCTTAGAATGACTTTGATCTCCTGTATCCTGTTTTTGCCCCAGTGTTGGTCATGGTTGCCCCATTTGCTTGCCCTAACTTTTGCTTAGGTTGCCCTTACGGGTTTTCAACCTAACGGGCCCTTATATCTTCCTTATCATTTTTCTTTCTTTTTTGGCTATTGACTGCATGTTTGAATAATATTTGTTCTCAGAATTAAAGTTGTGAAAATGATGGCAATCATTTCATTGATCAGAATGGACTTTGTAAGGCTTGTAACGGGGTCAGGGCTAATGGCTAAGAAAGAAAGGGTATATCAGGCCCAAATAAGTGTTTTAAGGGTTCAAAGGATCAAGGATCGATAACTCCATTCTTTTAATGAAACAAATGTTCAAGTGGGAGTTTTGAAGTCAACGATTATTTCTTTTTTGTCACTTTGCTCATTCATGCTTTTGCTTGTCTTTTCTTTTCACTGATTTCTTTTTCTTTTTTCTCTTTCTCTTTTTTTTTTACATTTTTTTTCATTTCAAACTATGAAACAACATGAGTGAAAGTTGACTTTCGTTTTGCGCAACCCCAATGTGGGGTGATCCTTGTCCAGGGTTATTTGAAAGAAAAAAATCTAGGCTCAATGGGGACAACTAGGGATGATGATTTGATATTTTCGGGATAGAGAAAGATGGCCATCATCATTTCAAATCATAATTGCCCATTTTCATACTTTAATTCCGAGATCAAAATCTCAAACTCATCTTTTAACCCTCCAAAACAAGCTTCTTCCTTGAAGAGGAATCATCTAAAGGGTCCATGACACCGATACACTTAATAAAAATGGCATTTATTTCCCTTATTTCAGATTTTAAAGGCAGTTTCCTTCTTTTACCATGGTGTCTACCCTAGGCCACCCACAACTCCTTCAAGCGATTTGGATTCCAGCAACTTCTAACTCCGCAACTCCCAGGAATTCCTTATCATTTTCACAATCCTTATTAGCATGATTGATGGATTACCAAAATTTTAGGATGTGACACTAACACTTTGTGAGAGAGACTCATGAGGGTCAACATTATTTACAATGGACTTGGGAAATGAAATGACATGAACAAAGTTAAGGTCAGAGGTAAAGAACAAAAAGTTGTTGGCAAATTCAGCATGCATTTCATTGATTACATATTTTGAAAGAGAATTGTGCACTTGCTAAGCATATTGTTGTCACAAAAGCCCTAGGTAGAGCGGTGTGATTAACATTACAAAAAGCAAAACACATGAAACTTTTCGATCTTGCAACTATTGAGCTTAAACATGGCATAACATGAATGAGCCAGATCAACAACCATCATTTAGTTCTCTTGCAACAACACCATCAGCGGGACTTCCATTTTTAATCACAGGATTAGGATCATTTCCTTCAAAGCTCAACCACTTCGCCTTAATCAACTCTTGAACCTTGCGCTTTAAAGTCCTGCAATTTTCAGTGGAATGTCCTGGTGCCCCAGCATGATAATCACATTTAGCATTGGATCATAGCCCCTTGGGTAAGGTGGTTCAACTGGAGGTAATGGGCGAGGGACAACCAACGAACCACGAATCAGATGCGGCAACAACTCTGTGTAAGACATGGGGATTGGGTCAGGCTGGACCTGCTTCTTTCCTCGCTTCTGTTGGTTCGGGTTGGAGTTAGGAACATGGATTGGTGATTGATTTGGCCGAGGTGATGTGGTAAACATTGCTCGTGGTGGGGTGGGATGCGGTGGGAAGTATGGAGTGGTTGGATTATTAGGATGATATGGGGGGGAAGTGGCAGGCAATATGGCGCGGAGCGTGGTGTGGTTGGATTATAAGCATGATATGGGGTGGGAAGTGGTGGGCAATATGGTGTGGAGTATGGTGTCGTTGGATTATAAGGATGGGGTGGCGTCATTTGAGAAGGTTAACCGTATGGCATGTTAGGAGCTTGGAATATGTGTTGTGAATGGATGGGACATGGAGGATGGTGAGACATCATTGGACGATGTGGTAGGGGATATGATGTGTTTGGGGTTGTGGCAGTGCATTGATGGGAAGGAAAAGGTGTTGGAAGGGTTGCTTGGGGATGGTTATACGGACATACGGCGGGAGGAACCATCATCTCTTGAGAATTTCGTCCAAAGGATTGTACTGGCATTGGGAGAGGCCAAGAGAATTACAACGTGTGGCTTGTTGCTTTTGGCCTGCCCCAGAAGAAGTCCCTCCTACATCTCTTTCTTGTAAGCTCAAAAATTTTAGTTAATTGCCCCTGCATCTTGTTGACATCATTCCTCAGCTTTTGTTGGCCTTGTTCCAGCTCATCCATGATCCTTGACTGAGCACAAATCCTATAAGGATTGCGAGGAAATTATTTTTATTTCTTTTTATTTTTATTTTTATCAGGTAAAGGAAAAGAACACAAGGCGAAATGACATGCTATTGGTTGTGGAAAGATTTTCCAAGCGCTCAATAACTAAAGGGGTTCCCCACTTTCTAACGCTAGAGGCAAATTTCCTCTTAGGTTACAAAGTGGTTGATGGTCAATTACGGGAAGTATTCCCTCCTCGATAAGTGACATCTTCACACTAGCAATGTGATCGATCTCTTGCAAGAGTCCATATTACCCGTCAAGGACGAGTCATCTCAAGATGAAAATGTGTTTGACATTTATACAAGGGAGAATCTCTTCCTTAATGAAATGTCTAAACCAATGCACATCCAATGCCAAAATCAGTCAAAACGCCCTTGATTATTGGTCCATTTGTCTTCTTATCTCTTCACAAGTCATTGCTCGTCACTGTAATTATGATACTCCCTTAACTCTGATGTATGGCTAGTGTGACATTGAACCTCTTTCATTCTTTGCTATTGAACGCAATAGAAATCTTTCCATTCCATGCAGATGCAAAATTACCTCTTATTTAACATGATTATGAAATGGCTTTTAGAGCAGAGATAATTTGTGGAGCTTTCTTTTTATTTATTATATTTACAATGCAATGAGTTATTTGATGAGCTGACTCATGTATGAAAGATCAATGAAAGAAGAAAGGAAAAAAATTTGCTATTAGAGAAATTTTTGTGTATGTTTTTTTTTTTAAAAAAGGATAAATGTCCTATTGCTAAATGTCACAGTAAATATATACAATGATAATGGAAGGAAAAGGAGAAAACATGCCCCCATGTGTCCTAGCTCAGGTGAACCCTATGGCACAGTATCACCTAAGGTCAAGGCTCTAAATTTGGTGGTTGCTAGGGCAACTTATTGTGCACGATTTTTAAGGTTGGGACTAAACTCTCATGGATGATGGTTCCCAGATTGCCCTTTATCAAATAGACAAGGACCCGGTTTCACAAATTTACCACAAGGAGGCATGGGACCCTCTCGATTGTGATTAATTTGTAAAACTGGTGACAATCTGAGTGGCGAATCAACAAAAGCCACGTGAGCATTAAGCCCCTCAATGGCAGTTTGTTGAAACACCTTCTACTCTCTCGCGCGCACAGGCTCGGGTATAGAGCCAAAAGTGTGTGAGGTTGGTGATGGTGTGGTGGTGTAGGGGCACACAAACCTTTCCTTTCCCTCCCCTGCAAAACAAACCAAACAGCACAAATATATACAAGAATCAGTCTTCTACCCTAGTGTTGAAGCAGAATATAATACAAAAGGATATTTACATAAAGAGAAAATATTTACAACAATACACATGAAACAAAACGAAACAAACAAAACAAAAGGGGTAAAATGAGTATAAAAGTTAAAAATTTTGCACAATTAATTATGACAGGCTTGACTCTCAAATCCCCAGTGGAGTCGCCAGCTGTCGAAACCGGGGTCACGACGGGTCGGCGAAACATATTGGAAAAATTGAGTTTCAATGGAGTCGCCACCAAAGTTTATTTTAAGGGAAAACATTTGGAAAAACCCTTTAAAAAGAAAAATGGTCTTCAAAACCAGATTTGGGTTCGGGAGTCATTTATGTGTAGGGAAGGTATTAGCACCCTACAACATCCGTTTAAAAAACGGTTACCTCTAATTAATTGTGCAAAACTTGTTAACTTTGAAAATATTCATTTTACCCCTTTTTTATGAAAATGAAAATTATTTTTGTTTTTTTGTATTTTTTTAAATAAATAACCTAAGTTAAAAAGAATTGAATTTGGATTAAAAGAGGAAAAAAATTTTTTTGTTTATTTTGGCTTGACGGGTCCGGTTCCCGCTCCTACGTATCCCCAGGTGCAATGGAGAAATCAAAGCTACGTAGTTCTGAAAACGTGTTGAAAAAAGATTGACTTTGTTTTTTTTGAAAGAAATTGATTTTAATTTTTGAAAATAAAGGAAATGAGGAAATTGTTTTTGGAAGGTTTTAATTCAAAGAAAAAAAAATTTTTTTTAGAGTTGATGCTAGCAAATGGCTATACAACGAACCCTTGAAATTGTTTAGACGACATTATTGATAGAAATGCTATTCAATAAACGTCATTTATTTTGAGAAGAAACATTTTTGAGAAAAGATTTAAATTCTCACATTGAGTTAGCAAATGGCTATACTCAATATTTTTCCTTTTTTACGTTATTGATAGAAATGCTATTCAATTAACGTAATTTTTTTGAAAAGAATCATTTTTTGAAAATGAATTTGAAATTTCACGCATTATTGAGCTAGTAAATGACTATACTCAATATTTCCTTTTTACGTTATTGATAGAAATGCTATTCAATTAACGTAATTTTGAAAAATTATTTTTGGAGAGATTTGAGATTAAGCGCATTATTGAGCTAGTAAATGACTATACTCAATATTTTCCTTTTTACGTTATTGATAGAAATGCTATTCAATTAACGTAATTTTTTAAAAGAAATTATTTTTGGAGATTTGAGATTAAGCTTATTGAGCTAGTAAATGACTATACTCAATATTTTCCTTTTTACGTTATTGATAGAAATGCTATTCAATTAACGTAATTTTTGAAAAGAAATTATTTTTGGAAGAGATTTGAGATTAAGCGCATTATTGAGCTAGTAAATGACTATACTCAATATTTTCTTTTACGTTATTGATAGAAATGCTATTCAATTAACGTATTTTTTTTGAAAAAAATTATTATTTTTTTTGGAAGAGATTATTTTCAGGAAAACACATAACTGAGCTAGTAAATGACTATACTCAATTACTTCGCTTTTCTTAAAAAAAAAACGTTAAAGGATAGAAATGTTATTCCATTAACGTGGTCGGTTATTTTTTAGAAAAAATTATTATTTTATTTTTATTTTGTTAAAATAGAGTAAATTAAACTAACCGCATTTACACGTGTCCTAAGTTATAAACGAGTACTATTTACAACAGCGGCTAAAATTCACGGCAGACAAATATTCATAATTATTTAAAGCAGACCAAATAAAAGAAATAAATATTTATAAATAAATACAAGATGGTGGGTCAAAAGAAAATGAGACGAATAATAACACAGAAAATTAACAAATTACACACACGAAATAAAATTGGGCCTCAGATTGCATCATTGGCCGAGTACAACAACAAATAATATAAAAAAATATGTGAAATAATTATCATAATTACTACCTATTTACTATTATTAATTTTATTATTTACTTTTTCCCTTTTTTTTTCTTTTTTAGAAATGGACTGGGCTGGGCGTGTAAGTGGCCCAGCCCTTTGTACCAAGACTTCAATAATTTCAATGAAAAAAAAGGGAGTGGGACGGTGGGTTCTAGAAGTTGCCTTTTGATTTCCCCACTTACCCATTCTCTCAATCTCTCCTCATTTCCTTGCTGAACCGTGCCCCACCCCTTTGTCTTCTCCTCTCACTTATTCACTTTCCCACACTCACCCTTTCAGATCTCTTCCTCAATCCCCCATTCCCTCTCTTTCTCCTTCCTTTCAACCCTCTATATACAAACTCATCTTCTTTTACTCTCTCAATCTAGGGTGATATTTACTGTAAAAAGGGTGAGGGAGTGGTAAGGAAAAGGGGGCGGCGCCCCCTTGCATGTTGAAGTGACGGTCGCGGCCACCTCCGTGAGGCAGCGACAGTGCGCGGGTACGAGGAGAGGCCGCCGAGGGGCGGCGAAACTTGGACGGCGGGAGGCGGTGGCTGCATGGCCACCCGCGGCGGAGGAAGGAGCAGGGAGAGCGATGGTGGCTCACGGGAGGCAGACCGGTGCTGGGAGACGGTGGTGTGGTGCGAAGGAGGAGGTCACGGTGGAGAGGAGTGGCAGGGAAGCCGCGCGCAGCGGCGGTTGCAGCGGCGGAGGGAAACGCGACGGTGGGAGAGAGCGGTCGCGCGGTGGTTTGCTGGAGGTGTGCGACTGCGCACGTCGGGAAGGGAGTCGCCTCAGACGGCGGGCTGCAAGGAGAGGACGGCCGCACAGCGGGACAGAGCCGCGGAGGAACGGCGGCCGCACGCGCAGGTGACGGGGAGGCCGCGGCGGCCGCTGCCCATATGTGGTCTTCCCTTTTTCCCCTCTTTCTTTCTTTTTCTCTCTGCTTACTTTATTTGAATCCGTTTATCTTGCTGTTCTGTTTCAATTTCTTTTAGGGTTTGGAAAAGGAAAGCAAGAACGAAAGACAAGGGGACAGTCATGGGGGAGGTGGTTCATGGTGGTGACAGCTCACAGGAGAGATCTTCTGTAATTTTTATTTATTTGTGTATTGATGTATTGGGAATGTATACTAAACTGTTGGACCCTACTGTGATTAGGATTTTTACTTTTAAATTTTGCTCTTTAGTTGGTATATTAATCTGTTATTGAATCTGTCACTACACACAGATAGTAATTTAAATCGCTCACAGCAAGCATATAGGCAATGAATACATAGGCAGAAAATTAATCCACACGATTCAAAGCAAGCAAAGAAATAGATGATACCAGCTAGTTTATGCTCCTTTGCTTTCTCTGTTAATTTCTCTTCTGTTATAACTTTCTGATTGAAGTATTTTCCCTCTAATCCCCCTTTGAATTGGTTTTTTCGATGTTAAAACCAACTTTTTAATTTCCTCTCTAGATCCCTCCTCTCTGTATTTTCTTTGTATGTTTTCTTCCCCAACTCTCTTCTGAAATTGGTTGTGTGAAGCAAAAAGGAAATCCTCTGTTTTCTTTGATACAGAATCGGTTCCTCTTTGAATTGGTTTTTTGGATGTTAAGAAACCAATTTTTTTCTGAATTTTGATTTCAGATCTCTCCTCCCCTTACTCGAGTTTTCTCTCCCTAATATATAGGCAAGATTTTCTCTCTCTTTTTTAAATGCACAACTTGCCTGCAATTGATTGTTTTTCTCTGCTGTGCCCAGGCTTGTAGCCGCCCAGGACAGGGCAAGTTGCATTGCAACTTGCTTTGCTGCAGCATCCCCTTTCTTCCCTCCCCCTTTTTTTAATCTTTTTTTTTAATTAAGTAATGAAAATGGGCTGTTAGCCCACAAGGGTTTTTTCTTATTTCTTTTTTTAATAATGGGTCCAAAATGGCCCAAA
Organism: Sesbania bispinosa; assembly: GCA_026901365.1. Taxonomy (NCBI): domain Eukaryota; kingdom Viridiplantae; phylum Streptophyta; class Magnoliopsida; order Fabales; family Fabaceae; genus Sesbania; species Sesbania bispinosa. Next base: position 1,517,809 of record QLOH01000035.1, read on the forward strand.
AGCAAATCTAAATCAAATTTTTTTTTTTTAAAGCGAAGCAAATGGGTCTTCCCTCCCTTTTTTTAAGAAAGAAAAAAGAAATTTACAAGTAATGGGCCAGAACTGGCCAATTGCTTTTTTTTACAGAAAAACTTGACACTCTTTTTTGTTGAAATGTTTAATTAATTCATTAATTAACTAACTATCAATAATTAATTAACTAATAATTAATTAATCCATTTCAGTTATTATTATTTTAAAAAAATCATGAAAATGAAAAGAAACAGAAAAGAAAAAAAAATATTTTAAACAGACCCAAAGGAAAGACAATGTCACTAGGCCCAGAAACATTTCTTGACCCAATCATAATAATAAAAAAAATTGGATTTACGAATAAAAAAGGGTCCAGCCCAAACAAGGGTAGAAAGAAAAAAGGAAGAGAAGGAAGAAATAGGAAAAAGAAAAAGAAAGAAAAGAAAAGAAAAAGAAGAAGAAGGCCTATTAGCTCAAATATTTTTTGGAAAAAATAAATTAATTAATTAATTAATTTAATAATTAACTAATTAACTAATTAATTAACTCATTTCTACAACCAAGTATTCTTTTACAGACAAGCCTCTTCAGGCTCTACAACCAAGTATTCTTTTACAGACAAGCCTCTCCAGGCTCAAAGACAATTTTTACAAAGAGATATGTCTTAGCTTTTAACTACACAAGTTTGAAACTTAAACAGAGATGATGTACAATAAAAACTAAGGTATGCTCAAGATATACAAATGATGTACATGAATATGAAATCAGTGTGTTTTTTACAGAGAAAACTTGCAGCGTGATTTCTCTTAGACTTTCTTGTATATGTAGTCACTCTCTTGATGGTCTTCATGAAGGGCTATTTATAACCAATCTTCAATCAGTTGAAATACCACCGCTTAGAGATAGCATTAAATGCTATTTAATCCGTTGTGACATGCTTCTGAGAGTTCTGATTTTTCTGACACAGTACAGGTTGTTGCTGCCATAAAGTTGCCACTGTTGTTGCTGCAAAGGCTGCGTTGCAGGGATTTCCTCAATGGTGTATGAAATTCAAATATACCAGGAAAGGTCTCTGTGTTCCTTGCCATAAATATGTTAGAAAGGTACGTGCAGCAGAGAACGCTTGACTCAGCAGAATTTCAGAGATGTCTTCACATACTTCAGCAAAGTGTCACGTCATTAATGAGACTTCAGACGGCTTCAACACTTCAGACGACTTCAACACTTCAGACGGTTGAACCTTCAGAAGGCTTTTCCACTTTAGACAGGTTGACAACACTTCAGACAGTCTTTATAAGTTCAGAATGGCTTGCTGAAGTCATAGATAAGTCATTAAACATTTATGTATCTATGATAAGTTTTTAACCCAAATTTGTTAAGCATTAAAACTTGAGAAGTGAGCTATCTAAAACATCATAATTTACCTTATGATATTTTTGAGACTCAACATTCTCCTCCTTTTTAATGATGACAAATTTGTTTAAAATAAAGAAATCTGAAAGGAGTTTTAAAATAAACTTAAAAAAATAACTCCCCCTCAGATAAAATCTCTCAGGTCAAACAGATTCTGATCAATTACTCTTATCAATACTCCCCCTGAGACCTATAATTACTTCCCCCTGAGACCTGTAATTACTTCAGATTTTGTTAGTTTTTAATACTCCCCCCTTTTGTCATCAATCAAAGGGAATTTCAGAGCATAACTTCAAAATAATCACAGTAAAACATTGAGATACCAACATTCATGAGAACAAAAAGAATATATTATCAGGCAAAAGAGTTCACATAATAGAAATTAAGCACTCAAAATGAAGTTAACACCAAACATGGCTAAACATCATAGACTATCCATCTTTCTTCAACAAGGCCTCTTTCATAAAGGAGAGCAATTCTTCCTTTGCCTTGTCAATCTGAGAAATGACAGCATCTTCAATTCTTCTTGCCCAGTTCTGATGTACTGTTGCTCTTGAAGGATTTGATCTTGCTTAGCAACAAGAGTAGCATTTCTTTTCTCCAAGCTCTTCACTTGATGCCTCAGCTTCATGTTCTCTTCCTCAAGATTCAGTTCCACTTCATATAGAATGATCTAAATGTGCCTGAAAACGAATCTGAGCAGATCGAATCCTGGATGCAACCCATAATCTTCGGATGACTCACAGGAAAGAAGAAAGTTCTGATAGGGCAGTTAGCTTCCAGTCTTCATTAAAGGGTTCAGACATGGGGAATCTGCCTCTGATATACTGATACTGCACATTGGTGGAGACACCATAGTCTATGATGGAGTCATCATCTGGTCCTGCAGATCCAGAAGAGATCCAGCATCCTCTCTGATCTTCCAGTGGGATAACCATACCCTATCCCTGTAGCTGTCATCTAAACCTCCACCTTGTCTTTTGATCCGAGCAGGTAGCTCCTTCCATTCTGTTGGAGTTAAAGGTTTCTGGGGAGCTGGATAAGCTTTAGGTTCCTTGAACTTGTCAGCAAAGCCTTCTTCCAGGGGGTACCTAGGAACAATCCTGTCAGGTTGCACCCGGAATCTCTGTGGTTGGCCTGATGGAGATTGTTCTAGGTGGCCTATAGCCTCTCATGCCTACTGACTTCATGTAGTCCCTCTCAAAAAGTTCAGCTTCAGTAGACAGTTGTCTGACAAACACTATTTGATGACAACCTCAATAGACCTCTAGACTGACAGCTGATGGCTAGAGTCAACATTGGAGCTGCTTGAAATGTTTGGAGCTGAAAAGCATGAGTCTTCCTTCATGAGGGTCAACCCTTGGTCAACCCTTGACCATTGACCAAGAAGCCAAAGTCAACAACAAGACTCAACTTAATTAGGAATCAATGTAATTAGGACTTTATGATGTAATTAGCTTTATGATGTAATTAGGACATATTAGTCTTTTCTTAATTAGGGGCGCCCTATACTTGGGTTTTATTGGTTAGTAGGATACCTTGCTACAAGGTTTAGGAGGTCATGGGATCTAATCCCACCTAAGATAGAAAATTACCTCATCTTTCTTTTCCTTGTCAAAAGGGGCGCTATTTTTTAGGTTTATTGGCTTAAGGCTTAGCTTAGCCATAAACCATTAGGGGCATGGGTTCAAATCCCACTTAGGATGGGATTTCACTCATCTTTTATTTTCTCTCCCCCCTTCCCTCATGTAAGTGGCCGCCCCCTCTCACCCCCACTCCTATATAAAGGAGTCTCCTCTCTTGTAATTAACACATTGAATTTTGAAGTAAAGGCATTATGCCAATTTTCTCCTCCCTTTGTGAGTTGAGTGAGGCTTGGTGGTTGTTGCTCAAACCATACTGAGACTTATCTAATTCTCCTGAATTAGTGGCGTCTGGCATTGGACTTATCTGCTGCAAGTGGACTTTTGCTTCAGTGGCGTCCTTCCCATTTCTTCCTCTCCACTTTTTCTTTCATTTTCTCTCATTTTCTTGCATTTTCTTGCGCAATTATAGCTGCTGCCTTGCACCTATAATTCACAATTTTAGTGCCTTTAATTGATTCTAATCGGTTGGTTTTGCTCAATTCTAGATCCTACACCTATCCGGCTATCAATTGGTCATCAGAGCTTGTTGAATTTGAGCAAATTTGGGGCTGTTCTTGGCTGTTTTGGGCGCTGCATACTGCACCTATTTAGTGCAGAATTTTCATCATTTTAGTGTAATTCCATCCCTCTTTTCAATTGTAATTTGGACTTGGACTGTTTCCTGGGCCCGAGGTGCCTTTCTGCTGCTATCAACACTTGTCTGTCTTGATTGAATTGCTTGATTTCTTGCTAGTTGGGGGCTGTTTTGGGCCGCTAATTCCCACCCCCTAGGTGTTTGTTTAAATGCCTCTTTAATTGCTCATACTTGTTCTTGAGTAATTCTTGCAAATTGCTTGATATAACTGCTTGTTGTGGTGAAGTGTGGTAAGAGGAGGCATTGTTGTCTTCATTTTTCTAAAGATCGTTCACCTACATTTCTCCCCTTCACCATTAATTGTCATTCCCCCATATTCATCTCCTTACTTTCCGCTTTTAATTTTCCGCCATTTTAATTTCCGCTTCTCCCCATCCTTTTAATTTCTGCTCTCCCCTTTACATTTTGTCATTTACATTTCTGCTCTCCCCATCCTTTTAATTTCCGCTTCCCCATTTACTTTCAGTCATTTACTTTCAGTCCTTCCCATCCTTTTAATTTCCGCTTCCCCCTTTACATTTCTGCTATCCCCATCCTTTTATTTTCTGCCATCCCCTTCTACTTTCTGCCATTTACATTTCTGTCCTCCCCATCCTTTTAATTTCAGTTTCCCCCTTTAATTTCTTGCCATTTAATTTTGCGCAATTTTTGCTTATTATTTTTGCCATTTTTTTGCGCATTTTTGGGCTCTTGTATTGTCAATTTCCTACTCTTGTTATGTCTGTTTGATTGGCATTCTGATTGCAAATTTGGATTGACTGCTATCTCAACCTTGGACTTTCCCTGTTTGATTGTGCAAAACGCTCACCTATATCTTTTTTGGTTCATAGTATTGGAAGAAGATCAACAAATTCTAATTGTTGATTTCCTTCAAATTTTAATTCCAATCTTAAATTGAACCAAGCGTGTTTCTGTGACCATACCGGTTTTGTATAATCAACAAGGAAGTGCTAAGCAATTTTTTTTGGCCATTTTGAAATCAAGTTGCCATCACGTTTTTTACAGTTTTTAGAAATCAGTTTATTCATTATTTTTTGCTTTTCTGGGCCACTTAGACCAGTTTACTGTCAGAAAATTCCAAAATATTATAGTAGGTACAGTTAATTTTCTTTTCGTTGTGTACAAATTTCTGTAATTTTCTGTTGGGGAAAAAGACAAAAAAAAGAAAGAAAAGGCAAGAAAAATACAAAAGTACGTACGTGCCAAAAATACAAAAAGAGGTGTAAAAAGCAAAAAAGGGTGCAAAAGTCAACAACAAGGAAGAAAAGTCAAAAGACCCCAAAAGAGTCAAAAATTCAAAAAAAAAATAGAAAACAAAAACAAGAAGTATCCCAACAATACAGTAACAGTTCTACTGTAATTTTCTGTTTCATTTCCCGTATACCATAATTGAGTTGTATTTGTTGTTTTCTTAAAAACGACAATTTGGCAACTCTTTTTCAAAAAGCCCAAAAACAATTCTCTTTGCAATTTCTTTCGTCTTGTCTTGTTTGTTGTCTGCTCTTGTGTATAAGCTTGTTTGAGTGCCAACTTTTCTTGTTTGTCATATCAATTCTTTGTTTTGTCTTAGGATTTTTCCAATCTTCTTCCAGTAGTATTTTTCTTTGTTAGTGCGCTTCTATTTGGGTAAGGGTTAAGACTTAGACTCACGTTGGTCTTTGCAACTTCTAATCAACCTCCAACCGAGTAGAAGAGGCAAGAGAGTTTTCATTATAGAAAAAGCCAAAAAAGAGTGACATACACGAGTGTTAACATTCCATTGAGTGTAAACACTTAGTGAGTGAAGGTCCAATTCTTGAAAATAAAAAAAAAATTTAACAATGGGTAGTAGGAATCACCACCTCCTTCACCTAGAACTTTGAGATATAGGCCGATTTGCAACATGCAATTCAAGACATGGCCAGAATAATGAGACATGAGATGAGTGAACTTAGGAAAGAACTAAGTGGGAATAGGAGGGAGAGAAGGCATTCTTCTCAAGAAGGAGGAAGTGAGGATAGGTATAGTGTGGTTAGGAGTGAAGATAGGTACCATGCTGAGAGTAGTGAGGGAGAGAGACACTCTAGCCAAACCTATAAGAGAAGGGAAAGGGAAAGAGAGCATAGAATGCCTAGGAAGGCGTGAGGAAACCTAGAGGTTATAGAGAAGACTACTATGAGGAAACCCCTAGAAGAGAAAGAAAGAGTATTATGAAGAGAGTCCTAGGAGGCATAGGAGAGAGCATAGGAGAGAAGAAGAGCCTAGAAGGAACAAGGTTTTAGAGGGGTAAAAATAGAAGTCCCAACCTTTAATGGTAGAAATGATGTAGAACAATACCTAGAATGGGAACTTAAAATTGAACAAATTTTTAGTTGCCATAGGTATAGGGAAGAGGAAAAGGTTAAATTGCCTCTCTAGAATTCAAGAACTACGCCTTAGTTTGGTGGCATCAGCTTCAGGCTGAAAGAAGAAGGTGCAATGCTCCTTTGGTTTCCTCTTGGGAGGAAATGAAGTCCATCATGAGAAAGAGGTTCATACCTCAACATTACACTAGGGAGTTGCACATCAAACTCCAAACTCTTAAGCAAGGATCTAAGAGTGTAGATGAGTACTTTAAGGAAATGGAACTTGCTTTAATTAGGGCCAACATAGTTGAGGATAGTGAAGCAACTATGGCTAGGTTTATCAATGGACTTAATTTCGACATAAGGGACATAGTGGAATTGCATCCTTATGTAGAAATGGAGGACTTGGTACACCAAGCCATTAAAATTGAAACTCAACTAAAAAGAAAGGGTAGCTATAAAAGAGGAACACCTAAAGAAGATAAGGGAAAGAGCCAAGAGAAGGAGAAGGTTCCTAGGGTTACTTCTAACCCCACTCCTTCTACTAAAAAGGAAGAGCCCTCTACCTCCACAAGAAACATCAAATGTTTCAAGTGTGATGGCAAGGGACACATAGCTTCCCAATGCCCAAATAGGAGGGCAATGTTGGTTAAAGAGAATGGAGAGTACACTAGTGCAAGTGAGAATGAACAAAGTGAGGATGAGGAAAAAGAAACTAGTGAAGAAGAGAATGAAATTAAGAAAGAAGTATATAGGACCGAGGGTAAACTTTGCATGGTGAGAAGGTCCCTAGGAAATCAAATAATAAGAGAAGATGAACAAAGGCAAACTGTCTTCCACACTAGATGCATGGTAGAGGGACGGATTTGCTCCCTAATTGTTGATAGTGGAAGTTGCACTAACATTGCAAGTGCAAGAATGGTGGAAAAACTTGGTTTATCTACCACTCCCCACCCCAGACCATACAAGTTATCTTGGATATGTGATGATGGGGAAAGGGAAGTAAATAAGCAAACTCTCATCTTTATTTCCATAGGTGATTATGATGATAATGTTCTTTGTGATGTTGTACCTATGGATGCCACACATATCTTGTTGGGTAGGCCTTGGCAGTTTGATAAGAGAGCCATCCACGATGGATACTCTAATCAAATATCTTTTAAACATGATGGAGCTAAAATTACTTTGATGCCAATGTCAATCCAAGAAATATGTGAGGATCAAGCTCACATGAAGAGAGATAGAACTTGAGAAAATTAAGAGACTTAAAATAGAAGATGAGGATAGAAAGAAAAAGAAAGAAGAAACATCAAGAGTGATGATAGAAAAGGTGAAAACCAAAGAGACAAAAAAATAAAAGGGAAGTCATGTTATTACTTCAAATTCAAAACTGCTGATCTTAATTGTTTTGAAGGAGATCAAGAAGGGAGCTGCTGATTAAGGAAGGAGGACGTAGCAACACTACAAGGGAGTTTCCTCTAACCTTTTCTCCTATTTCTTCTTCTTCTTCCACTTCCCTTCTTTCTTCCACTTCCTTTCTTTCTTTCACTAAAGCTCCCTACATGATTCCCAAGTACTATTGCTATGAGCATTAGAGGTTGCATGCTTGGGAATAATGAGTCTTCTTTTCTATGTTGACTAGGTGCGCAAGGATGTCCATTGTTGAAGACCTAGCAAGGATTCACTAATCCTAAAGGGAAGCCTCCACCTTCTCCTCTTTGTCATCCATTCTTTTATTCTCTTCTACCCCTTATATTCTTCTCATTTTTCAGATTTGAGGACAAATGCTTTTCAAGGGGGAGGGGATGATGACAACCAGTCAGTGGACCTCTAACTGACAGCTGATGGCTAGGTCAACATTGGAGCTGCTTGAAATGTTTGGAGCTGAACCAAGCATGAGTCTTCCTTCATGAGGGTCAACCCTTGGTCAACCCTTGACCATTGACCAAGAAGCCAAAGTCAACAAACAAGACTCAACTTAATTAGGAATCAATGTAATTAGGACTTTATGATGTAATTAGCTTTATGATGTAATTAGGACATATTAGTCTTTTTCTTAATTAGGGGCGCCCATATACTTGGGTTTTATTGGTTAGTAGGATACCTTGCTACAAGGTTTAGGAGGTCATGGGATCTAATCCCACCTAAGATAGAAAATTACCTCATCTTTCTTTTCCTTGTTAAAAGGGGCGCTATTTTTGAGGTTTATTGGCTTAAGGCTTAGCTTAGCCATAAGCCATTAGGGGCATGGGTTCAAATCCCACTTAGGATGGGATTTCACTCATCTTTTATTTTTCCCCCTTCCCTCATGTAGTGGCCGCCCCCTCTCACCCCCACTCCTATATAAAGGAGTCTCCTCTCTTGTAATTAACACATTGAATTTTGAAGTAAAGGCATTATGCCAAATTTTCTCCTCCCTTTGTGAGTTGAGTGAGGCTTGGTGGTTGTTGCTCAAACCATACTGAGACTTATCTAATTCTCCTGAATTAGTGGCGTCTGGCATTGGACTTATCTGCTGCAAGTGGACTCTTGCTTCAGTGGCGTCCTTCCCATTTCTTCCTCTCCACTTTTTCTTTCATTTTCTCTCATTTTCTTGATTTTCTTGCGCAATTATAGTGCTGCCTGCCCTGCACCTATAATTCGCAATTTTAGTGCCTTTAATTGATTCTAATCGGTTGGTTTTGCTCAATTCTAGATCCTACACCTATCCGGCTATCACTATTCATCATTAGACAACCTGAGGGAGTCACCAGAGAAGGGGTTAAGTGGATCCCACTTATGAGCAGGCTGCACCCTTTCTGATCTTTTCAATCTGGCCTGAGTAAAACTGATTTGAACTGCCTTGATACTTTGCCCTTTCTTCACCAGCAGTGTGCTTGATAAGGCCATGGTGAAGAGAGATGGAGGGTTCATTTCTGAAAAACTGCAGCTCTTCAAATAAGTTGGGGAACTTGGGGACTCTGACCCTCTCACTGAAAGGTTCCTCATACTTTTTGTGGGGTACTTCAGCAGCTTCATCATATTGGTGTTTGAGTGAAAGGAAAAGCATAAGGATCAAATGTAGGCTCTGTGAAGAAGTCCCTACTTTTGGGTCCTAGCCTTATATGCTCAGGCAGCATGCTTCCTTTCCATACTTCAGACCTGTCACCTTGCTGATGTTCATCTGTGGGGTCTTCAGACTGAGTGGATTCCGAAGATGATGAAGGTGATGAAGGTGGTGATGAGGGAGGTGATGGAAGTGCTTCTTCTTCTTTCTCCTCTACTGTTTTCTTCTCAGGTGATGAAGGTGGTGATGGGGTCACATTATCAAACCTTACCCTGAGCCTTTTCTGAGGAGGTTTAGCTTTCTCAGGTTCCCTCTCCTTTCCCTTTTCAGCTTGCTTCTCTCTCTTCTTCTCTTGAAATACAGGTTTGCTTTGACAAAGTTTTGATACTTGCCAGCCTCATCCATTTCCTCCAGTTGACTTGCAATGCTTCTTGTAATCCTAATAGAGGGTTCAGGAGCTGGCTGAAATAACTTTGTTTTTGTTCTCCTTCTTTGCTGTGTACTGGATCTTTTTCTCTTCTTGGTCTCTTGAGCAATGGAAGCTAGCCTTTCATCTTCAGCAAGAGCTAGCTGAGAGGCTACTGCAAGAGCATAATCAGTCTTTTCTTGCTCAACCTTCTTCTCCATTTCTTTATTCTCCAAAGCTGTAGCAAGGGCTGCTACTTGAATAAGCTCAGGATCAGAAGGACATGCAGCCAGAGGTGTTGCTGCCAAAGCTTCAGGATCAGCAATCTCAGCTACCTCTTCCTCATGAGCCTTTCCTTCTGTTTCAGAAGTAGGCTTAGGAGTAAGAGTTCTTACATCTTCAGAACCCTGACCCACAATTTCTGATGGCTTTTGCAAAGCCTTCTGAACAGGTTCAGATGTCTGAGTGTGCAAGTCCATAGCTTTTAGAGACACCTTTGCTGAACTCCTGACAGGGAGCTTCTTCCTTTTCAGATGAGGGGATGGCTTGGAGGGCTTGAACTCATCTTTTCTGATATCCCCCTGAAGCTCTTTCTCAAGAATCTCAAAGGTGGTTCCTCTTCTTGAGGCCTTCTCCATAAGAACACTCTCCTTCAGAGTAGGAGATGGAGGTCGTGGAGTGAGCTTGATTCCCATGCTCTTCAAGTTTGACTCACCAAAGAACACAGGAGATTTATGGTCACATAATCTTTCAACAGGTACCTTAAATGCATAAGTACCTTCATGATTAGAGTGTTGTGGGGAAGATTTCCAGCAGAGTCTCGAATCTTCTTCTGCATATGGAACATGATAATGCTTGGGAGATTGACTTTCTTCTTCTGAAGCAGTGAATCAGACAGAACCTTTCCAATTCTGAGACATGGTTTCTGCTTCCACTCTTAGGGATTATTACACACCCTAAGATAGCATGAAGAACTCTAACCTTCTCTAGCAAGAACTTGGAATCCAGGCTTTGGGTTCTTCGGTTCCATACAACATCTTTGTAAACAACTTAAGCCCACAATTCTTCATCTCCCACCCAGGAATGAAGGTTGCACCTGCAGCCTTAACATCAGTGATTGTGGAGAGAATGCCTTGATCAACAAAAACTGAAACCCCTAGAACAGAGGCTTTGATGCTTACATACACTCCCTTAGAATTAGGTATTCCTCGAGCAGAAGACTAGAACCACCACACTTTGTTCATGCCATTGACAGTTAATGTGGTCGAAGAAAGAAGTCCACCCAGCTGCATCAAATTCCTCAACCAAATCCATGCCAATGTTGCGAAGCTCGTCAAGATTCACTCCCTTTGATCTAACCACATTTCCACCAGAACCAGCGGTCTTCTTGGGTGCCATTGTCGAGTTGCAGGGAAACTTTGAGAGAAAAAGGTTGCTTGAGCAGTGAAGAAGATCAAACGGAATATTGAGGAAAGAGAGTGTAAGGCTTCCTCGACACACTTACTCCTACATTTATAGACCCATGATGCAATGATGCCCTATACCGGCTGCGCAGACTTCGGGTAACGTGCGAAGTGGAAGAGACAAAAACTTTAAAAGAAGGAATTCAACCATCTCAGATAGCCACGTAAGCCAGTTACTTCAGATAGGTGAAAATTTCAGACACACAAATAAATTTCAGATAACCTAAAATTTCAGACATGTCATTGTTTCAGACACACTGAAACTTCAGACGCACTAAAAAATTCAGATAACATAATAATATCAGACACAATTAATTTTTAGAGAATGGATGTATATTTAAGTTGTTGCGTATGAACTTAAATCTATCTTCAGCCAGGGGTTTTGTGAATATATTTGCCCATTGATGCTCTGTGTCAATGAACTGAATATCAAAAACACCTTTCTGAACATAGTCTCTAATGAAATGATGTTTGATTTCTATATGCTTTGCCCTAGAATGTTGAATGGGATTTTTGGATAAATTAATTGCACTGGTATTATCACAAAGAACAGGTATAGCAGAGATAGGAATATTAAAATCCTCAAGCTGATACTTAACCCATAGCAGTTGTGAACAACAACTGGCTGCTGATATATACTCTGCTTCTACTATTGATAAAGCAATGGTGCTTTGCCTTTTGCTTTACCAGCTGATCATGTTATTTCCAAAGAAATGACATCCTCCATTGGTGCTCTTTCTTTCTATTCTATCTCCAGCAAAGTCAGCATCACAGTATCCTATTAACCTTCAATCTTTTCTCCTCTTATAGCATAGACCAAGATTAGTAGTATCTCTTAGATATCTAAAAATTCTTTTAACAACTTTGTAATGAGTAATTCTTGGATCTGATTGAAATCTAGCACAAAGACAAACGAACATTATGTCAGGTCTGCTTGCTGTTAGATACAACAAAGAGCCAATCATTCATTTGTACAAAGTTTGATTCACTGGTTCTTCTTTGTCATCTTTGCTCAAAGATGCAGAGGGATGCATAGGAGTTGACATGGGTTTGCAGTCACTCATGTTGAACTTCTTAAGTATTTCTTTTGTATATTTTTCTTGATGGATCCATATACAATCAAAATCTTGCTTAATTTGAAGTCCCAGGAAAATTTTAGTTCTCCCATTAAACTCATTTCAATTCTGATTGCATCAACTCAGAAAACTCCTTGCACAGAGAAGAATCAGTTGAACCAAATATAATGTCATCAACATATATCTGGACAAGTATAAAATCTTTGTTAGACTGTTTTCTGAAAAGGGTGGTATCTACTTTTCCTCTTTCAAAACCATTTTTGATAAGAAACTGCTCAGTCTGTCATACCATGCTCTTAGAGCTTGTTTCAGACCATAAAGAGCCTTTTTCAATTTGAAAATGATAAGGAAAAGCAGTGTCTTCAAAACCAGGGGGTTGTCTAACAAAAACTTCTTCTTCAATGAAACCATTGAGGAAGGCACTTTTGACATCCATTTGATATAGTTTGATGCCATTATTTACAGCATAAGAGAAAGAATCCTAATTGCTTCTAATCTAGCAACAGGGGCAAAGGTTTCAGTGAAGTCAATACCTTCTTGTTGATTGTACCCTTGAGCCACCAATCTTGTTTGTTTCTGAAGACACATTTGTTAGACACTCTTTTCTGTATTTTTTTTCCTTCTTCAGACAGCTTGTTTCTGAACACCCATTTGGTTCCAATAATTGTTTTCCCATGGGGTTTAGGAACAAGTGTCCAGACATCACTCCTAGCAAATTGGTTTAGCTCCTCTTGCATGGCTAGAATCCACCCTTCATCATGCAGAGCTTCATCAATGTTCTTTGGCTCAATTTCAGACAGGAGAGCAAGAGAATTCAGATTCTTGAATTTTGATCTTGTCTTAACTCCTTCTGAAGTGCTGCCAATGATTTGCTCTTTTGGATGATGTGATTTGTATCTCCAGTCAGGTTTCTGAGGTGATATCAAATCAGTCTGAGACTCAACATTGGTCTGAAGAGGTTCAGTGACAGATGGTGCTTCAGACACCTGTTCATCCTTGATGTTGTCATGATTATTCAGCTCCATTCCTGCAAAGTCATCTTCTAGATCTGATAATTCCCTATCAGTCTCTTTCTTGTCATTAAATTTAACATGGATTGATTCCTCTACAGTTAAAGTTCTAGAGTTATATACTCTATAGGCTTTAGATGTTTCAGAATATCCTATGAAAATTCCATTGTCAGATTTTGCATCAAATTTTCCAAGATCATCCTTGGTGTTGAGTATAAAACAATCACAACCAAAGGTGTGGAAATATGATATGTTGGGTTTTCTTCCCTTCCACAATTCATAAGGAGTCTTTTTCAGAATTGGTCTTACCAATATTCTGTTTTGAAGGTAGCAAGTTGTGTTAATAGCTTCTGCCCAGAAAGATCTTGGTAGATTGCATGAGTTGAGCATGGTTCTTCCCATTTCTTGCAAGCTTCGTTCTTTCTCTCAACAACCCCATTTTGCTGAGGTGTTCTTGCCACAGAGAAATTGTGTGAGATCTCATTCTCATCACAGAACAGTTGAAAGTTTGCATTCTCAAACTCTCCACCATGATCACTTCTGATAACAGATATACATAATCCTTTTTCATTCTGTACCTTCTTGCAGAATATTGTGAAATTCCTGAAAGTCTCATCCTTGCTTCTTAGGAATAACACCCATGTGAATCTAGAATAGTCATCAACAATGACCAAACCATATTTCTTACCACTAATGCTTTCTGTTCTAATAGGACCAAACAAGTCAATATAACAATTCTAAAGGTCTTCTAGTGGAAACAACATCCTTACTCTGAAAAGAGTGTCTTGTTTGTTTTCCTTTCAGACAGCTTTCACATAAAATGTCAGATTTGTAAGAAAGCTTGGGCAGTCCTTTAACAAGGTTGTGTTTTGCTAACTTTGAGATCAATCTCAAGCTGGCATGCCCAAGTCTTTGGTGCCAAATCTGTTTTTCATCTTCAACAGAGAGAAAACATTTTACATTTTGACTTGCCAAATCCTCTAGATCAATTTTGTACACATTGCTGTGTCTCTTAGCAGTAAAAAGAATTTGATCACGAGAGTCTTTGACTATACATCCTTCTTTAGTAAAGGAAACCACATATCCACTGTCACACAATTGACTTATGCTCAGTAGATTGTGCTGAAGTCCCTCTACTAGAAGAACATTCTTAATAAGGGATAGAGGAGACATACCTACAGTCCCTATTCCTGTGATCTTCCCTTGCTGATTTCCACCAAAGGTGACCACACCTCCTGCTCTGGGCCTAAGGTTTTGGAACAAAGACCTTTCTCCTGTCATGTGTCGCGAGCACCCACTGTCCAGGTACATTTGTGGGGTCTCCTTTGTCCTGTTAAACAATCTGCAACAGGAATGATCAAGTTCTTAGGTACCCATATTCTTTTGGGTCCTTTCTTGTTAGATTTGGGTTTTGCTTTTCCCTTGTGTTTACACTGAGCACATTGTGTCCAGGCTTGCCACAGTGAGAACACCCAATAGCTTTCTTTTGCCTTTAGTAAAATTTTTGAAAATATGAGGTTCAGAGGTATCATGATCACAAAAGCCTAATCCACTTTTGTCAAGGGGATCCCTTTGATTGCCAAGCAACTGTTAAGGTTTTCTGTTCCTTTGACAAATTTAGCTAAGTCTTTTGTCAGTTCCTCAACTTGTTTCTGAAGTTTTTTGTTTTCTTCAGAGACAGTTTGTGAACTCTGCTTTCAGTCACAAGAATTCTCTCCTTGAGCATAATATTTTCTATCTCAAGAGCCTCATATTTACTGCACATTTCTGTGTGGGCCTTGGACAGATTCTTATACTCTTGGAAGAGTTCCTTGGAACTTTCCATCAGGTCATCATACATCTCTTGAAGAGTTAAGGGAAATACCTCAGATTCTGAGCTATCTGATGAGGGCAGGCTAGCCATGAGACACAGGTTGGCCTCTTCTGAAGTATCTTCCTCTTCTTCTGAGGTAGACTCATCAAGATCCTCCCATGTTGCCATCAGACCCTTCTTCTTCTTGAAGAATTTCTTCTTTTTGAAGTTGTTCTTCTTCAGTCTTGGACATTCAGCCTTCATATGACCTGGCTGTTTACACTCATAGCATATAATTTTGTCATTTTGAGAATCCTTACCTGACTTACCTGATTTAAGGTTGAGGGTTGGTTCTTTCTAAACTTTCCTCTGTTCTGCAGCATCCTCTTGATTTTCCTGCTGAGAAGAGCAAGATCATCATCTTCTGAGCTATCTCCAGAATCTTCATCTGCTTCTGAAGTTTCCCAGCTTGCATGGCTTTAATGCTGCCATGCCTAGGGTGTTTGGCTTTGGAGTTTAATGCCAGAGATTTCTTCTTGATGTCATCTTCCCCAAGTTCAAGCTCATGAACTTTGAGAGATCCCAACAGTTCTTCCATTCTAAGAGAGTTTAAGTCTCTGGCCTCTTGAATGGCTGTAACTTTGGGTCTCCAGGACTTTGGCAAACTTCTCAGAATCTTTCTATTATTGTCTCCAGATTCAAAAGTTCTACCTAAAGACCTGAGTCCATTAGTTATAGTCTGAAACCTCCCAAACATTTGATCTATGGTTTCAGATTCTTCCATCTTGAACATCTCATATTGATGTATAAGCATGCTGATTTTGGATTGCTTGACAGTCCAGTCCCTTCATGGGCGGCTGCAAGTGTATCCCAAATCTCCTTGGCAGATGAACATCCATGAACCTTCTCATACTCTATTTGTTCAGAGAACATATCAAATAGAGTTTGGCTTTAGCATTTAACTGAACTCTAGCCTTCTGCTCTAAGGTCCATTCAGCCTTAGGTATTGGCACTCTGATGTTATGTATAGGCACATAGTCTCCATCAGTGACCACATCCCAAACATCAATGTTGTTGCTCTCAATGAACAACTTCATACGATCCCTCCAATAGTGGTAGTCCACTCCATTGAATGCTGGGGGTCTTGATAGAGGCTCCTTCAGTGATGTACTGTCTGTTGTTGGAAGCTTCCATCTGGATCTTTAATCCTCAAACACTTGTAAGGTGCTCAACCCTGAGTTGAGCTCTGATACCAACTGTAGAAACACAGGGAAACACTAGAAGGGGGTTGAATAGTGTTTCTTAATAATTTATGGAAGCTTTTCGCAAACGGTTAAGTTTACAAAGTTTCAGACAGGTTTAAGAGGCTGTCTGAAGTTTCTTAAGAAGCTTCTGAAAAGATCTTTAAAAGGTTTCTTGCTTTTTAAAATTATCAGAACAGTTTTCAACACCCTTTGGTTAGTATAAATAAATTGACAAGAGATAAGGGATAGAAAACTTAGCCAAGGAATTTATCCTGGTTCACTCACTACCACTGTGAGCTACGTCCAGTCCCAATGCCAACTAGCACTTGGATTTTCTCTTAATCTTCACCATGATTACAAGTATTCTTTTACAGTCAAGCCTCTTCAGGCTCTACAACCAAGTATTCTTTTACAGACAAGCCTCTTCAGGCTCTACAACCAAGTATTCTTTTACAGACAAGCCTCTTCAGGCTCTACAACCAAGTATTCTTTTACAGACAAGCCTCTCCAGGCTCAAAGATAATTTTTACAAAGAGATATGTCTAAGCTTTTAAACTACACAAGTTTGAAGCTTAAACAGATACGATGTACAATAAAAACTAGGTATGCTCAGGATATACAAATGATGTACAATGAATATGAAATCAGAGTGTTTTTACAGAGAAAAACTTGCAGCGTGATTTCTCTTAGACTTTCTTGTATATGTCACTCTCTTGATGGTCTTCATGAAGGGCTATTTATAACCAATCTTCAATCCGTTGAAATACCACCGTTTAGAGATAGCATTAAATGCTATTTAATCCGTTGTGAGACATGCTTCTGAGAGTTCTGATTTTTCTGACACAGTACAAGGTTGTTGCTGCCATAAAGCTGCCACTGTTGTTGCTGCAAAGGCTGCGTTGCAGGGATTTCCTCAATGGTGTATGAAATTCAAATATACCAGGAAAGGTCTCTGTGTTCCTTGCCATAAATATGTTTGAAAAGGTACGTGCAGCAAGAACGCTTGACTCAGCAGAATTTCAGAGATGTCTTCACATACTTCAGCAAAGAGTGCCACGTCATTAATGAGACTTCAGACGGCTTCAACACTTCAGACGGGTTGCGCACTTCAGACACTTCAACACTTCAAACAGGTTGAACCTTCAGAAGGCTTTTCCACTTTAGACAGTCTTTATAAGTTCAGAATGGCTTGCTGAAGTCATAGATAAGTCATTAAACATTTATGTATTTATGATAAGTATTTTAACCCAAATTTGTTAAGCATTAAAACTTGAGAAGTGAGCTATCTAAAACATCATAATTTACCTTATGATATTTTTGAGACTCAACACCACTATCAAAGTACCATTCTTGATCATGGATGTGTTTAGAAAAGCAATGAAGGCAATATGATTCTGGTTTGAAAATATGTCTTGGGCGGTCTCCTCAGGAGGATGATCAATATAATTTTTGTCAAAGCGATAAAAGCAATTGATAACCACATAACATATATTTCCACACACTTGGAACACATATGTTTATCTTCGAAGATTCTACCTTTACCTCTACATCCTCTCTAGTTGGTTTCTCTTTAGCCTCTCTTAAAAGGAATTGTATTTTAATCTTATTGCAACATTGGTAGAAGGGCTGATGGTTAATTTTAAAAAATTGTTTAGTTGTTCTATCTTACTATTTTCAAAGGCTAGCAGTTGAGCATTTAAATCCATTTGTGAGAGAATTGAACAACTATAGCATTATCTTCACTGTCAAGCCAGAAAAGCTTGTACTATGAGGTCAAAATTAAGTTGAAAATGGCGATTCTAGTAAGATTTAAATTATCAACCTCATTTTGATCAAGTAGTCTTCCATTTTTTTAGATTCTTTTTTGGGTGTTGTGGAATTCAAACTACATGTAGCTACATCATCATCACCACCATCAATAATATTATTATTATTATTATTATTATTATTATTATTATTATTATTAACCGTATGAAGAAACACGATTTCTTGAAAAGACATTATTCATAGAGTAATGTTTTTCATACAACAAAAAATATACAACTCATACAACATATTTTTACTCTCTATATCTCTCCATCATATCACCTATCACATCCCACATTTCTCTCTCTTATTTCTATTTTCTATTTTATCTTTTTATGTTGTATTATTGTAGGGGTGTATGAGAAACATTACTCTTATTCATAACATAAAGGATATACGAGAAAAACAAAGATCACACTTTTCCATTGAAATAATGTAACATGATAAATATTATTGAATCCATATAGGATATGTTGTTTTTTTTCTAATATGTACCCATGAAAAAAGGTGCAACCTTACACTAATTCAATAAAATAAAATAAGACCGTCAGATTTAACATTTGTTTAATGAATGGTAGCTAGAGATTAAAGTTCTTCAATCGGTGAACTATGTGGGGAACTAGTTACCCATTATATATTTTGCTAATTGCCCCCCTTAAATAAAAAACACTTTGGCCTAAGTGGAGTAGTTGAATTGCCGATGAGATTAATTACAATGTATAGAATGGAACAAGAGTTTATCCAGATGTTTTTGTTGATGCTGCTCCCAGGTTATTTGTTATTGATTTTAGCGTATATATAGAGAACTTTTTTCTCTTTACAATGAGATGCTTTTTTTTTCAACAAGTATATAGGTTGAACAAAGTCTCAAACGTGAAAATTTTAGTTAGATGGGTAAAGTCTAACTTGCAAATTAAAAGATTTATTGCTTATATGAACTATTAATCCTAAAATATGGATTATTTGGTTAAATAACTCCCTACAACAATTAAAAAAACAGGTGTAAAATTACACCCTTTTTTCATCAATACATATTAAACAGACCCAAATATGTTGTCTATTAGTAATTATGTACCATTTTCCAAAACTAGAATATTTAATCCTAAACCACTTATAAAATGAATCTATGTGCTATCATTACAGGAAAGATTTAGTTATGTTAAAGTTTAAGTGCACTCTAAAAAATGGAGTTATAATATATTATCAATTAAAAAATTAATACAATAAATTTTAATATATATAGTTTCATGATTTATATACATAAATTTCAACCCATATTATTTTAATATAATTTCATGATTTATATGCATAAATTCCGTAAAAAAATACATAAATTTCAACCATATAATAATAAAATGAGTAAATATTATTTTAATGAATAAAGTGGGATTTGCCTCATTTAAATTCAATAATTGATTTAGACGGAAGAGAGTGAGACATTTCAATCATTGAAAAACTTGAGGAAACAAATATTTTAACAAATCTGTGATATATGCATGATTTATTAATTATATGTGCAGCTAATATCAATGAGAGTGTTGAAATACACTATTTAACACATAATTCTTTACCACTCTTTGTGATGGTTGAAATTCACACGAGTAATATTAAATTATATAGATCCTACTTTTAATGTGATAAGATTCATGTGACTTTAACCAATCACATGTATAAAGTGTGTTAAAAAGAGGGCATGTGTTTTAACATTTTTCATTATTATTAGTTATTACTAATTTTTTTAGGTAGTTTTGATTACTAAAGATTTTCTTGTTCCAATTAAGTTCTCATAATTTTTTAATTAAATAAATGTGATTCTTCCATTAATGCCCCATCCATGCTAACAAATTGAATTACGTTGATGATGATTTTTGACATGATAATTAAGAGTATGTCAAGACTGATTTTCCAAAAATGACATCCACGTCATCACTCAATAAGTAATTAAATGTGAAGTTACTATATCAGTATATTCAATCTAAAATGTTATTAAAATTGCCGTAAAAAAAATCTAAAATGTTATTAAAATTGGATGATATATAAATATATATAAATATATATATATATATAAATAATTGGCAATTTTTCATGTGGTAAGAAAAAGGAACATTATTTTACCAACATTCTGAAAATTGACATTCACGTGTCACTCAATTTTATTAGCAGTTAGATAGACATAATGATAAGATCACATTACTTGATTAAAAAAGTATGAGAACTTATATATCTAAAAAGGTATACAAGGAATTTGAGAAAAAAAATACAAAAACCAAAATTATGTATTTATAAAATTCCATGTACGTACTAAAAATATAACTAAACTTTTTCTTTTATCAATGACCTTAAGTGAATGTTTATTTAGAGAATTCAAATATATATGATAAAGTGATAAATACATTTTAAAAAATTAGTCAAATTAAAAATAGTTAGAAGTGATCTAATATGACTTTCAGCAAGTAGGGCAAATTAATCACTAGCCAATTAGGATAAATTATGAGCTACGTGTGAATGCAGGCTAGCCTAGCTGAATGAGTGGAGGATTATGCTATACCGGTGCGCGCATGCTTTTCAAATGAATCAATATTTAGCACATATATAGCTTAGAGGATGCTATATATATATTATCTATATGGATATTTAATTTATCATATGGATATTCAAGCCGCGCGCAAAATCTTTGCAGTTATCATTTGCCTTCCCACTTAGAACAAAACAAAAGATCTACATTCATTTTTACTTTTTATGATCTTTTTCTCTACTACAACCTCTCTCAGACGCACACCTATATGTACCATCATCAAGTTGATTAGCTAGAAGCCATTATTAATATCCCCTAGATTCGTAATGCATGTTATATATATATACCATTTCAGCAATCATAGCTAAAATCATGATTTGATGTTTGTGGAGAAGGGCGGTTCAAATCACCTGATCAATTCACCTTTGAAAGAGGAAAAAGGAAAAGAAAATGAGAAGGGGATGATTTGAGAAGAAACAAGAGGCACACGCGTGTTTCTTTGCAGTGGCATATGGGATTTGCCCCCTCCATTTCATTCCCTTATTCCACATCATACCACTTTAATTTGATGCATACTCTGTTTTTTTATTAACACTTTGATGCATCTCTATGTATATCTCTCTCTGCCGATTTAACAGTACGTACTGGCAGAGCCATGATTGAGATCTACCTATATGTATGGTTTTTCTCAAGGTTTGAATATTATGTATGGAAATTTTTTCATATATGCCAATTTCAACATATATTGTGATTTTCCCGTATTCAAATAGGATTACGTAAACATGTATATAAGTTTAATTACATTTTTTCTTTAGTTTGAATTATATATATGAATTGGGGTAATTCAAGGTTTTTTAACAAATCAAGTTCCTCTATTTTAAAAAATAAATAACTTTGGTCCCTTCATCAATTATCTTATACCAACACTAAAGCTCTCAATTTCAATCAAAATATTTTGGTACTTACGATAGATTTTGATATATGAAGTAATTTTAAAGTTTAAAAGTAAAAAATTAATAGAAATTTAATAAAATTTAAAGGATTTTATATGTTGTAGAATCAGGGCTTAAAGAAAAAAAAATGAGTATTTTCAAATTTAGGTGAAATTTAATATTTGATTTGCGAAGTTTAAGAAAATTTAAAATAATTTAATCAATTAATTTATAAAAATTATTGAGTAGAAAGTGAGTAATTTAAAGTAATTAAGTAGAAAACAATATAAGACCAAATTTCCTTAATTTAAAAATGAAGGGATTTAATTTGCTCAAAAAAAGTTGAGAGACTAATATTATATATGGGTGAAATTAAATGAACCAAAAGTGTAATTAAGCATGCACTTTAAAAAGAGGACACGTAAATTAATTAAGGAAGGGTAACATTCTCCCATTATGTGTAAGACCACATTTATCCTTCATGTGAAACAATCTTGTTTGAGTCGGATAGGAACCTCTATGGGCGGCAGGAACTATCCCTTCGAGAATTATATACCCAGGGCTCAAACTTAATGAGATCACTATTAAGTTGGAAAAACCCCTTTCCGGATGATGCACTTGCAAATATACAAAAGTCCCTTTAAATAACACAGGTAATCACTCACAATACACTTATTAATTTCTGGAATTCTATTTGTGTCATACATCTTATTAATTTGTGGACTTCTATTTGTGTCAATATTGTTAACATTTAATGCATGGGATATTACCCTTTATAATGCCTTGAAGATTTATATATACCTAACGCACTCCACATAGTATACCATATATTCTTTAATTCCTCTTAGCTTCACCAATTTTACAACAAATTAACAATTAACAATATATACCCCCGGTGCACCATGTTGATTATATAGCCTCTAGCTGATTGTCAACAGCTACTGCTGCTTTCCTTGTCGATCGATATCTTCTTTCTATGTATTAATAATTACACTATTGGAAGCCTAGCTGTAAAATATTTTTTAAATTACACTCTAAATAAATACCCAGGATAAGGACCAAATTGCATCTTTTTCAGTAATGCTGTTTTTAAACTGCCTACTTGCAATAGTTTTTCTTTTATTTTTATTCTCCCTTTTCTTTTCTCATCTCTAATATAAAATGCAACGTTACAAGGGAAGTGTCGCTGATTAATTTTAATGATCTCAAGTCCTCATCACAAAGTCGTTACTCTGATATCACTAGTTGATTAATGATAACCCCATCATGTAGATAATGTAAATAATATGAGTTACACTGAGAAAAAGAAAAGTGTAGTGCAGGTCATGCAATAAGCTTCTATTGGCTCCGTCATATGCATTATTAAAGAAAGTGGGTGTGTGTGGTGTTTTTTTAAGCCACTATATAAATGACTGAGATCTCCACGAAACCTATATATCATATGGATGTAACCCATGTGTTTGTTTGGAATTTATATTCTTCATGCGTGTAAGGGCTTTATACGGATATATGGGTATATGCAGGAGCTGGACATGCTTACGTGTCACGCGTTTAGGCTGATTTGGGACATGCGTGTAATCTAACCAGTGCCTAAGAGAGAAGACATATGTAAAGGCAAAGCCATATATAATGCTTTGAATTTTAGGATAGGAATTTTATAGATAGATTTACTATGATTGAAATAGCAAAAAGATTCTATGATATTATACGCATATGGAAGACCCATGTATATATATATATATTTTGCTTTGGATTTATGTGATGGGAATTTTATAGATATATAGATTACTATGATTGACCTAGGAAAAAGATTCTATATAATTTCTTTTTTTTGTGACGAGATTCTATGATATTAATTATATCATCCTCACAAACACATGGAAGGAATATTCTAGTTGTCGATCAAGGGGACGTACTATATATTAATTATGGTGTGTTTGGTTTATATTTTTTAAATATGAATCCGGGTAGAATTTATTTTTAACGGGATTTGTTCGGATTTACGTTTAAAATAACGTGATTTTTGGGTAAACTAACACACAAAATGAAGATAGGATGTAAATTTTGGTTTACCCTATTCACTAAAAATTATTCCATTGGCAATAATTAAAAGAATTTAGTAATTTCATAATTTATTATAAATAATATATATGTATCTTATTATAATCACAATTGTAAATTTTTTCAATCAATAATTACTTTATAATTTAACCTATAAAGTGCACTCTTACACTTTAAAGAGCTCAATCCAATTTTAAAAAGGGTCATGGGAAATATCAAAATATAAGGATAAATCACACTCCTTTCGATTCTTAAATTATACAACTTTTCTCATAAATTTTAAAAATTACACCCCTTCTCAAAAGAAGAATAAACACATATTTTAATCATTATAATATAAATGAATTTCTAATAGTCATTTTCCCCTTGTGTAATTCTTGGTATCATTCGGAGCTATTTAATTAGGAACCCGTACTATACCATTTGGGTGTTTTAGGAGATGAAATAAGATGCTGCATGAAAGTTTGAAAAACTGAGATAGAATAGTTATTTAAACTTTATTTGTTAAATTTCTAATTCAATAATGACTGTTTAAAATTAGTTGTTGATATTTTAAGGTTGTGGAGAATAGAAAAATTTAATATTTGTTAGAGGCTCATTGATCACAATTCTCACTACCGTATGAAAAATTCGTTTATATTAAAACCAATTAAAATTAGCATAATCCATTTCTTAAATAAGATAATATTATTTTTAAAATTAAAAGAAAATGGTGTAATTTAAACATCTATAAAGGAAAGAAAGTATAATTTACTTAACTATTGCCCTACATGCAATCCATTGCCCTACACCTTACAGTAAAAAAAAATTATCTTTTAATTCCTTAACTATTACTCTATTAGCATTTCCTTATTTTTAATTTTTAGAAAAATAAGGTTAATCAACTAGTTTCTGGATGCCCTTGTAAAAAAAAGGCTATTAACTAGGGAATAATGCTTCAGTTCCTTATATCAACACCTTACTGTATCATATAATAAATAATTCATATAAAACATCTTTTTATTTATATTTCTCCTTATCACATCAATTATATCGTATACTTCTAATTTTTACGGTATTTCTCTCTTAATGTACTATTTGGAATTTCTCATTAAAAAATGTATAAAGATATATAAAACACGTAATACATAATTTTTATTGTTAGAACACAAAAACTAAACCCTAAACCAAACACAACTGTTTGTACCTCTTAACACAATTGTTTGTAGAGTTAGAAACGTCACGTTCCAATGCTAAACCAAATACACCTTAAACTAAATGAGGGATGACGTAGTAATATTTCTTGTAGATTTTTCTATGAATTTTCCTTCAAATTTTCCTACAGATATCAAAATTGAAAGAAAATTTGTATAGTTTCTAAAATTTGCCAAAAATTTACTATAGATTTTTTTATAACAAAGCAAAGAATTTTATAGCAGCATTTTTATTTAAAAAATTCGTAGTTTTTTTTGGAAATTTACTACACATAAATTTTCTAGAGAAAAAAATCGTAAGAAATTTGTTATAATTTTTACCCGGAGAAAGTCGTAGTGGAGCTGTAAAAATGACTTAACAGAGTACGGTTAATAAGGAGGACTAAAAGCATGTGATTTTGAAAAATGGAGGACCAAAACCAATGAAAAAAATAATTAGGGACCAAAAACTAAATTTCATGATATTTTGAGAGACCAAAAATATATTTAACCCCTTTTTTATAGAGCACATGATATATGATTATATGTAAGGTTATCAGTATTTCTTTAATTTTTCTTTATAACTTTTTCAATTTTCTTTATAAAAATATTTACAAGGATTTTATTTTCTCGACGTGGATTAATTTTCATCAACTGGATCAAAACTATAGACAAGTATATACAAAATTTTGTATTACTTTTTGTGTTTTATTTAATTTGTGCTGTGGAAATTTAAACGGTCGAGATATCATCCAATTTTTTTTAAACTGGAGAGGATCTAGTGAAGGGAATCAAGCATGTGGTCAAGGTGCAGCGAAATAAATGGATTCCCTCCCTTGTTCTAATCGTTAATGCGAAAACACGAATTAAGGCATAAAAGGCATGAAACATAATGACATACCTTTTTCGGATTGCAAACGAGGCAATAGCAAGCCACGTCTCTAGAGGTGTCCACGCCAACAGCCGAACTAGGAAACCCTCCTCAACTCTGCTAATAGCGTTTAGAGAGTAAGAGCGACTGCTCGTGTGTCTAGGGTAATGCATCTTATGCTATATTTATAGAGTGGTGGCTAGGGTTTTTACCCCTCAATCTATTAACCCTAAGATATATGGGTCTGGTCCATTATGCTATAATTCTAATCAAATTAGAATTATTATCTTTCCTAGCGGCTTGTTGTATGCGTGTGACCCAATGGACTTTTAATATATATTTGGTTATGATATTAAAACAAAACCCTTTTTATATTTAATATCATAAATAGTGAGCGACATCTAGCAATGCATCACTACTACCAAAATATTTAGATTGTCAACAACTTTGACGAATCCTATTTTATGATAATAATTTATATGATCTGTCCCTTTGTCCAAATATCTAATTGAACCCAAGGGCATGGTATGTGTCATCCTTGTATAGTTCAATTTATGTTTTCTTGATGCCCAAGTAGACTATACAGAAAATAAACATCTCATGTTTATCCTCCTGAGCATGGCCATGCATTTTGTAGTCTAACTTTATCAAGAGGCCTACAGATATAACTCCTGTTACATAGGAGTGATAAATCTCATCCAGGTCACTCACATTCCACCACATAATTTATTATATGTCCAAAAACCAACTTTATGATCACCTTGTTACATGCAACGTTTGATGATATTTAAAGCATATAATTCCTTATGTAGGAATCGTAGTGATTTCAGGTCAAAGGACTTCATATAATATTTATCAATTTAAGAAACGTTCATGACACTTATGTAACAACCATGCAACGTTCTTAAGGTGGGTCAGGTCCAGTACATCATTACTCTTAATATGTACTTATATGAGCACATAATATCTCATATCTATGATCCGTGAGATGTGATCATCAATAAACTCACATACTAGTCTAAATGCATCTTTTGTCCTAAGAAGATGCTCGACCAGGGACCCTTTTAAGAATAGTTCTTCATAAGATCTCACGATCAAGTTATCTACTTGATTCTTATGAAGTTTAAGTTTACTATTCTAAGGACATTTATTATATTCTAAAAGAATTAATAAAATTGAATTTCCTTCATAAAATAATATGATACAAGTGATGGATGTTCAAAACATATAGGTCTCTAGTGCACAAACTAACATCTAATCCATCTGCCAAAACATTAGTAGCCGTCTCATTAGAATATTTGTTGTCAAATGACATAGCAGGTACCAAACAGTGGTTGGTTGCAGTATAAGTGAACTGTGATTCCAGGTGAATTTTACCTACAACATCGGGGGTTCGAATCTTGGAGTCGCCACTCTTGGGAGGGCTTTACCTAACCACCACCCCAACCTGAGGGTTAAACCTGTGACACCCTTCTACCCCAACCTCTAATACAATCATCAAATTGAAATATAAGGAAAAGTTGTAGTCCACATCGGGGAAAAAGGTTCACAATTCTCTCTTTAAACAACTATTTGAATCCAAAATCAACTCAATGTAAACAAAAGGTAAAATCAACGATTTTCAAAAATTAAAATATTAAAATATCAACTTCATAAAAATCTCTCTTGGACATACAAGGCGCTTAAAATAGTTTTCATCTATTTCTACTCAATAACATAATAAAGTAAACCCTATTACTAATGCCCTGATGTCACGCGTATCAGAGCGGAACCCCTTCAATTCAATATTCGGCACATTGCGTTCCATCTTCATTACCTATAAAATAACCATAGAGAGTACGGTGAGGAAAAGAACACATACTCATACATACATGCAGAAGGCTACCCTATCCTCACCCAACACATAGTCATAATCATTAACTTCATCACATAATCATCATCAATAATCTCATCACATAATCATCATCATTCACCTCATCATATAATCATCATCAATAATCTCATCACATAATCATCATCAATAATCTAATCACATACTCTTTTACACTTTACGCATATAAGTTCCTCATAGTTACAAATTCACATTCTAACACAATTATAAAATGTCATGAATGCTCACTCTATGCTCATGCACAAAACTCTTCCTAAGGATCATGATTCGGAACTACGCACAATGGGCGCACCTCATCAATATCCCTAGTTGTTACCAATGATGGCCCTACCGTTAACGCCCACTTGGCAGATAGGTTGCACAGTTATACACCCCCTTGGGCTCGTGCAAAGACATTCGCCCCTTGTCATCATCACCCACCCCTTATGGGCTAGATGACTAGCATAAAAAACACTCCCCCTTAGAGTAATGCATCGAATGTCCCCCATCATGGTCGTCACCCTACTCGTCGTCCCCCCTTAGGACTAGGGCATATGCTAGCCACGTCTGGCTTATGCATCACACACATCTCATCTCAAATGTTATGCTCAATGCAATCATCATCATACCTCTTATCTCTCTCACACAATCTCAATGCTCAATGCATCATCATCAATTCACAAATACCTCATACAATCTCTATTATTATAATCACACCACATCACATAACAATTATTATAAACATAGGATATCACATAAGATATTCACATCACAATACTCATATCACAATTAATACACTCTATGCATCCAATTTAATTTCATCAATAAAAACCCCAAATATACAGCTACAGTTCGAACTAAATATCTCCCAACCCAGACTTCGTATCAACGATCCCACCGTTCAGAATGAAGAACCAGATGTTCCGAACCAGCTGTCAAAAGTTTAGCCCAATCCAACGGTGAACGAATCTAAAGTTGCTGTTTTACAGTCACAGCTCTGTGTAAAAACGGGAATAATTTTCCTCTTGTGCGAACTAAATATCTCCCAACCCAGATTTCGTATCAACGATCCAACGGTTCAGCATGAAGAACCAGACGTTCCGAACCAGCTGTCAAAATTTCAGCCCGATCCAACGGTGAAAGAATTTGCAGTCGTTGTTTTACAGTTGTTGCTCTGTGTAAAAATGGGAATGACTTTCCTCTACCCTCTTCTTCAACCCCTACTCAAATCCTCAAGTTCCTAATTCAATTAAACTTGTTTTTACCGATTAAATTCACTGAAAACATCAATTATTTCAACGGATTACAGTTAATTCAACAATCGTTCAATTATGAATCTCACCCCCAAATCCTAATTTGATCTCTTTTTCGATAGTCTCGCTACCATCACTCAATTCATCAATAATATCACGTTTATATATCAAATCAATCACATTCCAAACACACAATACATGATTCACAGATAAATTCTCGAATTTATAATTCTTAGAGGATCTTATGGTTGCCCATCACTACCCAAACACCCCAACATACACATATAATTAGCACCCTTAACCCCCTACCTTAAAGTTGACGATTAAGAAACGAATGACATCACTCCATTGATGATCTACTCTGCTACACCTTCCTCTTGTGAAGTTACTTCTCTCCTCCTATGGTTTGGTTATCTGACGTTTGAAAACTAATAAGGTGAACTAGATAACCCTCCCCCTATTTAAATATCTAACTGAGTTGGGCCTATTCCAACCCACCCGTTACCCTTTTTAATTAAATAATACCTTTTTCTGAAACATAATAATAATATATTATTATTATTATTATTTCTTCATAAATCTTATTTTATTTTATTTATTCCTTTATTTTAGGAATTATTAGGATGTTACGGAATCCTTATCTATCTACATTCAAATTTAAATTCAAATCTTATAATTAAACTTTATCCTAAATTGTATTGATTCTTATCTTTAATCCTTGTGATCTCATTATTCCTATTTTAAAATTTGATCCTAATTTAAAATACTAAACCATATCTCTCTCGTAAGATTATCCTTATTAATCTTGATATTATTATATTAATATAATAATTACTATACTTATAACCATTAATTTTAATTGCAATCTTAATAATATGATTTATCTCCTAATAGTTTTATTATTATATTCAATATAATCAAATTTGATTAAGATCTTAATAATTAATAATCTGATGTCTCTCCTAATATTTATAATATTATATTATTATTATATCATAAATACGATCATATTAATATTTACTATTATTATTATAAAACTTCTATTTTTACAACTAACGTCATCGGAATATAATTATATATATTTTATAATTCTAGATTTCTAAATTTGAGGATGTTACAAAACCCACAACTATGCAGACCAAATGACATAGCAACTAACATCAATAGTCGTGTCATTAGAGTTGTAAATGAGCTAAGTTATTCGTGAACTGTTTGAGCCCAACTCGTTAAATGTTCGATCAAACCCGTTTGTTTAATTAAACAAACAAACCTAAACTTAAATTTGGGCTCGATTATTTAAATGGGTCAAGTTCAAGCTTTATAACCTTGACATTAATGGTTCGTGAATAACTCGCTTATAATATATATATATATAATTAATATAAATAATGAAAGTAAAGTATAATTAGTAAAAAAAAAATATAAAAGAAAACATAAGGTTATGAGTTTATTTTTTAAATAAATAATAAATTAAAAGAATTACTTTATATATATATATAAATAAATATTGAAATATTTCTTATATTAGTCAGGAAGTTGCGTATTAAATTTCAAAAAATATAATATTTTAGAATTTAATTATACATACAATATATTAGGAAAATATTTTAATTTTTATAATATCATTTAATTTAATATTAAAATATTTATTAAATACTAAATTCATAAACTTTAAAAATAATTTAAATAAATTTTTCTTAGAAAACTGTGACACCCTTCTACTCCAACTCTTATATAATCAACGAAGCGGAAAACTTAGGAAAATAACGAATCACATTGGATAAAAAGGTTCACATTTCAACTCAATTAAAACCTCAATTCTTTTCAAAATCAACTTATTCAAAATAGAAGTTGGAGTCAAAAGGTTTTCAAAGTAAATAAAATATTACTACCTCAAAAGTTAACAGTAAAACGTCATTCTTAGCCCTATAAGACACTTAAAACCGTTTACAAAAATCTCTCCAAAATAGAAATATATAATAAAACTCCCACTACTAAGCCCTGATATCACATGTATCAGAACGACACCCATCAACTCAATACTCGGCACCTGAGGTGCCATCGTCATCACCTGTAAATAATAACCACAGATAGAAACGGTGAGGAAAAGAATATCAACTCATACATGCACATAGAGGCTACCCCATCCTCACCCACACATAGCACAACATCATGTTCATCATATAATCATTCATCAAATACACATCACATAATATTCATCAATAAATTATCACATGACACTCATCAATATACTCATCATAATTATATAAGTCACACATAATAGTTCACCAAGAAAACACATCCTCTATTCTTAACACATAATATTCACGTCGTCATTAATACTCATATCATCATAACAACAATCAATTTTCATCATTAAATGCAATGCATGTTCATGCACACCAAACCTCATCATTCTCATCAACACCTCGTCAACACCTCATCCCAAGGATCATGACTTGGAACTCCGCACAATGGGTGCCACCTCATCAATCACCCTAGTTGTTACCAGTGATGGCCTTATCGTTAATCACCACACAGGTCGGTAAGTTGCACAAACACTGCCGTTAATCACCACACAAGCCGGTAGGCTTGTACAGAGACATCCGCCCCCACAAAGAACAACCCTACTGTTATACACCACACAGGCCGGTAAGTTGCACTTCACCCCACTCTAGGCGTGTGCAAGAATGTCCCCCACCATGGTCTACCTACCGTTAATCACCACACAGGCCGGTAAGTTTCACACACAACACTACCGTTAATCACCACACAGGCCGATAGTGTTGCTCAACGCCCCTCTCTTGGGCTCATGTATCTCAGACATCACATCTCATATGCCCAATGCATAATCATCATCAAATTACATCTCATATGCTCAATGCATAATCAACATCGTAAAGATATATACATCATCATCATCATCATCATCATCAAACATCGTCAATCATGATTATCATCATAAATCATCACACATCATCATCATCATAAATCATCATAAATATCATCCATCAATCATCATCATCATAAGCATCATAAAAATCATCAATCAATCATCAATATTCATCATAATAAACATCTATAATCAAGGACATACTCATATCTTCATATTCACACCAAATTAAGGTATAACAATCATCATCAAACATTAAGATCACCAAAACCACTCTGGTAATCGATTACAAGACTCCTGTAATCGATTACCTACAAAACACCTATCGAGTAATCGATTACAAGACCCCTATAATCGATTACCTGCAAGCAAACCTCTGGTAATCGATTACACACCCATGGTAATCGATTACTTGCAAACAAAACCTCTGGTAATCGATTACAACCTACTGTAATCGATTACCCGCGACACGAAATTACAGTTCTTGCGATTTTTACCCCTTTTAAACCCTTATATTCATCCTCTAATCATTCCTCATCATCAATACATCAATATTATACGATTATACCGCATAAAATCGACCAAAGACTCAATCTTTACAACAAATTCACAATTAATCATCAAAATCCCAAATCATCAAACCCTCATTAACCCTTTTTCACTATTCTCACTATTCTTATTCGATTCAATCAAGATTCATCAAGATTAACACTCATAGGCATCAAATCACAGATTTTCATCACAAAACAACACATATTCGCATATTGATTTCAATTATTAAACTTTAGAGGTTATTCTCACTACCCAATCACCCCTACATACACATACAAGTAGCACCCTCTCCCCCACCGTACCTTAAGCGATGATCGATTAACCGCAATGAAGGCTCTTTCTTGGTTCTTGATGATCAAGCTCCAACAACCTCCTCTTGAGACTTGGTTTCTCCCCTCCTTAGCGTTTCGCTCTCTGACGATTTGAAGAATAAGGATTAGGGTGAACTGAGAACCCCTCCTTAGATAAACACTTAATTAGGCTAGGCCCATTCTCAACCCACTTATTCCATTTATTATTCTTATTATTTATTAAATAACCTTATTCATAAAATATACTAATCTTATTAATATTATTATTTATTTATTTTATCATTTTATTAATTTTATTTTATTTAATAAATTTTGGGATGTTACAACTCTCCCCTCCTAAAAGAAAAATTTGTCCTCGAATTTTCCGAGATGAACAACTCTAGAAAAGACTCCTCTCAACAGGTCGATCAAAGACAACTGCTTCACCAAAACAATCCAATAAGACATGATTGGAAGATAACCAGTCCATACCAAGAATAATGTCTAGTTAACTCAAAGGCAAACAAATCAAATTAACTAGGATCCTCTACCACCAGCGTAACCTCTTGCACCAACGGGCAGTCCATCGCTCTAAAAAATCTTCTCGATCTCGAAGATCCAGTCAGCAGCACCATCGGGGTCATAACCCCCACGAAAAGTAGGTGGATGGCACCTCTAGAACCGTGCAAGCAATTTCGTCTCATGATGTTGGTTTAGGTTGCAAACAACCTACGCCATAGCCATTAAGGCATCGACCATCGCTTTATCATTCCTCCTCCCAACCATTACTCTTCTTGTTCACAGAAAAGTAAATAAGCCACACAATTAATTCAATCAAGTCAAACAGCACAATTCAATCAATCAATCAATCATCACAATAACACCACAGAAGCATAGTAAACTCATAACTCAACGCCGGTGAACCGACCTGCTCTGATACCAACTAATGTGACACCCTTCTACCCCAGCTCTTATATAATCAATAAAGAGGAAGACTTAGGAAAATAACGGATCACATTGGGTAAAAAGGTTCACATTTCAACTCAATTAAAACCTCAATTCTTTTCAAAATCAACTTATTCAAAATAGAAGTTGGAGTCAAAAGGTTTTCAAAGTAAATAAAATATTACTACCTCAAAAGTTAACAGTAAAACGTCATTCTTAGCCCTATAAGACACTTAAAACCGTTTACAAAAATCTCTCCAAAATAGAAATATATAATAAAACTCCCACTACTAAGCCCTGATGTCACATGTATCAGAACGACACCCATCAACTCAATACTCGGCACCTGAGGTGCCATCGTCATCAACTGTAAATAATAACCACAGATAGAAATGGTGAGGAAAAGAATACCAACTCATACATGCACATAGAGGCTACCCCATCCTCACCCACACATAGCACAACATCATGTTCATCATATAATCATTCATCAAATACACATCACATAATATTCATCAATAAATCATCACATGGCACTCATCAATATACTCATCATAATTATATAAGTCACACATAATAGTTCACCAAGAAAACACATCCTCTATTCTTAACACATAATATTCACGTCGTCATTAATACTCATATCATCATAACAACAATCAATTTCATCATTAAATGCAATGCATGTTCATGCACACCAAACCTCATCATTCTCATCAACACCTCGTCAACACCTCATCCCAAGGATCATGACTTGGAACTCCGCACAATGGGTGCACCTCGTCAATTACCCTAGTTGTTACCAGTGATGGCCTTATCATTAATCATCACACAGGTCGGTAAGTTGCACAAACACTGTCGTTAATCACCACACAGGCCGGTAGGCTTGTACAGAGACATCCGCCCCACAAAGAACAGCCCTACCGTTATTCACCACACAGGCCGGTAAGTTGCACTTCACCCCACTCTAGGCTTGTGCAAGAATGTCCCCCACCATGGTCTACCTACCGTTAATCACCACACAGGCCGATAGTGTTTCTCAACGCCCCTCTCTTGGGCTCGTGTATCTCAGACATCACATCTCATATGCCCAATGCATAATCATCATCGAATCACATCTCATATGCTCAATGCATAATCAACATCGTAAAGATATATACATCATCATCATCATCATCAAACATCGTCAATCATGATTATCATCATAAATCATCACACATCATCATCATCATAAATCATCATAAATATCATCACTCAATCATCATCTTCATAATCATCATAAATATCATCCATCAATCATCATCATCATAAGCATCATAAAAATCATCAATCAATCATCAATATTCATCATAATAAACATCTATCATCAAGGACATACTCATATCTTCATATTCACACCAAATTAAGGTATAACAATCATCATCAAACATTAAGATCACCAAAACCACTCTGGTAATCGATTACAAGACTCCTGTAATCGATTACCTTCAAAACACCTCTCTGGTAATCGATTACAAGACCCCTGTAATCAATTACCTGTAAGCAAAACCTCTGGTAATCGATTACACACCCATGGTAATCGATTATCTACAAACAAAACCTCTGGTAATCGATTACAACCTACTGTAATCTATTACCCGCGACACGAAATTACAGTTCTTGCGATTTTTACCCCTTTTAAACCCTTATATTCATCCTCTAATCATTCCTCATCATCAATGCATCAATATTATACGATTATACCGCATAAAATCGACCAAAGACTCAATCTTTACAACAAATTCACAATTAATCATCAAAATCCCCAAATCGTCAATTCCTCATTAACCCCTTTTCACTATTCTCACTATTCTTATTCGATTCAATCAAGATTCATCAAGATTAACACTCATAGGCATCAAATCACAGATTTTCATCACAAAACAACACATATTCGCATATTGATTTCAATTATTAAACTTTAGAGGTTATTCTCACTCCCCAATCACCCCTACATACACATACAAGTAGGACCCTCTCCCCCACCGTACCTTAAGCGAAGATCGATTAACCGCAAGGAAGGCTCTTTCTTGGTTCTTGATGATCAAGCTCCAGCAACCTCCTCTTGAGACTTGGTTTCTCCCCTCCTTAGCGTTTCGCTCTCTGACGATTTGAAGAATAAGGATTAGGGTGAACTGAGAACCCCTCCTTAGATAAACACTTAATTGGGCTAGGCCCATTCTCAACCCACTTATTCCATTTATTATTCTTATTATTTATTAAATAACCTTATTCATAAAATATACTAATCTTATTAATATTATTATTTATTTATTTCTCTCATTTTATTAATTTTATTTTATTTAATAAAATTTGGGATGTTACAAAAACAAAAACAATAAAATGGTTATAAATGAGTTAAACTAGTGGGAGAGCCCGTGCAGAAGCACGGGAGGCACAAATCAGAGAGCGTAATTTGTTTCGAATCGAAATTAAAAACTTGCAAGGAGAAATGAAGCATAACATGAGGTGGAATCTTGCAACTCCTATGAATCACTCCATTTTGGTTTGACATGCCGTAAACTAATAGAAAGAAAGTGACTAAATTTGCATTTTTTTTATGTACTTGTGGTGTGCCTAAGTGATAATTTTTAAACATGGTGGATTAAATAGCATGAGATGCCTTAATGGGAGGTTGGTGGAGGTAGGGATAAAGCATAGGATGAGGAAATACAAATGCAGTACCATATTGGACAGTTAATGCACGTTCATTGAAATAGTAGTGCAAGAAAGAACTTAAATTGGAGTAATTACAATATTTGAATATGTTTGTAACAATTGCTTTTCATTTTATGTACGGACAACACCATGCAAATGCAATAATGCAGTAAACATGTTGTGATGACCCATCAAATTTTGTGGAACACTTCAGTATAGACAACATTCTTAGTAGTAGACAGACCGGTATGATCTTCATCATAAACAACAATCTTTAAACCAGTCGGGCACTTAACTCTGGAGACAGCCACATATAGTTGGCCATGTGAAAAAACTGGGCGAGGCAAGAAGACACCAACCCTTGATAAAGTTTGTCCCTGACTCTTGTTAATAGTCATAGCAAACGAAATGCAAATCAGGAACTGTCGTTGTTGAAACTTCACTGGTGTCAAGTGATCTGATGGTATAAGGTTCATTCTGGGAATGTACACAACATTTTCAGTGTTGTCGCAAGTAACAAATTTTGCACCAATGACATTAACGCCCAACTCAACAACTATTAACCTAGTGTCATTGCATAGGCCAAATGATATATCAATGTTTCTCATCAACATGATAGGAACTCCCTTCTTTAAGACCAACTTGTCATCTAGCATTCCTGAACATCGAATACCGTTAAGGAATTCCGCTGTTAACCAATCTGCCTCCACACCAGTATCTGCTTCAACCTTCCATATAGTATCACAACTGAGGTAAACCTTCTCATCTCCTGGAACAATTGACATTACATGTTGATTGATGGAGTCTACAATATCCAATGTCGGAGCAAGTATTGCTTTGTCTTGAAAGAAAGAATATGATGCATAGTTGTGGTACAGATTTGGATAGGTGAAGTTGACAACGTCTTCTATAGGAGCCCGCAAGGGTGTGACCAACATGTGACTTGGGATGTCAACCTCAGCATCTCCATCATCCAACCGGCCTAATGTGCCATTACCAAGAGACAAAACCCAATTTGTGAATTCTGTGACAACTTCTATTGCGATGGAGCTATCATGGGACCTCAACCTCATGTTCTCAGTCAATCGAAGCACCGTACAATATTTCCATAGGTAGGAGGAGTTAATGGTTGACATCACTATATCTGCCCTGTTTCCTCGTGGAATTACAGGCAAAATCTGACGGAAATCTTCCCCCAAAACAATTACTTTGCCTCCAAATGGTTTATTCATACTGTCGGGGACAGTAAATCTCGTGATGTCCTTCAAAGTACGATCAAGCGCTTCAAATGCCCACTTATTGACCATAGGTGCTTCATCCCATATAATGAGGCTAGTGTGTTGCAACAACTCGGCTTTGGGAGACCCTTGCTTAATAGCATAACAGGAGTCCTCGGTCAGTGATAATGGAATCAAAAATTGTGAGCGAGTTGTCCGACCGCCTGGCAACAATAATGATGCAATCCCACTGGAGGCAACATTTAATACTATTTTCCTCTCTGACCGCAACTTGTATGTAATCGTTTTCCACAGAAAGGTCTTACCAGTACCTCCATGACCATATACAAAGTAAAATCCACCTCCATTTTTATGAACGACTTGGACGATCCTATCATATGCTTCTTTTTTGCCAGTATTCAGTTTAGGAAGGCAAACATCATGACATCTTTTCATTTCGCCGACATCAAAGTTGAGTTCGTTGAAGATGAGAACATTAGAAATACTTTCAAATGCAGATGAGTTTGGATATGACATGCAATCAAACTCTCAGAGTGACTTCCCATTAGCAATTAATAACCGCTCAACTTCAACCAAGCAATAGTTTTCCATCTGGTTTGGCGGAATCTGTAAATCTGTTAACATATAACCACAATGAAAGGCCACATTTCCGAAGTAAGTGAAATTTTTAATGAAATATGAAATGGAGTTTAAATGTACCTGGACAATGGGTGGACCTTCTCTTCTCATATAGGATGTAATTTCTAAGTAGTTGCCATGTCTGTTCCCAAACCACTCTAGGTTTTGACATGGAGTGTGACATCAATAGTGTAACAAATAACTTCCTTAAATAGAATGATGATGCCCATTTTGACGCCTCCTTTATGCCATCAATAAATTCCTTGTCGTCATCTAAAAGACCAAGAGCACCACATGCTTCTCTAAATGTCCCATAGATGACCCCGTCAACTGTTCTTAATGACTCATAACTCGTCGATCCACGTTGAACATTCAATAGTAAGCGCAGGTAGTACAACTCTCCCACACCTGGAGGGATATAGTTCATCCTACCTATTGAGAATCCACGTTGGCGGGGTCTCCATTGGCCTTGCTCATTGTCATAAATGAATGATGTTAGAAACTCTGCATATGTCAAAACCTTTGCTTTTGCATACTTTGCATTGACATCCATCCATGACAAAAATAGTTTTTTTTGTCTTTGTTCCTATCCAACACATCATCAATCCCATCATTGTCGTTGAAAACAATGAGTTGATCCTCAGGGAGGTGAAATGTAAGCTTTAGTACTGCTGGAAATTTATGATGAATATCAAATGCGAGGATCCTCCAGACAGATTCACATGGTGACAAATACCTGCAGTCGTAGTATTCCTTAATCTCGTCAATAACATCTATTTGTTGTGCCGCTGGATTGCTCTTGTCAATGGATATAGTCACCCTATCCACACCCTTAGTAATATACTTGAATAAGTACTTGATCGAGTTAGACTTATTACAACACTCAATATTTATGTGTTCCTGATACCTCATCAGCAAATATAGATTGTAAGGCACTATATATCTATTATCCAGCTCGATCCCAGAACGGATTGTTGTTATACTTGATTTCCTTCTTCTATATATTGGGTAACAATCAACATCAAATGTCGTGTTATCCGTGAATTGCTTTAGGAAAAACTTTGAACAATGTCCATTCTGCATGCGCGGTGATTGTTTGCGTTGATTTCCGCATGGTCCATGAACCATGTATGAGGAAACAACTTTAAACAGGTTAGGGTACAATGTTGGATCAGGAAGCTCTGCAGAAATCACAGCGTCAATCTTTTGAACTGAATTAAGCTTGTGAGTAGCATCCAGCCATAGCAATATATGGGCGTGTGGCAGCCCTCTCTTTTGAAACTCAATATTGTACATTCCTGCAAGAAATGATATGATAAGTTACTTTATTTCATTTGTACGTCATAATGAAGGAATGAACTGAGAAATGTGCACAATGATAGAGTTATTGTCAAGTACTTGCAATAACTTTCCCGAATATCATTCCCTTTCTGAATTCATTAACTTGTCTAGTTTAATCCTAAAAAGTCGACAAATAACATCTGGACGATCTTGTGCATTCAAATGTCGGATTTGTAGAAATCTTTGAATCACTGGCCACTTAGGATTACATGTTACGGTAACAAATAAATCTGGGTACCCAAATTGACGACAGATTGCCATTGCATCTTGGCAATTATTGAACATGTCCTTCGACCTCCAACAAAAGATGACTGCAACACAATGCGTGATCCAATCGAAGATGGGTTAATGTCCCCCCAGTTAACAGCCTCTTGCACACCGGACAAAAAGTCTTGCCTAATTTTAACTTGATTATTTCTAATAAATGACAGTCTTTGGGACTCAATCATAGAATAACAGTCCATGAAAAACTGTTGGAATAATCTACGACTTTTGAACACAATGGTCTCCTCATTCATCCTTTCCTGTAGTCTAAAAGAAAGAAATTCCCTCAAAGAAACTCGTTTCCTTTTCCATGTCCCTGTATCAGCACCATTACCACGGAACTTAATATCTTCCCGGTAGCCATCCTCTCCATACAGAAATAACAATGGATATTGTAGTGGGAGGTAACATGTGTGTGTCTCATGAATTCTTTGGTATTCTCTACCTTGTGCATGGACCACGATATCACGTCCACAATCCAAGCTATCAAAATCACCAACAATCAAAGCAACAACTTCATCGACTGTGGGCAAGTTATATGTCTGGCGATCCTGTTGCCTGCCTCTAAACAACCGAACAACAAAATTGCTAACCCCAGAAGCTTTAACATAATCCCTAACCATCCTAAATGACTTTGCCAACACATTGTAACGATCAATCATTGTAGTTAGATTAGTGACGATAGATGCATCCAATACTCTTGCATTCGTCCCAGTACTATAAGGAAAAGTAAAAAGTGCATTCATCAAGAATGGTAATATTGGAACTTCCATCAAGCTTTCCCCAATTTATAGTGACACATATATTAAATTGAATTGATACCATTACCGTACTGTTTGTTGAACATACTAACCTGACAGCTAACAACCTATTCTCAAGCTCATTCTTTCTGTCATATACATAAAGCTGGGAAAACTTTGGCACTTCACCATTAATAGGCACCAATGTTCCAATCCTATGGTAGTTCTGGTCGCTTATGACAAATTGGGGAGGACCACGTCCATTATTTAATCTGGTGTCAACCTTGGCGCCAATTGAGGTGAACACAAAAATGCTATTGTACGTTCTAATGTTCTCTACAAAATGTTGGCTCTTATGATCCACATCGTTCACTAAATCTAACAAAAAATCAGGTGACTTCCTAAGAAAAGGAAGACCTATTTTCCCCTTCATACAACAAAGTGAAAAAAATCGGATGTGTCGATGAAGATGTTTCTTCGGAACGCTCATCATACCAAAAGATCGCATTGCAAAACTTGCAAGTAAAAATAGCATCACCCAAATCTAAATAACCTACAATGAATTAAATTTATACATAATTATTATTATTATTATACATAAAAATTTGATTGATACATTGGGTGGGATTATGCATTTATGGAATTAGAGTGGGTGATATTCATACTCTCTATAATGGATAGGTAAATACCTTCATCCTCACATTGCTGGTAGTCAGTACGTTCAACCCTTTTCTCCGTCCTTGAGCTTTCACTAGGTTGAAGAGTGCTCCCTAGGTTAGTTACATTCGGATCAGCTAGAAGTGCACATAAATGGGTTTGAACAAAAGATTAGCAAGTGATGAAGACATTTGTTATGTTAAAGTAAAACGCTCATCATTTGGAGTTAGTCGGATAAATATAGTTGTGCATGAATGACAAATTGAAACCCATATTTAAAAAAACCACATAAAAAACAATACACCCAATGCGATGAGGAAAGACATGTTTAATTTAAGCAGTTAGAGTGAGGCTCAAACCATTCTCGTCGTTCCAACGAACGGGATACACATGTTGCTGTCCGGCATGAGTAGTAGATGTTTGTGATGTGTCCAAAGTCCAGGGAACCACTGCAATTAATTTTTCAGAAAATAAGCTCTATTAATTTTGATACACATAAGTCGTGAGGAAGGGGATTACAGGGAGAAAGAAGTTAAAGGTGGCTAACTTTTGTCAACTCTCCTGCGAGATGAGCATGGTGTGTTGGTCACATTGGTCAATATCCTCCTTTTGTATGGCGTCGAGTTAGATATTGGCAAAGCGTGACTTGTATTCTGTTTCCTGCAACAACAATGAATTGGATTCATGAAATTATCAACAGAATAGCGTCCGGATGGATTCAGATGTGAAGGGAGATATATACGGTCAAATAAAGCAATTAATTCACATTCTTACCAACTCTATTTGGCAGGAAATCTAAATTCAATGAAAGACCGGTGAACTCCCCGTTGGCATGGAGTCGGAGGTGAAAGCTAGACGATGCCTAAAAAATGCTACATGAAATGGGCAAGTGCAGCATTTTCTTGCATACTCATTTGATTGGGTAAGCAACAACTAACATAGCTTGAGCTCAGGTGTGAAGTTGAAGAATAGAAAACGATATCTTTCACCGTATTCGTGAGTGAGTGGGTAATATCCTGAAACTGATTTTTCAAGTAGGAAATCCAATTGAGTAACTAAAGGCTTGGGTTTTTGTTTTTTTGCTTTAGGTAGACGGATATGATGGTGAGGGGTATAATAGGGAATTTAAAAGATTTTTCAATGTTGCAAAACAACTGTGAAAGAAGGCTGAAATCAGAGTCATTGGTCTGAGTGTAAGCCACGTGTGAGGAAAAGTGAGGTGAGTAGCCCTTACATTAATTACCTGTCAATCAAAGAAAATTACTTGATGTGAAGCGAATAATATCCCCCTAGATAGCAGTAGAAAAATCTTTAATTTAAGTAGCACAAATATTTAATTACTATGGGAAAAAGAAAAGGAGGTTAAAGTGTTCCACATAAAAAATGATGGGCTCTATTTTTTAGCTCAGTGAATGGTCCCAATTCTGAATGCATTTATTTTTTAAAATGAATTTATCCACATTCAAAGGAACTTGAACATAATTATTGGCACATGCATCCCTATTTGTTGAACTGTTGAGTAACAAATATTTTGGGCTGCACACATGTCAATGTGGTTGAACCCACACACCCTACATTGAGGTTTCTAAGCCCATTACTTTTGTACCCAATTATACAAAAACTTCTTACAATTAGCATCTCCCTTCGACCAAAAAAAAATTACCATCTCAAAAACCTTGTACATCCATTATACCCATAGCTTCTTACAATTAGCATGTCCCAAACCATTTACATCCGTCAAGTACACAATTAAATAAAAGAAGTCAAACGTATTGCATTGAAAAAAAAATTAAACCTATTGTAATTAGATCATGGATAAAATGAAAGTAAAAGTCACCAATAACCAGTTCATGTAGATTGGTGTTGCCTCCCATGTGAGCATGTGCTTAAATTGACACAATGCCTACTTTCCCACATTAGCACTAAACGGTTCTACTATATTAAAAAAATTCATCACACCAATGAAAGATGTAGGTAGGTACAAATATGAGCCATTAGGAATATATCACATTGATTAGATCTTACAAAATAGTAGTTAGGAGACATACATGTCAAAGAAATGAACATGGTCTTTACAATAAACCCCAAAATAGATAATTGGATAATCCAGGAATGACTATGTCTAGATAATAACCACAAGGACAACCCATGAGCACTAAAGCAAAATATATTAGGAGGCTATCATAAGCACAGGCAATGCCAATAAATATATGCCCCACATAACATGTTCCCCCCATTAGTTGTTGTTGTTATGGACTTGCACACAATATTTGTCTACAGTTGGACCATAATTGATTTCCAGTTGGAAATCTCTGCTGTCCCTATTGAATGAAACACTTTGACATGAAGAACATGTCCAAACTCGGAGTTTTCAGTTCCAAAATTGTCACCCGGCAGAGCACTGGCATGTGAGCTTCCCTCGCAATTGTTAAAGTGCTCATCATCCCCTTCTTTCCCTAAAAACCTTGCTATTGTTGTCCGGGTCTGCAATTGAAATAACCGTTTGTCAATATACTCAGCTTTAGTTCCTATGTGGGAGCTATATATAATCATTAAGTGAAGACCATCGTAATCCATAACTTACCCTCCGATCAGCACCAAAGAACTCTTCACGCAGGAACATCCTCACAATTTCAGGCTAGGTACAAACTCTCTTAACTCTGAAAGATGTCTGTGTAACATGACATGGTGCACTTTTCCTCTCCACCAGGAATAACATACTCTTTCCCACCAAATGATGGAATATTGCAGGATATGTGTTTGCCCCATCACCCTGGCAAAAACATTGAAATTTCTCCCATGAAGAAGTTCTAATAAATAATTAATTTGTTAAAAAGTCTTAGATGAATATTAGGAATACCTCTAGCGAGGTGAGTAAATCCTTGCATGAAACTTGGATTATGTTCTCCACATCTTCATCCCCAAAAGTGAAGTGTGATACATCTCCATCATGGTTCACTTGTACGCGTAGATTGTACCTGTGAATATACAATACTAAGTTAGGAAGAAGGTTGAAAGATGTGTCACATTTGAAGTTGTGGTAGGTGGAAACTTAATTAAAATTAGTTCACAAAGCAGAAAATAATAAAGAAATATGTTAAATAAAAAATGGAAAGGTTTTTCAATTCTAAGCAGTCCAAGGTATGAGTCATTTAACATGTGGCTAAAAATGTGTCAAAACTGGCGAGAGCAATACGACGGAAAAATTTGCTATCAAATTATACCAAAAATAATTACAACACACATTAAATCTACATTTTAAACCTGTCTGGGAACAACACTGTAGTAATCGTCACAGTTATACAAAGCTACACCCTCGGAAGCACAAACATTATGTTTACAGGCAGAATAAAACCAAGAATCATCCTCAAGGATGCCTGAAATTGTTATGAACACAACAATCAACCTAGCCTATAGGCAAGAAAAACAGAGGATTTTCATAAAATGAATTATTAGGAATTTTACCTAAAGAAAAGAATTGATAGCATAAATAAAATATGACCTTTCCTCTTCTCATTAGCTGCCCCAAAAACTTTCTAGGGTGATGGAGGAGGAACTCATCACGCAACGAAAGGCTTGGCAAATCCATGTTAACATAATTGAGTTTCCCCTCAAGGCTCACACTGCTTCTGATTAGCCTGTGAAAAAAGAGTAATCCAGAGCGAAAACTAAGAGATAGGAATATGAACTGATGGAAGCATGTCAATGTGTGGCAAAGAGTTGAAGAATAACATGATGTCAATTTATTTGGTTGTGGAAGCCCATAAGAATACTTACCAACTAACCATTTCAAAGTGCTCGGGTGTGCCTGGATTGAAAAGCACCCTACTGATATCCTTAACAGCCTCTAAACCAACATGACCTGCACAAAGGACAAATATAAACCCCTCCCGGCATGTGTACTTTCCATAATACAATAAATATGAGCAAGTATGAAACAAATGAGATAACACAAAGGTATGCAAACTTTTTCTACCAAAAAGAACTTGACAATCAGGCACAATTCTAGCAGATTGCACCAGTACTACTGGGGTGT
Source organism: Sesbania bispinosa (assembly GCA_026901365.1). Taxonomy (NCBI): domain Eukaryota; kingdom Viridiplantae; phylum Streptophyta; class Magnoliopsida; order Fabales; family Fabaceae; genus Sesbania; species Sesbania bispinosa. Next base: position 1,562,626 of record QLOH01000035.1, read on the forward strand.
AAGGACCATGGCTTCTTAGGAACTCTCTTAAATCTTCCACGTACTCATCATATAACATGCACTCCAGGGATCCACTGCATTTGATAAGGTTCAAAGCATTAGATGACAATATAAAAGGCAATCTGGGTACAAAGTTGTACACATTAATTAATCCACAACTTAAGTTGGATCTGTTATCTCTAAGTAAGCCACACAAACGTCCTTATCATCCTTAAGATAGTCCCTCTCAGAAGACACTGAAGTTAGCAGACCAACTTTGTCTGAAACACATATTTTATTGGCACGCAACCCATTTAGATGATGAGTAGGGAATAAGATAGCAGTAGGGAAATTTTAAAAAAACTGGTCGAAAACATACCTACAAGAAACTCAGTCTGAGTTTTGGTGCTGATGATTTCAGTGGTGCTCATGGGAGTAAGGCCATAGGTTCTAAAAGTTCGAGGTTCCTATTGATGTCTCTCCTAATATTTATAATATTATATTATTATTATATCATAAATACGATCATATTAATATTTACTATTATTATTATAAAACTTCTATTTTTACAACTAACGTCATCGGAATATAATTATATATATTTTATAATTCTAGATTTCTAAATTTGAGGATGTTACAAAACCCACAACTATGCAGACCAAATGACATAGCAACTAACATCAATAGTCGTGTCATTAGAGTTGTAAATGAGCTAAGTTATTCGTGAACTGTTTGAGCCCAACTCGTTAAATGTTCGATCAAACCCGTTTGTTTAATTAAACAAACAAACCTAAACTTAAATTTGGGCTCGATTATTTAAATGGGTCAAGTTCAAGCTTTATAACCTTGACATTAATGGTTCGTGAATAACTCGCTTATAATATATATATATATAATTAATATAAATAATGAAAGTAAAGTATAATTAGTAAAAAAAAAATATAAAAGAAAACATAAGGTTATGAGTTTATTTTTTAAATAAATAATAAATTAAAAGAATTACTTTATATATATATATAAATAAATATTGAAATATTTCTTATATTAGTCAGGAAGTTGCGTATTAAATTTCAAAAAATATAATATTTTAGAATTTAATTATACATACAATATATTAGGAAAATATTTTAATTTTTATAATATCATTTAATTTAATATTAAAATATTTATTAAATACTAAATTCATAAACTTTAAAAATAATTTAAATAAATTTTTCTTAGAAAACTGTGACACCCTTCTACTCCAACTCTTATATAATCAACGAAGCGGAAAACTTAGGAAAATAACGAATCACATTGGATAAAAAGGTTCACATTTCAACTCAATTAAAACCTCAATTCTTTTCAAAATCAACTTATTCAAAATAGAAGTTGGAGTCAAAAGGTTTTCAAAGTAAATAAAATATTACTACCCTCAAAAGTTAACAGTAAAACGTCATTCTTAGCCCTATAAGACACTTAAAACCGTTTACAAAAATCTCTCCAAAATAGAAATATATAATAAAACTCCCACTACTAAGCCCTGATATCACATGTATCAGAACGACACCCATCAACTCAATACTCGGCACCTGAGGTGCCATCGTCATCACCTGTAAATAATAACCACAGATAGAAACGGTGAGGAAAAGAATATCAACTCATACATGCACATAGAGGCTACCCCATCCTCACCCACACATAGCACAACATCATGTTCATCATATAATCATTCATCAAATACACATCACATAATATTCATCAATAAATTATCACATGACACTCATCAATATACTCATCATAATTATATAAGTCACACATAATAGTTCACCAAGAAAACACATCCTCTATTCTTAACACATAATATTCACGTCGTCATTAATACTCATATCATCATAACAACAATCAATTTTCATCATTAAATGCAATGCATGTTCATGCACACCAAACCTCATCATTCTCATCAACACCTCGTCAACACCTCATCCCAAGGATCATGACTTGGAACTCCGCACAATGGGTGCACCTCATCAATCACCCTAGTTGTTACCAGTGATGGCCTTATCGTTAATCACCACACAGGTCGGTAAGTTGCACAAACACTGCCGTTAATCACCACACAAGCCGGTAGGCTTGTACAGAGACATCCGCCCCACAAAGAACAACCCTACTGTTATACACCACACAGGCCGGTAAGTTGCACTTCACCCCACTCTAGGCGTGTGCAAGAATGTCCCCCACCATGGTCTACCTACCGTTAATCACCACACAGGCCGGTAAGTTTCACACACAACACTACCGTTAATCACCACACAGGCCGATAGTGTTGCTCAACGCCCCTCTCTTGGGCTCATGTATCTCAGACATCACATCTCATATGCCCAATGCATAATCATCATCAAATTACATCTCATATGCTCAATGCATAATCAACATCGTAAAGATATATACATCATCATCATCATCATCATCATCAAACATCGTCAATCATGATTATCATCATAAATCATCACACATCATCATCATCATAAATCATCATAAATATCATCCATCAATCATCATCATCATAAGCATCATAAAAATCATCAATCAATCATCAATATTCATCATAATAAACATCTATAATCAAGGACATACTCATATCTTCATATTCACACCAAATTAAGGTATAACAATCATCATCAAACATTAAGATCACCAAAACCACTCTGGTAATCGATTACAAGACTCCTGTAATCGATTACCTACAAAACACCTATCGAGTAATCGATTACAAGACCCCTATAATCGATTACCTGCAAGCAAAACCTCTGGTAATCGATTACACACCCATGGTAATCGATTACTTGCAAACAAAACCTCTGGTAATCGATTACAACCTACTGTAATCGATTACCCGCGACACGAAATTACAGTTCTTGCGATTTTTACCCCTTTTAAACCCTTATATTCATCCTCTAATCATTCCTCATCATCAATACATCAATATTATACGATTATACCGCATAAAATCGACCAAAGACTCAATCTTTACAACAAATTCACAATTAATCATCAAAATCCCCAAATCATCAAACCCTCATTAACCCTTTTTCACTATTCTCACTATTCTTATTCGATTCAATCAAGATTCATCAAGATTAACACTCATAGGCATCAAATCACAGATTTTCATCACAAAACAACACATATTCGCATATTGATTTCAATTATTAAACTTTAGAGGTTATTCTCACTACCCAATCACCCCTACATACACATACAAGTAGCACCCTCTCCCCCACCGTACCTTAAGCGATGATCGATTAACCGCAATGAAGGCTCTTTCTTGGTTCTTGATGATCAAGCTCCAACAACCTCCTCTTGAGACTTGGTTTCTCTCCCCTCCTTAGCGTTTCGCTCTCTGACGATTTGAAGAATAAGGATTAGGGTGAACTGAGAACCCCTCCTTAGATAAACACTTAATTAGGCTAGGCCCATTCTCAACCCACTTATTCCATTTATTATTCTTATTATTTATTAAATAACCTTATTCATAAAATATACTAATCTTATTAATATTATTATTTATTTATTTTTATCATTTTATTAATTTATTTTATTTAATAAATTTTGGGATGTTACAAACTCTCCCCTCCTAAAAGAAAAATTTGTCCTCGAATTTTCCGAGATGAACAACTCTAGAAAAGACTCCTCTCAACAGGTCGATCAAAGACAACTGCTTCACCAAAACAATCCAATAAGACATGATTGGAAGATAACCAGTCCATACCAAGAATAATGTCTAGTTAACTCAAAGGCAAACAAATCAAATTAACTAGGAATCCTCTACCACCAGCGTAACCTCTTGCACCAACGGGCAGTCCATCGCTCTAAAAAATCTTCTCGATCTCGAAGATCCAGTCAGCAGCACCATCGGGGTCATAACCCCCACGAAAAGTAGGTGGATGGCACCTCTAGAACCGTGCAAGCAATTTCGTCTCATGATGTTGGTTTAGGTTGCAAACAACCTACGCCATAGCCATTAAGGCATCGACCATCGCTTTATCATTCCTCCTCCCAACCATTACTCTTCTTGTTCACAGAAAAGTAAATAAGCCACACAATTAATTCAATCAAGTCAAACAGCACAATTCAATCAATCAATCAATCATCACAATAACACCACAGAAGCATAGTAAACTCATAACTCAACGCCGGTGAACCGACCTGCTCTGATACCAACTAATGTGACACCCTTCTACCCCAGCTCTTATATAATCAATAAAGAGGAAGACTTAGGAAAATAACGGATCACATTGGGTAAAAAGGTTCACATTTCAACTCAATTAAAACCTCAATTCTTTTCAAAATCAACTTATTCAAAATAGAAGTTGGAGTCAAAAGGTTTTCAAAGTAAATAAAATATTACTACCTCAAAAGTTAACAGTAAAACGTCATTCTTAGCCCTATAAGACACTTAAAACCGTTTACAAAAATCTCTCCAAAATAGAAATATATAATAAAACTCCCACTACTAAGCCCTGATGTCACATGTATCAGAACGACACCCATCAACTCAATACTCGGCACCTGAGGTGCCATCGTCATCAACTGTAAATAATAACCACAGATAGAAATGGTGAGGAAAAGAATACCAACTCATACATGCACATAGAGGCTACCCCATCCTCACCCACACATAGCACAACATCATGTTCATCATATAATCATTCATCAAATACACATCACATAATATTCATCAATAAATCATCACATGGCACTCATCAATATACTCATCATAATTATATAAGTCACACATAATAGTTCACCAAGAAAACACATCCTCTATTCTTAACACATAATATTCACGTCGTCATTAATACTCATATCATCATAACAACAATCAATTTCATCATTAAATGCAATGCATGTTCATGCACACCAAACCTCATCATTCTCATCAACACCTCGTCAACACCTCATCCCAAGGATCATGACTTGGAACTCCGCACAATGGGTGCACCTCGTCAATTACCCTAGTTGTTACCAGTGATGGCCTTATCATTAATCATCACACAGGTCGGTAAGTTGCACAAACACTGTCGTTAATCACCACACAGGCCGGTAGGCTTGTACAGAGACATCCGCCCCACAAAGAACAGCCCTACCGTTATTCACCACACAGGCCGGTAAGTTGCACTTCACCCCACTCTAGGCTTGTGCAAGAATGTCCCCCACCATGGTCTACCTACCGTTAATCACCACACAGGCCGATAGTGTTTCTCAACGCCCCTCTCTTGGGCTCGTGTATCTCAGACATCACATCTCATATGCCCAATGCATAATCATCATCGAATCACATCTCATATGCTCAATGCATAATCAACATCGTAAAGATATATACATCATCATCATCATCATCAAACATCGTCAATCATGATTATCATCATAAATCATCACACATCATCATCATCATAAATCATCATAAATATCATCACTCAATCATCATCTTCATAATCATCATAAATATCATCCATCAATCATCATCATCATAAGCATCATAAAAATCATCAATCAATCATCAATATTCATCATAATAAACATCTATCATCAAGGACATACTCATATCTTCATATTCACACCAAATTAAGGTATAACAATCATCATCAAACATTAAGATCACCAAAACCACTCTGGTAATCGATTACAAGACTCCTGTAATCGATTACCTTCAAAACACCTCTCTGGTAATCGATTACAAGACCCCTGTAATCAATTACCTGTAAGCAAAACCTCTGGTAATCGATTACACACCCATGGTAATCGATTATCTACAAACAAAACCTCTGGTAATCGATTACAACCTACTGTAATCTATTACCCGCGACACGAAATTACAGTTCTTGCGATTTTTACCCCTTTAAACCCTTATATTCATCCTCTAATCATTCCTCATCATCAATGCATCAATATTATACGATTATACCGCATAAAATCGACCAAAGACTCAATCTTTACAACAAATTCACAATTAATCATCAAAATCCCCAAATCGTCAATTCCTCATTAACCCCTTTTCACTATTCTCACTATTCTTATTCGATTCAATCAAGATTCATCAAGATTAACACTCATAGGCATCAAATCACAGATTTTCATCACAAAACAACACATATTCGCATATTGATTTCAATTATTAAACTTTAGAGGTTATTCTCACTCCCCAATCACCCCTACATACACATACAAGTAGGACCCTCTCCCCCACCGTACCTTAAGCGAAGATCGATTAACCGCAAGGAAGGCTCTTTCTTGGTTCTTGATGATCAAGCTCCAGCAACCTCCTCTTGAGACTTGGTTTCTCCCCTCCTTAGCGTTTCGCTCTCTGACGATTTGAAGAATAAGGATTAGGGTGAACTGAGAACCCCTCCTTAGATAAACACTTAATTGGGCTAGGCCCATTCTCAACCCACTTATTCCATTTATTATTCTTATTATTTATTAAATAACCTTATTCATAAAATATACTAATCTTATTAATATTATTATTTATTTATTTCTCTCATTTTATTAATTTTATTTTATTTAATAAAATTGGGATGTTACAAAAACAAAAACAATAAAATGGTTATAAATGAGTTAAACTAGTGGGAGAGCCCGTGCAGAAGCACGGGAGGCACAAATCAGAGAGCGTAATTTGTTTCGAATCGAAATTAAAAACTTGCAAGGAGAAATGAAGCATAACATGAGGTGGAATCTTGCAACTCCTATGAATCACTCCATTTTGGTTTGACATGCCGTAAACTAATAGAAAGAAAGTGACTAAATTTGCATTTTTTTTATGTACTTGTGGTGTGCCTAAGTGATAATTTTTAAACATGGTGGATTAAATAGCATGAGATGCCTTAATGGGAGGTTGGTGGAGGTAGGGATAAAGCATAGGATGAGGAAATACAAATGCAGTACCATATTGGACAGTTAATGCACGTTCATTGAAATAGTAGTGCAAGAAAGAACTTAAATTGGAGTAATTACAATATTTGAATATGTTTGTAACAATTGCTTTTCATTTTATGTACGGACAACACCATGCAAATGCAATAATGCAGTAAACATGTTGTGATGACCCATCAAATTTTGTGGAACACTTCAGTATAGACAACATTCTTAGTAGTAGACAGACCGGTATGATCTTCATCATAAACAACAATCTTTAAACCAGTCGGGCACTTAACTCTGGAGACAGCCACATATAGTTGGCCATGTGAAAAAACTGGGCGAGGCAAGAAGACACCAACCCTTGATAAAGTTTGTCCCTGACTCTTGTTAATAGTCATAGCAAACGAAATGCAAATCAGGAACTGTCGTTGTTGAAACTTCACTGGTGTCAAGTGATCTGATGGTATAAGGTTCATTCTGGGAATGTACACAACATTTTCAGTGTTGTCGCAAGTAACAAATTTTGCACCAATGACATTAACGCCCAACTCAACAACTATTAACCTAGTGTCATTGCATAGGCCAAATGATATATCAATGTTTCTCATCAACATGATAGGAACTCCCTTCTTTAAGACCAACTTGTCATCTAGCATTCCTGAACATCGAATACCGTTAAGGAATTCCGCTGTTAACCAATCTGCCTCCACACCAGTATCTGCTTCAACCTTCCATATAGTATCACAACTGAGGTAAACCTTCTCATCTCCTGGAACAATTGACATTACATGTTGATTGATGGAGTCTACAATATCCAATGTCGGAGCAAGTATTGCTTTGTCTTGAAAGAAAGAATATGATGCATAGTTGTGGTACAGATTTGGATAGGTGAAGTTGACAACGTCTTCTATAGGAGCCCGCAAGGGTGTGACCAACATGTGACTTGGGATGTCAACCTCAGCATCTCCATCATCCAACCGGCCTAATGTGCCATTACCAAGAGACAAAACCCAATTTGTGAATTCTGTGACAACTTCTATTGCGATGGAGCTATCATGGGACCTCAACCTCATGTTCTCAGTCAATCGAAGCACCGTACAATATTTCCATAGGTAGGAGGAGTTAATGGTTGACATCACTATATCTGCCCTGTTTCCTCGTGGAATTACAGGCAAAATCTGACGGAAATCTTCCCCCAAAACAATTACTTTGCCTCCAAATGGTTTATTCATACTGTCGGGGACAGTAAATCTCGTGATGTCCTTCAAAGTACGATCAAGCGCTTCAAATGCCCACTTATTGACCATAGGTGCTTCATCCCATATAATGAGGCTAGTGTGTTGCAACAACTCGGCTTTGGGAGACCCTTGCTTAATAGCATAACAGGAGTCCTCGGTCAGTGATAATGGAATCAAAAATTGTGAGCGAGTTGTCCGACCGCCTGGCAACAATAATGATGCAATCCCACTGGAGGCAACATTTAATACTATTTTCCTCTCTGACCGCAACTTGTATGTAATCGTTTTCCACAGAAAGGTCTTACCAGTACCTCCATGACCATATACAAAGTAAAATCCACCTCCATTTTTATGAACGACTTGGACGATCCTATCATATGCTTCTTTTTTGCCAGTATTCAGTTTAGGAAGGCAAACATCATGACATCTTTTCATTTCGCCGACATCAAAGTTGAGTTCGTTGAAGATGAGAACATTAGAAATACTTTCAAATGCAGATGAGTTTGGATATGACATGCAATCAAACTCTCAGAGTGACTTCCCATTAGCAATTAATAACCGCTCAACTTCAACCAAGCAATAGTTTTCCATCTGGTTTGGCGGAATCTGTAAATCTGTTAACATATAACCACAATGAAAGGCCACATTTCCGAAGTAAGTGAAATTTTTAATGAAATATGAAATGGAGTTTAAATGTACCTGGACAATGGGTGGACCTTCTCTTCTCATATAGGATGTAATTTCTAAGTAGTTGCCATGTCTGTTCCCAAACCACTCTAGGTTTTGACATGGAGTGTGACATCAATAGTGTAACAAATAACTTCCTTAAATAGAATGATGATGCCCATTTTGACGCCTCCTTTATGCCATCAATAAATTCCTTGTCGTCATCTAAAGACCAAGAGCACCACATGCTTCTCTAAATGTCCCATAGATGACCCCGTCAACTGTTCTTAATGACTCATAACTCGTCGATCCACGTTGAACATTCAATAGTAAGCGCAGGTAGTACAACTCTCCCACACCTGGAGGGATATAGTTCATCCTACCTATTGAGAATCCACGTTGGCGGGGTCTCCATTGGCCTTGCTCATTGTCATAAATGAATGATGTTAGAAACTCTGCATATGTCAAAACCTTTGCTTTTGCATACTTTGCATTGACATCCATCCATGACAAAAATAGTTTTTTTTGTCTTTGTTCCTATCCAACACATCATCAATCCCATCATTGTCGTTGAAAACAATGAGTTGATCCTCAGGGAGGTGAAATGTAAGCTTTAGTACTGCTGGAAATTTATGATGAATATCAAATGCGAGGATCCTCCAGACAGATTCACATGGTGACAAATACCTGCAGTCGTAGTATTCCTTAATCTCGTCAATAACATCTATTTGTTGTGCCGCTGGATTGCTCTTGTCAATGGATATAGTCACCCTATCCACACCCTTAGTAATATACTTGAATAAGTACTTGATCGAGTTAGACTTATTACAACACTCAATATTTATGTGTTCCTGATACCTCATCAGCAAATATAGATTGTAAGGCACTATATATCTATTATCCAGCTCGATCCCAGAACGGATTGTTGTTATACTTGATTTCCTTCTTCTATATATTGGGTAACAATCAACATCAAATGTCGTGTTATCCGTGAATTGCTTTAGGAAAAACTTTGAACAATGTCCATTCTGCATGCGCGGTGATTGTTTGCGTTGATTTCCGCATGGTCCATGAACCATGTATGAGGAAACAACTTTAAACAGGTTAGGGTACAATGTTGGATCAGGAAGCTCTGCAGAAATCACAGCGTCAATCTTTTGAACTGAATTAAGCTTGTGAGTAGCATCCAGCCATAGCAATATATGGGCGTGTGGCAGCCCTCTCTTTTGAAACTCAATATTGTACATTCCTGCAAGAAATGATATGATAAGTTACTTTATTTCATTTGTACGTCATAATGAAGGAATGAACTGAGAAATGTGCACAATGATAGAGTTATTGTCAAGTACTTGCAATAACTTTCCCGAATATCATTCCCTTTCTGAATTCATTAACTTGTCTAGTTTAATCCTAAAAAGTCGACAAATAACATCTGGACGATCTTGTGCATTCAAATGTCGGATTTGTAGAAATCTTTGAATCACTGGCCACTTAGGATTACATGTTACGGTAACAAATAAATCTGGGTACCCAAATTGACGACAGATTGCCATTGCATCTTGGCAATTATTGAACATGTCCTTCGACCTCCAACAAAAGATGACTGCAACACAATGCGTGATCCAATCGAAGATGGGTTAATGTCCCCCCAGTTAACAGCCTCTTGCACACCGGACAAAAAGTCTTGCCTAATTTTAACTTGATTATTTCTAATAAATGACAGTCTTTGGGACTCAATCATAGAATAACAGTCCATGAAAAACTGTTGGAATAATCTACGACTTTTGAACACAATGGTCTCCTCATTCATCCTTTCCTGTAGTCTAAAAGAAAGAAATTCCCTCAAAGAAACTCGTTTCCTTTTCCATGTCCCTGTATCAGCACCATTACCACGGAACTTAATATCTTCCCGGTAGCCATCCTCTCCATACAGAAATAACAATGGATATTGTAGTGGGAGGTAACATGTGTGTGTCTCATGAATTCTTTGGTATTCTCTACCTTGTGCATGGACCACGATATCACGTCCACAATCCAAGCTATCAAAATCACCAACAATCAAAGCAACAACTTCATCGACTGTGGGCAAGTTATATGTCTGGCGATCCTGTTGCCTGCCTCTAAACAACCGAACAACAAAATTGCTAACCCCAGAAGCTTTAACATAATCCCTAACCATCCTAAATGACTTTGCCAACACATTGTAACGATCAATCATTGTAGTTAGATTAGTGACGATAGATGCATCCAATACTCTTGCATTCGTCCCAGTACTATAAGGAAAAGTAAAAAGTGCATTCATCAAGAATGGTAATATTGGAACTTCCATCAAGCTTTCCCCAATTTATAGTGACACATATATTAAATTGAATTGATACCATTACCGTACTGTTTGTTGAACATACTAACCTGACAGCTAACAACCTATTCTCAAGCTCATTCTTTCTGTCATATACATAAAGCTGGGAAAACTTTGGCACTTCACCATTAATAGGCACCAATGTTCCAATCCTATGGTAGTTCTGGTCGCTTATGACAAATTGGGGAGGACCACGTCCATTATTTAATCTGGTGTCAACCTTGGCGCCAATTGAGGTGAACACAAAAATGCTATTGTACGTTCTAATGTTCTCTACAAAATGTTGGCTCTTATGATCCACATCGTTCACTAAATCTAACAAAAAATCAGGTGACTTCCTAAGAAAAGGAAGACCTATTTTCCCCTTCATACAACAAAGTGAAAAAAATCGGATGTGTCGATGAAGATGTTTCTTCGGAACGCTCATCATACCAAAAGATCGCATTGCAAAACTTGCAAGTAAAAATAGCATCACCCAAATCTAAATAACCTACAATGAATTAAATTTATACATAATTATTATTATTATTATACATAAAAATTTGATTGATACATTGGGTGGGATTATGCATTTATGGAATTAGAGTGGGTGATATTCATACTCTCTATAATGGATAGGTAAATACCTTCATCCTCACATTGCTGGTAGTCAGTACGTTCAACCCTTTTCTCCGTCCTTGAGCTTTCACTAGGTTGAAGAGTGCTCCCTAGGTTAGTTACATTCGGATCAGCTAGAAGTGCACATAAATGGGTTTGAACAAAAGATTAGCAAGTGATGAAGACATTTGTTATGTTAAAGTAAAACGCTCATCATTTGGAGTTAGTCGGATAAATATAGTTGTGCATGAATGACAAATTGAAACCCATATTTAAAAAAACCACATAAAAAACAATACACCCAATGCGATGAGGAAAGACATGTTTAATTTAAGCAGTTAGAGTGAGGCTCAAACCATTCTCGTCGTTCCAACGAACGGGATACACATGTTGCTGTCCGGCATGAGTAGTAGATGTTTGTGATGTGTCCAAAGTCCAGGGAACCACTGCAATTAATTTTTCAGAAAATAAGCTCTATTAATTTTGATACACATAAGTCGTGAGGAAGGGGATTACAGGGAGAAAGAAGTTAAAGGTGGCTAACTTTTGTCAACTCTCCTGCGAGATGAGCATGGTGTGTTGGTCACATTGGTCAATATCCTCCTTTTGTATGGCGTCGAGTTAGATATTGGCAAAGCGTGACTTGTATTCTGTTTCCTGCAACAACAATGAATTGGATTCATGAAATTATCAACAGAATAGCGTCCGGATGGATTCAGATGTGAAGGGAGATATATACGGTCAAATAAAGCAATTAATTCACATTCTTACCAACTCTATTTGGCAGGAAATCTAAATTCAATGAAAGACCGGTGAACTCCCCGTTGGCATGGAGTCGGAGGTGAAAGCTAGACGATGCCTAAAAAATGCTACATGAAATGGGCAAGTGCAGCATTTTCTTGCATACTCATTTGATTGGGTAAGCAACAACTAACATAGCTTGAGCTCAGGTGTGAAGTTGAAGAATAGAAAACGATATCTTTCACCGTATTCGTGAGTGAGTGGGTAATATCCTGAAACTGATTTTTCAAGTAGGAAATCCAATTGAGTAACTAAAGGCTTGGGTTTTTGTTTTTTTGCTTTAGGTAGACGGATATGATGGTGAGGGGTATAATAGGGAATTTAAAAGATTTTTCAATGTTGCAAAACAACTGTGAAAGAAGGCTGAAATCAGAGTCATTGGTCTGAGTGTAAGCCACGTGTGAGGAAAAGTGAGGTGAGTAGCCCTTACATTAATTACCTGTCAATCAAAGAAAATTACTTGATGTGAAGCGAATAATATCCCCCTAGATAGCAGTAGAAAAATCTTTAATTTAAGTAGCACAAATATTTAATTACTATGGGAAAAAGAAAAGGAGGTTAAAGTGTTCCACATAAAAAATGATGGGCTCTATTTTTTAGCTCAGTGAATGGTCCCAATTCTGAATGCATTTATTTTTTAAAATGAATTTATCCACATTCAAAGGAACTTGAACATAATTATTGGCACATGCATCCCTATTTGTTGAACTGTTGAGTAACAAATATTTTGGGCTGCACACATGTCAATGTGGTTGAACCCACACACCCTACATTGAGGTTTCTAAGCCCATTACTTTTGTACCCAATTATACAAAAACTTCTTACAATTAGCATCTCCCTTCGACCAAAAAAAAATTACCATCTCAAAAACCTTGTACATCCATTATACCCATAGCTTCTTACAATTAGCATGTCCCAAACCATTTACATCCGTCAAGTACACAATTAAATAAAAGAAGTCAAACGTATTGCATTGAAAAAAAAATTAAACCTATTGTAATTAGATCATGGATAAAATGAAAGTAAAAGTCACCAATAACCAGTTCATGTAGATTGGTGTTGCCTCCCATGTGAGCATGTGCTTAAATTGACACAATGCCTACTTTCCCACATTAGCACTAAACGGTTCTACTATATTAAAAAAATTCATCACACCAATGAAAGATGTAGGTAGGTACAAATATGAGCCATTAGGAATATATCACATTGATTAGATCTTACAAAATAGTAGTTAGGAGACATACATGTCAAAGAAATGAACATGGTCTTTACAATAAACCCCAAAATAGATAATTGGATAATCCAGGAATGACTATGTCTAGATAATAACCACAAGGACAACCCATGAGCACTAAAGCAAAATATATTAGGAGGCTATCATAAGCACAGGCAATGCCAATAAATATATGCCCCACATAACATGTTCCCCCCATTAGTTGTTGTTGTTATGGACTTGCACACAATATTTGTCTACAGTTGGACCATAATTGATTTCCAGTTGGAAATCTCTGCTGTCCCTATTGAATGAAACACTTTGACATGAAGAACATGTCCAAACTCGGAGTTTTCAGTTCCAAAATTGTCACCCGGCAGAGCACTGGCATGTGAGCTTCCCTCGCAATTGTTAAAGTGCTCATCATCCCCTTCTTTCCCTAAAAACCTTGCTATTGTTGTCCGGGTCTGCAATTGAAATAACCGTTTGTCAATATACTCAGCTTTAGTTCCTATGTGGGAGCTATATATAATCATTAAGTGAAGACCATCGTAATCCATAACTTACCCTCCGATCAGCACCAAAGAACTCTTCACGCAGGAACATCCTCACAATTTCAGGCTAGGTACAAACTCTCTTAACTCTGAAAGATGTCTGTGTAACATGACATGGTGCACTTTTCCTCTCCACCAGGAATAACATACTCTTTCCCACCAAATGATGGAATATTGCAGGATATGTGTTTGCCCCATCACCCTGGCAAAAACATTGAAATTTCTCCCATGAAGAAGTTCTAATAAATAATTAATTTGTTAAAAAGTCTTAGATGAATATTAGGAATACCTCTAGCGAGGTGAGTAAATCCTTGCATGAAACTTGGATTATGTTCTCCACATCTTCATCCCCAAAAGTGAAGTGTGATACATCTCCATCATGGTTCACTTGTACGCGTAGATTGTACCTGTGAATATACAATACTAAGTTAGGAAGAAGGTTGAAAGATGTGTCACATTTGAAGTTGTGGTAGGTGGAAACTTAATTAAAATTAGTTCACAAAGCAGAAAATAATAAAGAAATATGTTAAATAAAAAATGGAAAGGTTTTTCAATTCTAAGCAGTCCAAGGTATGAGTCATTTAACATGTGGCTAAAAATGTGTCAAAACTGGCGAGAGCAATACGACGGAAAAATTTGCTATCAAATTATACCAAAAATAATTACAACACACATTAAATCTACATTTTAAACCTGTCTGGGAACAACACTGTAGTAATCGTCACAGTTATACAAAGCTACACCCTCGGAAGCACAAACATTATGTTTACAGGCAGAATAAAACCAAGAATCATCCTCAAGGATGCCTGAAATTGTTATGAACACAACAATCAACCTAGCCTATAGGCAAGAAAAACAGAGGATTTTCATAAAATGAATTATTAGGAATTTTACCTAAAGAAAAGAATTGATAGCATAAATAAAATATGACCTTTCCTCTTCTCATTAGCTGCCCCAAAAACTTTCTAGGGTGATGGAGGAGGAACTCATCACGCAACGAAAGGCTTGGCAAATCCATGTTAACATAATTGAGTTTCCCCTCAAGGCTCACACTGCTTCTGATTAGCCTGTGAAAAAAGAGTAATCCAGAGCGAAAACTAAGAGATAGGAATATGAACTGATGGAAGCATGTCAATGTGTGGCAAAGAGTTGAAGAATAACATGATGTCAATTTATTTGGTTGTGGAAGCCCATAAGAATACTTACCAACTAACCATTTCAAAGTGCTCGGGTGTGCCTGGATTGAAAAGCACCCTACTGATATCCTTAACAGCCTCTAAACCAACATGACCTGCACAAAGGACAAATATAAACCCCTCCCGGCATGTGTACTTTCCATAATACAATAAATATGAGCAAGTATGAAACAAATGAGATAACACAAAGGTATGCAAACTTTTTCTACCAAAAAGAACTTGACAATCAGGCACAATTCTAGCAGATTGCACCAGTACTACTGGGGTGTAAGGACCATGGCTTCTTAGGAACTCTCTTAAATCTTCCACGTACTCATCATATAACATGCACTCCAGGGATCCACTGCATTTGATAAGGTTCAAAGCATTAGATGACAATATAAAAGGCAATCTGGGTACAAAGTTGTACACATTAATTAATCCACAACTTAAGTTGGATCTGTTATCTCTAAGTAAGCCACACAAACGTCCTTATCATCCTTAAGATAGTCCCTCTCAGAAGACACTGAAGTTAGCAGACCAACTTTGTCTGAAACACATATTTTATTGGCACGCAACCCATTTAGATGATGAGTAGGGAATAAGATAGCAGTAGGGAAATTTTAAAAAAACTGGTCGAAAACATACCTACAAGAAACTCAGTCTGAGTTTTGGTGCTGATGATTTCAGTGGTGCTCATGGGAGTAAGGCCATAGGTTCTAAAAGTTCGAGGTTCCTGTTTGGTGCATTTAGTGCACACGTCAAAAACCAATCTAAAGGGATGCCTAGTTGCCCGGTCCTTGGCATCATTTGGAACCACTAATGCACAACACACTTCAAAGAGATCACCTTCATCCATGTCAATCTTCTTTTGCCTAAGGACATCACGACTGATGGATGACTAGATCTTGTCCCCCTACGTTCGATGCAAGGAAGTAAAGTTAGAATATATTCCACATTACATAATCCACCAAAAGAAGTAGATGAAACAAAAGGAAATGATCAAAGAATAAGAACTTGATTCGGGAAAATAGGAAGGCTAATAATGGAATACCCGAGCATCAATAAAAACAATCTCAACAGATAGCACACGAGAAGGCCGACTACAAAATGTGTTAGTCCACATACGGATTACATGAACTATAATAAACCATGGCCGAATGTTGGGGCATATATCCCTCACTGGAATCTCTACAAAAGTAATAGGAGGCATGGGTATGTACGTCTGTATTGAGGCCCACACCACCACACTGTTCAGAGAGAGTTGAGGGTTTTGTGGATTTCTTGGATTGGCTTCGAATTATAAAACATGTAGTAGCCTTCCAGACTTAAATAGAGTACTCTACCAAGGGCATTGAAGCACACGTCCTCATGGGAAAATCTCCTTAAAGCACAATCACTTCATTTAAGATGGTCACCAATCATCATCCATATTTCAGCAGAAGTAAATAGCTGTCAATGAAATGGTGTGACTGAACTGCTAGTCCTACTTAATTTATTTTCAGTGTATTTATATCAGGTACCCTGATAGCCAACTACTAAATAAAACCCGTAATTGAGGGCATGTTTGCTTTAATAGATTATAGATTGCTTAGTTTCACTTTAGCCTCAAGGATGGACCATTTAGAGTGAATAGAATATTTTAAATGTTGTTATAGAGAGTAGGAGAGGGAACAGAGAAAAATGTGATCGACCAACGTTGTTCCTAACCTCTAATAAAAGAAGTTCTTTCATTACTTGACTGTCTCTTTTAGGAATATTTAGGCCCACCAAATACTGAGGGTGCAGAGGACAGCAAAAGCTGCACCAGTTTATAGGAAAAACTTCCATAAGGATGATTCCCTGATCAGGGCCATTATTGAAGGGGTAAAAAAGAATCTTAAAAGGATTTTTGTACTATTAAACAATGCCTTACTTACTACCTTGAAATTAGATAGCTAACATTAACACACTTGGAACTGAATAGATGACTGTTGCACAGCCACCATCCTATCTAGTGTCAAATTGAACAGATAGAATAAATCCATTAAAAAATAGTAAATTTAACACACTGTAGAAGGTGGAAAGGAACATTTGGGCCTTGTAAATCAAATAAATCATTGAGCAAATGCCATACTCCAATGAAATTATTCAAAACATTATAAAACACAAATTTATACAATGAACAATCACAAATAAAACGACTAACACAACTTCAAAAACCATTCACCCACCCATAACCAATCAAACGAAAAATCCCAAATTGTCCAAATAGACTTGTGTTCCAAATCAGCGAGCTTCTATACCTTTCAAATTGATGAACTTGTTCAAGTAATTATCTCAATGATCCGTGAAGAGGATTAACACAAGTTATTTCTATTGGAACTAAATCTTACTCAGCATTCAAATGACACATATCTAACTCTTTATCCCACACGTCCTTCATAAGTTACGTAACCAAATAAAGCAATAAATAGTGGATTCATACTCACCTGACACCAGACATAAATAATTTGCAGCTCCGGCGCACTGTAGCAGCAGAGGAGGCTAGAGACTTGACGTAGCTCAAACTCATTGGGATGAGTAAACTTCAATTAGCTAAGAACTCCTGGCACCCAATCAATATTGCATTTCCAATTTCTCACCAAAAACCTAATCGAAATATGAAACAATTTTTTCTGAATGCGGCAAGTAGATGAAGTACCCTTGCTGTCACCTAGTGGGCTGTATAAGTATGGGTGAACCGCCTTTGGTGGGCCTTAGGAAATCGAACAAAGTGCTAGCCCAACCGTAGGAAAAAAAATAATGGTAGTCCATGGCCATCATCCATTACATATTATATCAATTAATTGACTATAATTGTTTGAATTGGGCACAAAAAAAAGCTTCATTTACCAGTGGCTCATAAAATGTTAAGTCAAACCAAAATATAATCTATATATCAATTGAATAAAAGGTAGTAGGCAAACATAACATTTCATTATATATATTCAACATAACTTAGAAACTCGAAAAACATCACGCATAGGAACATTGAGGCCACTATTCATACATGAAACACAAGTGCCTATTCTGAGTTAGCGTTTACGATTAACGCATACAGTAGTTATAGTAAACAAGAAAAAAAGACTTCTTCCTAACAAAGTCAGCCCTTTGACCAGACACCACCAGAGTTTAACTTTGTCTTCTTGGGCATATATAGGAACTACACAGTACAATTTACACAATAAAAAAACTCCTCATAAGACAACTAAGTACACCAAGACAAAGCTAGAGACATTCCAAAAAAAAAACCAAAAGGTAAATGCCTCTTTCTATGACAACCTCTTTCAAGGCTTCTCCTGTTTGGCTGCCTTCACTTTCCCTCTCTTTGGTCGCTGTGCAGGACCATCAACAGGGCCTTCAAGTTTTATTTTCTTCGCATCTCCAAAATCCTCATGTGTGGTAGAAGATTGGCCGCATGCCTCTGGGGATACATCAAGAATGGTGACAATGGAATTGGTCTCAGGTGTTTCACTGCTATGGCCGCTAGGAGCATCACTTGATCCTATCTTGCTAAATGCAGGGGCGAATTTTAGCTGTGCATGGTCATCACAGACAATGAAGATGTTAGTTGTATGGCATGAAAGGGAAAAAAGGGAAGACAAATAATGTTTTGGAAAAGCTTAAACCTCTATACCAGACTACCTTTAAAGGTGTATCTTCATGAACTGCTTCATTATAATCAGTAGTTACATCAATATCACAGCACACCCTTTTCACCTTGTAGGACTCATCAAGGCCAAATATAATGTCGTCCTTCTTCTCCACTTGAAACAGAAATTCCCTCCCCACCAAGTCTGTTATTTCCCTTGGGTATTCACCTAACTGAAGACACTGCACGTCAAAGGAATCAAAACCAATATAAGCATGAGGAAATTAGGTAGAAAAAGGGACATAGGCGAAGTTGATTGAACAGGTAAACCATGTTTCCATTCAAAACCTTATTATGTGAGACCAATTCCCGACAAGGCTTATTCAGCATGGCGTAATACTCTGAGTCAAAGAGGATGAATTGAGCACTGTCTACACCGTCAGACACAACCATTTTCAGCTTATACCTAATACCAATAACAATTCATCTATGAGTGAAGGAAATAAATGATTGGGAGAATAAATGAGTGGCACAATGAATTATAGTTTGAGATAAAACCTAGGAGTCAAGTCCAACACAATTGTTTGACAATATTCACAGTAAGGCACTCCTGGCGCATAGGAAACCGCTTTCATACATGGACATGCCATATACCACCATAAGGACTCATGCACAATCTCTGAGACCATTCCCAACAAAACAAAGAAACCCTCCTACCACAAGGAAAGAAATAATGAACACGTCAATGACTGAAGGCAAGAGAAGGAAATGGATATTCACAACAAGTATAAATAAGGGAGCAGTTTATATGACACGAATTTAAACAACCTCAAGGGTCTCGAGGAACTGCCCCAAACTCTTTTTTGGGTACATTTTCAAAAACTCCTCCCTCATGCAAAGGGGGCGAGGCCTGTTTTTTATGGTGCCTATGCGCACATCAGATTCCACCTCATGGACAGCAAGCCTGTAACAAATAAAGAAGCTTTTTATGAGGCTTGTTAAATGCACAAAGGAGATAAAGAAAATTAAGAGATGACAGACCCATTTTTTAAGTGAATAGCCTCCGGCCAGTCAGGATTCCAAAATATTTTTTAGGCATTCATGACGTTTTGGATACCAACTTGCCCTGGGAATAAGGAAGTAATTGTAAACATAACTGGGCACTGGGTAGCCTCCTATTCAATCAACTTTCAATGAAATTGGTTAGGAAAAAATATATCATTCTCTTACCCTTATAAAAGTTTACCCTTGCAAGCTGTATAACCACTACAGGAAGACCAATATTAGATTGAGAGAGATATCCAGATACAACATCAATCAAGTCTCCAAAGAGTGCACAATGAATCTGACCCCTATAAGAAGATGGGAGTTATTGTAGATGATGCTAAGGAAACAGAGTCCAACAAAACCAACACGAGAATACATGGGAAGAAAATGGTTTGGGAGTGGAGATATACATGTCATCTACCAAATCTAGCAACATTAGGCGGGTTTTACGTCCTTCCTTGCTCAAAATCATCTCCTCAGAAACTGTCAACAGCACCCCCATGAAGTCTGTGAAATATGTTTTCTAATTCAGAATCCAGATACTTAACAAATTAACTGTTATGAGACATGAATGGGAGTATAAAAAGAAACTTGGAAACTCACCTAGCAAATATTCAGAGCGCCAATTAGTTTTTACAATGTCGGAGGTCTTCACAAGTGACAATCCTAAGCAAGGAATAGAGTAGTTTGGGCAGGGCACCATTTTGGTGCTGGCATTTAAGATAAGCTTGAAATCATGTGATGCTGCTTGGAATTTTCCCACGTTACGCATAAGCCCAAAATTAGCCACCTTGTACACCTCTCCCTCAACACCTGCATGGGCAAACTTCAGCATGTGATGCTTCTGAATGGTAGCCTCAATCCTTGAACCCTGAGAAAACAAAGAACCCAGTGAGTCAACTATTGGGAAGGAAAACCCTTTGATCATAAAACACAAAAATGAAACACCTCCTGATCAAGGAACACCATCTGAGTAGCATACGGGTCGTGTGGGGCAGCTACAGAACTCATTTTCCACACCCTCACAAGTTTAACAACCAACCTCCAGTTCTCTTTCCATCCACACAAGCTCTTAATGTTGTGAACACATGCTGGAACCAAAGCCATTATAAGTTTAATAGGTGAACTAAAGAGGAAACAAATTCCAGATGGGAAGCAAGAACGGAAGGGAAATGCTATGATATCAGAAAAGAAGATAGAATGAAGGGACACACATTGCCTATTTATACATTTCGGGAACCCTAATAGTGTTCATTCTCTCCCTCCAAAACTCATTTCTAAGTTTGAATTTCAAGGAAAACACTGAACATGTGGTAAATTCCCCGCGTAAATGATCCATTCTAAGTAGACGGCAAAACCTGTTGTTCCGTACTTACTCATTCCATATACCATTGCAATCTCTCACTTGTCCATGCCACAATCTCCCACGTACAAAATTTTGATCTCCATTGTTTAATACATAAATAAATAGTTAATTATAAATTAAATAAAAACATAAACATTAATATAAATTCACGAATATAATGAACTGAATATTAAATTACTGTCAAACAAAAAAGGATGACATTAATTTTAATGAAAGTTTAATGAAATCCACCCGGAACAAAAGTTTTTTATATATTATTATTTACTAATAAATTAATTTCATGTGCTTAATAATCAATAAAAAAATTTCAAACACAGACGGATTTCAAAAAAAATAAAAACATCCAATTGAGTTAATCACACTTACCTAGAAAATATTTTACATACCTTTTAACCATGCAAAAGTGATTATAAACTATTTAAATAATTATCTGTACAAATTTTCATTTCCAATACTTACAAACCATTTTCATCAAATACATGTACTTACAATTCAATAAAATCAATTATTAAATACAATTTGATTATAAAACAATTATAAAAAATTTAAAAAATTCAATTGAGCTAATCACACGGACTGAGAAAAAATTTTACCCACCTTTTTACCATAAAAAGTAATTATAAACTAATTAAATACTTCTGCATACTTTTTCATTTTCAATTTTCAAATACTTACAAATCAATTTCATCAATCTCATGTACTTACAATTCAATAATTGTTTTTAAACTGAGTTTGATTATAAAACAATAAAAAACATCCAATATACTTAATCACACTTACATAGAAATAATAGCACCAATTTATTCAATAAAATATTTTTTAAAAAGTCAGTTTCATTATGAAACAATAAAAAACATCCAATATAATTAATCACACTTACCTAAAAAAAATAACACCTTTTTACCATGAATAGTGATTAGAAACTAATTAAATACTTCTCAAATTGTAAAGGTTTAGACCAGGCAAACCTAAACTTTATTTTTGTTTTACAACCCTACGTGTCACATATGTATCAAAATTAATGTAGTATTGCAAATGTTATGAATCAACAATCCAAAGCTTAAGTTGTTAGGTGGAATAATCATAAAGAATTTTATATAATAACATATTTTCAAAAAAGCATATAAAAAATTAGTGAAAGAGATCACACTTATAGTACGATACGTCACACCATGACATAAACTAATATTGCAAAAGATATTAGAGTATACAAATTAGTGAATACAGAGAGACTAGTACGTAGAAAATGATATGTTAACATATCAATTACTAATTAAGGAAATAGAAATTAAAGTCAGCAACTTGCTTCGGGTTAAAAGATTTTATATTTCAACTTTGCACATATCAGAACTTTATCCATCGTAAATTTGATAAAAAAAAAAAAGTGATCCACTGCATCATCGTTATCATTATTCATTTCTTTTAACTCAAGTTTATTCCCACGTCATTTTTTCAAAAAAAACTGGTTCATCTAGAGTAAAATGTATTCACCTAAATATTTTGATGACTGACACATAAATATTTACGCATGTTTGTGCTTAAAAAAAATATTTTTTTTATTTTGTTTAAAAAAATTACTTTTATTTTAGTGATTTTTTTTATGTCTTATTTTAGTGATTCTTGTATAATCAGAAATAAATTTTTGTTTGGCTACAATCATAAAAAAAATATTTTGTTTGCTACAATAAATACCTTCACATTGTTAAAAAGTTTTTTCTCTCTTCTATTGCAGCTGCTTTTAACAATAAGCAACTCTGAGTTGCTTTTTAAAAAAGTAGAAAATTGAATACTTTATGATTCTACTTTTTAAAAAAAGTTTAAACATACATTTTAAAAATTTTTACAAGTGATTTTTTTATAAAAAAAGAAATAATTTTAAACAAATAAATTCATAATAAGAATGATATAAGTCGGAATAACTCGACTTTAGTTCAATCACCAAAATATTTGCGTCAACAATTACTATTCTGGGGTAGAACTCGAACCTGGGCCTGTGATGACGAACTCAGATCTGGGTCTGGGTTGCAAGTGCTCGAATCCGGGTTACCCACAGATGGTGGGTGTACCTACAAAGGCACTCCGACGCCCAAGTCAGATATGTATACAACCAAAGTGATTAACTGAGAAAAGATTGCCTACCTTATGGACTGTTAATATCTTCTATTTATAGGGTTTTTTTCTTGTATAAATGTAGTAAGTTGGCATTTATATAAAAGGCTAAGTTAGCAGATATATATATATAATTATGGATATTTGGTAATCATAATTATATTAGTTATGGGTTGTTTTAGACATTGGGCCTTAGGTCTAGACTGTAACAGAAGCCCCCCAGCTCTAGTTGACCTGATGAAGTCGACTTGAGCTTAGATATGGGCCAAGATGTTGTACCTGTATTCTTATGGTCAAGGCAAGTAGTACGATTCGGGACGCGCCCCAAAACATCCTTGTTACTTCTAGTTTGGGATGGATTAGATGACTCGAGACGTGTTTCCATACTCATGGTTCGAGATGGGTTATGTGGCCCGAGATGTGTTTCCATACTCCTGGTTCGAGATGGGTTGCCATACCGGACCAAAAATGCGACAGTTCAAGAAGGATTATTTTATATTTAATTGCTGTGACGCTTGGTTTTCCTTACGAGGTTTCAACTTCTGAGTGACCCTTCATATTGTTGCGTCGATTCGACTTCTTGGGCTTCTGCTGATTATGGGCCTTTTCGGTCCTATAAATAGGAAGGTGGTGGTGAGGGTTCCCTCACTTTGCTCCAAAACTTCTGTGAATTTACCTTCTCGCGAGGCTAATCTTCGATCAAGAGCCGTCTTTTGTGACTAATCTCGGGTCAAGAACTGTCTTTTGTGTTGTAACTCGCTCTTGAATCTGACTGTCAGGTATTTCTCTTTCTTTTCTTTTACTCTTTTTCGCACAAATGAGTGATAGTCAGTCTTTGGAGGTTTTGTCTGGGAGACCTGAGTCGTGGGTGTCTCGGAGTCGGTCATCTTGTGGGGATAATAGTGAAAGTTTAAGTCCAGAAGTGGCCGAGGTGTTGAGACGGAGGAACATAGTTCCTGGGGATGTTGCTGGGATTGGGACGAGTAATCTTCCAGTAAAGTCCGAGTCGAGTTCCTATGATAGTATTTTTGATTGGTCTGAATCAAGTGCTAGTTGTCTTGGTTCTGATAAGGGTAGTTGTTATACGGCCTCTGCAGGTGTTAAGATGGCTGAGGCTCATGATGTAGACTACTTTATACCCGTGTGGGTGGATAGGTATAGATGGGTGGACTCGGAGGTTCTTGGAACAACGAGTATCTATAGGTCGGGTTGTCCGGAGCATTGTCAAGAGCGCCCATTTGACTTGGAGGTGTTCAGCACGACCGAGATGAAGGAGAATTACAACGTCGTGATTCCACCTCGGGGGAGCCGGGTTTGTCACTTGTCAGAGAGCAACACGTCTTTCTTATATACGTATGACTATTTCCATTCGAAGTTGAAAGTACGGTTGCCTTTTACTCCCTTTGAAGAAGGGGTGTTTATGTATTTGAATTGTGTTCCCTCACAGCTACATCCGAATTCATGGGCGTTCATTAAGTGTTTTCAGTTGATAATGGTCGAGTTCGGCTTTAGCCCTTCTATCAAATTATTTTTTCATTTTTTCCAAGTGTTGAGAAACATCCCAAGGGTAAGAAGGATGAGACGTTGAAGAGTTGGATCTCGTTAAGGGGGTTTAGCGGTCGGAAGTTGATTTCGCCTTACGCTGAGTCGGCTAAGAGGGGAAGCATCACCTTTAAGCAGGAATTTTTCCGGGTGCAGGTAGCGGAAGGTGCGAAGCCGTTTTGGGAGGAACGGTCGTCTAATGCCCCAAGGTTCTATATCTATTGGAGTGAGAGGCATTATGACAAGAAGTCATCTGATTACGAGGTGGCCGAGTCGAGCCTATCCTCACAAGATTTGGTTGTGAAGAATTTATTGATGAAGTCGGTTGAAGAGTGTGGTGTATTCTCTAGTAAAAAGATATTAGATGGGCCGATGCGTAATGTCGGTTTCCGAATTGGTGAGACTTGTATTTTATTTTTGATTGTTTCTCACCGTCATGTTTTGGTTTGACCCTTCTTTTTTCCTTGTAGCATCAATGGCCAACGCTGCTTTGAAGCAATTTTGGGCGTTGTAGAATGCCAATGTAAACTAGGAGGATGAGGTGCATGTGGACTTGGACTTCACTCAACCCATGGGGGAAGGTGCCTCTGGTAGCCAGCCGGTTCGAGGTGATGGAATTGGCGCTGATGGGGACGGGGTTGCTCAACCAACCCGAGCGAACGAGGAGCGTCCCAAGAAGAAGAAACAGGCCAAGGCTAAGAAGAGGCCCAGGACTGAAGAGGATTTGGGGGAGTTCGGGGTTAATCTGTATGACTCGGATTGCGACTTGGATGCGCCTGAGATGAATCACATGTTATATAATCCATTTATGAAGGCGGTCCACGATAATGTGCCTGTGAGTGAGCACCTTGAGGATGTGGAGCGCCAGTGCCTTCAACACGCTGCTTTTTTGAAGTACCTGCGGCTGGATGTGATGTCGGCTTATGATCAGGTAAACGCGGCTCTGGAGAAGCATACCACGGAGAGGGACAAAGCCTTGGAGGATCTGAAGGTTGCTCAAGAGGCATTTGATACAGAGAAAAAGGACAAGCTAAAATACAAGGGGTTTTACAAGACGACCAAAGATAAAAATAAGGCTCTTGAAACTGAAATAACCAAGTTAAGGGAGGATTTGGAGAAGTTGCATGTGGCCCCTTCTGCGTCCGGGATGAATGAGGCGGCCGTGACCGAGATTGTTAAGAAAAATCTCCAGAGGGCTCAAACCAAGTTTAATCAGGAAAAAGCCGGTCTTGTGCAATTATCTGAGAAGATCGGTGTTGAATCCTTTGCAAACGTTATGGCCCAACTGGAAGTGCTCAACCCAGGTCTGACGGTAGAAGGGACATCTTCTTCGTACGAAGTTTACAAGGGGCAGATTTGCAGGGTCGACATGGAGATGAAGGTGTATGTCTCCGTTGCTTCTGGGGAGGAAGTCGACCCTTATGAGGAGGAGTGATTCCCTTTTTTACGTCCTTTTTTAACTTCGTGTTTTTGTAATTTAGGCACAAATTTCTGTATCTGACAATTCTCGTTAGGGACGACGTTAAGTACTTTGCATTTAACTTGTGTGTCCCGCCGTTTTCATTATGCTCTAATTGATTTATGTATGTCGTTCGAACTTCGTTTTGCGCTTTTAACGCCTTTAGGTTTAGATGATTTGAGTACATAACTGAGATGCTCTTCGCATCAGGGTGTATGAGTTCGAGACGTTCTTTGTGTAAAGGATATTATTGAACAGTGAAGCCGAGATGCTTTTCGCATCAAGGATCGTATTGAATAGAAACGCCGAGATGCTCTTCGCATCAAGGATTGAATTGAATAAAATTGAGTATTTGAATGGGATGCTCTTCACACCCATTTTGAATCAAAAAATTCCTAAGTTTCCTAAAATACATTAGATATTTAAGAATAGTAGGCTCTAAGCTTGTTCGAGTTCCAGTATCTCGGAATGGTTGTCCCTTCAAGGGTTTCAATCTTGTATACGCCGCTTCCAGTTGTCTCTATTACCTTGTAGGGACCTTCCCAGTTGGCAATGAGGTTCCCTTGAGATGCATTTTTGTTCCCGATGTCGGCCCTTCTTAAGACCAGATCACCGGGTTAGAACCTCCTGGCTAGCACTGTGGTGTTGTGTTGTGCGGCAAGGTGTTCGTTCAGCATGGCGTCTCAGATGTGTGCCGCAGCGCGCCTTTCATCTAAGAAGTCTAGTTCTTCAAGGATGTATTTTCCATTGGTTTTATGGTTGAAGCTTTCTACTCTCCAACTCGGCTCTCCTATCTCGACTGAGATTAGTGCCTCTGTCCCATAGGTGAGACAGAAGGGAGTCTCATTGGTGGAGGATTATGGGGTGGTCTGGTATGCCCAGAGTACATGGTCGAGTTGTTCTACCCAGTTGCCCTTGGCGTTGTTTAGCCTGCGCTTAAGGGCTTTGAGGATAACTTTGTTCGCAGACTCGACTTGGCCATTGGTTTGTGGGTGTTCGACTGAGGTGAAATGATGCTTCATCTTTAATCCTGCCAAGAGTTCTCTGAATCCTTTGTCAGTGAATTGAGTTCCGTTATTAGTGATCACGGAATGCGGGATGCCAAACCGGGATATGATATTCTTGTAGAAGAACTTCTGGACTTTGGAGGATGTGATTGTGGCAAGAGATTCGGCTTCAATCCACTTGGTGAAGTAGTCTACTGCCACTACCAGGAACTTGACTTGTCCTGGGGCTGGGGGGAAGGGACTGAGTATGTCAATGCCCCATTGGTGGAAGGGCCATGGGCCGACATGGTGGATAACTCGGAGGAAGGTTGGTGGTGGATTGGGCTGTTCTTTTGGCACGCTTCACACTTTTTGACGTAGTCCATGGAGTATTGGACCATAGTCAGCCAGTAATATCCAGCTCTGAGGGCCTTTTTTTACAAGGATCTGCCACCTTGGTGTCCACCGCAGCTTCCTTCATGTAACTCGGCCAAGATGTAGTCAGCTTCACTTTCATTTATGCACTTGAGTAAGGGGGTGGAGAAGCCTTTCCTGTAAAGTTTGTCGTTGATGACTATGAATCGGGATGCAAGTTGTCTAACCTTCTTTGCTTCCTTTTCATTCTCTGGGAGTTCCCCTTTCAAGATGTAAGTCTTGATTGGAGTTATCCAGGAGTCCATGATGTCAACTGTTAAGACGGTTGAATCCGAGATTCTTGGTGTCGATATGACTTCCTACAAAATTGACTTGTTGTTTCCCAGCTTTTTGGTGCTTGCTAACCTGTAGAGAATGTCGGCTCTTGTGTTCTCGTTTCTTGGGACATGCTGGAAGATGAGTTCTTCAAAGCCATCACTTGAAGCCTTAACTTTCTCTAGGTACCTTTGCAGCTGTGGTTCCTTGGCTTGGTATTCTCCTTTGATCTGGGATATCATCAACTGGGAGTCACTGCATATCAGAACTTTCTTTGCCTTTACTTCCTTTGCCATGATTAAGCCGGCTATGCATGCTTCATACTCGGCCTGGTTGTTAGAGGTGGGGAATTCAAACTTGAGGGATTTTTCGATGCAGATGCCATTGGGTCCTTCCAGTACTATCCCGGCCCCGACCCCTTTCTTGTTAGATGAGCCGTCAACGAAGACGGTCCATTCTTCACTGGGGGTGTCTTTAGCAGGAGTCATTTCAGCAACAAAGTTGGCTAAAATTTGGCTTTTGAGGGTGGTACGACCTTCAAAGTTGATGTCAAATTCGAATAACTCTACAGCCCATGACGTCATTCGTCTTGAGAGGTCTAGTTTGTGAAGGACGGTTCTGATTGGCAAGTCGGTTCTTACTGCGATCCTGTGTCCCTGGAAGTAGTGTCGCAGCCTTCAAGTAGTTAGTAGGATTGCTAATGCGGACTTTTCCAGTTTTTGATAGCGCAAATCGGCTCCTTGGAGGGCCTTACTTATGAAGTAGATAGGGTATTGGTTGCACCCTGCTTCTCTGATCAGGACATAACTTACTGCCTGGTTTGTGATGGAGATGTATAGGTAAAGATGCTCTCCTGGGGCCAGTTTGATCAAGATGGAGGGATTTGCAAGGGTCTCCTTGAGGTGTTGGAAGGCAGCCTCGCACTCACTGGTCCATGTGAAGGATTCTCCTTTGCGAAGTAGCTGGAAGAAAGGGAGGGAAGTTGTGGCTGCCTTTGGGATGCATCGGCTCAATGCAGTGATCCGTCCATTTAGCTGCTGGATTTCTCTGATGCATGTCGGACTTTTCATTTCCAACACGGCTTTGCATTTGTCTGGATTGGCCTCCACGCCCCGGCTGGTGAGAAGGAAACCAAGGAAGTGTCCTGAAGGGACACCAAAAGAGCACTTTAGAGGGTCTAGTCTCATGTTGTACTTACGAAGGCGGTTGAAGACTAATTCCAAGTCGGCCACATGGTTGCCCTCAACAGCTGTCTTGGCAATTATGTCATCAATATACACTTCAACGGCTTTCCCTATCAGATCTCCAAAGACTTTGGTCATCATTCTCTGGTAAGTCGCGCCAACATTCTTTAACCCGAAGGGCATCATGGTGTAACAGTATATCCCCTTGTCGGTGATGAAGGCTATCTTCTCTTCATCGTTCCGATCCATAGGGATTTGGTTATAGCCAGAATAAGCATCCATGAATGACAGCCAGCGGTATCCTGATGAGTTGTCGACCAATTGGTCGATGTTGGGGAGTGGGAATGGGTCTTTTGGGCAGGCTCTGGTCAGGTCTATATAGTCCACGCACATTCTCCATTTCCCATTGGACTTCTTGACGAGGACGACATTGGAAAGCCAAGTAACGTACTTGCATTCCCTGATGAAGCCGGCTTTGAGAAGTTCTTCTACCTGTTGGTTTGCTGCTTCTTGTCTCTCAAGGTCGATCATCCTTTTCTTCTGAGCGACTGGCTTAACTTTGGGGTCGACAGAGAGCTTGTGTGAGCAGAAATCTGGGTCGATGCCTGGCATGTCGGCTGATGTCCAAGCAAATAAATCAGAGTTTCTGGTGAGTAGAGATTTCAGTTCACTCTCCATCTTAGGGTCCATGTCGCAACCGATCTTGGTAGTTTGCTCAACTGTGGCTCCAATTTGGAAAGCTTTGGTTTTGTCGGCTGGTTCAATCAGGTCTCGGCCCTTTAGATCTATCTCGGCTCGGGGGTCAAGATGGATCATGAGGACTTGTCCTTCTGGTTTTCTTTTTTCTGACTGTGGGATTGGAGTGGGGTTCAGGGCTGCGTTGTAGCATTTCCTTGCTTCTTTGCGATTCCCTTGGACTGTAACCACATTACCGTCTCGGCTTGGAAACTTCATCACCAAGTGTTTGGTGGAGATAATTGCCCCTAATGCGTTCAAGGACGGTCATCCGAGAATGGCATTGTAGAGACTGGGACAATCGACTATCAGGAATTTGGCTGAGATGGCTTTGTTGGTCTCTGTGCCGAATCTGAGTGTTGTCTGAAGGTATCCTTTAGGTTGGATCCTTTCCCTAGAAAAGCCTACTAGGTCCCCTGAGTAGGGTAGGAGGGATTCTGGGGGTAGCAGCAATTGGGTGTAGGTTCTATAGAAGAGAATGTCGGCTGAGCTGCCTTGGTCGATGAAGACTCGTCCTACGTCGCCATCTCCAATGAAAGAGCGGACTACGAAGGGGTCGTCATGGTCTTCAATGGCATCAAAGAAATCTGCATCAGAAAAGGTTATGATTGGGTTGGGAGGTCGACCGACATTTGGTTGAATGTCGGTTTGGTCAACACTGTACACTTCCCTCATGTGTCGCTTCCTTGAGTTGTTGGACTGTCCTCCTCCTGCAAAACCTCCCGAGATCATATTGATCCAGACCCTTGGTGTGCTGGTTTGAGTGGCTTGGCTACTGGGATCGGCATTGGAATCCTTGTTGTGATCATACCTTTTAGGAGAGGTGGAGCATTTGCGCTTCCTGTCATTTCCTCCTTCAGGGCTGGGGGATCTCTTTCGTTCATTGCTCTTTCGATAGCCTCCTTGTGACCGGTTTTTCTTCACATACTGGGATAGTCGGTCGTCTCGGATAAGCTGTTCTATAAGGTCTCACAGCTAGATTCATTCATCCGTGATGTGCTCATATCCTTCATGAAAGGAGCAGTATTTGGACTTGTCTTTCTGGGCTGAAGCTTTCAGTGGGGGAGGTTTTGGGATATCAGAGAGCTCCGTGTGCGTCCTTCAAAATTTTTTCGGGTTGGTGTTTAGTGGGCGTAAGAATTGTAACGACCCTTTGGCCGACTTTGATCATGTTGATGATGATGTCCTCGGTCTTTTCCCCTGTGACGGTCATGATATGAGTCTCGGTCTTGTTTCTGACTGGTGGAGTGTTTGGCGGCTCCTGCCAAATGGACTTCTCGTCCCACGAACTTGTGCGACTGATGACGGAATTGCTCCATTGATCGGACCGGTTCTTCCGATAAAGAGACGGCTAGTGGTGAGCCAGGTGAGAGGGCCGAGACGACACATACAAGCTGAACATTCTTTGACAAATCCGGGATGAGGGAGCATTCTTTATATAAATGGGACAAAAATGATCTGAGAGGTTCATCTTTGTGTTGCCTAACTTTAGCAAGTGTGAATTGGTCCTTGGGGATTTCAGTAGAGATGGTGAACCGTCCCAAAAAGGGTGACTGCATGTCGTCCCATGAATCTATAGACCCTAGGGGCAAGGTTTTGAACCAGGCTAGGGCTTCTCCCTTCAAGGTACGGGGAAAAGAACGACAGATCACAGCTTCCGGGGCGCCTACGAAGAGCATTTCGTTGGTGAAAGCGTCCAGGTATTTCACAAGGTCTGTGGTTCCGTTGAAAGTTTCAATGGGGAGAGCCCCTCGGAAGTGCTTGGGTATCTCGACTCGGGTGAGTCTCTCAGAGAAGGGGGTGTCGAAACGGGGCAGTGATACTCTATCGTTCGGGTTGTAAGACTTCCTGTTGATCGCGGTCCGAATGAGGACGAGAATGTGTGGCAGGTTGTGGTTGGGGGGCCACACTACGCTCCAAATGCCGGATACGCTCCTCAAGGTGGCTAACGGCCAGATCTCCGGCTGCTTTAGGCTGACTTTCATGGATTCTCCGCTGTTGTTGCTCCTGGAATTCTCTGAGTTAGGTTTCTAGATGACGTATGACCTCGTCCCGAGGGTCGGGTTGAAATGTCTCAGCTGGTCCTGCTTGGATTTGGGGTTGCGATGTGCCCTCCTGCTCAACTATGTCGTCTTGAGCTCCGAGGTCATCTACCCATCCTTCAGGTGTTGGTTGAGGACGGGTCCTCATTGTCTGAAGACAGGTGTTGACCGTCATGCTGGAGAGGGGGAGGCCCTCCTTCTAGCGCCAAATGTTCTGGGGTAGAACTCGAACTTGGGCCTGTGATGACGAACTCGGATCTGGGTCTGGGTTTCAAGTGCTCGAATCCAGGTTTCCCGCAGATGGGGGGTGTACCTGCAAAGGCATTCCGACGCCCAAGTTAGATATGTATACAGCCAAAGTGATTGACTGAGAAAAGATTGCCTACCTTATGGACTGTTGATATCTTCTATTTATAGGGGTTTTTCCTTGTATAAATGTAGTAAGTTGGCATTTATATAAAAGGGGTAAGTTAGCATATATGTATATAATTATGGATATTTAGTAATCATAATTATATTAGTTATGGGCCGTTTTAGACATTGGGCCTTAGGTCTAGACCGTAACAATTACTATAAATATAATTAGTTTTAAGGTAAAACAAGTTTTTCATTTTTATAAAATATCCCAAGTTCGATGAATTTATTTATTTATTTTATTCTTATAAAATATTTAAAATATGTTTTTAATTGATGGTTACTTTTACCATTAATACTACTGGATCAAACGTAATCATAATCAACAATCTAATTTATGGGTAAGTAATTTATCTATTTCTATTTACTTATAT
The DNA here is from genome assembly GCA_026901365.1 of Sesbania bispinosa. Classification (NCBI taxonomy): domain Eukaryota; kingdom Viridiplantae; phylum Streptophyta; class Magnoliopsida; order Fabales; family Fabaceae; genus Sesbania; species Sesbania bispinosa. The sequence continues at coordinate 1,595,669 of QLOH01000035.1, forward strand.
GAAAGGAATGTCTTAGTTGTCAAATGTCATTTTATGCATGGTAAAATTGTTCCCCTCTCAAAGTTTTTTTTTATTTTTTTCTATTCTATAATATTCTTTCTTTCTACAAAATAAAACATAATATCCTTCTCTATAACTAGATCTTGCAATTTGCGGTACCTGACCTGACTCAATGCGGGTAGTAGATTTTATGGGTCAGGTTAAAAAAAATCCAGGAGTTATTCTAAAATAAAGGTACATGCACGTATATTTTCACTAGTTTTTTTTCTTGCTTGTGTGTAGCTTGAATTTTTGTGGGTATTACGACCTACTCTGCGTTTTGCTGGTTTTTACTGGAAGCGGGTTTTATCAAGCTGGGTAGAACCCCCAACTGAGGGTTATTCAAATTTCTAAAATAAAGGACCGATCCCTATTTTTTTACGGCCTTTTGCAGTCCGGCTAGCCCATTTTACTGGCTTTATCTATAACGCATTAACACGCATTTTGTTTTTCCACCAAAAAAAAATTCTTTTGTTTTCTTTTTTTCTTTAATTTGTTACTTAAAAAAATAAAACTATGTTTTTTCAAAAAAATTATACGTGAGAAATTTGTTATGTATTTAAATGATTTTTTTCAACAATTAATAATATTATCCAAATAATAAAAATAACAATAGACCCGTGCAGTTTTATAGCTATCCACATAATAAAAACTCGGGAATTATTTGGACTTCTAAAATAAAGGCCAGAACCCTATATTTTTACGGGCTTTCGCGAGCTGACCCAGTCGAGCTAACCATCTTGTCAACTCTATCTATAACATATTAACCCATGCATTTTTATTTTTCCAATTCAAAATAAACTTTCTTTTGCTTTCTTTTTTCATTGTTACTTAAAAAAGTAAAAAAAAAATATGTTTTTTCAAAAAAATTATACCTGAGAAATTTGTTATAGATTTGAATAATGTTTTCTTTTAATAATTAATAATGTTATCGAAATAATAAAAATTACAACAGACTCATGAATTTATGGCTACCTAGTCCGGCTTGACTCAATACGGGTAATACAGGCTTTTACAGGTTGGGCTACAAACCCCGCTAATTATTCGTGCTTTTAAAATATAGGTTTGCCTAAATATTTTGGCATATAATGGGTTTTTTCGACTATTTTGCAGGCTTTAAGGGCTCTTGTGAGTTTTTACGGGTAACAGGCTTTATTGGTTCATGCTAAAAAAAAACCTCGGAGTTAATCGAATATCTAAAATAAGGGCTCGAGCCCTACATTTTTACATGCTTTTACAGGTCGACCTGATTGTGTAATATTTTAATATGTTGGGTTCATTTAAAATGATATTTTAATCTCATAGAAAAAGGATAGAAGATAGAAAAAATTTAGTGAAAAAAGTATGTAATAAGGGTGTGTGAAAACACCTTTAGCCTTTAAATGTTTTGAATCATTGACGCCCTTAGAGCCGTCAATTTAAGTTACCCGGCTTGATTTGAGTAGCAGACTTTTGCAGGTCGGGCTAAAAAGTTGAGTTATTTAAACTTTTAAATAAAAATGTCTGATTCATACATTTTATTGGGCTTTTTTGTGAATTGTCTAAAAAAAATATTTTAATATGTTGGTTATACGTAGTATTATAGACTCATTTACCCTTCATTGAAAAAAAATATTTTAATGTGTTGGATTTGTAACGTCTTAATTCCTTGAACTTAGAAATAATGTTCGTTGTAGACATATTTCATGTTTACAAAATTATTTCGTGTCATTATCGATATCGTCATACATAATACAAACAACCCTTAAGCAATCCAACGTTACTTAAGCTTACAAATAACATGAACTGAGTGTGTGTGTGTATATATATATATATATATATATATATATATATATGCCATTAGTGGCTCAAACTACAATATCAAATGTACATCATCATAACTGGGGTGGCTCATTCAATGACGATTCATAGTATGCATGACCTACATGCCCGACAGACGGGGTGTACTCACTATTTCTAAGGCTAGACCTGAGCTCAGACTACAAGGAACGTCTTCCTTGGGTAATAATGTAACGTCCTAATTCCAAATTCCAAGAATAATGTCTGTTGGAAGCACATTCCCGAAGTTCAGAAATTATTTCTCGCATTACGAATATCGATAAACCATACAACATATATAGCTTAGGTAGTCCAACCAATACTTAAGCTTCATATCAGTACATTAATCCAATCACCAAGAATGCCAATGATTGCTCAATACAACATAATCACTTTCTATACACATGAGAGGATACCCTTGTACATGCGTCCTGGAATAGCTAAAACATCCCCAAGGGCATCACATGTACTAGGATATCCTGCCAAAAGAATACGCAGTAATGCCTATACAAAAGGAAAATCTAAGTACATAATCAAAAGGGGTCGACATGACCCATCAACAGTCCTGCTATACTCCAATCAAGTCCTGGGTTAAGAACCTTGCACGTCTAAAGAATCCACAAAACGTGTGGTGAGACTAAAGTCCCAGTGAGTGTGATCATGCAAGCAGTGTAGGTGTACAGGCAATATATGCATAGTGGAAGTCCATAAATTTAACTCATAACGATCTAATAATCAAACATTACATTCAACCTCTTGGTGAATTACCCAACACCGGTAGGCTCTTAGCACTTAATCCTCTGACATGGATTGAGCGCAATACCATTTGAGGAACGTCTCCCTTGTGGCCTTTTAACCTTTTGTTTTAAGTTAACATTCACATTCACCTTTAAAAATTCTTAATCATGTTGGGTCCTAGACCCATTTTCCTCTTTGGATCGAAGTCCCATTTGGTTTCCTCTTATACAGTCAAATCCTAGCTACCTCAAATCCCTAAATTTTCCTTCCATTCAACCATTCAATCATTACACATATCAATTTAATGCAAATACAAGTAATAGAGAAGAGGGAGATAAAATAGGGAGCATAGAAAGAGTATACACACAAGAACGGAGTGAGTGGGTGTACCACACTCACCTCAATCAAGGAAAATAGGAAGAATGGAAGGATGAGGATGATGATTCTAGGATCCTTCAACGGTGTGGGAGACCCCCAACCAAGTTCTCTTGCTCCATCTCTCCATTTCTCTCTCTACGCTTCTCCTTCTCTCCTTAAAAGGGGAAAAATAACTAAGTTATTAATGCCCTAGCAGAAATAACATTTAAAGCTTTTCGCTGGCTCTTGCTCAAGAGAGGATTTTCTCGCTTGAGCGAGGAGGAATATTCTCCCCAGATGCTCATTCTCACTTAAGTGAGAACCTTCTCGCTTGGGCAAGGACATGTCAGGGAGTAACCCCTGATTCTGGATGGAATTGCGCTTGAGTCATTGAGAGCCCCTCCAAAACAGCCTTGTCCCTCGCTCAAGTGAGCCCTTCTTGCTTGAGCGAGGATGACAGAACACAAACTTTCCTATTTTTACTAATATGCTCGCTCAAGCGAGACCTTCTCGCTTGAGCGAGAATATCAGAACCCTGAACTTCCAATTTTCATCCTTATTTACCTTTTCTCCAAATTTATTTTTCAAAAGCCTTTTCCCTCATTAATTTGATTTATGAAAATACTGAAATATGGGATGTTACAATTCTACCCCCTTAAATTAATTTTGTCCTTAAAATTGTGTACTAAAAATTAGTTACCTGAATGGAATAACTCAAGATGTTGAGTGCGGACGTCCTCTTCCTTCTCTCATGTTGCCTCCTCCAAAGTCTGCCCCTCCCAACACACCTTCACCAATGGTATGGTCTTGTTCCTCTGAGTTTTGACACTCCAGTCAATGATCTGCGCAGGCCGAGTAGGAATGGTCAGATCATCCCTCAACTGTACCGAATCAGAATTTATAATGTGTGAAGGGTCGTAAATGTATTTTCTGAGTTGAGAAACATGGAATACATCAGGGATGTTGGAAAAATGTGGAGGTAAGGCTATTCTATAAGCTAGGGATTCAACTCTCTGTAGGATTTGGAACAGGCCAACAAATCTAGGATTGAGCTTTTTGACTTTAATCGCCCTTCCGATACCTGTGACGGGAGTGACCTTTAAGAAAACATGTTCACCTTCCTCAAACTCTAGGTCCTTTCTCCTTCTATCGACATAACTCTTTTGCCGGCTTTGAGTCGTCCTAAACTTCTCCCTAATCATTCTAATCTTCTCTGTGGTGTCTTGGACCAACTCGACCTAACAAGTGACTCTCCCCTACCTCACACCAACAAAACGAGGACCTACAGTTCCTACCATGCAAAGCCTCATAGGGTGCCATACCTATACTTTTTGTGAAAACTGTTGTTGTAGGAAAACACTATGAGGGGTAGGTACCTATCTCAACTACACTTCTCCTCCAGAACATAGGCCCTAAGCATATCTTCTAATGTTTGGATGGTCCTCTCAGACTGACCATCAGTCTAAGGATGGTAAGCAGTACTAAACTTTAGTTTAGTACCAAAAGCTAGGTGCAAAGCATTCCAAAATCTAGAGGTAAACCTAGGGTCCCTATCCGATACAATGCAGGAGGGTACACCGTGGAGTCTGACGATCTCCTTGATGTACAAGTCTACTAATTTACTCAAAGGGTAGGTGGCCCTTATAGGCAGGAAGTGGGCCGACTTGGTCAGTCGGTCCACAATGACCCAAATAGCATTGAACCCTGTTGGGGTCCTAGGTAACCCCACGACAAAGTCCATGGCAATTCCATCCCATTTCCACTCGGGAATCTCTAAAGGCTTAAGGGTACCTGAGGGCTTCTGGTGTTCAATCTTAACCTGTTGACAAATCAAGAACTTAGAGACAAATTCAACTATTTCCTTCTTCATGCCTGTCCACCAAAACATCCTCTTCAAATCTTGATACATCTTGGTGGTGTCAGGATGTATCGTAAACTTGCTCCTATGGGCTTCCTCTAAAATTTGCTATCGCAGACTACCCCCTTTAGGGACGCAGACTCTCCCTTGGAAGAGAATCATCCTATCGTATGACTCAGAAAACCCTGGTTGTCCCTTTCTATCATGGAGTTCTACATCTAAGTTCCGAAATTCTCTAATCTAGGTCCATAACTCACTGGTAATTTCTATCCTATGCAACCTCAGGCTATCAGTCCCAAAACTCACATCCAAGCTTAAGTCTCTAAACTCCTTCACCAACTCTAACTCATGCACCATCATCAATGATGCATGTAGGGATTTCCTACTCAAGGCGTCAGCCACCACATTGGCCTTGCCCGGGTGGTATCTAAGCTCAAAATCATAGTCCTTAAGGAACTTCATTCACCTCCTCTGCCTCATGTTCAACTCCTTCTGATCAAAGTGGTACTTGAGACTCTTATGGTCACTAAACACCTCAAACCTCAACCCGTAAAGGTAATGCCTCATATTCTTGAGGGAAAAAATGACGACTGCTAATTCTAAGTCATGGGTTGGGTAGTTCTCCTTGTGAGGTCTAAGATGTCGAGAGGCATAGGATACTGCTCGCCCTCTTGCATTAACACACAACCCAAACCCTTACCCGAAGCATAACTATACACCTCAAAGGTCTTAGCTGGTTCTGGTAACTGAAAGGGAATCAAGCATGGGGTCAGGGTGTAGCGGAAATAAATGGATTCCCTCCCTTGTTATAATCGTTTTGCGAAAACACGAATCAAGGCATAAAAGGTATTAAAACGAAAGGTCATACCTTATTAGGATTATGAACGAGGCAATAGCAGTCACGTCTCTAGTGGTGTCCACTCCAACAGCCGAACTAGGAAACCCTCCTCAACTCTGCTAATAGCCTTAGAGAGTAAAAGGCGATTGCTTATGTGTATAGGGTAGTGCATCTCATGCTCTATTTATAAGTGGTGGCTAGGGTTTTACCCCCTCACTCACTTAACCCTCATACTTATGCGTCTGACCCATTATGTTATAATTCTAATTAAATTAAATTAGAATTATTATCCTTTCCTAGTGGCATGTTGTATGCGTGTGACCCAATAGGCTTTTAATATTTAGTTATAATATTAAATAAAAATCCTTTTATATTTAATATCATAAATAGTGAGCGGTATCTAGCAATACATCACTATCCAAATATTGAGATTATCAATAACTTTGATAAATCCTATTTTATGATAATAATTTATATGATCTGTCCCTTTGTCCAAATATCTAATTGAACACAAGGGCATGGATTGTGTCAACCTTGTATAGTTCAATTTATGTTTTCTTGATCCCCAAGTAGACTGTACAGAAAATAAACATCTCATGTTTATCTTCCTGAGCATGGCCATGCATTTTGCAGTCTCACTTTATCAAGAGGCCTACAGATATAACTCTTGTTACATAGGAGGGACAAATCCCATCTAGGGCACTCACATTCCACCACATAATTTATTATATGTCCAAATACCAACTTTATGATCACCCTGTTACAGGCAACGTTTGATGATAATTAAAACATATAATTCCTTATGTAGGAATCGTAGTGATTTCAGGTCGAAGGACTTCATATAACATTTATCAATTTAAGTAACGTTCATGACACTTATGTAACAATCCATGCAATGTTCTTAAGGTGGGTTTGTCCAGTACACCATTACTCTAAATGTGTACCTATGTGAGCACATGATATCTCATATCCATGATCCGTGAGATTTAATCATCAATGAACTCACATACTAGTCTAAATGCATCTTTGTCCTAAGATGATACTTGACTAGGGACTATTTTAAGAATAGTTCTTCATAAGGTCTCACGATCAAGTCATTCACTTGATTTCTTAGGAAGCTTAAGATTACTATTCTAAGGACAATAATTATATTCTAAAAGAATTAATAAAATGAAATGCCTTTATAAAATAATAATATGATACAAGTGATGGATGTTCAAAAAACATATAGGTCTCTAGTGCATACATTAACAATCTCCCACTTGCACTTGAGCCATTCAGACATAACTCTAATGCCTAATGATCTAGTGTGCCCTTCATGCTTCTGCTGCACAAGGGGTTTTGTTAATGGGTCTGCAACATTGTCATCTGTATGGACTTTGCATATCTTCACATCTCACCTATCAATGATTTCTCAGATGAGATGGAAACGTCTAAGTATATGTTTGGATCGTTGATGAGACCTGGGTTCCTTGGCTTGTGCAATAGCCCCATTGTTATCACAATAAAGACTTATAGGATCCACAATGGTAGGAACTACTCCAAGTTCAATAATGAACTTCCTGATCCAAACGACCTCTTTCGCAGCATTTGAGGCCGCAATATACTCAGCTTCTGTGGTAGAATCAACGACTGTTTCCTGCTTTGAACTCTTCCAACTCACAGCGCCACCATTCAAACAAAACACATAACCTGATTGTGATCTTGAATCATCTTTGTCAGTTTGGAAGCTAGCCTTGGTGTAACCCTTTACAACTAGCTCTTCCTCACCTCCATATATCAAGAATGAACCCTTAGTTCTTCTAAAGTACTTAAGGATGTTCTTGACAGCTGTCCAGTGACCTTCACCGGGATCAGACTAGTATCTGCTAGTCATGCTCAAAGCATATGATATGTCTGGTCGAGTACATAACATGGCATACATGATACACCCTATAGCAGATGCATAAGGAATCTTACTCATGCGATCTCTCTCTTCTTTACTGGAAGGAGATTGAGCCTTAGATAGGCTTATACCATGTGACATAGGAAAAATTCCCTTCTTAGAATCTTGCATGTTAAATCGTTTTAACACTTTGTCTATGTATGTACTTTGACTTAAGCCAAGCAATCTTCGAGATCTATCTCTATAGATCCTAATACCTAACACATAGGTTGCTTCGCCCAAATCTTTCATAGAAAACAATTTCCTAACCAAGTCTTTGCAGACTGAAGTGTAGGAATGTCATTTCCTATGAGGAGTATGTCATCTACATACAAAACCAGAAAAACCACTATGCTGTCACTAACCATTTGTAGACACAAGGTTCATCTTCATTTTTATTGAAACCAAACTGCTTAACAGCTTCATCAAAACGAAGATTCCAGCTTCTAGAAGCTTGCTTTAATCCATAAATGGATCATTGCAACTTACATACTTTTCCAACATTTTCAGGTATAACAAAACCTTCAGGTTGTGTCATATACATATCTTCAAGAAGACTTCCACTTACGAAGGCTGTCTTGACATCCATTTGTCAGATTTCATAATCATAGTAAGCTGCAATAGCAAGCAAGATCCGAACAGATTTAAGCATGGCAATTGGGGAAAAGGTTTCATCATAGTCTACACCATGAATTTGCTTGAAACCCTTAGCCACCAACCGTGCTTTAAAGGTACTTACATTACCATCCATGTCAGTTTTCCTTTTGAAAACCCACTTGCACCCTATGGGTTTTATTCCTTTGGGTGGCTCAATCAAGGTCCATACCTTGTTAGTGTACATGGAATCCATTTCAGATCTCATGGCATCAAGCCATTTCTCAGATTCTGGACTCAAAAGAGCTTCTTGGTAAGTCACTGGTTCATCTTGATCCATTAGCAATACATCCCCTTCCTGAGACACAAGGAAACCATATCTCTCAGGTTGGTGACGTACCCTATCTGACCTACGCAAGTCGTGCGCTACTTGAGCAGGTGGCTCCACAACGCTTTGTGGTATCTGCTCTTGTTCCATTATTGGCTCATTGCCACTCTGTGGTACTTGAATTTCTTCAATTTCTACTTTCCTCCCACTTATTTTCTTAGAGATAAATTCCTTCTCTAAGAATACAGCAGTCCTAGCGACAAACACTTTGCCTTCACTAGGATTATAGAAGTAGTAACCCTTAGTTTCTTTTGGGTATCCCACAAATAAGCATTTATCTGATTTGGGTCCTAGCTTATCTGAAACTTGGCGTTTCACATAAGCTTCACAACCCCAAATCTTCATAAAAGACATATTAGGTCGTCTCCCAGTCCATATCTCATATGGTGTCTTTATGACAGCCTTAGATGGAACACGGTTTAGTGTGAAGGCTGCTGTTAACAAAGCATGACCCCAAAAGGAGTCGGGGAGATCAGAATGACTCATCATGGATCGAACCATATCCAATAGGGTTCGATTTCTCCTTTCTGAAACTCCATTCCATTGAGGTGTTCTAGGAGGAGTGAGTTGGGATACTATCCCACACTCTTTTAGATAGTCATCAAATTGTTGGCTCAAGTATTCTCCACCTCAATCTGATCGAAGTGTTTTAATAGTCTTGCTAAGTTGGTTTTGTACTTCATTCTTAAATTCCTTGAACTTTTCAAAGGATTCAGATTTGTGTTTCATTAGATACACAAATCCATATCTACTGAAATCATCAGTAAAAGTGATGAAGTATTGAAAATCTCCTCTAGCCATTGTGCCCATGGGCCCACATACATCACTATGTATGAGACCAAGAAGATCATTGGCCCTTTCACCTTTTCCAGTGAATGGGGTTTTGGTCATCTTCCCTAATAGACAAGATTCACATGTCTCAATTGATTCAAAATCAAAAGAATCTAAATAACCATCTTGATGGAGTTTAGATATGTGTTTCTCGTTTATGTGGCCTAAGCGACAATGCCAAAGATAAGTTGGGTTCAAATCATTTGTTTTGAACCTCTTAGCATTTACGTTATAGATAGGTACTTCGAAGTAAAGAACATATAGTCCATTGTTTAATTTTTCACAACCATAAAACAAATCATTTAAATAAATTGAACAACTGTTGTTCTTTATTATAAATGAAAAACCATTCTTGTCTAAACAAGAAACAGAAATAATATTCCTACTAATGGCTGGCACAAAATAACAATTATCTAACTAAATAACTAGCCCAGTTGGCAAAGTTAAATAATAAGTTCCTACGACTAAAGCAGCAACTTTTGCTCCATTTCCGACTCGCAGGTCGATTTCGCCTTTAGCCAGTGGTATACTCCCTTTTAGATCCTGCACATTCATGCAAATGTGAGATCCACATCCAGTATCTAATACCCATGATGCAGAAGCAGATAAATTGACTTCTATAACATAAATACCTGAGGTGGAAGTCTCACTTCCCTTCTTCTTGATCTCCTCCAGGTACTTTGCACAATTTCTCTTCCAATGTCCTGATTGGCCACAATGGAAACATTTTCCTTCCTTAGCTATCCCGCCAGTAGGCTTCAAAGCAGAGGTACCAGGCTTGTCTTTGCCCTTGTCCTTTGATTTGAAATAGGGCTTCTTGAACTTCTTCTTGCCCTTGCCTTTTTCAGGTTGGACCATCAATATGACCTTCCCTTTACCTTTATTAATGTTTTGCTCAGCCGTTCTCAACATGCTCAACAATTCTGGCAGTGGTTTGTCAAATTCATTCATGTTGTAGTTCATGACGAATTGACTATAGCTGTCCGACAACGATTGCAAGACAAGATCAGTGGCCAACTCTTGGCCTAATGGGAATCCAAGCCTTTCTAGGTTTTCAATGTACCCAATCATTTTGAGTACATGAGCACCAACAGGACTTCCTTCTGCCAGTCTACATTGATAAAGTGCCTTTGAGAATTCAAATCGTTCATGCCTAGCTTGGCCTTGATAAAGTCTCTTTAAATGTACGATCATATCGTACACATCCATGTTCTCATGCTGTTTTTGGAGTTCAGCATTCATGGTAGCAAGCATAAGGCAACCTACATCGAGAGCATCATCCAGATGCTTCTTAAAAGCATCCTTGTCAGCTTTCGAAGTAGTTGCAGCGGGTGTTTCAGGAACGGGCTCTTCCAGGACATACAACTTCTTTTCATGCCTAAGGACAATCCTTAGGTTTCTGTACCAGTCTAGAAAGTTAGTTCCAAACAATTTGTCCTTCTCAAGGACGGATCTCAGTGAAAGGTTACTTGTTGTGTTCGTTGCCATGGTTATCTATTAACAGAAAATTATGCAAGTAAGTATCATATAACAAACATATTTAACAAGGGCTTTAATTAAATATGTCTCCCACTATTTAGATTCAAAATAAGTACCCTCAATAATCAGAAAATCTCATCACTAGATTTTCTAATGGGCCAAGATCCATATTTCACCTTATTTTAAGTCAGCTTTGGTTGATCGCTTAAGAAAAGGTTATTTAGGTAGGAACACGCTTTCCAATTGCATCTCATACAACTCTTGGATAGGTTGGTGAATAACTCTTATTCTAATTCATCTTATGAATTAATGCCTCTAGGTTTTTCAATCCTATTGAATATACCTAGTTAAGTCAAAACCCAATAATTAACAGTTGGATATTACTTTTTATCCTATCGCGTTTTACTAGTATAGATAAAGGTACCCTGCTTTGGCAGACCCACACTTCATCGACTCTAGTCTTAACGAGGGTTATTCATTAGAAGGCAAAGTGACTTAATATTTTCTTTGAGGGATTTGATTGTTTTAATTTTACTCCTTTGTTAAACCATTTAACAAAAACACACAAGCATGCATCTCATACAAATACATGATATGGTTATGGCCTCCTAAATACAAAATTACATCAACTATATAATCTTGTATATAATCTTGAGCTCTCCAAATCTCCCACTAAATCCATGCTCCATGACCTCCCGGTTATATTACATAACAAGAAGAAACCTCGTTTAACATACGAGGGGATAAAGATGAGAAGAGAATTACAAGAGGAATGTTAAGAGGTAAGGCACGACACGCAGGTCGTATTTAAATTAAAACAACTAAGGCCATAACCAATCATCATGCAAACTCAACATTTATTGATTGTAAAACGAGTGATATAATAAGATGTATATATTAAGCGAGGTTTGATTATGCGCATACAAAATAACACACTACGCAGTGTAGCACGGGGGTCCTGCTGCTCGGTCAGCGGGCGGGGGTCAAGGGGAGGCCGCCTCTTGCGGGGTGCGGGGCAGCGCCCCGACTCAAAAAGTTGGATTTGATAAACACTCAACTAATCATCAATAAGTTTCTCGCATCAAACGAATACTTCACGAACCTGTAAACAGGTAAGTCCCTCGTATCATTCGAACACGTTCTTGTCAGCAAATTGATAAGTGGCATGTTTATCGCAACCAATATTTGAGTCGAGACAAGGTTTCAAAAATTGAACCCTTTGACGCCCAAGACATGAACTCTTCATGTTCCAAGGGACACTCTAACACCAAAACATATAAATATATATACATCGCACATATAACAATCAATAAAGGAATCAAAATAATTGAAACGCGAACTTGCGCTTCACCTGCGCCCAGCGTGGGTGAAACGCAGGTTCCAGTTTTAGATTCTGTAATTTGCACTTCACCTGCGCTTCACTTCCGCTTCACATGCGCTTTACTTGCGCTCACCGTGAGTGAAGCGCAGGTTCGAGATTCAAAATCTTGTATGTTGCGCTTCACCTGCGCCCAGCGTAGATGAAGCGCAAGTAACAACTTTCAATGCGCAGACTGCGTTTTTTAGCAGAAAAATAGAATATCAACATATTCAAAACGATTAAAAGCCTAAAACGTGCTTATCGCAAACCAGGCTCTGATACCAATTGAAAGGGAATCAAGCATGTGGTCAGGGTGCAGCGGAAATAAATGAATTCTCTCCCTTGTTATAATCGTTTTGCGAAAACACGAATCAAGGCATAAAAGGTATGAAAATGAAAGGTCGTACCTTATTAGGATTATGAACGAGGCAATAGCAGCCACGTCTCTAGTGGTGTCCACGCCAACAGCCGAACTAGGAAACCCTCCTCAACTCTGCTAGTAGCCTTAAAGAGTAAAAGGCGATTGCTTATGTGTATAGGGTAGTGCATCTCATGCTCTATTTATAAAGTGGTGGCTAGGGTTTTACCCCCCCACTCACTTTACCCTCATACTTATGGGCCTGGCCCATTATGTTATAATTCTAATTAAATTAAATTAGAATTATTATCCTTTCCTAGTGGCATGTTGTATGCGTGTGACCCAATAGGCTTTTAATATTTGGTTATGATATTAAATAAAAATCCTTTTATATTTAATATCATAAATAGTGAGCGGTATCTAGCAATACATCACTATCTAAATATTGAGATTATCAATAACTTTGATAAATCCTATTTTATGATAATAATTTATATGATTTGTCCCTTTGTCCAAATATCTAATTGAACACAAGGGCATGGATTGTGTCAACCTTGTATAGTTCAATTTATGTTTTCTTGACCCCCAAGTAGACTGTACAGAAAATAAACATCTCATGTTTATCTTCCTGAGCATGGCCATGCATTTTGCAGTCTCACTTTATCAAGAGGCCTACAGATATAACTCCCGTTACATAGGAGGGACAAATCCCATCTAGGGCACTCACATTCCACCATATAATTTATTATATGTCCAAATACCAACTTTATGATCACCCTGTTACAGGCAACGTTTGATGATAATTAAAACATATAATTCCTCGTGTAGGAATCGTAGTGATTTTAGGTCGAAGGACTTCATATAACATTTATCAATTTAAGTAACGTTCATGACACTTATGTAACAATCCATGCAATGTTCTTAAGGTGGGTCTGTCCAGTACACCATTATCTTAATGTGTACCTATGTGAGCACATGATATCTCATATCCATGATCCGTGAGATTTGATTATCAATGAACTCACATACTAGTCTAAATGCATCTTTGTCCTAAGATGATACTTGACTAGGGACTATTTTAAGAATAGTTCTTCATAAGGTCTCATGATCAAGTCATCTACTTGATTTCTTATGAAGCTTAAGATTATTATTCTAAGGACAATAATTATATTCTAAAAGAATTAATAAAATGAAATGCCTTTATAAAATAATAATATGATACAAGTGATGGATGTTCAAAAAACATATAGGTCTCTAGTGCATACATTAACAGTAACACCAGTACCGGGGCGGTGGTCAACCTATCCTTGATCTCAGTGAAGCTCTTCTCAAACTTCTCATCCCACATTCCCTTTACGGGTCAGCCGTGTGAGGGGTAAGACTAACTGGGAGAATCCTTTGATAAACCTACTATAGTAACCCGCAAATCCTAGGAAGCTCATAATTTCTGTTATGGTCTTAGGCCTCTCCCACTCAAGAACAAGCTCAATTTTACTGGGATCTACTGACACAGCATCTCGGGAAATCACATGACCTAAGAAGCGTACTCTATCTATCCAAAATTCGAACTTCTCGGGGTTGGCAAAAAGTTGCTTGTCTCTCAACACTCCCAACACTATCCTCAAATGTTGTTCATGCTCCTCTAAGGTTTGGGAATAGATAAGAACATCATCGATGAATACGACAACAAACTTATCCAGGTAGGGCTTAAAAATCCGATTCATGTCCATGAATACAACCGGAGCATTGGTCAATCCAAATGGCATCACCAAATACTCGTAATTCCCATAACAGGTTCTAAAGGCATTCTTAGGTATGTCCTCACTCCTAATATTAATCTGATGGTATCCTGACCATAAATCTATCTTAGAGAATACTGACGGTCCCCTAATGATGACAGGAATTGCCAAGGACCTAGAATTGAGCAAAGCAAACCAATTAGAACCAAAATTAAGCAATTAAAATGCAAATATAGGTGCTGGAACAGCAGCTATATTCACGTGGAAAATGAAAGAAAGTGAAGGAAAATGAAAGAAAAATGGAGAGGAAAAGAAGTGGAAGATCGCCACTGATGCAAGTCCTTTCTTGCAGCAGATAAGATCAATCGCCAGTCGCCACTAATTCAGGAGAATTAGATAAGACTCATCCATGGTTTAAGCAACAACCACCAAGCACACTCAACTCACAAGGGAGGAGATTCTCAACTCACAAAGAGGAGAAAAATGGGCATAATGCCTTTACTTCAAAATTCAATGTTGTTTTACATGAGGGAGAGCTCCTTTATATAGGAGAAGGAGGGGGAAGGGGCGGCCTACTCTAGGCGATGTGGGACTTTACAAGGAAAAGAAAAAATAAGAAAAGAAAATAAAAGATGAGTGAATACTCATCCAAGGTGGGATTTGAACCCACTCCCCAAGAGGCTCCTAGCTCAACTATGACTTAGCCATTAAAGCCATGTCCCATGCGCCCCACTCTTAAGGAAAAAGGGAAAAGATGAAATAAAACTATCCTACATGGGAATTGATCCCATGACCTCCTATACCTTGTAGCAAGGTGACCCACTAACCATTAAACCCAAGGGTAGGGGCGCCCAAGGTAGGAGAAATTACATCAAAATAGAAATGTCCTAGTCTAGGGTGGTGCATAGGACCATGTGTCCTATTCCTAGGTCAAGGGTGTCCTTCTGTAGGGTAGTGACCTTTATCTTGTAGGGTAGTGACCCTTTATTTGTAGGACACTAATTTCTCCAACTCTTCCTTGCTTGAAGTCGGTGCATATCCTCCAATGTAGGTCTTGCAGGTCCAAGCTTCTAGCAGAGTGTTATCATTCCCTCCCCCTTGAAAAGGATTTGACCTCAAATCTGAAAATTCAGAAAGAAGCCATAAGAATAATGAACTGGGCAGAAGAAGGAGATGGATGACAAAATTCAGGAAGTAAGAAGATACTTCCCTTATCCCTTGGAGAGTAGAGTTAGAGGTCCACAAGTTGAACATCTTCCTTAAGCCTAGACAACAAGAAGAAGACCCATAAGTATTATTCCAAAGCAAGCAAAGTGAAGGCTCATAACAAAAATACTTGGGGATCATAAAGATTGGCAAAAGAAAAACATAGGAGATAAACAAGAGGTATTTGAGATAAGGGTTAGAAAACTCCCTTAATGAAGATTGAGCCCTCTTGTCTACGTACTTTGTGGATTTAGTTCCTGGATCAAAGACTAATCTTTTGAAGCCCTCCCTTGCAAATAAGAGAAGTAAGTGGTCATGGAGAAGGCTTAGGAAATAAATTCCACATAAGTACAAAATGTGTTTCAATGTGCAACATTCATCAAAATATTCTACACTATGTTCCCAAATAAATGCACAAGTGAAACTATGTGGCATGAGTGTTTTAATATTTTTCATTAACATCCCAACATTTTTATTGAACATAACACATGCATCTTGAGTATGATTGTCAAAAGTGTAGTGCATATGTTCATGCCATGAGGTATTTATGCAAGTCTTTTCAAGAGATCTATTTATTCTAATGCACTCACTCAAGTAATATGTCACCTTTTGCATATTATCATATGTGTTCATGTAAGGTGAAACATAAAAAGAATTATTTTGAGTGTGCATATCAAGAAGCATATCATTATATGAATTAGATGTCAAACAAGTTTTCCCATATGTGATAGCTTCATCAAAAATTTTATTCTTTTCACTAACTAGTTCAAGAGCATAATACACATCTTTATATGAAATAATTATTTTAGGCCCAAAATGTGTATTAAATTTATAAACACAAACCAAAGGTACATCCATATTCAATCTAACTTTGTTATCATTCCTATCATGCATTCTAAATTGATCAAAGGAATTGATTAAACATGCATCTCTAGTAAGTTTCATGGTACTCTTAAACTTAGTTGGCTTTTCTAAACATGCAATAGTTTCCAAAGCATCATCAACATTTTTTATTTCATTCAAACATGTAATGCTTTGAGGCATATAATTGTGCATAGAAGAAGGCATTTCATGCATAAAGAAAGTTAGTCTAGGAAACTCCCTTTCAATCACTTGAGTTGTCCTTCTTGCAACACTAGAAGTGCTTGCCATCAACTTATTCATGTCTTCACACAAAGAGTTAGCTATCAAATGATCACAAGATAAAATTAGTTGCTTTCCTAAATCTTTGTTTTTCTTTTCTTCTATTTGCACTCTTTCTACCTCCCTTTCTTTTTCTTTCTTAAGCCCTTCTTCTTCCCTTTCTAATTGTTCCTTCTTTTCTAATTTTCTTTTCTCTTCCATCTCAATTAAGGACTTTGAAAAGCATTTTGAAATTTTATCTTCGATTTCATTAGCAAATTTTTCTAACTTTCTTCCAACTCTATCTTCAAAAGAATCTCTTGTACTCTTCCTATTTTCTCTTCTTCTCTTTTCCTCTTTTTCACGATCCCTTCTTTCACTCTCATAATTTCTCCAAAATTTTCTCTCTTCTTCATATCTTCTCCTTTCATGGTTAGAGTTATCATAACTCCTTTCCTTCTTCTTACTATCTTCACAATGATATCTACTTATTTCTCTCCTTTCTTTCCTATACCTTTCATCAACTTTATCATGAGAAGAGTGTCTTCTCACGTCTTTTTCTCTCCTAAATTCTCTTCTATCTTCATCTAGCTCCTTTCTCCACATTCTATATTACATTTTAAATTGATTTTGAAAGCTTTTAAAGGACCTCACCACTCACTAAGTGTATACACTCAATGAAATGCAACACTCGTGTATGTCACTCTTTTTTGGCTTTTTCTATAATGAGACTCTCTTGCCTCTTCTACTCGGTTGGTGTTGGTTGAAGTTGCAAAGACCAGAATTAGCCTAAGTCTTAACCCTTACCCAAATAGAAGCGCACTAACAAAAGAAAATACTACCGGAAGAAAGAAAGAATTCCTAAGACAAAACAGAGAATTGATATGACAAACAAGAAAAGCTGGCACTCAAACAAGCTTATACATAAGAGCAGACAGCAAACAAAGACATGACGGAAGAAATTGCAAAGAGAATTGTTTTTGGTGATTTTTGAAAAAGAGTTGCCAAAATTTTCATTTTTAAGAAAACAGCAAATACAACTCAATTACGGTATACAGGGAAATGAAACAGAAAATTACAGTAAAACTGTCACTGTATTGTTGGGATACTTCTTTGTTTTTGTTTTTCTTTTTTTTTTGAATTTTTTTTATTCTTTTGACTTTTTGGGTGTCTTTTGACTTTTTCTTCCTTGTTGTTGACTTTTGCACCCTTTTTTTGCTTTTAACACCTCTTTTTCTATTTTTGGCACGTACGTACCTTTTGTATTTTTCTTTGCCTTTTTTTTTTCTCTTTTCTTGGCTTTTTCCCCAACAGAAAATTACAGAAATTGGTATACAATGAAAAGAAAATACAATGAACCTACTGAAATATTTTTGGAATTTTCTGACACTAAAATTGGTCCAAGTGGCCCAGAAAATTAAGAAAATAATGAATAAACTGATTTCTACACTGAAAAACGTAATTGGCAACTGATTTCAAAAATGGCCAAAAAAATTGCTTGGCACTTCCTTGTTGATTATACAAGACCAGTGTGGTCACATAAACGCGCTTGGTTCAATTTTAAGTTGGGAGTTAATGTGAACTCCAAAAAGATCCTAATCAGTGAGCGTTTTTGCACAATCAAGCAGGAAAGTTCAAAGTAGATAACAGCCAATTCAAGTTTGCAATCAGAATACCAATCAAAATAGACAACACAAGAGTAGAATATGAAAGAAACAGAAGCCCAAAAATGCGCATAAATATAAAGAAAGATAAATTGCGCAAAATAAATGGCAGAAAATAAAGGGGGAAAGCTGAAATTAAAAGGACGGGGAGGACTGTAACACCCGCAATTTTTCTTACTGGTGTATAAATAGAATAAAGAAAATTTTAAAATAGTAATAATCATTTAATTATAAAGTATTTATTAGCTTTTAATAGACAACCAAATTTATAATACCCAACCACAATTATGAGTAAATTTCTCTAGAGAGGTGTTTGAGAAAATAACCTAAGACACCTTTAGTAATTATACAGTTAAGGAAAATATAGATTTAATTATTAAAAATAGCTAAAACTCTAAGGTATCTATACCTTTATTCAAAATACTCTTAATATAATTAGTGATGAGTTTTAGAAAATAATTTAGAATTTTTCTAGCACTTCTGGGCAAAAAGATCAAAATGCCCCCAGTTAACAGTATAATCATAGCCAGTATAAAAAAAAAATTGTAGAAAAATATGGAAAATATATTTTGAACCTTAAAAGATGATTTAAAATGATATTTATAATTCTATACAATCTTTGTAATTAAAACCTTAATTTTCTCTCTCCGTTTACTGTAACGCCCGCTTCTTACCGTTTTACCGCATTTCGTGTTTTATTGAATGGTTAAAATTATTTTTAATCACCAAAATTTATATTTTTGGATTTAGAATTTAATTTCCTATTTTTAGGGAATTTCTGGGAATTTTTGGGGTTTTTTCTGTGAAAATGACCTTTTTGCCCCTCCTGTCCCTTGAACCGGGCCCGAATACTCTTGATCCGGGCCAGAAAAATTTGCACAACTCTTCCTTTCCTCCTTCTAGAAACCATGCATGTGTGTGTGTGTTGCATGGGAGACACTTGTCTCATCCTTTCTTCCTTCCAAGACAAGTGTCTAGCTTATGATATTATGACATAAAAAGACTAAAACATTTATTTCTTTCTCCTTTCCTACATGCAAGGTTCCTTTTCATTCTCTCATTTCTCTCTTTCTCTTCCTCTTGAAGCCGTGAACTCTCCATCATTTTCTCCCAAAAATTTTCATCCTTCCTTAAACACAATCAAGCCAAGGTTCCATCTTTTGAACCAAAGCTTCAAATTCTAAGCCTTCTAGCCTTGAAAAATCCTTGTTGGTGACTAAAGGAGGCATCTTGGGGGCTGTTTTGGGACCAGAATTCTGCACTCATTTTCTTGGAAATTTGAGGTAAAGGGGGGGGGAAGAACTTGAACTCTAGTAGGATTGGTAACTAGAGTCAAGGATTTGCCCTTAAAATCCTTGTTTTTACTCTTGTTCTCCTTGAAAAAAATCACTTTTTGAGCTTTTCTTTGAGCAAACGTTTTGGATTCTTGGAGCTGGGTTGTTTACATGTTTTTAAGTTTGTTTTGATGCTTGGAATGTGCTTGGATTGTGATTGTTGGTGCATGCAAGCCAAGAAACAATTTTGGAAAAATTTTCCCCTTTTTCTTTTAATAGCTCTCGGCCTTGAGGGATTTTGGGGCTGCATGTGTTTCAAAATTTTTTTGGTGCTTGGAATGTGTTTGTATGATGAATCTATGAACATGCATGAAGTTGGTTGAAGGTATACAATTGTTTTGGATGATTGATCTTTGAAAAATAGTGTTTATGAGCTTGAAAATGGAGTTATGAACTTTAATGTGTATTTTGATGATTTTGAGTGGATTGGTATGATATTTGGCATTTAGATTGTTTGTTGATGAATGTGTGAAGTTTTGGTGAAGATTGGATGTTGTGAAAAATTTGAAGTTTTGATGAACATTCAAGTTGTTCTTGATGTTCATGAGTTGTTCTTGATGAAACTCATCAAGAATACCTTTTTGATCTTAAAAAGGTCAAGGGTATGTTGAAAACATGTTTATGGGCTTTGGTGGTCTAAAAGGACTAAAGTGCAATTTAGAATAAGTCTTTAAAAATAAATAAAACAAATTCGGATTTCCAATTCCAACCAAGTAAAAGTCAACTTAAAGGTCAATATTTTAGGTTACCATGACTAAAAATAAGTTCCTAAGTGTTATAAAACCTTTAGGCTTTTAATTTAAGTCTAAAAACCTTTAAGAAAAGGAGTTAAAGACTTATTAAAAGTCAATCAAGATTAGATTATGAAATTAAAAGTTAGATTGGAGTTGGACTTCAACTCTGATCCAAGTAATTAAAAGTTAAAACTTAGGATTAATTAGTGAGCTTAACTAATTCAATTACCTAGGTTAATCAACCTAATTCACTTAAGTCGATTAAGTAAAGAATGATTAATTAAGTCTAAAGTTAATTAACCTTAATGAAAGTATTAATTAAGTAATTAACCAATAATGATGATTAAGAACTAATTAATTATGATTAAACTTAATCAAACATAATTAAAAGTCCTAATCCAAGATTAAGGAAGAGATTAAGGGATTATTAAGAATTAATTAGGATCTTAAGTAAGGATTAAGACTTAATTAAAGGGGATTAAGATTAATTGTAATCCAGTTGATGAAGACCAGTTAAGATTAAAAGTTAAACCAAATCTTAATTAGTCATACAAGGAGAATTAAGATAAGTAATACCATCCATAAGATACAATCATAAGTTTTAGTAAATTATAGGACTTAAGTGGACATGATTATCAAGAACATTAGTACAAACTACCTTAAAAGACTATAACCAACACACTCTTTCTACATAAAACTTGAGAAGCTTGGCGAGAGAGTGCGGTTTGGCTTTCCTTGTGAAGGAAAGACGTTGAATGGGTTTTGTCTGTAAGGATGTGAATGTTGTGAGAATTGTTGTGTGACATGCATCATGAAGCGTCGTTGATGTTCGAGGTTTAAAACCTTACGACCTATATAGCAGTAACACTCGGTACGGTGTGAAACTGGTAGGGACTGGGCATTGGGTTTTGCAAAGAACGCCAGAGGGTCCTCGAGTGGGATGCCAGCCCTGAGGATAGTCAGGTCCCGAAATGGCACAAGTGACGTAGGCTCGCCCCCTACTGTCGTGTAAACGGGGTACAGGCTTGACTATCCTGTCGCTCTCAAGTTTTCATGGTCAGTTGAGATTGTCTGGAAGAACGCTTAAATTTATTTGGCCAAACTTTATGAGCAATGCTCTTTGTACCAATGCTAGTACAAACTCTAACTTCTGACGTGCCGTGTATATATGGTCGGGCAGCTGCTATGTGCTCTGCCTATGGTGATGTTTCCCTGGGCCCGCATGCATTAGATATTGTATTATAATAGTAAAAGTTGCGTTCATATGAGTACACCATGATGAGATGTCGTGATTGCTTATTGATTCGACTGTGTGGATTGCCTCTGTGTGTGTGCTCTAGTTTGGTGTATCCTACATGCTGTGAGTTCATGCGATGTTCTCACCCTTCTTTTCTATCTCTTCTTTCTATGTTCTTCTCGTCACGTTGACAGTCGGTATCGAGGACTTCCGTCATGACGTCGACGCAGGTGCGAATCAGATGGTTGCCAAGGGGCACCCGGAAGGTGACGGGCATCCCGCGCATGTGTGAGTTCTATGGGGGGGGGGGTTGTGTCACCATCACGCACCCCAGACTTCCTCTTGTACCTGAAAAGGACCAGGTTGTGTTGAGTCTAGGTAGTACGCAGCTCTGATTTAGGAATCTCTTCTTTTGTATTCTGTTAGAGGTCTCATTTATTTTACTACCGGAACTCATGTTTTAATGTGGTCGTGTGGGTATTCGAGAGGTACATCGATGCTATTTAATATGTATGTATGTATTCATGTCATACTGTTTTATGTTCTCTCAAGGTCTTTAACCATGTGTATGTTGTGGATGCGCGTAAGGTGTTAATTCTTTCGACGCTTACGGAAAGATAAGTTTTTGAAAGTGAAGGAAAAGATATTTCTTAAGTACTTAAAATAAAGCTAGAGAGGTAATAGGTCAATGACACCTAAACCCTTTTAAAAAAAAAAAAAAATTCCACATTTTTTTCGTTCTACTTCGTTGGTCACATGTAATGCATGTGGTACTTTTAGTGGTAACTAGGGGTATCACAAGGACAGAAATGTAAATGGCAGAATGTAGAGGGGAATAGCTGAAAGTAAAAGGATGGGGAGGTACTGAAATTAAAATGACTGAAAGTAAAAGGGGGAAGCTGAAATTAAAAGGATGGAGAGGACAGAAATGTAAATGGCGGAAAATAAAAGCGGAAAGTAAAGAGATGAAAATGGGGGGATGACAATTAATGGTGAAGGGGAGAAATGTAGGTGAACGATCTTTGGAAAAATGAAGACAACAATGCCTCCTCTTACCACACTTCACCACAAACAAGCAGTTATATCAATTAATTTGCAAGAATCACTCAAGAACAAGTATGAGCAATTAAAGAGGCATTTAAACAAACACCTAGGGGGTGGGAATTAGCGGCCCAAAACAGCCCCCATCTAGCAAGAATTCAAGCAAATCAATCAAGACAGACAAGTGCTGATAGCAGCAGAAAGGCACCTCGGGCCTGGGAAACAGTCCAAGTCCAAATTACAATTGAAAGAGGGATAGAATTACACTAAATTGAAGCAAAATTCTGCATAAAAGAGGTGCAGCAAGGTCGATCCAAACAGCCACAAAATCAGCCCCAAAGTTGCTCAATCCATCAAGCTCTAATTACCAATTGATGATAGGAATTGCCAAGGACCTAGAATTGAGCAAAGCAAACCAATTAGAACCAAAATTAAGCAATTAAAATGCAAATATAGGTGCTGGAACAGCAGCTATATTCACGTGGAAAATGAAAGAAAGTGAAGGAAAATAAAAGAAAAATGGAGAGGAAAAGAAGTGGAAGATCGCCACTGATGCAAGTCCTTTCTTGCAGCAGATAAGATCAATCGCCAGTCGCCACTAATTCAGGAGAATTAGATAAGACTCATCCATGGTTTAAGCAACAACCACCAAGCACACTCAACTCACAAGGGAGGAGATTCTCAACTCACAAAGAGGAGAAAAATGGGCATAATGCCTTTACTTCAAAATTCAATGTTGTTTTACATGAGGGAGAGCTCCTTTATATAGGAGAAGGAGGGGGAAGGGGCGGCCTACTCTAGGCGATGTGGGACTTTACAAGGAAAAGAAAAAATAAGAAAAGAAAATAAAAGATGAGTGAATACTCATCCAAGGTGGGATTTGAACCCACTCCCCAAGAGGCTCCTAGCTCAACTATGACTTAGCCATTAAAGCCATGTCCCATGCGCCCCACTCTTAAGGAAAAAGGGAAAAGATGAAATAAAACTATCCTACATGGGAATTGATCCCATGACCTCCTATACCTTGTAGCAAGGTGACCCACTAACCATTAAACCCAAGGGTAGGGGCACCCAAGGTAGGAGAAATTACATCAAAATAGAAATGTCCTAGTCTAGGGTGGTGCATAGGACCATGTGTCCTATTCCTGGGTCAAGGGTGTCCTTCTGTAGGGTAGTGACCTTTATCTTGTAGGGTAGTGACCCTTTATTTGTAGGACACTAATTTCTCCAACTCTTCCTTGCTTGAAGTCGGTGCATATCCTCCAATGTAGGTCTTGCAGGTCCAAGCTTCTAGCAGAGTGTTATCACCTAAGTTGGTCTAACAAGTCATCAATCCTAGGTAGTGGGGTATTTATTCTTAATGGTTACCTTGTTCAACTACCTAAAGTACACACATAACCGCATACTCTCATTCTTCGTTTTAACTAGGAGCACTGGTGCTCCCCAAGGTGACACACTAGGTCAGATAAACTTCTTTTCTATCAACTCCTCTAGCTGGGCCTTAAGTTCACTCAACTCTAGTGGTGACATCCTATAGGGTGCCTTAGAAATAGGTCCCGTGCCTGGCACGAGATCTATTGAAAACTCCATCTCTCAGTCCAGAGGTAAAGTCGTCACCTCATTAGGGAAAACATCTTGGAACTCCTTAACCGTAGTTATACTACTCAAAATGGAACTAGGGCCTATAGTTGAGGAAAGCATTAAAATAAACATTCACCCCCGTCAGACAGGCATTCAGAAACATGATGGTAGCTAGACAATAGAACTGTTGGTTTCTCCCTCAGAGTAGGAGGAAAAGCAGGAAAAACAACAACCTTATTAAAACAATCAAGCATGACTTGGTTCCGAGACAACCAATTCATGCCCAGAATTATATCCATACATCTAAGGGGTAAATAAATCAAATCTACCTCAAAGGCTCTCCCCTGAATTTCAATGGAACATTTTAAACATGCAATGGTAGTGGGGATTGCCTCTTTGGCAGGGGTAGTGACATTTAACTGATAAGGTAAGGTAACAACAGGTATGTTCACGCTCTTCACACATTCATGAGAAATAAAGGAGTGGGTTGCCGCAGAGTCATACAGTACAATTAAGGTAGATCCTCTAAATATACACGTACCTCGCAAAAGATCACTAGCCTGAGATGTCTTCTCCCGACTGAGGGTGAAGACCCTCCCAGTGGCTTGGGGTTTGGGAGCCTCAGTTGTCCTCTTTGGGCAAGAAATCGCCATGTGACCCGGCTGGTGACAGAAGAAACACTTGCCTTGCCCCTTCAGACACACACCCCTGTGGGTCTTCCCACAAGATGTGCACACCGGAGTCGTCTGAGTGGAGGGGAGGGCAATTTTCTTACCCTTCCCTCCATGCTCAAAAGCCTTTAACATATAGGGAAATGAAATAGAAAAGGGTTTACAACATCTATTCTTTCCCTCAAACCCTAGCTACCTCAAATCCCTAAATGTTCCTTCCATTCAATCATTCAATCAATACACATATCAATTTAATGCAAATACAAGCAATAAAGAAGAGGGAGATAGAAAAGGGAGCATAGAAAGAGTATACATACAAGAATGGCGTGAGTGGGTGAACCGCACTCATCTCAATCAAGGAAAATAGGAAGAATGGAGGGATGGGGATGATGATGCCAAACTCATTCAATGGTGTGGGAGACCCCCAACCAAGCTTTCTTGCTTCTTCTCTCCCTTTCTCTCTCTACGCTTCTCCTTCTCTCTCTAAAAGGGGAAAAATAACTAAGTTATTAATGCCCCAGCAGAAACAACATTTAAAGTTGTTCGCGGGCTCTCCCTCAAGGGAGGATTTTCTCGCTTGATCGAGGAGGAAGCGTAGAGAGAGCAAGTCAGGGAGTAACCCTTGATTCTGGATGGAATTGCGCTTGCGCTTGAACACAATTCCATCACAAAGAGCCCCTCCAAAATAGCCCTGTCCCTCGCTCAAGTGAGCCCTTCTCGCTTGAGCGAGGATGACAGAACACAAACTTCCCCATTTTTAATAATATGCTCGCTCAAGCGAGACCTTCTTACTTGAGCGAGGATGACAGAATAAAAAATTCCCCTCTTTTAGTAATATGCTTGCTCAAGCGAGACCTTCTCGCTTGAGCGAGAATATCAGAACCCTGAACTTCAAATTTTCATCCTTATTTACCTTTTCTCCAAATTTCTTTTACAAAAGCCTTTTCCCTTATTAATTTGAGTTATGAAAATATTGAAATCTGGGATGTTACAAATAAACATCGCCAATTATTCTGGACCGAAGTCATGTTTTACATAGATTAATTAGGTAGAAGCCATTACTTAATATCTAGGCTGAAGCCAAATAATCTGAACCAAAACCAAACTCATCTTCACTTTATTCTAGACCAAAGTCAAGCTTGTTTATCTTAGGGTTTTCTAGGCCGAGGCCAAATTCATGATTCAAGATAACTAGGGTTGAACCCAAACTCATTTATCATCAATAAAGCTATTTGAATGGGAAACATAAGCAACAAAGTATTAACAATGATTTGGATAAGTCCTTAAGCTCACAATAACCTTATCTCATTTCTCTATCCAAATCAACCATACCATGTAGCACAAATCAACCATACCATGTAGCATAATAGAGAACAAACAACCAAACAACCATATACAAGCCAAAAGAGAGGGGAAGAGAGAGAGAGTAGGGTTCATTGGAGAGATTCAAACAAGATTAGGTGTGTGTGTGTGTGTTATACTCACCTAAAAGTAGCTCAAATAGGAGAGAAAGGGATGGTGATGAGGTGGGGTTGAGCAAGCTCCCTTGATCTTCTTCTTCTTCAAGCGTCACATCTCTGTCTCTCTAAATTCTCTCTAAGGTGAAATAAATGAAGTAATAAATGAGGCAAATCCCTAAGCCCTTTATTTTAAAAAAACTGGATCTGCGCATTCTCATTCAATCAAAGATTTCTCGCTTGAGCGAGAACAGTGGGTGCCTTTTGTTTTCCCGTTCTCGCTCAAGTGAGGATCTGCTCGCTTGAGTGAGACGAAGTCATAGAGCATCCCTTAAAATTGAGGCAATTTCGCTTGAGCGAAATTGTTTCCAGAGAGCATCCCCTGATGTTGCCCCTCATTCTCGCTTGAGCGAAACTGTCCTCGCTTAAGCGAGAAAACTAGAACCAAATTTTCTCATTTTTACTGATAGATTCGCTCAAGCAAGGGTATTCTCACTTGAGCAAAATTGCTTAAGAATGGAATTCCTATCCATTCTTACCAATTCTTACCCTCTTTTCGTAATTGCTTTTTACAAAAATGACTTTCTAACCCTATTTGAATTATAAAATAACTTTATAAAATTTGGGATGTTACATAATTCATTACTAGAAAGCCACGAGACAGATGGTTGCACACAAACCAGTAGTCGAATGCACAAACCACGAGCAAGAGCAACTAACAATGTCGTTGAATGCATGAACCAGGAGCAAGAACTAGAAGCATGGATAGTGTCGTTGATCGCACGAACAAGTGGCAGGAACGACTACAATATTATCACTAATGCAATCACAGTCTAGAGAACCTGACTCGTGATACCATGTTAGAAAAGTTTGCTTCAATATCTTTTTTATTCTATTCTCTCAAATAAATAGTATAGAGACATTTACAATAATTTATGACAGAATAATTATAATTCCTAATTTATATACTCTAAATTAGGAAGTCGAATTATATACCATAAATAAATTGATTCCTATTCCTAATATGTTGGAGGAAATAGTAATAATATTTGATTCCCTCATTAAGAATCCATGGATGCAAAATATGAAGAGAGAAATAAGAGAAAGGAGACCAAGTATCCAAGGCCTAAAAAAATTATCTTCTTTACCTTCTATAGCCACTATCTCCCAGAGACTACTCCATAAATTATATTATTAATTGTTTTAAATCCATAGGATTGTGTTAATAGCTCTCTAAGCACTTAGAAAGCTATCCAAGACCTTTAAAAATGAAAGAATTTAGACAGAGATTGAATAACTCAAATGAGATAGAGGAACCTACAAATATGTGACAATAGGTTCTAAAACTTTGAGCGTCGAGAATTTGAAATTTTTTGGCTGAAATCATGTTTAGGGTTGACTACATGAATGGTTTAAGTGTTTGAATTTCTTTTATTTTGTGATTAGTGCAAAATTTTTTAGTGGCTTCATTTAATCATATACCAATAATCCGTATGTATTGTCTATACTATACGAAAGGGATGTTATAAATATCTAACCACAAATCTTCATAATATCAACTCCAATCAGAATAATCTTAGGGGAAAATTAAATTAAAAAAAATGTGTATAAATGGACAAAACCATTCGCAAATGGCAAACAAAAGACCTAATAACTTGTATTATTAGGGTGTGTTTAGCAAAATTAGCTGATAACCTCCTAGTTTATAAGCTCTGAGCTGATAAGCTAGCTTATTAAGTTAGAAGTGTTTGGTAGAACTAGTTGATAAGCTAGTTGGTAAATGTAAAATGACATAAAAAGGACATAACTACATAAGTTTTATTATATAAATTCTAGACAAAAAAATATTATTATGTAATTATAATTTTAGATTTTTAAAAAATAATTAAATTCTTATTAAACCTTTTAGTGATAAAATATTTAATTAAAATTAAAATAAATAGTGAAGTTGATAAAATAAATAGAATAATATAAAAAAATTCATAAAATACTGAAAAGAAAATAACAATTTAATTAATTCGTAATTTTTTAAATTACTTATTATATAGGTAATTATAGGTAAAAAAATTGAAAGATTTTTGTCACTAAAATTGAAAATAGGTAATAATAGGTAAAAAGAAATTAAGGATAATAAGGAAAATGTATTAAAATATAAGAGATAGTAATGGAAGAAAATTAAATAAGCTACAACCTACAAGCTAGAAGCTAGGTGAAGTAGCTTGTAGCTTATAAGCTATAAGCTCCTAAAATAAGCTACTTTGAGTTACCTTACCAAACATTTTTTGTTAGTCAAACTAGCTTTTATAGGCTAGTCAAATAAGCTAGTAGCTAGCTTATTGGCTTTACCAAACACACCCTTGGTAAAACTAGCCGATAAGCTAGCTTATTGAATTAGAAGGGTTTGGTAGAACTAGCTGATAAGCTAGTTGGTAAATGTAAATGACATAAAAGAATGTAACTACATAAGTTTTATTATATAAATTCTATTTGTGTTTTCTAGACAAAAATATATTATCATGTAATTTTAGATTTTTTAAAAACACAATTACTTTCTTATTAAACTTTTAGTGATAAAATATTTGATTAAAAATTGAAAGAAATAGTGAAATTGATAAAATAAATAGTATAATATAAAAAGAATTTCATAAAATAATAAAAAGAAACAACAATTAAATTAATTCGTAATTTTTAAAATTTCTTATTATATAGGTAATAATAGGTAAAAAGAAATTGAAATATTTTTGTCACTAAAATTGAAAATAAGTAATAATAGGTAAAAAGAAATTAAGGATAATAAGAAAAATGTATTAAAATATGAGGGATGGTAATGGAAGAAAATTAAATAAGCTACTAGCTACAAGCTAGGTGAAGTAGCTTGTAGCTTATAAGCTAGTAGAAGCTCCTAAAATGAGCTACTTTAAGCTAACTTACCAAACACTTTTGTGTTGGTCAAACTAACTTATAAGCTAGTCAAATAAGCTAGTAACTAGTTTATTGACCTTGTCAAACACACTCTTAATAGTTTTGATGGTACTATGCAATTCTGGCATCGAATA
This sequence comes from Sesbania bispinosa, assembly GCA_026901365.1. NCBI lineage: Eukaryota > Viridiplantae > Streptophyta > Magnoliopsida > Fabales > Fabaceae > Sesbania > Sesbania bispinosa. The sequence continues at coordinate 1,625,093 of QLOH01000035.1, forward strand.
ACTACACAATTCTAACAACAATAGATCCATATTCCATCTTTTCGGACTATTTGGTAAAAAGGGTTTATATTGTAAATTAGATAAGTAATTTTTTTAATTATGGCAATTAAAACGGTTGCTCAAGCCTTTTTCTTGTGCATATTAGAGGAGCCATAAAAAATTTAAAAAAGTAAAATGTTGCTTTTTGTGAAAATGTATGCAATGCATGGTTATGGGGAGGTATACCAGGGATGTAACGGGGACGCTACTTTCTCACTTTCGGTTGTTTTATTCGAAGTTTGTCTTTGCTTTTACATTACTTTGCTTCTCACTTTTCCTCTAGTACCTTTTTCCTTTTTTATTTTCATTTCATAATTTTAGTTTATTACATTAGCAATATTACCCACTATAAGACCTAAAAGCGGACGCTAAACAACATATTAACGTCGGCGTTGTGGCCGCCGCTAAAACCTTGGAAGCAAAAGTTTGCGTCCAGGCCGACGCTAATTAGCGTAGGCCAACCTATGCTAAATGAGATGCTAACTAGAAGGCAAGAGATTGCTAAAATGGCCAACGCTATATTTAACGGGGCCAGGCCTACGCTAAAATTTGTTGATATTTTTGCTCAAGTGAGGGTATTCTCGCTTGAGCGAAAGTGCCCCATGAGAATTCCAGCTTCCCAATCCTAGCCATTTCCTCCAACCTTTTACCCCATTTTTCCTAGTTCCTTCTTACAACAATTCCTTTCTAGCCCTATTTGAATTATGAAATTGATTGTGCTAAAACAGTGATGTTATAGCTAAAACGCTATTGAGTTATCCTCTTAAATTCAGTCTTGACCTACTTAAGTCTAATTCTCTTATTCAAAATCTTCCCTCTCTCTTCCTCAGCTTCATACATTCTCAACTTCTCAACCTTTGGACTTGATCCCTCCTAAGTGCAATTACAATGGTGTTGGCTTGAATACTTGATTTCCCTCCTAAAGTCCGCTTTAAACTCATAAACTTTCATCATACTTCTTACTTCCCTCTCTTGATAGAATTCACAACCTAGGACTTCCACTATATTTTATTGGCTCTAATTTTTGGGAGGTTAACCCCCTTAAATAAATTTTATCCTCAAAATTTTCCTTAATTACCCTCAATCCTTTTACCTCACCCTCTTGTATGCCTTGGGATTCAATGCTAGTCCAAGGTTCCTACCCTCCACCTTCTAAAATCTTCCTTTTGGACTCAACTCTAGGTTATCAGGTGTAGCACCACATGCCTGGTGGCACATGTCCTCCGCGACCTCTAACTTGGATAGTTCGTGCGTTAAGGTTCATGGCCTAACCCAGCTATCCTTTTTCCTAGTGTATGATCATGGCTCTACTATTCTAAATCAATGATGAGACTTGAGGGGGCATGTGGTGTAGCTACCTAATTCTATTCGGCTAAGAACTCTCTCGCATCACTAGGGATCTAGCGAATTACCCCCACGCTTCTACCCCCTTAAATAAGCATCAACATCCACTAAGACTGTCAGATTAGGTCCAACTCCCGAAAGGCACAACTAACGACAACACTCGAGGGGTCCATCCAGTTGCACTTGTTCCAAGACGTTTGAAGTTGAATTCTAAAGGATAGGGATTTTCGGTGTAACAATGAGTCATGAACCATAGGGGTTCAGAGGATCAGTGATGAGGAAAACGTGAATTAGCAAACGAAAAAAATGTTGGAGAGATTGGTGTGTGATCACTAATCGAAATAGACTGACGTTGAAGGAGTTGAAGCTAGGCATAAGCCGCAACTTCAAATCCTAGGAATAGGGAACACACTTGAGTGCAACGGGAAAAAGGTAACCAATGCTAATTCTCCATCCCTGATTGCTATAAAAAATGGTTCCCTTAGGGTAGCCATTGCCCTTGCCAACCCACTTGGAGACTGGAAGGACACACTACAAGAATGCGTTGATTTAGACGCGGGAACGTAGCGACGCCATGGGCTGACGGCCAAGCCCAAGATAAAAGTGCATCTGACCCAAATATAAGAACACCTTCTTCTTAGACTCTACAAGCAGAAGATCTGAGCAAAATATAAGAACACCTTCTTCTCCTCCACTTGAGAACATATTCGATGGTAGCTATTGCTCACTGATAAGAAAGTTGAAAATCACTCTGTAAGGTACTCTAAAACTCAAAATCTTATGTGATAATGCATGTGTCAAATCATTTTGAGTCTCATTGTGAAGTTATGGTCAGAAGCGTATTGATATGAATGCAAAACATTGCTTCAAATTACATAGTCAAATTTATTCTTGAAATATTGAATATATGGTCATTAGAATGATTATGATATGCTTCTGAATTCGACTATGTGTATGATGATCATACATTATGTGAAAATTTTTTAATCATATGGAATTATATATCTTGATAATTGAGAATAGCTCACTTAGAAACAATGGTTAGACAGATTGAGAGCTATTTGTGAAACATGAGGTTTGAGTAGTTATAAGAATTTTCCTTGCAGTAATTATGAGCTTTAAATTGTCACAATTGGGGTAAATATGTTTAAGTATGATAGTATGATTTCTATAACCTCAAATAGTAAAAGTTTGACCATTAACTCTAGAATGTTCTCAAGCCTCCATTTAGTCAAGAAACATTTCTGCTTACTGCCTTTATATATATATTTCTCCTTAACCAAATTCAACCTTCTATGCAAAAGGTATAAATGAAAGAAATACTAAGATAGAAGGTTTAAAATAAGAATTTAATAAAATAGGAGAAACCATGAAATTTAGATGCTAAAAAGTCTGTTGTACTGAGTGCAGAAATTTTTCTGATATAGCTTGACTAAAATGAGCATAACCTGAGCCACGCAAATGATTTTTCAGTGAAACAAATTTTGTTGGAAAGGTAATTCATAAAAGTATAAAACTAGAAAATTTGAAACTGAAATTCAAACCACAGAAGTGCCAGTAAATTCGTGAACACAGTTGTACTCTTAAAAATTATGGTATAAACCTGTTCACTTAAAAATACCATAACTTGAGTTATAGAAATGCATTTTGAGTGAAACCATTTTTGTTTTAAAGCTAACTCATAGATGTATTAGAGCTTGAAAAATATTTTTCAAAGGAAACCAGTTGGATTTCAAATATGATGTATTGTGGATTAATGATACTAGCTCTCTGAGTTTTTGGCTGCATAGATTGATCACAATGAATAGAAAACCAGATCTGTCACAATCAGAATTCTGTTATAGACTAGTCAACTTCAGCTGTTCATATCTCAGGATAGGAAATTATAAATGGAATGATATTTATATCATTGGAAAGCTAGTGATGCCTAGTTTATTATGGTAAAATTTCATATTTTTGTGAACTTGGAATAACTCACAAGTGCCGAATAAAGTGACTATGTCAGTAACATTTTCTGGTATATTGTGCAGAAACTTGAAGTTTGAATATCCTTAGCTATAATTGTTAGTTTATGCACTAGAGACTTATATGTTTTATTTTGAACATCCATCACTTGTATCATATTATTTTATAAAGGCAATTCATTCTTTTAGAATGTAATAAACGTCCTTAGAATAGTAAGCTTAAACTTCATAAGAAATCAAGTAGATGACTTGATTGTGAGGTCTTATGAATAACTATTCTTAAAATAGTCCCTGGTCAAGCATCTTCTTAGGACAAAAGATGCATTTAGACTAGTATGTGAGTTCGTTGATGATAACATCTCACGGATCATGGATATGAGATATCATGTGTTCACATAAGTACATATTAAGAGTAATGGTGTACTGGACTGACCCACCTTAAGAACGTTGCATGGATTGTTACATAAGTGTCATGAACGTTTCTTATATTGATAAATGTTATATGAAGTCCTTTGACCTGAAATCACTACGATTCCTACATAAGGAATTATATGTTTTAAACATCATCAAACGTTGCCTGTAACAAGGTGATCATAAAGTTAGTTTTTGGACATATAATAAATTATGTGGTGGAATGTGAGTGACCTAGATGGGATTTGTCCCTCCTATGTAACATGAGTTATATCTGTAGGCCTCTTTATAGAGTTAGACTACAAAATGCATGGCCATGCTCAGGAGGATAAACATGAGATGTTTATTTTCTATATAGTCTACTTGGGCATCAAGAAAAACATAAATTGAACTATACAAGGATGACACATTCCATGCCCTTGTGTTCAATTATATATTTGGACAAAGGGACAGATCATATAAATTATTATCATAAAATAGGATTCGTCAAAGTTGTTGACAATCTCAATATTTGGGTAATAGTGATGTATTGCTAGATACCGCTCACTATTTATGATATTAAATATAAAAAGGTTTTATTTTAAATATCATAACCAGACATTAAAAGCCTATTGAGTCACACGCATACAACAAGCCGCTAGGAAAGATAATAATTCTAATTTGATTAGAATTATAACATAATGGGTCAGACCCATGTGTTAGGGTTAATTAAATGATGGTAAAACCCTAGCCACCACTCTATAAATATAGCATAAGATGCATTACCCTAAACACACGAGCAGTCGCTCTTACTCTCTAAACGCTACTAGCAGAGTTGAGGAGGGTTTCCTAGTTCGGCTGTTGGCGTGGACACCTCTAGAGACGTGACTGCTATTGCCTCGTTCGCAATCCGTAAAAGGTATGTCATTATGTTTCATGCCTTTTATGCCTTAATTCGTGTTTTTCGCATTAACGATCATAACAAGGGGGAAATCCAGTTATTTCACTGCACCCTGACCACATGTTTGATTCCCTTCAATAGTAATCGAAATGAGATAATTTCTGTTGCTTTGGAAAGCTTGAGTGATGTAGTTTATTGTGAGAAAATTTTAGAATAGTACTTGTTCAAAAAACTAAGGCTGTATGTAACATCTTGAAATTAGGGTCTAGAAAAATACAGTGAAAGCCTTAGGCGGCAGTATGGTTAAGTGTGAATGTGGTTATGTGTGTGTTGAAATGTGTAATGTGAATATGAAGGCGGTAGTGTGTTTTCTGTTATTTTAAACAATTTGTGTTTTGAAAGTAGTTTATAGGTTAATTTAGGTGAAATGAGGATTTGTCCAAAGAAAAATGAAAATGAGAGATTAGGTGAGTGATTTGGAGCCAATTGATTGAAATTAGGTAGGGGAAATGATTGGGTGAAAGATGGTGTAATATCCTAAGTTTTGATCATTGTATGACATAAAATGGTAAAGGATTAGGTTTTAGGAAGAGAGGAATGGGTTTCGTAGAAGAGATTTGGGAAAGGGTCAGATTATGCAGTAAACCAGAAAACTGCATTCTGGTATGCTCGCTCGAGCGAGCAGAGGATTTTAGGTGCAAGGCTGCTCTCTGACTTTGCATTCGCTCAAGCTAGCCAGGGCTCGCTCGAGCGAGCGCAAAGTCAGAAAGCAAGGATATTTTACTGGGCATCCCTCGCTCAAGCGAACCAGTGCTTGCTTGAGCGAGCCCCAAGTCAGAAAGCAAGGGTGTTTTACTGGGAGCTCATCGCTCAAGCGAGCAAGTGCTCGCTTGAGCGAGCCCTAACTAAGAGAGTAGTGTTTTTGCTCGCTCGAGCGAGCGAACGCGATTTCAGTTTTAAAAACAGCGAACCCTAACCCCTTTATTCATTTTGTTTCCACCATTAAGGTTCTAGAGATAGAGGGAGAGAGATTCTAGTGAGAGAAACGAGCATGGGAGCAAGGAGGAAGCTTTGCAAGCCAAGGATTCACCCACCCAACCTTCTTCAACCTCCTTCCCCTCCTTCATTTTAGCTCTTGAGGTGAGTATAGCTCACACACCTCCACCCGCATAATGGGAATTATATCTTGAGCCCCTTGATTAAGTGAGACTAACAAAGTGCATGGTTGTGCTCAAATAATATTAATATTATTTGTTATATGTCTACTCGGGAAATCAAGAAACCGAGATTGAACTATACAAGGATGACACGTTCTATGCCTTATGTTCAATCTAGATATATGGAATATTGGACTATACATACATGGTAACATTGGACGCAAATTGGTTATATGTCAAATCACATTGACATTCCTATTATTTGGGTAGTAGCAATATTTTTACTAAATATCATTTGTTACTTGTAATATTAAAATAATATTTTAATGTTATTGCCAGCATAATGGGAACCTAAAGGGTCACACTTATAATGAGCTAACTTGGACACTGAAGCAATTAAATAGTTTTAATTAGACTTTTAATTAGATTAAATGTCTATGTGATGTGAAGATCAATTAGTAAGACTAAATGGACCAACCCATTAATTTGGGCCTACACATGAGTAAATATCACTAAAGCCTAATATGCTATGTAGCATTTTTTATTCAAATTACTATGTCAAACTTCGTCAATTTTTTATGAATAAATTTTTAGCACTAACACTATGTTTGTAGTGGATCTCATAGGATTGGCTTCAGGCGCGCAATGCCGACAAAGTTACCCTATGCTATTCTACGTCTATTTAGTTTATATATATATATATATACATATATATATATATATATATATATATATGGGTGGGGATCAACTTACCCCAGGAGTAACTCTTAGCAAAATTATTTCGCTTAATAACTCTTTGTAGAATGTGAATTTCATCAATCCAACTGTCATACTAAAAGTTTTCATTAAGTAGATCAAACCTACAAAATTTCATAAAATTTAAAAATTATTTGATATTTCATCAAATAATTTCAATTTAACATACAATATACTTTTTAAAGTATAAGTAAATATCAACTCTAAGATCATATACCGATGAATTTTCAATTGATTTAAAATTTGGTGTGTATAATCCTCATATTAATATCACATTATTCAACGGTTAGATTTGTTAAATTCACATTTTATAAAAAGTTATTAAACGGAGTAACTTTGCCAGAGTTACTCTTGGAATAAGTTGATCCCCACCCTATATGTATATATATTTCGTGTAAACCATAAATATCCCCTATTACCAGGGGCAATCCTATTCGGGGCTTAATTACATTGATTTTAAAAGAATTAATATTAATAAAATTAATTTGTGCTTTGAAATAAAATTTTAAAATTATAGTGAGTTTAGAAAAAAAATAATTTTTATTAAATATAATTTTAAAATTTGATAAATGTCACACTCTGAATTAATTCTGTTCAATGGTAAAGGTAAAAAATTAACTTCTCTTATTCAATTTTACTTATTACAAATGGATGTTGAACTGTAAAGCAGACAAGTACACATTGCCCTTTTAACCACGAAGAGGCACTATGAAGCAATTAGCATTATTACATTGGTAAGAAAGGGAAATCAAATTAAACTATACAAAGAAAATTGATATTAATTATATATTAAAAATGTATATATAACAATTCATATAATAATGAGATAAAAAAAATTTAAAATGTGATGAGTAATAATGTAATAAAGAAAAATAAAAAACACTATTTTATACATTATTGTAATTTTTATTATATAAATATCACTTCTCTACTACAAACTAGCTTCCCACCTTTTACATGTATTGGTGTGCCAGGTTTATAAATTAGCACATTGAATGATTCCTCTAAAGAAATCTCTCAAAATCATAAACATTAAAGGGATCGATATATGTTATGTCTGTACTAAATTCTCATATACTCCAATCAAAGTAGAAACTTTTCATATGATTTGTGATGATTAGTTAACCGTTTGCAGGAGATTTTGCTATAGACAAACATGATGAGCTTTGAGTTTGTCAGAACCATCATATTCAATTGTTTGCTCTTCTCATCTCATTTAAGAAGAATAAAACAATAATATAAATTATATAATTCACACAACATAAAGTCATAGTGCAGCATTTTCAATTAATTTTTCCAGTCCTGCATGTCACTGAAAGTTCGTCATGTGAGGCTTATATTCATATATATTATATTATATTATACATTTTTATACGCAGAAACGGTTACGAGTCTCACGTTGAGTGGAACAAGATACTCATTATGGTATTCATGAGACTCTCTTATTTAATGGATCAGTCTTGTGGGTTGAGCTCTTCTAATAGTCTTAAGTTATAACAAATAGTGTTTTCATTGAGAGTTGGGCTATGAAAAGGCCTATCTATAGGTTAGATTAAGGTGAAAAAAAAAACTAAATACTTATTGGGTTGGGCTCTCCTCATGGACTTAAGTCATAGCAGAAACAGATGATAATCATATATATGGCCTAATGAAAAGGATCCCCTCCGGTTCAAAATTAATTTCACAAGAATTGTCCCTCTTTAATTATTTTTTTCCCTACAAAAATAATCTATGGGAAAAACATCGATATATAATGTGATAACTTTTTCGTACAACAAAAAAACATACAACAACTCATATAACATACTTTTTTTCTCTATCTCTCTTCATCACATCACCCATCATATCCCACATTTCTCTTTCTTTTCCCTCTTTTCTCTTTTCTCTCTCTATGTTTTACATGTACAACACGTACAAACAACATTTCTCATTATAATTAAGTTGATCCATACCAGTAGTCTTAATCAAAGTTAATTAAGGATTAAGCTTAGTCAAATCCATTATGAAATAATAGATTGTTTGTCATTTTAAAGGCTTGATGCTTAATAAAACACCAAGCCTCCAGATAAAGGTGCCAATGACTCGTCTTAATTATCTTATGATTCTTATCAATAAATTAACCCCTCTAGCTAATTATCTCTTGATGTAAAACGGGGACATTCCACGTTGAAAAATTATCCATATTCCACATTAGTATATGATTCTCAAGACTCGGGTTCAACAAGCTAAGTACAGATTTTGAGATTTATGACTAGTGTGGTCTTCACTAAGATAGGTTAGGCTAGCGTATAGAAGATATATGCTTGAAAACAACGAGAATCCATGCCTGTGTCTATGTAGGCTATAAGATAAAAATATGAAAGGAAGAGGGAATGAATGAGAATATGTCTAGTGGAAGCAAAGAAAAGAGGGGAAAACGGTTCTAATTATGCATCTATAATTAATACACAAGTTGATGATAGGAAACACAGTTGCGCACTCAATAAGCAAATAGCTCCCAAGTCATCAACACTGAAAAGCTACACGCCCACTTATGAATACCTTTTATGGAAGTGCTCTCTCAAAAGAATTAATTATATTTTATAGACAGAAATTGGAATCCAATTGATGAGTTCTACCCTTTAATCATTAATTCTTCCCTTATTCAGCTTAAATTATAATAGAAACTATATTAGCTTAGAAAAAGAAAAAAACGCCTTTGGTAACGAGTTTAAACTCTCTGATTATTTTGAATTTTTTCATTAGGAGAGATAGACTCAAACACATACATGATATGTGAGTCTATCACTCATGTGAGATGTCTGAGTCTATTTTTTTGAAAAATTTGATTATTAGAGAGGAATTGCAAAGTTTCTTTTTTTTTAAGTAAAAATTTAGGTGAGGGGATGATTTTCCGTCTAAAACATGGAAAGCCTTCATCACCATGCTCAAAAAATAATTAGAGGTATTTACATTTCCCAAGGAGAAGAATGAGACTTCATACCAGCGAAACCCTGTCTTACTCCACTCGATCAACCCTTGACTTGAATCGCATTACTTCTAACCTCATGACTTTTCAGTGAATATATGTCATTGAATTTTGGCGGTGTGAGAATGTGGAAAATTATAGACTTATAGTGCTATAATCAATAGCACGTTACCGAAGAGAATAAAAGAATCACAGCTATATATACTAGGAAAAACACCATTACTTATTCAATTTCACATTTCTTTTCTTAACTTTAAATTAAAAAAATAAATATAGAGAGAGTTTAGACATGTTTAGTCATCGTATATCTCTCTCGTCGGCAAATTCCCTCGTACCATTTTTTTTATCTATGTTCTTCCCCCTTTTGAATTTATTCTTGCTGCTTATAGTTAAAATGGAAATTTTCACTGTGAGACAACTTCTCTTACATCAGAAACATGACAACTGTGTGGGGCAAAGACCAGGAGAAGAGTCATAGGATATGAGAAAGTGTCTGATTTTTCACTTTCTCTGTTTTATTTATTTTTCAGTGGATGGCTGCCACATGAAGAGTAAAGAGAGGGAAGAGAATATAATGCTTTTGCCTTTTGGTTTGGTTTGGTTTTGGAGGGCTCTTTTACTCACTGTTTGTTCATATTAACACCATCAAGCACATGTCATTGGCATGGGAGAGACAAAATCATGTTGTTATTATAAAACATACCGAATAATAATAATAATAATAATAATAATAATAATAATAATAATAATAATAATAATAATAATAATAATAATAATAATAATAATAATAATAATGTCACAAAATAAAATGATTATAAATGAATTATGTATTATTTATGAAATACTAGTGATTTAAAATTAATTTTAACATAATTGATTATCCCTATTATTAACCCAAAATCATCACATCTCATACACGTGCTCTTTCTCTCTCATTGTTATACAACCAAATTGTAAAATTATAATTTCTCAAGGACATACTCGTGGGAATGATTATGCAGATTACAGCTCTAAAGCAGGTCAAACCAAACACTTTTTCTTTGAGACACATCAGACAATAGGTTTGGCTCTAACATGAGGGAAGGCAGATGTCATAAATGTTAGTATAATTTAGATTCGAAGGTGATCAATTCTTACATGAAAACGTGTCTATTAAGACAATTAATCATAAACATGACATTATTAAATAAATTTCAGTATGAATTTAATACTTTTGTATTATTATTTTAATATGTTTTAGTTTTTGATTGATTATATATATATACTCAATAAATATTGTGCTCATGCAAAAATTATTCCTAGAAAAATTACCCAAATAAAGAAAATGTCAAATCAGAAAAATGACAAGATTTTCTGGTTGACATGCATGTCCCCATTGTTGAATTGGGAAAAGGGCTATTATGGCCAATTGATTACTATGCATCCCAAAGTAATCAAATATAACAAACAATGCTTTCCATTTCACATGCCCACAACATATACTATTCACAGTGCATTCATGAAAAACCATATTCAAACATGGAAGAAACGTAAAATAGACAGAGAATATCCAACAGATTGCTAAAGATCTTAAGGGCATATATCATTAAGCATTAAGGAGACCAAGTTGCTTCATGAGCTTTGTGGTATACAGACAGAAACATTATCATTATCACAACAGGACGGTCTAGCATTTTCCTTTTTTGGTTTGAGAAATCAAATCACAAAATGGGCACAATCACTACTATATAAAATAAGAGCTAAAATCCACCCTATATCATTAGGAAGCCATAAAAGACATCTTCTAAATTATTTGGTTAAAAACAGAGAAGAAAAGGCTACTTAAAAAGGAAGAAAAAATTGTAGATATTTTTATAGTAAAAATATGATGTAGTTGTAGCCTCTATGAATTACTGTTTGTTTCGTCTGCATGTAAGATTGGTCCTTGGCCACCTATGTACTGTACATATTAGTAGTGGTTTTTCGTTGAATCAATGGAACATATCTATCGTGCCAAATTGCCAAAAGATTTTCTCAGTGTCCTGTCTTAATTTTAAATCAACTTCAGAAATATTTTATGCACCCTTGGTTAGGAAGGAAAGTTGAAAACAATGATCTAATAAAGGTAAAACCACCAACCAAATATTATTGATGACAATAGAGAGGAGGGCTGAGATCTCTTAAGCATATGATGTTAAGCTCGATCCTTAGATCTATTTATATGAATAAAATTTTGTAAAAAGGGATTCTTGCTTTGAGCACCTAAAAGTATCTCATTAGATTAGTCTCATATTTACCTAATAAGAGAATACTCTAGATAAAAGTGAAAAAATAAAAAGAAAAGTGAATTGAGGATAAACGTTTCATCCTAATAGAGAGGACTGAGATCCTATAAGGGTATGTTTGTGAGTTGAATTTTAAAGGGGAAGAGAGGGAAGAGAAGAGTTTATTGGAAGCCCTTACCCCATTTATATTTGTGAGCATAAGAATTTTACAAAGTCTTTCCCTCCCCTTCTCCCCCTCCCTTCTCCCTCTAATAATCTTTCCCTTTCCCTCCCCTCTAAACTCACCCTAAATATATTAGTTATAAAATTTATCTAACACATTAATGCACAACATTTTTTTTCTCCGTATGTCTTCATCACATCACTCATCAAATCGGTTATCAATTCTCACACTTCTCTTTCTCTGTATCTATAACTTTGTTGTACACATAACGTGTATAAAAACTTTTGTCTAAATATATGGCCTTAAGTTCAATCTCTGGATCTATTTGTATGGATATAATTCTCTTAAAAGGGTTTCCTAGCTTTTGTGCCTAAAAATAACTCACAGATTAGTCTCTCAGCGAGAGGATGTGATAAACTCTAGATAAAAATAAAAAAGAAAAAGAAGTGAATTGAGGAAAAACGTTTTGTCACACCTACACTCAAGCTCTTTACAAAAAAGAAAGAAAAATGATAAGCTAAACAAGAATGAGAGCATAAAGCAATTGATTTCTAGTTTTTAGGTGAGCTTGGTTCTGTTAGAATAATTTTAAGATAAAAAGATGGTGGGAACCCACCATCCATGCGAGTCCTAAATAGGAACTTGGTACACAGTGAACATCTTAACCTGTGCTATATATATAGAGATACATGCTCCTTCAGTTACATATCAGGAAACCAAGTCATAAGGAGCTTCTTAACTTCTCTCACACCACAATTTTCACTACCATCAACACTAAAACACTACAAATTTCTCACTTTCTTTAGCCATGCCACAAACATGCATAATAGCACCCAAACCAGAACCAGAACACAGCATGAATCACCCTGTGGAAGGGTCACAAGAGATGACTGAGTACCATAACTCAACTGTCCTTTCCTACCCCATACAAACTAATGACCAATCTTTCCAAAAACTCACTATGTACCCCATAACTTTGAAGGTATCATTCCATTAGTAGTACATGCCATTACATTGATTCTATAACAACACCATATATATTGATTCATTCATGTGGGGTATATCATTTACTATTCTCTTACATGTGTTCTGTTTCCATTTGCAGTTTGAGGAATTGGTGTACAAAGTTAAATTAGAGCAGAAGGGTCTTTGTTGGGGTAGCAGAGGGACTTGCAGAGAGAAGACCATATTGAATGGTGTTTCAGGTATGGTTTTCCCAGGTGAAATACTGGCTATGTTGGGGCCATCTGGAAGTGGCAAAACCACACTTCTCACAGCACTTGGAGGACGTCTGAGTGGCAAATTATCTGGAAAGATAACATACAACAATCAGCCTTTCTCAGGTACCATGAAAAGAAGAACAGGTTTTGTGGCCCAAGATGATGTGTTATACCCTCATCTCACAGTAATTGAGACTCTAGTCTTCACTGCACTTTTAAGGCTGCCTAATAGTTTGACCAGGTATGAGAAAGTTCAACATGTAGAGAATGTCATCAATGAGCTAGGACTGACAAGGTGCAGGAATAGCATGATTGGAGGCCCACTTTTCAGAGGAATATCAGGTGGAGAGAAAAAGAGGGTGAGTATAGGCCAGGAAATGCTCATTAATCCAAGTCTCTTGCTGTTAGATGAGCCCACTTCAGGTTTGGACTCAACAACAGCACAAAGGATACTCAACACAATCAAATGCCTTGCTAGTGGGGGGAGAACTGTTGTCACTACCATTCATCAACCTTCTAGTCGTCTCTACCATATGTTTGATAAGGTGGTCTTGCTCTCAGAAGGGTGCCCCATCTATTATGGCCCTGCTTCAACTGCCATGGAGTACTTTTCTTCAATTGGTTTTTCCACACCCATGACTGTCAATCCAGCTGATTTGTTGCTTGATCTTGCTAATGGTAATAATTCTTTTTTTCTTTTTCAATTTAAGCAACATATTTTTTATTCAATTTATTATTGCTTAAATTTTAAATTATTTTTGTTTACATACTGAGATGATGGAATTATGGTATGGCCTACAAGAAGTAAAAGCTTTAAATGTTTCTTTACTCAGATTAATTATAATGAGACCCCACTCTCAATTATCAAAATTTACTATGTAATGGTTGATTCAAATTGTATATGTTTGATTCCACTTAAATAAGGTTTCTGTCTTGAGCCTTGCTAATTGAAAAAATCACACTGAGAGTTAGTCCTACCATAATGTGGATGTTGACGACTAGTATAGGATTGTCTCCGGTAGAGAATACCTCACACAAAAAAATTTACTATGTAAACTCTTGAGGGAACTCATGGCTAGTTTAAACATTTTGCTTAATTTCATGAAAATGATGAAAAACTGCAGGGATTGCCCCAGATTCCAAGCATGCAACTGAACAAAGTGAGAGCCAGGAACCAGAAAGGAAGTTGGTGAGAGAAACCCTTGTCTCTGCCTATGAAAAGAACATAGCTACAAGGCTGAAGGCTGAGTTTTGCAGCTTGGAGGTGAACAACTACAACATCACCAAAGATGCTTCTGCAAGTAGGTGGCATTTCCTTCAAAAGTTTACTGCTTTTGTTTTAATACAAGTCATTCAGGTATCAAATACGATTACTACTAAATTGATTCAGGAAATCATGTAAAACCAGAACAATGGTGCACAAGTTGGTGGCATCAGTTTAAAGTACTGTTGCAGAGGGGACTCAGGGAGAGAAGGTACGATGCCTTCAACAGGCTGAGAATATTCCAAGTCATAAGTGTTGCTTTTCTTGGTGGACTCCTGTGGTGGCAAACACCAGAATCTCACATTGGAGACCGTGTAAGAATTTCTTCATTTTCATCTTTTTTGCTTTGATCATTATTGATAATGTAATAACATAACTCAAGAAGTTTTCTTAACACAATTAGTCCACTAATTTGAATGAATGTATTATTTCCCTTTTCATATGGATATAATCATTGTCTAAATCAAATGATTTCAAAGTTTTTTCCTTTTGAAATCTAAAATAAGATTAATATTTCTTGGCTTCAGTTTTTAGTTTGTTACATAAACCATTAAGAGGATCTAACATGGGTTTTGTATTTGTAATGCAGATAGCCCTGCTCTTTTTCTTCTCTGTTTTCTGGGGATTCTACCCTCTCTACAATGCTGTTTTTACATTTCCTCAAGAGAGAAGAATGCTGATAAAGGAAAGGTCATCAGGGATGTACCGTCTCTCTTCCTATTTTCTAGCTAGAACAATAGGTGACTTGCCATTGGAGCTTGCACTTCCAACTGCATTTGTCTTCATAATCTATTGGATGGGAGGGCTTAAACCTCATCCTATGACCTTTATCCTTTCCCTTTTTGTGGTTCTTTACAGTGTCCTTGTTTCTCAAAGTCTTGGCTTAGCATTTGGTGCTATTTTGATGGAAGTTAAACAAGCAACTACTTTAGCTTCTGTGACAACACTTGTATTTCTCATTGCTGGAGGGTACTACATACAACAGATTCCTCCTTTCATAGAATGGCTCAAGTACTTAAGCTATAGCTACTATTGTTACAAGCTTCTTCTTGGGGTGCAGTACAATGATGATGATTATTATGAGTGCTCAAAAGGGGTCCTGTGCAAGGTTGGAGATTTTCCTCCTATTAAATCAATGGGTTTGAATCATATGTGGGTTGATGTGTTCATTATGGCCTTGATGTTGGTGGGTTATAGACTAGTTGCTTATTTAGCACTGCAGAGAGTGAGGTAGAGATTAAATTGTGGCTGAGATCGCTTACACATAGCCCAAGAACTTGGAAGAGTTTTGTCCTAATTCAACTTAGGAATAATACTAGAATATTATTATACTTTTAATGGAACTCATGTAATGAAATTTTGATCAATTCTCTTTCTTTCTCTCTCTCTGAGTTGAATGTGTCAGACTTCTTTATTTTCTTTTCTTTTCTTTTCTTTTTTTTTGCAATTTTTGAAAACACCAACTCCTAAGTTCCACTTTAGAATAATTTTTTTGGTGCCTGAAGACAGGGATATACCACATGATAAGAAGCAAGGATAAGAACATATGCATTTTAATCTGCAAGAAAGGTCAAAGATTGCGACTAGACATTAAGGCTCATTAACTCAATATTTGATCATTATTAGGCCTTTGAAACCACAAGTTTGTTGCTTCATATCTCCCTGCATAATTTGCCCAAGAGAGGATAATTATCCGAATATTGTTTTTTTCTCTCCAATAATTTGTATAGTGGTGTCTTCACAAAGAGATATTTCTAATGAATGAAAAGTATCAAATAGTTATATTCCATTTTCAGTTTGAAACTTGTATGATGATTTTGGGCATTAAAATTGAGCCAATTGTATTGAATTCACCAATCCAATGATGATGAGATGATGGAAGGGTTAGAAGCCTAATCATAATCATGATTAGTCCTAGTTAATGCACATGATAAAGAGTCAAACTAAAATAATTGGTAACTGAGTCCGAAAGTGGTGAATGG
Organism: Sesbania bispinosa; assembly: GCA_026901365.1. Classification (NCBI taxonomy): domain Eukaryota; kingdom Viridiplantae; phylum Streptophyta; class Magnoliopsida; order Fabales; family Fabaceae; genus Sesbania; species Sesbania bispinosa. The sequence goes on from QLOH01000035.1 coordinate 1,641,505, forward strand.
TCAAGTGCTGCAAATACAGAAGCATTGTTAGTTTTCCACTCTAATCACTTTGAAAAAACATAGAAAAGGTGTTAGGCTGAGAAACCAGATTCTAATTCCATTGATTAACAACATATACTTGTATAGAATATATTGAGTGTAAACTTGGGTTAAACTACTTAAACTAGACATCTATATGGAGTAAACCATCAATTTAATCCCTGAAAGTGTTGTTCGCTCTCAAGTTTGTCCCTAAATTGATTGAAATTAAAAATAAATCCCTGAAACTATATTTCATCTGTCAAAGTAGTCATATAGGGACTATTTATTGGTAGCAAGTTGGTAGTTTTAAGGACTTATTTGAATTAACATATTATGATTGGAGGGATTTAATTGACAGTAATTATCAACTTATAGGGACTGAATTGATATTTCTATTAACAAAGATGTTAGGCTGAAAAACCAGACTCTAATTTCATTGATTAATAACATATTCTTGTACAGAATATATTGAGTGTAAACTTGAGTTAAACTACTTAAACTAGATAACTATATGCTTGTACCAGCAGTGCATGATTACTTACATTTGAAAACACATCATCAGGGTTTTCTGATGAGTCTTAGCCTTATGTACCTATGCTTTATTATGTCATTGAGTGTTAGAAATGGAGATACAGAGAGCATGATTATATTACAAGTGTCAATTAAGAGTGACTCCAAGTAAAATATAAGTGTAGCACTGATATGGTTCAGAAAGATAATTTCCCAATTCGAGAAGGGAAAGGGTCTCCGAAAGGAAGAATCAGGTTTGTCAAGCAATTTTCTATTTTTTCTTTTCTTTTGGTTTTCTATTTATACAATATCTTTCTATTAGAGAATCATAATCTTCTCCTCTAACAGAAATTCCTCACCCTACACGTGTCTATCATTTGTAACAATTATTTATTCTCTTGTAACAGAATGATTTAGTCTATAATAAAATCGTTCATCCATCTTGGTTTCTTCCTATTTGTTCTCAAAGGTATCTGACTTGTGGCTGGTACTAAATTGGGATTTTCTCCATTTTACTTGGGCTTATTAAAAAGGCTTCCTGTAACTGGGCCTGTATCATTACCCTACCCATTAAGAAGGACCTTGTCCTCAAGGTTCAAATTTGGAAAAGAAGCGCGTAGATAAGCTAAAGACTCCCAAGTAGCTTCTTGTTCAGACAGGGAGTCCCATATAACAAGCAACTGCTGATGGGGAGTGCCCTGGATAGTGACAATGCGGGAGCCTAATATCTTTGCGGGATGTAGTAAGGGATGAGTCCCAAAAGAAGATGTGGGAAGCTGTGAGACGCGTTGGGGACGATCACCACGACATGGTTTAAGCAAGGAGACATGGAAAACCGGATGAATCTTAGAGTCTGCAGGCAACTGGAGTTCGTAAGCTACTGGACCAATACGACGGAGAATCTGAAATGGTCCGTAAAAGTGGAGTGCCAACTTCTGAGATTGTCTACGATGCACGGAGGTCTGACGGTAGGGAGCCAATTTCAGGTAAACCCAATCACCTTCGGCAAAAATACGTTCTTTCCGGTTCATATTAGCGAGTTGCTTCATTCTATGGCGTGCTTGACAGAGATTGGCCTTGAGCTGAGACAAAAGTTGGGATCTTTGCACCAAAAGCTCGTCAACGGAAGCGAGGGAAGAACTTCCTGGGTAGAAACGACCAAATGGAGGCGGAGGGCGACCGTAAAGTGCCTGAAAAGGAGCCATCTTGATGGAGGAATGAAAGTTGGTGTTATACCAATATTCAACCATTGGCAAGTAGTGGGACCAACGACTAGGAGTCTCAGCAACAAAGCATCGAAGGTACGACTCCAAACACCTATTCAAAACTTCCGATTGGTCATCTAATTGTGGGTGATAAGCAGTACTGTAGGAAAGTCGAGTACCCAACAAACGAAAAATTTCTTTCCAAAATTTACTGAGAAAAATAGGGTCTCTGTCTGAAACAATTGACTTAGGTACCCCGTGTAGTTTGACTATTTCGAAGATGAACTTGGCAGCCAAATAGGAAGCAGTATAATGGGGTGGGAGGGAAAAGAAATGAGCAAATTTGGAGGGACAATCAATAAGAACCCAGATAACCGTGTGTCCATTAGAAGATGGAAGATGGGTAATAAAATCCATGGTGATCTCCTCCCAAACTTGATCGGGTATAGAGAGTGGCTGAAGTAAGCCTGATGACTTCTCTGTTGAGTATTTTGCTTGTTGGCAGGTATGACACTGGCGAACATAGGATTTGACTGATTTACTCATACCATCCTAATAGAAAACTGCGGCGAGGCGGGCCAAGGTGGCCATCGGAGTGCCCGGCCACAGGGGTATCATGATATTCGGACAGCAAGAGAGGCCGAAGCAGAGACTCCTCAGGTATATACACGCGAGAATTACGAAAGAGGATGCCCTCTTTGTAGGAAAAAATTTTTTGCAGTTGAGGATCTATGCGGTACTTAGCTATGAGAGCCTGTCCATGGGCATTATGGGTGTAAAATTCTTGCAGCTGAGAGACCAGAGAAGGGACAGCAGAAGAGATGGCAAACATCAGCGAAGACTCAGGAGCTGGGTGTCGTGAAAGCGCATCTGCGGCCCTGTTTTCTATTTCGGGCTTATAAATGATTTCGAAATCAAAGCCTAGAAGCTTGGTAAGCCACTTTTGTTGCTCCAGAGTCTAAATAGATTGAGTAAGTAAACTCCTCAAACTCTTTTGATCAGTGAAAATCCGAAAATGTCTCCCCAATAAATAATGGCGCCATTTCTTCACAGATTCAGTAATAGCATTCATTTCTCGTGAATATGTAGACGCGGACTGCATTTTTGGGCAAAGCTTCTTGCTAAAATAAGCCAAAGGATGAGATGACTGCGACAAAATGGCCCCAATTGCAGTACCGGAAGCATCGCATTCCAGATCAAAGCTCAAGGAGAAATTAGGCAATTGTAAAATAGGAGTAGTAGTGAGAGCTTGCTGTAGTATATGAAACGCATGAGCTGCAGCTTCTGTCCAAATAAATGTTGTAGACTTAAGCAAGTCAGTAAGCAGGCTAGCGATGGCAGCATAGTGACGCACAAATTTGCGATAATACCCAGTAAGCCCTAGAAACCCGCGTAGAGCTGTAAGAGAAATAGGAATAGGCCAATCCAGAATTGCTTGAATTTTTGCCTTATCCACTTGGACGCCATCTCCTGAAATTACATGGCCCAAATAGTGGACTTCATCCACACCAAAAGCACACTTAGAAAACTTCACAAAAAATTGATTAGTAGATAATAAATCCAAAACCAATTGAATGTGAGATAAATGAGTAGGCCAATCCGGATCAAAAATTAAAATATCGTCAAAGAAAACGAGGACAAAGTGGCGTAAATATGGTCTGAGAAGATCATTCATGGCCGCCTGAAAGGTTGAGGGGGCATTAGTAAGCCCAAAGGGCATGACAAGGAACTCAAAGTGCCCATCAACTGTTCGAAAAGCTGTTTTATGGGTATCCTGGGGTGAGACCCGGATCTGATGGTATCCAGAACGAAGATCCAAACGAGTAAAATATTTGGCACCATGCAACTCATCGAGTAATTCATCCACAGTAGGAATAGGATAGCGATCCGGTATAGTAATGGAATTAAGGGCCCTGTAATCAACACAAAAGCGCGAGGAACCATCCTTTTTTTTTTAACTAAAAGCACAGGGGGGAATATGGACTTGTGTTGGGCTTAATGATACCTTGAGATAACATGTCCGAAATAAGTTGGGTCATGATGGCTTTTTCGCTATGTGGGTAACGGTATGGTTTAATATTCACAGGTTGAGAATCAGGAAAGACATGAATATGGTGATCATGGGGACGAGGAGGGGGTAAGTCGGTAGGTTGAAAAAAAATATATTGATATGTGCAAAGGAGAGTGAAGAGATCAGGGGCAATATGGGGTGGGTTAGAAGAAGGATAAGAATCAGGAAAAGGATCCACAACGGGGGTAGGTGAAACTACTATGGTGAAAAGTTCAGCTAGAGAGTGAGAAGTCACAAATCTCTGAAACTGATGAAACGTGGTAGAAGAAGCAGACGGTGTGGTATCGCCCTTAAGGGTAATGGAAGTGGTATCCCAAGTAAAAGTCATTTGAGGAACAACAAAATCCGATAAGACCGGACCCAATGTGCCCAGCCATTGAATGCCCAACACAATGTCAGCGCCCTGTATAGGTAGCACATAGAAGGGAATGACGAATTGATGCCCTTGTAATAAGACCGGAACCTCAGAACATGAACCCGTGCAATAAACGAGCTGCCCATTGCCAACCATGACAACAAAAGAAAGGGTGGTGATAACGGGTAAGTGCAGAAATTCAGCAACTCTTGGTTGAATGATATTAAGAGAACTGCCTGGATCAACAAGCACAGTAACGGGCTGTCCATGAATGTGGCCCAGCAAGCGCAAAGTGCGTGGGTTAAAATCTCCCATCATGGCCCCAAGAGACAATTGAAAGTGATCGGAAGAAGGAGGGTGCTGGTTGGAAGGATCAGATGTAGTCTCCAATGGTTCGGAGTGAAAGATGGGGTCGGGAGCCAAGTCATCATCATCAGACATAAGGAGAAAAAATTGTTTGGATTTACAACAGTGTCCTACATGAAATTTCTCATTACATTTGAAGCAAAGACCCTTAGAACGCCGATCTTGAATCTCAGTATCTGTCAAACGGCGCCAAGGCACCGAGGAGGAAACCGGTGCACTGACTGGAGGAGGGGAAGGGGTCTTTGGAGGCGGAAGAAGAGACCTGCCATCACGTAGCTTGGCTTCAATGAGCTTAGCCAACCTTATAGCTTGGGAAATGGAGGAAGGTTGCAGCACGGCCAATTCTCGCTGAATATCAGGCTTCAAACCTGAAATAAAACAGTTAAGGATAGCTTCCAAGGGTAAGCCCACAATGCGATTGCAGAGCTTTTCAAACTGAGCCTAATAATCTTGTATCGATTCGTATTGTCGAAGCTTAAACAATGTAGCCTGGTGGTTTTCGTACGAAGGAGGCCCAAAACGAACTTCCAAAGCGTGAGTGAATGCTGGCCATGAAGTAAGCTGCTGATTCTGAACTACCCATTTGAACCAACTCAAGGCTGGACCAGTCATATAGAATGGCAAGAAGTCTAGGCGATGATCAACAGAAACTTGATATAACTCAAAAAACTGCTCGGCCTGAAAGAGCCAGTCTAAGGGTTCGGAGCCATCAAAGTGTTGAAGGTGAATCTTGGGGGTCTAGGGACAATGAGTGGAGGATTAATAGTAGAAGTCATATGGGGTGGGGAAGGAGTAGCAACATGTGAAGGTCGAGAACCAGGGATATGTGGGGAAGAGGATGAAGGGGAGGTTATAGCAGCAGATACGGAAGAAGCGGATTGGGCGGTGACTCCCGCCATTTGCTTCTGTAAGACAGAGATGGCATTGTTGGTGACGGTTTGACGATCATCCATTAAGGTCTGAAACGCATCCAATCGAGAAGACAACAAGGTGTCCATGTGTTTAGAAAGTAAGGATACCAGCTCGTCCACATTCGGAGTAGTAGGAACTTGAGCAGGTTTAGGAGGCATGATTCAAGAATGAAAGCACCAAATGATATGGTTCAGAAAGATAATTTCCCAATTCGAGAAGGGAAAGGGTCTCCAAAAGGAAGAATCAGGTTTGTCAAGCAATTTTCTGTATTTTCTCTTCTTTTGGTTTTCTATTTATACAATATCTTTCTATTAGAGAATCATAATCTTCTCCTCTAACAGAAATTCCTCACCCTACATGTGTCTATCATTTGTAACAATTATTTATTCTCTTGTAACAGAATGATTTAGTCTATAATAAAATCGTTCATCCATCTTGGTTTCTTCCTATTTGTTTTCAAAGGTCTCTGACTTGTGGCTGGTACTAAATTGGGATTTTCTCCATTTGACTTGGGCTTATTAAAAAGGCTTCCTGTAACTGGGCCTGTATCAAGCACCTAAGTTGAAGATACTGATTTTCATTAAGAATGTTAGGTATGCTAACTAAGAACCCTACGCTAACTAAGAATCTTTTTTTAGTCATAGACGACAAAAGGATAATGCACATTACTGGCTATTTTATTCATAACAAAGCTTTAATTAGTCCTTTACCAAAAAAAGGGCCTTAATTAATTGATGTTTAGACTTTCCACACATAGCATGGTTTGTTAACTCAAACAAAGTTAAGGAAATGAATCTTTTGAAATAAAAAATGTTATCTCAATGCTGACGCCCAGAAGCAAAAAGGATTTATCCTAGTTGCCACCCATAACTGCACTAGAAATAGCATAGAAACAAATAAATCTGGTAACTTGGTCCCATTTGGCTTCCACATCCTCAAGCATCAGAGATGAAGGTTCACATCATAAGTTGACCTTACCCAGCTGCCATGAGCTTAGCACCACCACGGTTCAATGAAACCCCCATGATTCTGGCATCATGTGCAACTGTCAAGAACCTGTGCTTTAACAGTTGCTAGAACTCAGCCACTCACCATCCCCCTCCATCAAAAATATAAAGCAAAGGAAATTATAAAAGAATAAACTTTTCTAGAAGGATTTATGTGAGAAAAAAAAAAAGAATGAATGAAGAAGGTAAAATGAATTCAACTTCTCTAATAAGTGGAAATTAGTTTTATGTAGAAGTTAAATAAGGGAGTCCACTAAGATCGGCCTACCGGTGGAGAGTTTGAGAAGTTTACCATGACGTCTTAGATTCAAACCTCATTGCATTACATGTAAACTAAAAACAAATGAGAAAGCTTTTGAAAAAATAGTTGCAAAAACTAATTTTAACTTATGAAAGAAGTTGAATTCATTTTATTATCTCCCATAGATCCTTGTGAACAAGTTTATCCAGATTGGCCCAAATTGGATTCATTTTCACTTATTAGTTTTTAAATCTAACACTAAACTCAAGACTTTTCATCCACAGCATTGTTTCTAGCTAGTTTTGACTTTTTCACACTCTTTTCTTTTATATCTCATTTTATATTTCATTTTTTCCTATCTTTTTTTTCCTTCAGATCACATCACTCATCGTATCTCTCATTTTTTTTCTATTCTCTTCTTTTTTTCTTTCTACATCTCTCTTCTCTATACTTCCCACACCTAATTTTGGAAATGTGAGAGACATTTCCCTTTTGTGCCTGTGTTAAGATAATTCCAAAACTCATTCTTCTAAGGGTAAAATAACTTTTTAGTTCCTATCAAAATATCCGAGTTTTGATTATTATCCCTAGAAAATTTTTCTTTTTTATTTCATCCTTATAAAATATTTAAGTTATTTTTTAGTCCCTGTTGTTGATTTTACTTTTAAATGCGGATGTGTCTAATGTCCATCACAGTCAATAATCATATGTGCAGCACCCTGACACATTATACAACATTAATAGCATCTGTAAACTTATTCAGAGATTGTTTATGATATATAGGAAGAAGGAAATGTACAAAGAATTTCAGTTCAAGTTGGGTATGAAATATGACTCTCTGAATGAGTTTAAGGAGTGTAACACTCTTATATAATGTGTCGGGGTACTTCTCAAGTATTGGTCACTATTATAAATGTTTAACACATCCACAATTAACAGTAGAATCAATATCGAGGACTAAAAAAATAGCTTAAATATTTTATAAGGATGAAATAAAAAAAAAATTTCAGGAACGAAAATCGAAACTTAAATATTTTATAGGAATTAAAAAATTATTTTACCCTTCTTTCAATTAATTTTGCCACAATCTTTGCTAATTTTTTTTACACAAATTAAGAATCCCTCCTTGTGCAGCATGTCTATCCCATTAATTTTTACCAAAAGAATGGCATTACTTTTTAATTTCTATTCAACATCCACTGTAGAGATTTAGAACATTCCATTATTTTGAACCTAATCCACATTCAGGGGACCAAAGGTTTTTATGTTTTATTCTACAAACAAAATTCATGTTTATCCAAACAGGCCAAGAATTTTAGACTTGTACAAAGATCAAGTAGGAGAGATGAAGTCACAGCATCACTGACCTCATCATGTCCTACACGGTTCCAAAATTGAGGAAGATGGCTTTACCACGAAACGATGCTAGTTATACAATAGCATCTCTAGAAGATATTATGATTCAAAACCAAGTTTAGGAACCAGATACCGGCCATTAGATATCGGCAAAAACATTGATGGGAATTTCTAAGCTTGAGAAGAGTCAATATGAATGATGCTACTGTTATGCTTGTGGAACAATGCACATATCCAAAGTGTCGACTACAACCTATTACCGAAAGTTAGAAAAAATTGACATATATGTGTTCAAAGGGGTGTATAGGTATACTATATATCAAAACAAAAACAATATGCTTTTGAGAAACTCTTATTTCTAGAGTACATATAGACATGTGGTACATGTATGGCTCAAAAAAGTGTAGTCTAATATGGTAAATGAAATTGTTGAGGTGGCAACGTAAAGATTAATGGGGACAACAATACAATAAGATTTGTTCGATGAACTAAAAAATCCCAAGTGTTTCCATTCAACTTTTTTTGCCTTCTCAATTTGATCAAGCCAGGTAATATAAGAAGATTTGTTCGAAAAAGGAGCAGTTTTAAAGACTTTATGTTAAAGATCATCTAGAAAATCCATCTGAATAGGATTTTCACAAGCAAGGATATGTTCATTCGAATGAGCAGGGAAAAAAGCAGAAGAATTCCTAAGGTGATCAGGGTCATAAGGACCCATGAAAGTTAAAGTTTTTTCACCATGAGAGTAAGGGATGAATACCTGAGATTTCCAAAGAGAACTCAGGAGAAGCTTGAGGTTCGGAGACACATTCCTCTTGATTTCGAAGAATAATCTCTCCGGGAGTAGGAACAGCAAAAGGATCAGAAGAATCCATCACCAAAGACTTCGAAGAGGAAGGAATAGAGGAATTCGAAAAGATAGACCTGGGAGCTCTAGGAAGAATTCGAAATTGAAGCAGAGGAATTACTGAGAGTGAAATTTGAAGTGGTAAAAATGAAAATGAGATTTGGAGATTTATAGTCACTATGGAAGGTGAAAAGATTAGAAATCCAAGAGCGATCGCTATAAAAGAGGCGTGTACTAGAAGCTAAGTCTTGTTGGGAAGATAAAAGATAAAAGCTATCTTCTTGAAGAAGATTTGAAATTTGAATTTTGAAAGTTTGAGAATTTCCCTCCAAATCTCATAAAAGAAAAAATATTCTATTTCTCCCTCATATTTCGAAATTAGAATATTTTTGGGGGCATCTGTTAGTGGTAGAAAATTCACTAAGTTAAAATTACAAAAGATCCTCATTATAAAGAAAAATTTGAGTAAAATTTGGTAAAATCTTTAATAGTGAAAATTTCACTAAGTTCAAATGGGTTAAGATCTTAGTTATGACTAGGATTTCGAATAAAATCTTTATAAGAGCTTTGAAAAGGATTGGATTGAAATATTCCAAGACTATAAAGATTCGAAATCTAGGTTCATTCTTCCTTGAGAAGTAATTTCAGTCAAAAATTCGAAATTTATGCTGTCATGTGTCTAAAAATTCGAATGAGTATAAAAGTTTCTATAGAATTTGAATTATATCAAGATAATTCGAAATATTGCTCATAGAATTTCGAATCCTTACAAGTAAAAAGAATTGTACAAGAGGCTAAAGGAACCTTACAAGACATTTGTCAGCATCCAATTTTGTCCGCCTATGTTTTCTTCATATTTTTTTCTTTTTTGCTGATTAAAAGAAAACTAAAATGGGTTGATTAATTTATTAGTTAATTAATTATTGATAGTTAATTAATTAATGAATTGGTTGAACATTTTGACAAAAAGAGTTGTTAAGTTATTTAAAGTGAAAATTTGCAAATGGGCCGGTTAGGCCCACTGTTTGAAAATCATTTTTTAAAAGAGGAAGGGGTTTTGATTGGGCCAATTTGGCCCAAGCTGGTCCCTCAGCAAAAAAAAATAACGAAACACAAAAAAGAGAATTGCAGTGTAATAACTTGCTAAATAATATTGCAACTGGCAGTGCAACTTGTGCAAGTTGCGCTGACCATGGGCGGCCAAACATCATGAGCCTTGGGCGGCCACAATCTGAGCAAAGTATGGGCAAATGGAAATTTACAGTGCAATTTGCAGGGCAAAATTTTGCCTATAAATAGGGGCCATTGGAGCCAATTTTGAGGGGGGGACCGATTCTGTCTCAAAGAAACCAGGGGATTCAACTGTGAAAATATACAGAGAGGACATTGAAAAAACAAGCATATACAAATCAATTTCATTCCCCCAAGCCTCATCTTTCACACGGGATTAGTTCCCTACCATTAATCCTTTTCTTAGCCATGAACACCCTCCAACATTTCAATCACAACAGAATCAATCAATTTCAACCAAGTCTAGTAACAAAATTTTAGTTCAGTCCCATTACAATAAAAATAAAAAAGAACATACAAAGGATAACCAAAAGGAGAAGAAAAATAAAAATTTGTAAGAGGAGAAGAAGAAGAATAGAAGACCACCGTAGGTGCCCACTGTCCTCGCCTCCGGTGCAGCCGCGCGGCCCCTCCTCTCCCGTCCTTGTCTCCGGCATGGAGGCGTTGTCCCCTGTCTCCGGCGCGGCTGCTGGCGTTCTCCTCTCAGTCAGGCGCGCAAGTCACCACCACCGCGAGCACCACCTGCGCGCGACCACCACCCTCCCTACAACATCACCGCGCGGCTGCGGCCGTGGCTCTGCTCCTCCCTGCGGCCAGGTGCCTCCATCCCTCCTCCTCCCGTGCTGCAGCGTCGCACGAAGGTCCCCATTCCATGCAGCCATGGTCCCCGCTGCATCTCCGTGGCAGCCCCTTGTTGTCCCTCTTCATTGTTCTACAAACCCTAATGAGAAGAAGAAAGGAACCCTAGGTGAGAAATGGGCTTTCAGATACTGACCCTTCTCTTTTACTTCTTTGCTTTCATTTTAATTTTAATTTTAAATTTTAATTTTTCTCTAAAAACATTTACTTGCTGGTTCTTTTGGTTTTTGAAACATAATATGTTTGGGTCAGTTTTTGCTTTCTGAAGCCCGTACGATTTTTTTATTTCTGAGTCTCACCTTTTTTTGTTGAGGGCTGAGCCAATGATGTGAACTGAGGCCCAACCCTTTACTTTTAATGCATGTTAGTTGTTCTAATTTTATTTTTGTTGGTTTCTTTTAATTTGATATTTTGACCTACCATCTTGTATTTCTTTTAAGTGTTTAGAATTATTTATTTAACATTTGTGGATGTAAATATTTGTCTATTTCTTTCTCTGTAAATAATTAATTATTTGTCATTTTAATTCTGTGTTCATATAAATATCGGTTGATTCAATTTATCCTTTTTTATCTTTGACGTTAATAGAATAGCATTTCTATCTTTTGACGTCGTTCAAATTAACCGTCGAGCATAGTCATTTACTAGCTCGATGGTATACCTGTTTGTAAATAAGACAATTCTTTTTCAATATCGTTCATTAAATCAATTACGTTAATAGAATAACATTTCTATCTATTAACGTTGTTTAAAAGAATTATTGAGTATAGTCATTTACTAGCTCAATAGTTTGTCTGTTTATGAAATTATATTTGGAAAATAAATTTAATCATCAAATCGATTACATTAATAGAATAATATTTCTATCTTTTAACGTAATTCAAATTAGAAAAGAATATTGAGTATAATCATTTACTAACTCAATAATGTGTGCGAAATCAAATCTTTTTCAAAATAAATCTTCCTCAAAATAAATTACGTTAATAGAATAGGATTTCTATCCTTTAACGTCATTCAAAAAGAATTATTGAGTATAGTCATTTACTAACTCGATATTCTGCTCATTTTGTAAATAAGAAAAATATTCTTTGAAAAATATACTTGTTTATCAAATCAATTACGTTGACGGAATAACATTTCTATCCTCTAACGTCATTCAAATTAAAAAGAACTATTGAGTATAGTAATTTGCTAATTCAATAGCCTACGCTTTTTGAAAATAAGAAAAATTCTTTTAAAATAAATTTGTTCACCAATCCATTACGTTAATCGAATAACATTTCTATCGTTTAACGTCATGTGAATTAAAATCATTTATTAAGTATAGTCTTTTACTAACTCAATAGCCTGTGCAATTACAAAATCATTTTCAAAATTAAAATCAAATTTGCACAATTGATAATGTTTATTGAATGACATTTCTATCAATAACATTTTTCAGGGTTCATAGTTTAGCCATTTGCTAACTTGAACCAAAATTCTTTTTAAATTAAAAAACATTTTCAAAATCAATTTCTCCACTTTTCCTTCCTTTTTAAAATTAAAACTAATCTTTTTAAAAACATTTTCAGAACTGCGTGGCTTTGATTTCTCCATTGCACATGGGGATACATAGGAGCGGGATTTCCCCGTCGAGCCAAATAAAACTTTCAAATTTTTGTTCCATTGATTTCAAATTATTTTTTTTCATCATTCTTTAATTTAAAGAATGTAATTAAAATTTGTTTTTCTTCTTTTAGAGGGTAAAATAAACATTTTAAAAGTTAATGAATTTTGCACAATTAATTAAGGGTAACCGTTTTTAACGGATGTTGTAGGGTGCTAATACCTTCCCTACACATAATCGACTCCTGAATTTGGATCTCTTGTTCGCAGACCAGGTTTTCATTTAAAAATCATTTTCGGGTTTTCCAATTTTCCCAACCCAAATAAATTGGTGGCGACTCCCCAAAAATTCAATCATTTTTCAATATTTTTTCTCACGGGCTCGCCGACCCCGTCGTGGCCCCGGTCGCGATAGCTGACGTGTAACATCTCGCAAATTAGAAACTTTAAACAACTTATTAGGCTGAAATAAGATGGTTAAGTATTAGTAATTAAAGGAAAATTAGTTAAGAGATTAAGTTTAATTGAGGAGCTATGATTTAAAACTCAAGTATAAGACCAAGTGTTAGCCTTAACCAGAAGTTTTAATAACTCATTAGGTTAGAAATAAGATTATTGTGTTTGGTAATTAGAGGTTGAGTGGGGATTATGGAAGTTAACTTAGAATTCTATTTCAGGTTAAAATGAAGAGTTTTGGGTTCTGGTAATCGATTACAGGGAGTTTGTAATCGATTACCCGAGAGCTAGTTTTTAGGTAATCGATTACTCACAGGTTGTAATCGATTACCCGAGAGCTGAATTTTGTGTAATCGATTACCTGAGGGCTGAGTTTTAGGTAATCGATTACCAAGGGTTGTAATCGATTACCAGATTCCCAGAAACGTTTTCTAGTGTAATTTTTACCTCTGGTAATCGATTACAGCACTATGGTAATCGATTATCAGCTGTCCAGTATAAATACTCGGACATGCAATCTGATTTCTCTGGTCATTTTCATCTTCTCCATTCGAACCCTAGAGAGAGAGAGAGATTCTAGAGAGAGAAAGTGAATTTTTGAAGAGGTTAAGGAGAATCAAAGCTAGGATTCATCAAAGGAGCTTCCAATCCATCAATTCCTCTTGAGAATTTCAAGAAATTGGTGAGTATAACTCACACACCCACTTTTCTCTTTGAGTTTGATTTCTCCCCAATGTATGAACCCTACTCTTTAATCCCTCTTTTATATGATAATTGTGGTTAGATTAGTAATGTATGCATGAATTTGAGTAGTTTGGTTGGTTATTTCGTTGAAAACCTTAGGGTAGCGAGATTTGCGAAAGTAGCGAGATTACGTAATGCTTAATGTATGAACCCTACCTCTTTGATTCCCTTTCTAATTAGTTAAAATGATTGAATTGATGAAGTTTATGCTGGAATTGAATAATTCATGCTAGGAATTGATTATAAATCCCTTGGATTTCGAAGTTACGAAAGTTATGAAAGTTTGAAAGTTTTCGAAACACTTGAAATACTCGAAATTCTAGTTTTGGGTTATCAATTCATGTTTACCGGTTTCGACCATGAGTTAATTAAGTCGGCCTTGTGCTGTGAGTTAAGAAATTGATTGATTATGTAAAGACATTGACTTCGGTCCAGTTTTGGGTGGGATACGTCCCCGGGAAAGATGTTTCCCGTAGTCTGAGCTCAGGTCTAACTCCAGTTTCAGTAATAAGTTCATGCCTGCTGGGCACAGCAGTGAGTTGCATTATTATTGCATTGTAATGACTTGACTATTAAGTTTATGAATATGTTATGTTAGTTATCTTTAATTGATATGAATTTGAGTATGATATTTAGCTTTATATTAGTTAGTTAAGTTGATCTTCCCCACACTTTATGCATGTTTAGTTATACTCGCTGAGATTATTATCTCACCCCACGTTTCGGGGATTTATTTTAGTTGTGCAGGAAATTCCAAGTGATATGACGGAAAAAGGTGTTGAAGGAGCTGAGTTTTATTCCACAATGGAAGTTCTTTGTAATAGAAATTAGTTTAATTGTATTTGTGGATAATTGACGTAATGATGTATAAACGCATGATCATGTTTTTAGCCATGGAGGCTTAATTATGAGTTTTAAAGTATTCATGTTATTAGATTGTACTGGTTTTGCTGAGTTTTAGGTTAACCTTGGATTTGGTAACATCCGGCTTTTAGGGGAGACTCTGCCGGATTTTCGGTATGAGTTCATTGAACCACACTTCTTCAAGTGTGGATTCTTCCCTAACATTAAGTAAGACTTACTATTATTTAGAGATATTGATGTTGTAATGTAATTGCTTAAACTAATCATTGGATAGTTTTAAGCGAATGTTTGACGATATTGAAAATTTAACGTAATGATTTCAAGAACTTCAGGAATAGTGTCTCCAACGGGCATTAATTCTGAGTTCAGAAATTAGGGCGTTACATGGCGACTCCACTGGGGACTTCGAGAGTCAAGCCTAGTAATTAATTGTGCAAAATTATTAACTTTTTATGTTCATTGTACCCTCTTTCCCTTTGTTGTATATATCTTATTGTAAATACATTGTCTTGTTTTTCATATCTCTTTGTGAATTCCATTGCACATATTATTGCTGTTGTAAATATTTTGCTTCAACCTTTGGTTAGAGGACTATTATTTTTTGTACATATTTGTTGCTTGTCTCTCTTGCAGGTGGGGTAGTTTTGTAGGTTTCTATGCTCTAAGCAAGCACTTCACTATCAGTCTCCTCACACAACTTTGCCTCTATACCCGACCTCGTGCAAGCTAAGGCATACGAGGTGTTTCAACAAATGTTTTGAGGGGCTTGATTCCCACGTAACATTAGTTGATTCACCACTCAGATTGTTACCAGTGTCCTGGATTTGTTATATTGAGAGGGCTTTTCCCTACGTATGACTAATCCACGAGCTAGATCCTTGTCAATGTGATGAGGGAAATCTAGGAACCATGATTTCTAGAGGTCTAGATATGTCCCTAAATCTGTGCACTGGCAGTTGACTATAGCTTCCAACCTAATTAGGGGTTTGTCTGACCATGAAATTATCAAAGCCTAGGACCCGCCTTTTAGGGACAATAAGAGCATTTATCTCCTCATTCTTTAAATGTTTCGTCCTCACTTTTCTTTGTACAAAATTTTAACCATCTCTTCTCATTTGTACATAAAAAATGAAAGAAAAGATTTCCATTCGTGATTTTCACATCTTGTTTCTCCTCAGCTTGGATTCCATGCATCCTCTTGTGCATCTTTCAAAATTGAGAAATGGAAATGACAAAGCAAAGTGGAAAGATTCAGGTTTTGAATTAAAATTCCCCAAGTTCATTTGTTTGCAATGTTTAAATTTTCACCATTTTGT
Organism: Sesbania bispinosa; assembly: GCA_026901365.1. Classification (NCBI taxonomy): domain Eukaryota; kingdom Viridiplantae; phylum Streptophyta; class Magnoliopsida; order Fabales; family Fabaceae; genus Sesbania; species Sesbania bispinosa. Next base: position 1,657,310 of record QLOH01000035.1, read on the forward strand.
CATAACACTTGATTCTTGACCTTCCACCAATTCTCAATAACCTGCCAGTGTCCAATTAATTATGACATCACACTTCTCAATGTCACCGTGAGCCTGTTGTACCCACTTGTCAAATTCATTTACCTCATAACCTCATTTGATGGATCTCTTCATTGATCAAGCCCTTTCAAATATCATCTTGAATTCAAATCTTTTTGAAGACCTTTTTCCTGAAGATGATGGTTTGATAAAGAAGGATAAGAAAAACAAGAAGAAATTTGAGCATGCTGTTTTAGCTACATTTTTCTCCCATCAAGAATCTAACTTGTCTCATCATCTCCTAAGTGACTCTTTCCTTAAAAAAATAAAAAAGAAAAGAAAAAAAAGGAGTGAAAAATGAGTAAATGCATCTTATATGAAGCTTTGTCTCTAAATTAAACTTTTTGAAAATAAGCAATCAAGATTTGAAATGAAGTTTGGCCTTGTTTCTTTATCCAAAGATTGAAAAATATCACTTGCTACCCATTTTGAGCCTAAAAAAAGGAATTTTTCTTCAATTAACCCTGAACAAGGATCACCTCCACACCGGGGGCTCTCACGATGTGTTTGTATAAATCTATTGAATTGTTTGTGGAATCACTTACACAAGTCATATTCCATTTTCGCAAGTTACTCATCCCAAAAGAAGTGAAAAAGTTGAAAATATGAAAAAATGAAAATGAAAAAAGAAAGATGAAAGTGAAGGAAAAAAGAGAAAGAAAGAAATAAAAGATTGAAAACTTGGAAGATGTGAAAATAGAGAATGTTGAGAATATCACTTTGATTGAATTACCTGCTTCAAAATGCATCATCGTGCAGCAGATCCTTTGTCCTAATAAACCCTTAAACACTCATTTTGGACCTTAATATCCTTTTCTTTCATAACCATTTAACCCTTGGCCACGTTACAAGCCCAATAAAGTCCATCATCTTGATCAAAGATTGATTGTTTTTATTTTCTTAATCTTTAATTTTGAGACAAAGCGACTTGATTAAGTTGCATTTTCTTGTACATTTGACTCCTAAGAAAAAAGAAAAAGAAAAAGAAAAAAGGAAAAAAAAGAAAAAAGAAAAAATACAAAAGATGAAGGAAAAGCGCACTTGCAACGGAAGCAAATGTTAATTTTATTCACTGAGAATTTGAAGCAAGAATCATCAAAAGGATTTGAGTGCCATAGATTTCTTGAAGCTAAAATCTGGGGGCTCATCGCATCAGGAGTATTTGACTGTCATGGGTGTTTGAACCTTAAATTGGGGGCTCATTATTCCTCCTCACCAGAATTGTGCAAGTTTCCATCTCCTTGAGAAATCATGCTTTCATGCCTAACTTGGGGGCTAGATCCATATTTCACTTATACTTCCATGTCACAATGGAAAATTATCTACCCTTCCCATGCTCCTCCCCTTTGATCTCAAAAACCTTGAAAAGATTCTTTGCTTTTCCCTTACACCATAATACCACCCTTTGTCCATAAGCAATTGAATGGGTGTTCTGACTCAATGGTGAAAAGAAAATTCATATCATTTTTGGGAATGTTGTTTCTCCTGGAATTTTTCACATTTGATTTGAAATTCATGCCAAGCTTTTATGGAAAAATCAAGTTTTGAAATCCAAAATTGTTAGTCAAAAATTCCAACATCATTTCTTGCAAGTATTTTGCACCAACTTGAGGGCATTGTCCTAATCTTTGTTGAGTTCCCTAGTTATCATCTCCAGGAGATGTGATGCCTATTCTAGGTATTGTGACGCCTAGTTCTTTTCTTTTAGGGTATTGTGAAGCCCGCTAGGCATTGTGACATCTAGTCTCTTCTATTTTCATCAAATTACCTGTGATTTTCCAGGTATCTTCCTTTTCTCCTGATGGTTTTCCAGGAGTCTTATCAGTCTGACCTGATAATTTTCCAGGTCTTTTCCTTTTCCTCCTGATGGTTTTCCAAGAGTCTTATCAGTTTGACTTGATGCTTTTCCAGGTCTTTTCCTTTCCTCCTGATGTTAATTCCGGGAGTCTTATCAATTTGACCTGATGCTCTTCCGAGTCCTTTCCCTTTCTTCTTCAAGCTTTTTCATTAACGTGTCTGTGATTTTCCAGGCCGCGTTTTATAAACTTACCCTGTGATTTTCCAGGGTTTTCTTTTCTATATCCTGTGATTTACCGGGATTTTCATTTCAAATATCCTGTGATTTGCCAGGATTTTAATCTAGTTGCCTGTGATTTTCTAAGCCTCTTTTAATCACCCTATGATTTTCCGGGATTCTCTTTTCTATATCCTGTAATTTGCTAGGATTTTCATTTTTGAATGTCCTGTGATTTGCCAGGATTTTCATCAAATTGTTTGTGATTTTTCGGGCCTCTTATTTCCCCTGTGATTTTCCAGGGCTTTTATTTCCAATATCCTGTGATTTGCCGGGATTTTCATTTTGAATGTCCTGTGATTTGCCAGGATTTTCGTCAATTTTCCTGTGATTTTCCGGGCCTCTTTTAATCACCCTGTGATTTTTCGGGGTTCTCTTTCCTATATCTTGTGATTTACCGGCACTTTCATTTCGAATATCCTGTGATTTGCCGGGATTTTCATTTTGAATGTCCTGTGATTTTCCAGGATTTTCATCTAATTTCCTGTGATTTCCAGGCCTCTTTTAATCACCCTGTGATTTTCCGGGGTTCTCTTTGCTATATCCTGTGATTTACTGAGATTTTCATTTCAAATATCCTGTTATTTGCCAGGATTATCATCTAATTGCCTGTGATTTTTCGGGCCTCTTTTAATCACCTTGTGATTTTCCGGGGTTCTCTTTGCTATATCCTGTGATTTGCCGGATTTTCATCTAGTTGCCTGTGATTTTCTTGGCCTCCTTTCTAAATTCCCCTGTGATTTTCCAGGGGTGTTCATTTCCAACATCCTGTGATTTACCATGACCTTCATTTTGAATGTCCTGTGATTTACCAAGACTTTCATCATGTTGCCTATGATTTTAGGCCTCCTTTCACTTTTTCCCTAATCGTGTTTTGTCCGAAACAAAATTGGCCGCTTCTTTATTTTGCTTGCTCTTTCAATTGAAAGAACAAGCAAAGGGGGCTGCTGTCAGCACCCAATTTTGTCCGTCTATGATTTCTTCATTTTTTTTTCTTTTCTGCTGATTAAAAGAAAACTAAAATCGGTTAATTAATTTATTAGTTAATTAATTATTGATAGTTAATTAATTAATGGATTGGTTGAACATTTTGACAAAAAGAGTTGTTAAGTTATTTAAAGTGAAAATTTGCAATTGGGCCGGTTAGGCCCACTGTTTGAAAATCGTTTTTTTTTCTAAAAGAGGAAGGGGTTCTGATTGGACCAATTTGGCCCAAGTTGGTCCCTCAACAAAAAAAAAAACAAAACACAAAAAAGAGAATTGCAGTGTAATAACATGCTAAATAATATTACAACTGGCAGTGCAACTTGTGCAAGTTGCGCTGACCATGGGCGGCCAAACATCATGAGCCATGGGCGGCCACAGTCTGAGCAAAGTATGGGCAAATGGAAATTTGCAGTGCAATTTGCAGGGCAAAGTTTTGCCTATAAATAGGGGCCATTGGAGCCAATTTTGAGGGGGAGACCGATTCTGTCTCAAAGAAACCAGGGGATTCAACTGGGAAAATATACAGAGAGGACATTGAAAAAACAAGCATATACAGATCAATTTCATTCCCCCAAGCCTCAACTTTCACAGGGGATTAGTTCCCTACCATTAATCCTTTTCTTAGCCATGAACACCCTCCAACATTTCAATCACAACAGAATCAATCAATTTCAACTAAGTCTAATAACAAAATTTTAGTTCAGTCCCATTACAATAAAAATAAAAAAGAACATACAAAGGATAACCAAAAGGAGAAGAAAAATAAAAATCTGTAAGAGGAGAAGAAGAAGAATAGAAGACCACCGTAGGTGCCCACTGTCCTCGCCTCCGGTGCGGCCGCGCCGCCCCTCCTCTCCCGTCCTTGTCTCCGGCATGGAGGCACTGTCCCCTGTCTCCGGCGCGGCTGCTGGCGTTCTCCTCTCAGTCAGGCGCGCAAGTCACCACCACCGCGAGCACCACCTGCGCGCGAGCACCACCCTCCCTACAACATCACCATGCGGCTACGGCCGTGGCTCTGCTCCTCCCTGCGGCCAGGTGCCTCCGTCCCTCCTCCTCCCGTGCTGCAGCGTCGCGTGGCGGTCCCTATTCCATGCAGCCATGGCCGCCGCTGCATCTCCATGGCAGTCCCTTGCTGTCCCTCTTTATTTTTCTGCAAACCCTAATCAGAAGAAGAAAGGAACCTAGGTAAAAAATGGGCTTTCAGATACTGACCCTTCTCTTTTACTTCTTTGCTTTCATTTTAATTTTAATTTTACTTTAAAAACATTTACTTTCTAGTTCTTTTGGTTTTTGAAACATAATATGTTTGGGCCAGTTTTTGCTTTCTGAAGCCCGTACAATTTTTTTATTTCTGACTCTCACCTTTTTTTGTTGAGGGCTGCGACACCCTTAGTTCTACCACTAAGAATATCACATGTATTACACGTGACCAACGAACTTACAATTTTAGAAACGTTAAAATGCGGAATTGTTAATTTTTTTTTTGTATAAAAAGGATTTAGTTGTCATCAACCTATTACATCTCTAATTTCATTTTAAGTATTTATGAAATATCCTTTCCTTATTCTGAAACTTGTTTTCCGAAAACATCTAGACGGTTATTACCTCATGCACATACACAACATACACATAGTTATAAAACTAGCATAAGAAAAGGAAACAACATGAATATATACATACAATATAACATCAGTGTATCTCTCGAGCCACCCAAATATCTACATCAAAATATGAGTTCTGGTAGTAGACCAAATAAACAGGACCTCGACCAAAATACAAAATAAGAGGCCGCTAAATCAGAGCTGCTACTACCTAGACTCAAAACTAAACTAGTTCTACTCGTCATCTCCCGACTCAGTAGTGAACACCCTACTGCTCCTCCTCCCAGCATCTCCGATGGTGATCATCCCAAAATCCTTTGAGGGATCGTCGCTAGAAGAATTCTCCTCCGGCTCCTCCTCCTCTGGATCCTCCTCCGGGGCCTCCTCCTCCGAGGTGTCATCAATCACAATCAGATCTAGCTTACTTATGAGAGAGCGACCTTGCACATCAGGATGCATAGGCTGAGAATCAGACGCCTCAAAAGAAGAACCTAGGGGAGTCTGGTCCGACCATATCAGCCATCCGAGATGATCGCGACGACGACGAAGAAGCGAGACGACGACGTGAAGGACGAAAAGTAGTATAGCGCACCAAGTTAGGTGGCATCGGAAACTCGAGAGTCACAGGTACAATGAAATCCAACTCTGGTACAAGCGGGAGTCCGGGATGAGTAATGATGACGCAGACTTCCCCAGTGAACTCGCATATACGAGTGATATCTATCACCCTCCATGTTCTTCTCGGCATCCATCGCAGCTGCACTCGCATCGATGTCTTAGCTGAAGTCTCCGATACCGGCTATCGACGTAACGAGAAGAATGTAACAACAACAGATAGAAAGGAAGGGTGAGAACATCACATGAACTCACAACACGTAGGATAAAATGAACTAGAGCACACACACAGGGATGATCCACACAGATCAATCAACAAGCAATCTCAAACATGTCATCATAGTACACTCATTTGAATGCAATCTTGCAACTATAATGCAATGACTAATGCATGAGGGCCCAGGGAAACATCACCACCACAGTGCACACAGCAACTTCCCGACCATATATGTACAACGTATTAGGAGTTAGAGTCTGTACTAGCAATCAGTACAAGGAGCATTGCTCATTCATTTTCTTTTGGCCAAATCTTTTATGCGTCCTTCCAGACAATCTCAACTGACCCCGAAACCATGAGAGCAACAGGATAGTCAAGCCTGCCCTCTTCGGACTCGACAGTAGGGAGCTAGCTTACGTCTCATGATGTCCTTTCTGGAACTCGACTATCCTCAGGGTTGGCGTCCCTTTCGAGGACCCGCTGGCGTTCCTTGCAAAACCCAGCGCACCCTTCCCAACCAGTTTCACACTGTACCAAAGTGTCACTGCCATATAGGTCGTAAGGTTTTCAACCTTGAACATCATTAATGCTTTATGATGCATGTCACACAACAATGCTTACAGCATTCACATCCTTACAGGCAAAGCCCATCGAATCATTCAACGTCACCACTTACCCGTGGTACGGTCCGATTCAATGTCTTTCCTCCACGGAAAACCAGACAATGCTTTCTCAGCATACACAGTCCTTACAGGCAAAGCCCATCGAATCATTCAACGTCACCACTTACCCATGGTACGGCCCGATTCAATGTCTTTCCTTCAAGGAAAATCGAACCCTATCTTGGGTTAGAACCGCACTCTCTCACTAAGCTTCTCAAGTCTTATGTAGAAAGAGTGTGTTGGTTATAATCTTTTAAGGTAGTTTGTACTAATGTTCTTCTTTGAATCAATAATCATTTCCACTTGAGTCCTATAATTTACTAAGATTTATGATTGTGTCTTATGGATAACATTACTTATCCTAATTCCTCTTGTATAACTAATTAAGATTAAGTTTAACCTTTAATTATAATTAGTCTTCATTAATTGAACTATAATTAATCTTAATCTTCTTTAATTCAGTCTTAATCCTTACTTAAGATCCTAATTAATTTCTAATTATTCCGTAATCTCTTCCTTAATCTTGGATTAAGCTTTTAATTATACTTGATTAAGATTAATTAATTTTAGCCTTAATTAATTATTCTTTACTTAATTAACTTAAGTAGATTAAGTTAATTAACTTAGATAATTAAATTAGCTAAGTCCACTAATTAATTCTTGAGTTTTAATTTTAATAACTTGGATTAGAGTTGAAGTCCAACTCTAATCTAAGCTCAATTTTATAAATTATTTTTGGTTGACTTTCAATGAGTCCTTGACTCACCTTTTTGAAGGTTTTGGGCCTAAACCAAAGGCCCAAAGGTTTGATAACTCTTAGAAATTCATTTTTACTCATGACAACTCAAAACATTGACTTTTGGGTTGACTTTTACTTGGGTTACATTGAAAATCCGAATTTAGTTCTTTTATTATTTTAAAAGCTTTTTCCTTATTTGCACTTTAACCCTTTTGTTTGTAAAATTGCTCCTTAGTCCTTTTGGACCACCAAAGCCCATAAACATGCTTTTCAACACTTACTTGATCTTTTCAAGATCAAAAAACATTCTTGATGAGTTTCATCAAGAAGAACTCAAGAACATCAAGAACACCTTTAATGTTCATCAAAACTTCAATTTTTCAACAACATCCAAACTTTACTAAAATTCAACACAATCATCAACAAGCATTATAAACAACAAATATCATATTAATTCATCCAAAATCATCCATACACATATTCAAGTTCATAACTTTATTTTCAAGCCCATGAGCACCATTTTCAAGGATCAAACATCCAAACAATTTCATAAACTCAAACAACTTCATGCATGCTCTTAAATTCAACATATAAACACATTCCAAGCATCAAAAAAATTTTGAAACACATGCAGCCCAAAATATCCCTCAAAGCCGAGAGCTTTTAGGGGAAAAAGGAGAATTTTTTCCAAAATTTGTTTCCTTTGCTTGCATGCATCAACAATCACAATCCAAGCACTTTTTAAGCATAAAAATAAACATAGAAATATCACAAACAACCCAGCTCAAACAATCCGAACCATTATACTCAATAATAGGTTCCAATAGTTGATTTTTCAAAGAGAAAAAGATGATCAAAGACAAGGATCAAGGGTAATCCTTGACTCTAGTCACCAATCCTACTAGAATTCAAGTTCTCCCCCCCCTTTACCTCAAACTCTCAAGGAAATAGGTGCAGAATTTTGATCCCAAAACAGCTCCCAAAAAGCCTCCTTTGGTCACCAACAAGAATTTTTGCAAGGCTAGAAGGCTTAGTATTTGAAGCTTTGGTTCAAAGATGGAACCTTGGCTTGAAGTGTTTAATGGAGATTGAAGATTTTTGGGAGAAAATAGGAGAAGGTTCACGACCAAGAGAAGGGGAGAAAGAGAGAAATGAGAGAATGACCAAGGCTTGCATGTGTGAAAGAGAAAAAGTGACCTTTGATGGGTTTAAGTGACATAAAGCTTACAATTTGCATATGGTTTTGGAGAAAAAGAAAGAAAATAACAAGTGGCTTCCATGCATGGCTCTTCACATGCACGACTTCTAGAAGGAGAAAAGGAAAGGTTTGTGCAATTTTTTCTGGCCCGGATCAAGAGTATTCGGGCCCGGTTCAAGAGACAGGAGGGGCAAAAAGGTCATTTTTCACAGAAAAATCCCAAAAATCCCCAGAAATTCTAGAAAAATAGGAAATTCATTCCTAAACTCAAAAATATAAAATTTGATGATTAAAAATAATTTTAATCACTCAAAATTCAATAAAACACACAATACGGCAAAACGGTAAAAACACGGGTGTTACAAGGGCTGGGCCAATGATGTGAGCTGAGGCCCAACCCTTTATTTTTAATGCATGTTAGTTGTTCTAATTTTATTTTTGTTGGTTTCTTTTAATTTGATATTTTGACCTACCATCTTGTATTTCTTTTAAGTGTTTAGAATTATTTATTTAACATTTGTGGATGTAAATATTTGTCTATTTCTTTCTCTGTAAATAATTAATTATTTGTCATTTTAATTCTGTGTTCATGTAAATATCGGTTAATTCAATTTATCCTTTTTTATCTTTGACGTTAATAGAATAGCATTTATATCTTTTGACGTCGTTCAAATTAACCGTCGAGTATAGTCATTTACTAGCTCGATGGTATATCTGTTTGTAAATAAGACAATTCTTTTTCAATATCGTTCATTAAATCAATTACGTTAATAGAATAGCATTTCTATCTATTAACGTTGTTAAAAAGAATTATTGAGTATAGTCATTTACTAGCTCAATAGTTTGTCTGTTTATGAAATTATATATGGAAAATAAATTTGATCATCAAATCGATTACGTTAATAGAATAGCATTTCTATCTTTTAACGTAATTCAAATTAGAAAAGAATATTGAGTATAGTCATTTACAACTCAATAATGTGTGGGAAATCAAATCTTTTTCAAAATAAATCTTCCTCAAAATAAATTACGTTAACGGAATAACATTTCTATCCTTTAACGTCATTCAAAAAGAATTATTGAGTATAGTCATTTACTAACTCGATATTTTGCTCATTTTGTAAATAAGAAAAATATTCTTTGAAAAATATACTTGTTTATCAAATCAATTACGTTGACGAAATAGCATTTCTATCCTCTAACGTCATTCAAATTAAAAAGAATTATTGAGTATAGTTTGCTAACTCAATAGCCTGCGCTTTTTGAAAATAAGAAAAATTCTTTTAAAATAAATTTGTTCACCAATCCTTTATGTTAATAGAATAACATTTTTATCGTTTAACGTCATGTGAATTAAAATCATTTATTGAGTATAGTCTTTTACTAACTCAATAGCATGTGCAATTACAAAATCATTTTCAAAATTAAAATCAAATTTTCACGATTGATAATGTTTATTGAATAACATTTCTATCAATAACATTTTTCAGGGTTCATAGTTTAGCCATTTGCTAACTTGAACCAAAATTCTTTTTTAAATTAAAAAACATTTTCAAAATCAATTTCTCCACTTTTCCTTCCTTTTTAAAATTAAAACCAATCTTTTTCAAACACATTTTCAGAACTATGTGGCTTTGATTTCTCCATTGCACTTGGGGATACATAGGAGCGGGATTTCCCCGTCGAGCCAAAATAAAACTTTCAAATTTTTGTTCCATTGATTTCAAATTATTTTTTTTCATCATTCTTTAATTTAAATAATGTAAATAATTTTTTTTTCTTTTAGAGGGTAAAATAAACATTTTAAAAGTTAATGAATTTTGCACAATTAATTAAGGGTAACCGTTTTTAACGGATGTTGTAGGCTGCTAATACCTTCCCTACACATAATCGACTCCCGAATTTGGATCTCTTGTTCGCAGACCAGGTTTTCATTTTAAAATCATTTTCGGGTTTTCCAATTTTCCCAACCCAAATAAATTGGTGGCAACTCCCCAAAAATTCAATCATTTTTCAATATTTTTCTCATGGGCTCGCCGACCAGTCGTGGCCCCGGTCGCAACAACATTTTATTGTAAATGCAAAGTTTCAAGATGAAATTCGAATTACAAGAGGAATCTTACAAAGTAACAGGTAAATTTGGATTGTTACAAGAGAAGTAATTCGAAATGTAGATCATCATGTCTTGGTTCTTTTGGATTCTGGAGTTATCAAAATATCTTTTCTTCTAGGCTTCTTCGAATTTTGGCAAGAAGAAAAGTCTTCAGAGGATAAGTCTTCTGAGAAGGCCCCCTCCATCTGTAGCCTCTGCATAAACTTTTTGAATGGAAAAGGAATTAAGCATAGTGAGGCCAAACAGACAAACATCCCTCACCATTCGAAAAGATAATAGACCTTAGGCTGAAGTCTTCAAGATTTCTTCAAAGAAGACATATTCACTTCCTCCTTCAGCTTAAGTAAAGAGACAAGTATCACCTCTTCGTATCTTTCAAACTTCCTTTATCTTCCTCGCAAAATGAAGATTTAAAATGAAGAAATGAGAGGAAGTGGAAGTGTCACAAAAGATATAGAGTCCCAGTTGGGGGATAAATCAAAAGGGGGTATTAGGAGATATTGTCTCGTAAGTAAGGAATTTTGGCTATAACGTTCGACCTAAAGGCTAAGGAAACTTAGAAGCATTTTCAGCATTGGCCATTATGTCGATCTAAATTGAATAAAGTTACACGAAGCTTAGGTCGAACGTAATAGTCAACGTTAAAAACCTTTCTAGCAAGAAATGAAAGAAAGAAGTTCGAATAAAAGATTCGAATATAGAGAGAAGAAGAGAAAGGTTAAAGTGAAGTGTAAGTGAAAATGAGAGAAATGAGGCTATTTATAGAAAAAGGTCATAGAGACATGTCACTAATGCCTGCATAAGAATCAGTAAAAAATTAGTTAAGGATTAACAGTTAAAAAAGTAACACAGGAAAGACCAATATGGAGTTGACATGTGGCATATAAGGAAAATGTACAAAACATGACTTCGAATTCACTGTGTCAACTAAATATAAGAATTCTTAGACTTAGAATGATTTCTAAGGTTTAAAGATAGAAAGATTCGAAGTTGAGGCAGCAAGAGTTCCCAAAAGCTTCAAACACGACTTAATAATTTTCAGCTGACAAATTTCGAATAACATAGAAATAGAATCATTGAAGATTTCGAATCCCACATGATCAGAATGATTCAGAATGTCGAATCAGAAACTCAATCATGTTAAATGAAGATTTCGAATTAGAATCTTAGTCAAGTTACTTAAAAGATTTTGAAGTGAAGACTTAACCAGATTTACTGAAGATTTCAAGATCAGACCCTTCAACATTTTCTGAAGATTTCGAGTCAGGGGAAAGGCAAAACCCATGAAGATTTCGAATGAAGACTTGGACAAATCATATGAAGATTCAAGTCAGAATTCAAACTAAAGAAGGCACATGGAAGACATCCAGTAAAGACAGGACACATGTGTGGTCTTAGATTAGGTAGTTGAGATTCTGCAATACGTGTCATTTGTAAATTAGTTGATCGTTAGGGTCAAAAGTCTATAAATAGGGCAAAGTCATAAGTCCTAGGGACGGATTTTTCTCCACTCTACATACTTAAGACGAACACTCGAAAAAAGCATACTGTCTACCATATTTACGACTACTTGCTCATCCGAGTTTACTCGAAAGGTATGTCAGTTTGAAGATTCATCAACCTTTTAATACAATCTTTTCATTTTCTTTTCTGTTTCTTTTTCTTCATTTAAATTACAACACTTTACTTTTACTTTTTCTCCTTAAATTCTACTTCTACTTCTTGAAAGCATTGCAATTATTTATAGAATCCACCATGAGGACTTGATTCCAGTCCCAGATTACTCATAGGAATCTTTAACTTTGATTTTACTAAAAATCACCACAAACAGCTACACAACAAGAAATTCTTGAGGAGGAGAAGCTTGAAAAATCCCCAGTTCCCAAAAGGAAGAGACTTTCAAAGTCAGTAAGAATGAAGAAGAGAATGTTGTTGTCTCCTGTGAGAGAAGAGCCTCCTGCTCAAAGGATTACAAGGAGAAAATCCATACAACGAGAAGAAACTAAAATCTTTCAGCAAGTTGCTGAAGAGGTGAGATCTCAAAAGATCTTGGAGCTGAAACAGTTGAAGTTCAAGAAGAAATCTACCAAGCCTGTTATAGAGTATGTTCCATACAATCCCATTACTGAAACCATTCGTTACAAGAAGAAGTTGAAGGACATCAGTACCATGCCTATTGCTGAAGAAGTGCCTTACAAAAAGATTAAAGTCAACTTTGGGAATCTTGATCCCATTGACTTGGAAGATGATCTTGGCCCATCTAAGGTACCAGTAAAGGTTCTTAAACCAGTGGTTATTGCTGAAAAGATTGCTGAACCTGTTACTGTTGATAAGGTTACTGAACCTGTACCTGCTGAAAATATTGCTGAAGTTGTTTCTCCTGCACCCGCTGTTGATACTGCGCCCCTTTTACCCCCACCATCTCAATCATCATCATCTGAAGAGGAACAAGTAGAAGAAGTAATCCCTACTCATCATACCATTGTTCCTGCTGTATCCAGATCAATTAATTAGGGAGCTAAAGGAAGATTTGTTTGGAAAGGATAAGGGAAGTTTGTTTGGGAAGGTGATCTCACTCTAGGGAGAACATGTGGAAACCTAAGTCCAGAGATTTCTCAAGAATATCTTCTTTTGACAAGGTGATTACTATTAGCAGTTTTGATGACTTTCTGAAAGCTGCTGAAGTTCCTCAAAATTCTACTCTACCCCTTATGGAGATAGAATAAGAGTGCCCACATTTCCGAATCTGTATGAAGAGCTGTTTTTCTTCAGAGGGCACCCATCCCTGCACAAGAACATTAGTTTACATGTGGATTTTCTTGATGCTGCCAGGGAGAAGAGGGTAGCTGCTCAGAAAGATATCGGAGGAGATGTATTATCTAATCAGCTGGAAAGGGTAAGGCAAGGAGTTCCACCACCTAAGCATTTCTAGAAAAAGATTGATCTGTACTCCTCAGACCATGTCAGGATACTTGCTGAAGACTAGATCCTCATCAGGCATCTCAACTTGGAGACTAAGTTGTATGCAAGGTACATTGTATCTTCTGTTGGATGCAAGAACTTCAAGCCACCCAAACCACTCTCTATGAAGTCAACCACCAAGATCTTCTGGCAACCTGATAGAATTGTTCCTAGGTTGCCCTTTGCTGAAGGCCCTAATGATAAGAAGGAGCCCAAGTTCTACTCAACATATTTAAATGATCTTGAGCCTATGACCCGAGAGCAATGGGAAAGGGTTTTTGAAGATATGGAGACTTATGGTGGATTGAATCACTCTTACAAAGATTGGTTGTGGAACTCCTATTGGAATGAAAGGGAAAAGGAAGGATCTTGCTTAGGGACCAAATATGACTTTGCTAACTCCATTACCAAGAGCACTCTATCAGTTCAAGAGTTCAGAACTTGGTGTTGAGTCTCAAAATATTATTAAGTGATTAATAATGTTTAAGTCTCATAATCCTAAGTTTTAATGAATAACAAATTTGGTTAAAGAATTCTGATAAATAGTACAAATACTCTTAAGGGTATTTTCTATGTTTCAGCAACCCTTTGAAAGGGAACCTTATGAAGAGGTGCAACCCTCTGAAAGAAAAGAACCTGCTGAAGAGTCAGGACCTGCTGAAGTAAATCAACCATATGAAGAGTTGTACTATCTGAAACTTGAAGACCTGCTGAAGAAATCCAACGTGGCATTTGTCTAAAGTCAGAAGGCTTTCTGCTCAAGACTTAAATGCATTCTCAACGTCTTCTGCAAGCATGTCTCTTTTAAGGAAAAATCATAGAGACCTTTTGAACAATTTGAATCATCATACCTGAAAGGGAAACCTCTGTATCATAGTACCTACAAATATGTCAGAACTGAATCATATCTGCACACCTGCACTGCTCAAGTCAGAAGTTATCAGAAGATTGTCTCACAACGGTTCCTACAACATTTAATGCTATCTCTCAATGGTGGTTTCAGCAATCTTCAACGGACTTAATTTCATTCCTATATATAGCTTCGTGAAAGACTTCAAAGAGAAGAGAGAAGAAATCGTATCAAGCCAAAACGCTACAAAAATCATAGCTGCTTACTTTCTGATATATTGTACAACAAATTTCATTTATCCTGACTTATACTCAGTTACCTTGTACAAGTTTGTTCGTGTTTAAGTTAGGAACTTGTTTGGTTTAGTATCTTAAACCAATTCTTTGTAAACACTTTCAAGTGTCTGAGAGCCAGGAGAGGCTTGGTGGAAGAAAGAATACTTGTTGTTGAGCCTGGAGAGGCTTGTGGTTAAAAAAATACTTGGTTTAGAGCCTGGAGAGGCTTGATTGTAAAAGAATACTTGTTGTTGTAGAGCTTAAAGAGGCTTGATAGAAAAGAATACTTGTAATCTATGAGATTAGTGGAAATCCTTAGTTGTTTGGCTTTGGAACTGGACGTAGCTCACAGTGGAAGTGAGTGAACCAGTATAAATCTTTGGCTAAGTCTTCTCTTACCCTTAACTCTTTATATTTGCTTTATACTAACCTGGATGGTTCTGAGTACACTGTTTTATAACATTGAAACTGAAAAACAAACTAATCATATTGAAAAACAAGTTTGAAAAACTGTTTTATTGAACCTACTAAAGTTACTTTAGCAAGTACTTAACTCTCAGTTTCAGCAAGTTGAAAAATATTCTTTGTGAAAAGTACTGGTTGTTAGAGGTTTTCCAAAATCAGTTTGAAAATTATAAAACACTATTCAACCTCCCTTCTAGTGTTTCCTGTGGTTTCTACAGTTGGTATCAGAGCTCAACCTCTGGTTGAGCATCTAACAGTGTTGAGGAAGAAGATCCTTGATGGAAACCTCAACAAGCTATGGCTATTTCATCTCTGAAGGAGCATCTGTCACCAGACCTCTAGTCTTCAACAGAAGTGATTATCTTTACTGGAGAGAACACATGAAGTTGTTCATTGAAAGCCACAATCTGGATCTCTGGGATATAATTGTTGATGGTGATTATATTCCTATGAGATGTGGAGTAAAAAGCTAAAGTTCAACTTAATGCTCAAGCCAAACTCTACTTAATCTATTCTCTGAACAAGTATGAGTATGAGAAGGTTCAAGGATGCACCTCTGCTAAGGAAATATGGGACTTACTGGCCTCATCTATTCATAAAGATGTTGTAGATGTCAAGTATGTACAATCAGATCTAGAGGACTCTACCTCAGAAGATGAAGAGGACTCATCTGAAGAGACAAACCTGTGCTTAATGGAAAATCAACTCTCTTCAGAAGGCACAGATTCCAAGGTAATATCCCTAACTCTTCAAGATGAATATGATGATTTGGTGGATAGTTCCAATGAACTTTTCAGAAAGTATAAGAAACTCTCAAATGCGTACAATGTTGTGTGCAACAAAAACAAAAGTCTTGAAAAAACGAATCTTATACTTAAAGAAAAGATTCAGGAACATGAAAATAGTAATTCCAAGAATCTGTCCGAAGAAAATCAAAGTCTTCAAAACCAGATTAAGGAACTTACTAAAGATCTAGCCAATTTTGTTGAAGGAACTAATAATCTCAATAGATTATTGGGAACTCAAAGAAGCTTCAAAAACAAAAGTGGCTTGGGTTTCTCTGGCAAATCATCAAATTAATCAACTTTTAAATCTTCCAAAAAGGCTAAAAAGAAAAAGGTAGATGGGTGCATTTACTGTGATAAACCTGGACAACATTTGTCTAAGTGTAAACAAAAAGAAATATCCACACTCAAAACAAATCCAAGTGGACCCAAGAATATATGGGTACAAAAATTCTCTATTGTTACACTTGCAGATGTCTTAGATAAATCAAAGAAGACCCCCAGAATTACCACAGAGGAAGGGATGCGTGGAACTCTAGATGGAAGGAAGGTGTATGTGCCAAGACCTAAAAACAGGAGCTGCTGAAATGGTTATTCTCAAATACATTTCAGAAAACAATGTTGAGTCTCAGCAAATACAGCTTACCTGGTCATTCACTGAAAATCCTTATTGGTAACACTTTTTTTATTGCTGCAAATATATAACTTAGAATATATGCATTATCTGTAAAATTGTGATGTTTGATATGTGAACTTTCTGAAATACATGAACTCTCTGATGTTTGCACTTACTGATATATATGTGCCTGCTGAAATATGTATTCTTGTTGAAATGTTTGAACTTGTTGAACACAAACACTCTCTGAAGTGTCACTTAGTGACGTGGTTGTCTGAAACGATTGGCCTTTCACCTGTCCACTGTCTCACACGATGCACGACTCCCTATGTATGTGCAGCCAGTAACTATCATCATTAATGCCGTGTTCTGAGCCTATTTATAGAACGCGTGGGAAGTCTCTCAGGTTACACTCTCTTTGCTTCCACTCTCTCATCCTCCATAAACTCCTAACTCACTCGCTATCTCTCAAGCCCTAATTTTCTCCCAAGTCCTCTGCTACAGTAATGGCACCTAAGAAAGGAGATGCTACCTCCAAGGCCGGTAGGAAGATCGTTCCTACTAGATGTGTGAAGTTTGATAATCTTGCTGAGCATGGTCATGATCTCTCTGAGTTTTTCGAAGCTTCTGGGTGGACACCATTCTTCGAGAATTTATACTGCTCTTGGCATGAGGATAGTGTTTATGAATTCTGGAGAACTGCAAGAGAGGTAGAAGGAAATAGAAAGATATTTCTTAAGGCAACGGTGATGGGGCATGATGTTGTTGTTGATACCTCAGTCTTGGAGACTGT
Source organism: Sesbania bispinosa (assembly GCA_026901365.1). Lineage (NCBI taxonomy): Eukaryota > Viridiplantae > Streptophyta > Magnoliopsida > Fabales > Fabaceae > Sesbania > Sesbania bispinosa. Next base: position 1,674,339 of record QLOH01000035.1, read on the forward strand.
AACTAATGTCAAGGCTGAAGGAGCATGGTTCGTCCCTGATTGGGAAACATACAATGGAGGACCAAGAATGTACAATAAGATGCTATTTGGTTCAGAAACTCCCTCAAATATGAATGAAACTGGGTTACTGCAAACTCCCAGGCTGCTGCTTGTTGTTCTTGGCTGCTGTGTGCTGCCAAAAGGAGGAGGTACAAATCATGTATCATAACTTGAAAGGTTCTGTCTTATTCATCTACTGCAGAAGAAGAAGATAAATCTGCCAGGGATCATTCTCTACAGTATGATTAGTAGGTCAAAGGACTCAGCTGCAAATCTTCCTCACAACACTCTAATAATGAAGATTATGATTCACTACTAGCTTCCAGTAGAGAAGTTTGATAAAAAAAACCCTTAACCTTCTTCACTGCCACAACCATTAAACAGATGGGGATTGATATCAAGAAACCTGCATTTGAACCATCTGTTAAGGAAGCCCATGCTGCTGAGAAGGCTTCTGGAAGATCTGTGCTGGAAATCCTAGAGGATGAACTACAAGGGGATGCCAGGAAGAAAGAGTTTCAACCGGCTGGTAAAACCCCTGAGAAAAAGGTGGTAAAAAGAAAAATGACAAAGGTATCCCAGAAAACTCTTACATTTGCTGACTTGGAACGTGTAAGAGAGGTTGAAGTTTCTTTTCAGAGGGCAACACCATCTGAAAAGGTGGCTGATGTGACACCAATCCAAGCTTCTAAACTTATTCAAAAGGTTCTCAATGAACCTGCTGAAATTGTGGGTCAGGTTGTTGAAGTGACTGCTACTGAAGTCATTGAGCCTACCTTAACCCGTAAGGGACAAGCTGTGATGGTTGATGCCCCCAGTCGAAGTTCATCTGAGAAGCCACTTGTGGTGATGGCTCTTGCAACAAGTCACCCAGACCTTGAGCTTCATGAAGTTGCTGCATTGGCAAATGCTCTGGAAGAAGAAGAAGCTAGAAGAGCTAAACATCAAGAGGACAATGACAGGGAAATTGCTATTGCTGCACAGCAAGCAATACTTAAGGATGAGAAGCTTGAAAAATCCTCAGTTCCCAAGAGGAAGACATTGTCAAAGTCTATGAGAATGAAGAAAAAGTTGTTGTCTCCTGTAAGAGAAGAGCCTCCAACACATATGATTACAAGGAGCAAATCTACTCCAAAGGATGATGCTGAAATCTTTCAGCAAGCAGTTAAGGAAATAAGGTCTCAGAAGGTCCTGGAGATAAAGAAGTTAAGGCTTAAAAGGAAATCTGTCAAGCCTGATGTTGTGTATGTTCCTTATAATCCTATGGCAAATCCAATTACTAAGACTATTCGTTACAAAAGGAAGATGCAGGAGATAAGTAAAATTCCTATTGTTGAAGAAGAACCCTACAAGAAAATTAAAGTCAATTTTGGGAACCTTGATCCCATTGACTTGGAAGATGATCTCAGCCCATCTAAGGTTCCAGTAAAGGTTCTTGAGCCTGTTTTGATTGCTGAAAAGGTTCCTGAACCTGTTGATGTTGATGAGGTTATTGAACCTATTGCTGTTGCTGAACCCATACCTGCTGAACCAGTTGCTACTGCACCTGTTGTTGATTCTACTCCACCCTCATCATCTTTTGAAGAAGAACAAGTAGAAGAAGTGATCTCTACAAACAATGCCATTGTTCCTGTCTTATCCAGATCAATCAATTGGGGAGCTAAAGGAAGCTTTGTTTGAAAGGGGAATGGGAAGTTTTTTGGGAAGGTGATCCCACTCCAAGGGAGAGCATGTGGAAGCCCAAGTCTAGAGATTTACCAAGAAGACCATCCTTTCATAAGGTGGTTCCTGTTGTCACTTTTGAAAACTTGATGAAGGCTGCACAGTTTCCACATAAATTTTACTCATTCCCCTACAATCAAAGAATCAGAGTGCCTAAGTTTCCCAATCTTTTTGAAGAGCTACTTTTCTTCAGAGAGCATCCACCACTGCACAAGCACACTGGTTTACATGTGGACTCTCTTGATGATGCTAGGGTAAAGAGGATAGCTGCTCAAAAAGATACTGGTGGTGATGTTTTGTCTGATCAATTGGAGAGGATAAGGCATGGAGTTCAACCACCCAAGCACTTCTGGAAGAAGATTGATGTGTACTCCTCAGACCATGTCAAGATACCTGCTGAAGACTGGATTTTCATCAGGCATCTCAACTTGGAAACTGAGTTGTATGCAAAATACATAGTTTCTTCTGCTGGGTGCAAGGATTTCAAGCCTCCCAAACCACTTTCTATGAAGCCATCCACTAAAATCTTCTGGCAACTTGACAAGATTGTTCTTAGGCTGCCATTTGCTAAAGGCCCCAGTGATAAGAAGAAGGAGCCCAAGTTCTACTCAACATACTTGCATGATCCTGAGCCCATGACCAGAGAGCGTTGGGAAAAAGTTCTTCATGATGTTGAAGCCTATGGAGGATTAGATCATTCATACAGAGATTGGTTGTGGAACTCCTACTGGCATGAGAGGGAAAAAGAAGGCTCTTGCTCTGGGACCAAGTTTGATTTTGCTGACTCTATCACCAAGAGCACTCTATCTGTTCAAGAGTTCAGAAACTTGGTTTCCTGGTACTTTTCCTGGATCAAAACATAAACTTCATGAGGATTGGTTTCTGCAGAAATGGAGCCCTGCTATCTACACCTGTCTTGTGGTCAAGCCTGTTGAATATGGCTTACCCAGTGGTTATGGAGAGATTGTGTTCACCAAGCGTCATGTATCCATTATCTTCAGAGAAGATGACCTCATTGAAGCTCTTGAAGCAAGAGAAAGGGAAATTAGAAGACTGAGAAACAAGAATGAGAGGCTTCAGAGGTTAATTAAACAGTTGCAAGCCACTCCAGCTAGTCTGCAGACTCAAGATTCAAAGCCTAAGCATAAAAGGAGTTGTAGTCTGTGATAACTGAGTGACTTCAGAAAGTGTCATGTGTTCACTTTTTGTTTTATCTAAACTCTCTGAAAGTTTTTAATGAATGAGCTATTTACCCTCATATGTGTTTATGAATATATTGTTAAATGTGCTCATGTTTACTGATTTGACTACGTAATGCTTTATTCTCTGCGTTAATTCTGATAAGTAAATGCATTTGATTGATCAAATGATTGATTGGGAGTAATAAATATGTTTTCAAGAACTAAATATTCCAAAAAGTAACTGACTATTTGCTATATGTATACCCTGTATTTATTGCTCTATTACACATTAAATAATTCAGCATGTTCCAAGGACCCTTTTGATTGATGACAAAAGGGGGAGTAATATAAACTAACAAAATATGAAGTTGTAAGTGTTTTTTAGAGAAAAGATCTTATGTTCAGGGGGAGCAAGCATTCTGCTCAAGTATCTGAGAAAGGGGAAGAATTCTTTAAACTTGATTCTATTTAATTTCCATTCAGATATTTGAAAGTTTAAGCAAATTTGTCATCATTAAAAAGGGGGAGAATGTGAGTCTCAAAATATTATTAAGTGATTAATAATGTTTAAGTCTCATAATCCAAAGTTTTAATGAATAACAAATTTGGTTAAAGAATTCTGATAAATAGTACAAATTCTCTTAAGGGTATTTTTTATGTTTCAGCAACCCTCTGAAAGGTAACCTTACGAAGAGGTGCAACCCTCTGAAGGAAAAGAACCTGCTGAAGAGTCAGGACCTGCTAAAGTAAATCAACCATCTGAAGAGATGTATTATCTGAAACTTGAAGACATGCTAAAGACATCCAACGTGGAATTTGTCTAAAGTCAGAAGGCTTTCTGCTCAAGACTTAAATGCATTCTCAACGTCTTCTGCAAGCATGTCTCTTTTAAGGAAAGATCACAGAGACCTTTTGAACAATTTGAATCATCAAACCTGGAAAGGAAACCTCTGTATCATAGTACCTGCAAATGTGTCAGAACTGAATCATATCTGCATACCTGCACTGCTCAAGTCAAAAGTTATCAGAAGATTGTCTCACAACGGTTCCTACAACATTTAATGCTACCTCTCAACGGTGGTTTCAGCAATCTTCAACGGACTTAATTTCATTCCTATATATAGCTTCGTGAAAGATTTCAAAGCGAAGAGAGAAGAAATCTTATCAAGCCAAAACGCTGCAAAAATCATAGCTGCTTACTCTCTGATATATTGTACAACAAATTTCATTTATCCTGAGTTATACTCAGTTACCTTGTACAAGTTTGTTCGTGTTTAAGTTAGGAACTTGTTTGGTTTAGTAGCTTAATCCAATTCTTTGTAAACACTTTCAAGTGTTTGAGAGCCTGGAGAGGCTTGGTCGAAGAAAGAATACTTGTTGTTGAGCCTGGAGAGGCTTGTGGTTAAACAATACTTGGTTTAGAGCCTGGAGAGGCTAGAGTGTAAAAGAATACTTGTTTGTTGTAGAGCCTGAAAAGGCTTGATAGAAAAGAATACTTGTAATCTCTGAGATTAGTGGAAATCCTTAGCTGTTTGGCTTTGGGACTGGACGTAGCTCACAGTGGAAATGAGTGAATCAGTATAAATCTTTGGCTAAGTATTCTCTTACCCTTAACTCTTTATATTTGGATTATACTAACCTGGAGGGTTCTGAGTACACTATTTTATATCGTTGAAATTGGAAAACAAACTAAGCATATTGAAAAACAAGTTTGAAAATTTGTTTTATTGAACCTGCTGAAGTTACTTCAGCAAGTACTTAACTCTCAGTTTCAGCAAGTTGAAAAATATTCTTTGTGAAAAGTATTGCTTGTTAAAGGTTTTCCAAAATTAGTTTGAAAATTATAAAACACTATTCAACCCCCCTTCTAGTGTTTCCTGTGGTTTCTACACTTGGTTTCCTGATAATTTCCTTGTTCAAATCGTGAACTTCATGAGGATTGGATTCTGAAGACATGGATCCCTGCCATCTTTACTTGCCTTGTAGTCAAACCGGCTAACTATGGCTTGCCAAATGGTTTTGGGCAAATTATGTTTACTGGAAAATATCTATCCATCATTTTCAGAGAAGCTGACCTCACTTAAGCCCTTGATGCTAGAGAAAGGGAAGTAAGAAGGTTGAGAAACAAGAATGAGAAGCTTCAGAGACTAATTTAACAGTTGCAAGCCACTCCAGCTCCACTGCAAACTCAAGAATCATGGCCAAAGCATAAGAGGAGTTGTAGTCTGTGATAGCTGAAGTGACTTCAGAAAGTATTATGTGTTCATGTTTTTCTTTCTTCTTAAACTCTCTGAAAGTGTTAAATGAATGAGTTGTTTGGTTTCATTAAGTTGTGATTTGACTACGTGATGCATTAATTCTGTGCGTATTTATTTTTGTTGTGTAAATGAATTAACTTGCTCTCATGATTGATTGGAAACTCTTAATGTTTTAACAAAATCTAAATATTCCAAAAAGTAATTGTTTGTCTTGCTGCAATTAAACCATGTATTTATTGCTCTAATGCACATTTATTACTTCAGCATGTTCTGACAACCCTTTTGATTGATGACAAAAGAGGGAGTAATATAAACTAACAAAATCTGAAGTATAAGTGTTTTTCAGAGAAGAAATCTTATATTCAGGGGGAGCAAGAATACTGCTTAAGTATCTGAGAAAGGGGGAGAATTCTTTAAACTTAATCTCTTTAATTTCCCTTCAGATATTTTAGTTTAAGCAAATTTGTCATCATTAAAAAGGGGGAGAATGATGAGTCTCAAAAATGTTATTAAGAAATTAATAATGTTTTAAGTCTCATAATCTTAAGTTTTAATGAATAACAAATTTGGTTAAGGAATTCTGAAAAATAGTACAAACTCTCTTAAGGGTATTTTTTGTGTTTCAGCAACCCTCTGAAGTTATGCAACCATCTGAAGTGGTGCAACCTTCTGAAGGAGAGGAACCTGTTGAAGAGTCAGGACCTGTTGAAGTAAATCAACCCTTTGAAAAGATGTACTACCTGAAATATGAAGACCTGCTAAAGACATCCAACGTGGCATTGTGTCTGAAGTCAGAAGGCTTTCTGCTCGTCTTCTGCAAACTTGTCTTCATAAGGAAAGATTACATAGTCTTTTCTTACAAATGTGAATCAACTTACCAGAAAGGGAAACCTCTATATCATAGTACCTATAGTGTGTCAGAATTGAATCATCCCTGCTCACCTACACTACTCAAAGTCAGAAGCTATCAGAAGATTGTCTCTGTAACATCCTAAATTTTATTAGGATAAATATTAATTAAATTAAATAGATTAATTAAGAAAATAATTAATTTAATGGGAAATAAATAATAGGAGTATTGCTATTATTAGTTTTATTTCATAAAGATAATTTTAATTGAAAATAGAATAATAGGGGGTGAGAGTGGGCCCAAGCCGAATTAGTTATTTCAGTAAGGAAGGGATAACAGAGCACCCTAATCATTACTCGTATCATTCGTCAGTAAGCGAAACGCTGAGAAGGGGAAGAAACGGAGTCTCAAGAGAGAGCTGTCTGTGGAGTGAACGCCAAAATCCAAGAAAGGACTTCCTTGCTGTGATCAAGCTTCGCTTAAGGTACGGTGGGGGAGAGGGTATTTCCTGTATATGCATGTAGGGATGATTGGGTAGTAATCTAAGAGTATAATTTCGAATTGATGAATGTATGACCTAGAACGATGATATAATCTGTTGATTGATGATTGATTTTATGTAAATTGAAGAGTATTGGATGAGATTAAACATGATAATGAGAATAATGGAAAAAAGGGTGATTAGGGATTGAGAAATTGGGAATTTTGATGAATTGATGGTATAATCTGTAATTGATTGTTGAATTACGGAATATTGGATGCTAATAATGATTATGCATGATGTTTAGACGTAAAAGATTGATTAGGGATTGATTGGATGAGTTTAGAGAGGTTTGAAATCGTGAACTCTGCGATCTGCGTCGCGGGTAATCGATTACCAGGAGTGGTAATCGATTACTAGAGTGTTCTGGGCAACCCAGAAGCACTGTTTGCTTGCTGGTAATCGATTACAAGGGTGTTGTAATCGATTACCAGAGAGTTTGTTTGCGGGTAATCAATTACAAGGGTGTTGTAATCGATTACCAGAGAGTTTGCTTGCGGGTAATCGATTACAAGGGGGTTGTAATCGATTACCAGAGACCTTGTTTGCAGGTAATCGATTACTAGAGGTTGGTAATCGATTACCAGAGTGGATTTTGAGATCCTAACTGTTTGATGATGATTGATGTTGTTTGAGAGTACTTTATAATGAGTATTGTGTTGATGATTAATGATGTTTGATGAGGATTGCGATGCTTATGATGATGAATAATGATGATATTTGATGATGAGTGTGATGATGTATTATGATGATAATTGATGATGAGTGTGATGATGATAATGATGTCGGTGTATATCACCTTATTATGATGATGTTTAATGATGAGCATATTGATGTATGATGATGATGATAAGTGTATATCACTTTATAATGATGATGTTTGATGATGAGCATGTTAATGCATGATAATGATGATTATGATGATGGTGTATATCACCTTTTGATGATGATGTTATCTAAGTTCTGCGGGCCCATAGAGGGGGTACAACTTAGGAGAGATGCCTTGAGCATATGTGATGAGACCTGAATTGTGCGGGCCCATAGAGGGGGTACAATTCGGGAGGTGAACTGAGCTGTGCGGGCCCATAGAGGGGGTACAACTCAGGGGATCAAGATGGGGCGTTCGATGCACGGGCCCATAGAGGGGGTGCAACCTAGGAGTGATTGTACGGGCCCATAGAGGGGGTACAACCTAGGGTCGAATGTCATTGTGCGAGCCCATAGAGGGGGTACAACCTATCAGATAGTGTGTGGTAACACCGGTAGACTATCTTGGTACTAACTAGAGTGATTGACGAGGTGCGACCATTGTGTGGAGTTCCAAGTCATGATCTTTGGGTAGATGATGAGAGGAGTATTGGTGTGTGATATATGATGACGAAATTGTGTTATTAAATGATGATTTATGATGATAAGTATTATGTGTGAGAATATAATATATGATTAATTGGGTGAATGATGGTATGAGAACTATATGATGATATATGAATGAGGTTTTGATGCTGATGAGCTTGATGAATGTATAAAGGATATATTTATGTGTTGTGAATAAGAATGATGGTATGGCATGTATATGGTGTATAGATGATTAAATATATGTGAGTTTTAAATGAATGTTATTCATTGGTGATTTAATGTATTGATGGCATGATGTAATGATGTTGTGTGTGAGGATGGGTATTCTCTATGTGTATGTATAGGTAGTATTCCTTTTCCTCACCGTATTCTGTGGATATATTTTACAGGTGTTGAGGAGGACACGACTGGTGTCGACTATGATTAAAAGGGTATGCTCTGATAGATGTGACATCAGGGTGTATTCGAGATGTTTTAATATGTCTCTAGATTAGGAGTATTTTGTGAACGTTTGGATGCCTTGTATGGCAGTAGACTAATAGTAGTTCTTTTTATGAATTGGAGATTCCGCTGCTTATTATTTAAATTATATTTGAAACTTTAATTTCTTTTAATAAAGTCGTTTTCGAACTATGAGATATTATAAGAGTAATTGTAAACCTTTTTACCTAACGTGGGACTTTCCCTTTTCTAAACTACAATTTCTTAAATATATAAGAGTATGGAGTAGAAGGGTGTCACATTAGTTGGTATCAGAGAAGGTCGGTTCACCGGCCTTGAGTTATGAGTTTACTATGCTTTTGATGTTCTAATCTGATTGATTGGTTGAGTAAATGATTGGTTGCTTGAGTGAATTGTCTGCTTGGTTGATTGTTGTTTGTTTGATTTCCTTGCTTTTCTGCTTTACTTAGTATGTATGCTTACCCTTTCTGAAGCAAGGAGAAGGCACCGTGGCAGACTACGCATCAAGATTCAAGGCTCTAATACGATTCTGCCCGTCATATGAGGGAGCAGTCAATGAAGAAGCAAAGTGCGTCAAGTTTCTCAGCGGCCTTCGTCCCGAGATTAAACAGTGTTCAACTACCAAGGGATCACGCGCTTTCACGAGCTGGTGAACAAGTGCAGAATCTATGATGAAGTCAACCGGGCAAAGACAACACATTACAAGAGTGGAGGGCCTTTGAGGAGTCAGAGCAAGTTCCAAGCAACTAGTAAGGGCAAGCCATACTCTCGAGCAACAGGAAACCCAAGGTTGGAGGTGGCAGCGAAGGCACAGTGCAAAAGAAGAGTTATGCTTCAGCAGCTGGTCGAGCGTCAAAAGGGTGGGAGTGTTGGTTCTACCACTCCTATTACATGCTTCAAGTGTGGAAAGGAGGGTCACCGAGCAAACCAATGCGGAGACAGAGAGATCACCTGCTATACTTGTCAGGAGAAGGGACACATCACTCGTGATTGTCCTCAAAAGACGCAGGGAACGGTAGCGGCAAGCGGGAATGCCAATGGGAGCGCCAGAAAACCTAAGGCTACAGGAAGGGTCTTTGCCTTGAGTGGTACTGAAGCTGCTCAATCCGAGGACTTGATCCAAGGTTATGGGTTTCATTGCTGGTAATCCTTTAGTGATTTTATTTGACTCCGGTGCGACTCATTCTTTCATATCACATGCTTGCGTGTCTAAACTTAAATTGCCTGTTTCTTCCTTGCCTTTTGAATTGAGTGAGGAAACGCCAGCTAGTGGGTTAGTTTCTACTTCTGATGTTTGCTTAAACTGTTTCTATATCTGTTAATGATAGAAACTTCCCAGCTGATTTGATTTGTTTGCCTCTAAGTCAACTAGATGTCATTCTGGTATGGACTGGTTATCGTCCAACCATGTCCTTCTAAACTGTGCTGATAAGTCTGTTGTTTTTGGTCACCCCTGTCAAGTGTAAGAGTAAAGATTTTATGACTGCCAATCAGGTAAAGGTGTCTCTAAGGGAAGATGCCCAGGTTTACATGCTTTTAGCTTCTTTGAAATCTGATAGTAGCGCTGGTGGTGAGTGAGATACCTGTAGTATGTGAGTACCCTGAAGTATTTGCTGATAATGTGTCTAGTTTACCACCTGAGAGAGAGATAGAGTTTGCTATAGACTTAGTGCCAGGTACAGGACCGATTTCAGCTACACCTTATAGGATGTCACCCATAGAGCTAGCAGAACTTAAGAAGCAACTAGAAGATCTGTTAGAGAAACAGTTCATTAGGCCTAGTGTGTCACCCTGGGGAGCGCCTGTATTGTTTGTTAAGAAGAAGGATGGTAGCATGAGGTTGTGTACTGATTACCCGCCAGTTAAATAAGGTAACCATTAAGAATAGGTATCCTTTGCCTAGGATAGATGACTTGATGGATCAGTTAGTGGGGGCATGTGTGTTAGTAAGATAGATCTTAGATCAGGCTATCATCAGATTAGAGTTAAGGAGGAGGATATACCTAAGACTGCTTTTAGGACTAGGTATGGATATTATGAGTATCCTGGTAATGCCTTTCGGTGTGACGAATGCTCCTGCCATTTTTATGGATTATAGGAACAAGATTTTTCACCCTTATTTGGATAAATTCATAGTTGTCTTTATAGATGATATACTAATTTATTCTAAAACTAAGGAGGAGCATGAGGAACATCTAAAGGTAGTGCTTCAGGTTTTTAAGGATAAACAGTTGTATGCTAAGATGTCCAAGTGTGAGTTCTGGTTAGAGCAAGTGAGTTTCTTGGGTCATGTAATTTCTAAGGGAGGTATAGGTGTAGATCCTTCTAAGGTAGAAGTCGTGCTTAAGTGGGAGTCCCCTAAGTCAGTGAATGAGATTAGAAGTTTCCTTGGGTTGGCTGGGTACTATAGGAGGTTCATAGAAGGGTTCTCTAAGTTAGCTTTGCCTTTGACCGAGTTGACTAGGGAAAGGAGTTGCCTATGTGTGGAATAGTAAGTGCGAGACTAGCTTCCAAACCCTTAAGGAGAAGTTGACTAGTGCACCAATGTTAGTGTTGCCCGACATTAGTAAACCTTTCATAGTATACTATGATGCTTCTAAGATGGGTTTAGGTGGGTGTTGATGCAAGAGGGTACAGTAGTAGCCTATGCTTCTAGGCAATTGAAAATCCATGAGAGAAACTACCCTACCCATGACCTAGAGTTAGCAGCCATAGTGTTTGTGTTGAAGATTTGGAGACATTACCCTGTATGGTTCCCGATTTGAGGTTTTTAGTGACCATAGAGCCTAGGTATCTGTTTGACCAGAAAGAGCTGAACATGAGGCAGAGGAGGTGGTTAGAGTTTCTTAAGGATTATGAGTTCGAGTTAAGTTACCATCCCGGTAAGGCCAATGTAGTGGTTGTTGCCTTGAGTAGGAAGTCTATCCATGTTAGTTCCCTGATGATTAGAGAGATGGATCTTTTAACCAGTTTAGAGATCTAAGTTTGGCTTGTGAAGTAACATCTTCCAGTGTGAGGTTAGGAATGACTAGAGTAAGTAATGATTTGCTGAAGGATATTAGTAAGGCCCAGTTAGAGGATCCATTTTTGGTTAGCAGGCGAGAGGCTATAGAAGGATGTAGTGGTGGGGGAGTTTGTAATTGGTACCGATGGGGTAGTGAGATTTGGAGATCGAGTGTGTGTGCCTAGTGAACCTAGCATTAAGAGATTAGTACTAGAAGAAGGGCATAGAAGTAAGCTTAGTTTCCACCCAGGATCCACAAAGATGTATCAGGATTTGAAGAAAGTATTTTGGTGGCCTAGGATGAAGAGGGACATAGAGGAGTTCGTGAGTGCTTGTTTAGTGTGCCAGAAGGCTAAGGTAGAGCATCAAAAACCTTCAGGATTGCTTCAACCCTTAAGTATACCTGAGTGGAAGTGGGATAGTATATCCATGGACTTTGTAGTTGCCTTGCCTAAGACTGTGAAGGGACATGACTCAATTTGGGTTATTGTCGATAGGTTAACTAAGAGTGCCATTTCCTTCCCATCAATGTTAAGTATTCTTTAGAGAAGTTGGCTCAGTTGTACATTAGTGAGATTGTGAGGTTGCATGGCATACCATCTAGTATAGTCTCAGATAGGGATCCCAGGTTTACCCTCTAGATTTTGGGAGAGTTTACAGCAGGCCTTGGGGACCCAGCTTAGGCTTAGGTCATCTTATCACCCTCAGACTGATGGTCAGACCGAGAGAACCATCCAATCCTTAGAGGATTTGCTTAGAGCCTGTGTGCTAGACCAAGGGGGTAGTTGGGATAGCTTTTTACCTTTGATAGAGTTCACCCTATAAACAATAGCTTTCACTCTAGCATAGGTATGGCGCCTTATGAAGCATTATATGGTAGGAGATGTAGAACCCCTTTATGTTGGTGTGAGCCGGGTGAGAGTCTTGCATTAGGACCTGAGATAGTGCAGCAGACCACTGATAAGGTTAGGATAATCCAGGAGAGGATGAGGACAGACCAGAGTAGGCAGAAGAGCTATGCGGATAAGAGAAAAAAGGAGTTAGAGTTCAAAGAAGGGGACCATATATTCCTGAAAGTCACTCCGTGGACTGGGGTTGCTAGGGCATTAAAGTCTAGAAAGCTTACACCTCGATTTATTGATCCTTACCAAACCCTTAAAAGAGTCGGCAATGTTGCCTACCAAATCGCTTTGCCTCAACACTTGTCTAATCTTCATAACGTTTTCCACGTTTCTCAACTCCGGAATACGTTCACGATCCTTCGCATGTGATTGAGTCGGATTCATCTTGAGGTTAAGGAAAACCTAAAAGTGGAAACCATGCCGGGTGAGAGTTGAGGATCGGGAGGTGAAACAACTTCGAGGTAAAGAGATTCCTTTAGTTAAGGTGATCTGGGAGGACCTACCATCGAGAGTGCCACTTGGGAACTCGAAGAGAAGATGAAGGAGTCTTATCCAGAATTGTTCGCTTCAGGTAAAATTCGAGGATGAATTTTCTTTTTAGGAGGGGAGAGTTGTAACATCCTAAACTTTACTAGCATAAATATTAATTAAATGAAATAGATTAATTAAGAAAAAAATTAATTTAATGGGAAATAAATAATAGGAGTATTGCTATTATTAGTTTTATTTCGTAAAGATAATTTTACTTGAAAATAGAATAATAGGGGGTGGAGTTGAGAGTAGGCCCAAGCCCAATTAGTTATTTCAGTAAAGAGGGGTTAACAGAGCACCCTAATCCTTATTCGTATCATTCGTCAGTAAGCGAAACGCTAAGGAGGGGAGAAATGGATTCTCAAGAGAGAGCTGCTGTGGAGTGAACGCCAAAAATCCAAGAAAGGACTTCCTTGTTGTGATCAAGCTTCGCTTAAGGTACGGTGGGGAGAGGGTATTGCCTGTATATGCATGTAGGGATGATTGGGTAGTATCTAAGAGTATAATTTCGAATTGATGAATGTATGACCCTTAGAACGATGATATAATCTGTTGATTGATGATTGATTTTATGTAAATTGAAGAGTATTGGATGAGATAAACATGATATGAAGAATAATGGAAAAAGGGGTGATTAGGGATTGGGAAATTGGGGATTTTGATGAATTGATGGTATAATCTGTAATTGATTATTGAATTACGGAATATTGGACGCTAATAATGATTATGCATGATGTTTAGACTAAAGATTGATTAGGGATTGAATTGGATGAGTTTAGAGAGGTTTGAAATCGTGAACTCTGCGATCTGTGTCGCGGGTAATCGATTACCAGGAGTGGTAATCGATTACCAGAGTGTTCTGGGCAACCCAGAAACACTGTTTGCTTGCTGGTAATCGATTACAAGGGTGTTGTAATCGATTACCAGAGAGTTTGTTTGCGGGTAATCAATTACAAGGGTGCTGTAATCGATTACCAGAGAGTTTGCTTGCGGGTAATCGATTACAAGGGGGTTGTAATCGATTACCAGAGACCTTGTTTGCAGGTAATCGATTACTAGAGATTGGTAATCGATTACCAGAGTGGATTTTGAGATCCTAACTGTTTGATGATGATTGATGTTGTTTGAGAGTACTTTATAATGAGTATTGTGTTGATGATTAATGATGTTTGATGAGGATTGCGATGCTTATGATGATGAATAATGATGATATTTGATGATGAGTGTGATGATGTATTATGATGATAATTGATGATGAGTGTGATGATGATAATGATGTCGGTGTATATCACCTTATTATGATGATGTTTAATGATGAGCATATTGATGTATGATGATGATGATAAGTGTATATCACTTTATAATGATGATGTTGATGATGAGCATGTTAATGCCTGATAATGATGATTTATGATGATGGTGTAATATCACCCTTTTGATGATGATGTTATCTAAGTTCTGCGGGCCCATAGAGGGGGTACAACTTAGGAGAAGATGCCTTGAGCATATGTGATGAGACCTGAATGTGCGGGCCCATAGAAGGGGTACAATTCGGGAGGTGAACTGAGTTGTGCGGCCCATAGAGGGGGTACAACTCAGGGGATCAAGATGGGCGTTCGATGCACGGGCCCATAGAGGGGTGCAACCTAGGAGTGATTGTACGGGCCCATAGAGGGGGTACAACCTAGGGTCGAATGTCATTGTGTTAGCCCATAGAGGGGGGTACAACCTATCAGATAGTGTGTGGTAACACCGGTAGACTATCTTGGTACTAACTAGAGTGATTGACGAGGTGCGCCCATTGTGTGGATTTCCAAGTCATGATCTTTGGGTAGATGATGAGAGGAGTATTGGTGTGTGATATATGATGACGAAATTGTGTTATTAAATGATGATTTATGATGATGAGTATTATGTATGAGAATAGAATATATGATTAATTGGGTGAATGATGGTATGAGAACTATATGATGATATATGAATGAGGTTTTGATGCTGATTAGCTTGATGAATGTATAAAGGATATATTTATGTGTTGTGAATAAGAATGATGGTATGGCATGTATATGGTGGTATAGATGATTACATATATGTTGAGTTTTAAATGAATGTTATTCATTGGTGATTTAATGTATTAATGGCATGATGTTAATGATGTTGTGTGTGAGGATGGGTATCTCTATGTGTATGTATAGGTAGTATTCCTTTTCCTCACCGTATTCTGTGGATATATTTTACAGGTGTTGAGGAGGACACGACTGGTGTCGACTATGATTAAAAGGGTATGCTCTGATAGATGTGACATCAGGGTGTATTCGGGATGTTTTAATATGTCTCTAGATTAGGAGTTATTTTGTGAACTTTTGGATGCCTTGTATGACAGTAGACTAATAGTAGTTCTTTTATGAATTGGAGATTCCGCTGCTTATTATTTAAATTATATTTGAAAGTTTAATTCTTTTAATAAAGTCATTTCGAACTATGAGATATTTATAAGAGTAATTGTGAACCTTTTATCTAATGTGGGACTTTTCCTTTTCTAAACTACAATTTCTAAATATATAAGAGTATGGGGTAGAAGGGTGTCACAGTCTCACAACGGATCCTACAACATTTAATGCTATTCCTCAACGGTGAATTCAACAATCTTCAACGGACTCTAAATTCATCCCTATATTCGTGAAGGACTTCAAAAGTAGAGAGAAGAAATTGTATCAAGCCAAAAACCCTGCAAAAAATCAACGCTTGCATATTCTCTGATATATTGTACCCAAATTTCATTTATCCTGAGTTATCCTCAGTTTTTCTATACAAGCTTTTTTTCAATTTAAGTTAGGAACTTGTTCAGTTTAGTGACTTAAACAAATCATCTTTGTAAACACTTTTAAATGTCCGCGAGCCTGGAGAGGCTTGGCGGAAGAAAGATTACTCGTTGTTGAGCTTGGAGAGGCTTGTGGTTAAACAATACTTGTTGTAGAGCCTAGAGAGGCTTGATAGGAAAGAATACTTGGTGTAATAGAGCCTGAAGAGGCTTGACTGTAAAAGATACTTGTAATCTCTAAGATTAGTGAAAATCCTTAGCTGTTTGGCTTTGGGACTAGACGTAGCTCACAATGGAAGTGGGTGAACCAGTATAAATCTTTGGCTAAGTCTTCTCTTACCCTTACTATTTATATTTGGTTTATACTAACTTGGAGGGTTCTGAGTATATTGTTTTATAACTTTAAGCTGAAAATTTATCTATGTATATTGAAAAACAAGTTTCTCAAACTGTTTTATTGAACCTGCTGAAGTCACTTCAGTTAGTGCGGAAACTCCTAGTTTCAACAAGTTAAAAAAATCTCTCTGTGAAAAGTACACTTGTGAAAGGTTTTCCAAAATCAATTTGAAATTTATAAACACTATTCAACCCCCTTCTAGTGTTTCTTGTGGTTTCTACAGAAGGTGCGACAACATGTGGAGAATACTGTTGTTGTTGTTGTTGCAATGATGGGGCTGGTATGGCCATCTTGGCTCAGCAACCTAAAAATTAAAATGATTAGGCACATAAAATTGTTGCTGAGGAGGTCCATAATTATCATAAAAGTCTACAGCATAGACTTGAGGAGAAAAATAATCTTCAGAGACATGCAAAGTAAGGCAGGAATCTGTGGGGTGCTCAGGTGATGTACAAATCCACACAACGTCACAGGTATCTGAGATACTGTTAACTGATTGATCAAAGAAGCTAAATCATCCATCTTGCTCTCTACTTGTCTATGATCAACAACATATGATGTCTCCCCCTCATGAACTCCTAAAGGAACAATCATTGAGTTGCTTCTGGTACTAAATTCTTGATTATTTGAAGCCATGCACTCAATGAGTTCTCTCAAAGTGAATTCATTCCATAATATTAGATTAGAATCAATGAATAAGAATGAAAAGAAAAGGAAGAAACAAAATTAGAAACAGAAACACAATTAACAGACTCACAATTCCTAAACTAGACACTATCAAACAAGGACTCACTATCACTAACAAAATTATGCACAGATTTAATCCTAGGTTGCCTAACTTTCCTATGATATGTATGATCAATTTCTGGCTCAAATGGATGTAGGAAATCTGGGTTGTGCTCTAGTCATACACCAATGCACATAAAACTACACAAAATAAGGCATACCATGTTAGCATATAAAGGAAACCAATATCAAATGAGCAGAAACCAATGGAAATGGATACATGGAAAACACTATATTAACAAAGGAAACAACCAAAAAAATTTCATACAAATTCAAATCCTAAGTACCAAAACTACCTAATGTAAAAAGTCAAATACACCAAAAGGCCTTAAAAATCCTTTAAAATAGAAACCGACTTTTTTTTTTTTTTACACTTTCAGGGTCCCTCTCTAAGAATATTAGGGAGAGGGCGTCCTAAGTAGCTCGTTCTACCCCAAAATCATATAAATATGTGAAATTTTTACTTTCCTAGCTCAAGTTATGTCCAATTGAAGTCAACAGGTCAAATAAGTCAGTACAAAGTGTAATCTCACAATCTGGGACCTCTCTAACAACAACTGAGGATCTAAAATACATAATAATTAAAAGAAGTGTGGATACAAAAATTTGTGCAAAAATTCTACCTCTAACTATGTTAACAAAATAACTCAGATTCAATACTACAAAGTCAACAGAAAAGTCAATAGAATTGTCAGCAAGTAATCTCAGCATATGCAATTCAATCCCAATTCTTACCAAATCAATACTAAATTAATTATAATGATTTTAGAACACTATTATATGACTAAACAACTACTTATAGAGACTCAAATATAGATTACAGATCAAGGCTCAAAAACTCAGTTTCAGCAGCACAATTGGTAACAGATGTCTTACCAGAGAACTGAATTATGGAACCTTTCTCAAATCTACACAAACTGAATGTTAGTTGAAAAAAAAACACAATATGATAAAAATTATTCTAAACTCATAAACACAATACAAATTCAAATTTCAAATTAAAATGAACACAAACTCAGAAATTCAAAACTCACTCTACACTCTCTACTTCCTATTAACAGAATCACCTAACAAAATTTATATATTGGATTTGTCTAACTACACACAGAACACAAAACATATGACATGAATCAATTACCTAACATTACACAAAATATAACACAAAACACACAGTATTTACAAGAAACATAATAATCCATGTAACATTCTCATTGTGGGTCAATCCAGTACACCATTAAAACCCTTTAATATGAACCCATGTCAAAGATTTGATATCACATAACCATGACTAGTGAGACATAGTCATCAATCTACTCACATACTAGTCTCGACGTATTATTGTTGTCTTTTTTCACAATAATACTTGACTAGGGATGATTTGAGAATGACGTTATGAAGTAGCCTGTAGAATCTCACTATCAAGTCAAACTTGATATCTTACAGCTACGAACAAGTCATTCTAAGGACTTTATCGTATTAATTAATTAATATAATAAATAATGCCTTTTATAATTAACATGACATATATTGTATGCTAAAAAAGGTAAATATACAATTGGCCTCTAGGGCATACACCAACAATCTCCCACATGCACTAGAGCCAATTGTATTTAACTCTTACCCTAAAAGGCTTAATGTGCCCCTCAAGCTTCTATTGTGCAAGAGGCTTTCTTAGTGGTTTGATGATCTAATAATCCGTTGGTATTCCACATATTGTCAGATATCCATGGAAACACACAACCATATGTTTGGATCATTGGTTATATCTAGGTTCCTCATAAGTCGTAGGCTTATTTTATTCAACACATAAAATATCATATTCCTTTGTCATGAGAAATCCATATTTCTTAGGTTGATGATCTATCCTTCTAGACTAATACAAACCTTATGTTTTCAAAATGGGTTAGTCTTCCACAACGCCTTGTGAAACCTAGTCTCCTTTCATCACCAATTTTAGTGTTACTTTTTGAACCTTGAATTTCTTCAAGTTAACCCTCCGCCCACTAGTTCCAATGGAGATAAATCTCTTCATAAGAAATCGAGTGACAAACATTTTGTCTTGTGTGGAATTATAGAAGAAGTATCCTTTGGATTCCCTTGAATGACAAAGGAGCACCTAAAAAGATTTAGGATCATCAAATGTCATATGTCGACATAGGCGTTATAACCCAAAAATTTCATGAAGACATACTAGGAAACTTCCTAGTCCATATCTCATATGGTGTCTTTTGAACAAATGCTAGATAGAATGTGGTTAAGTGGAAAGCATTTTTTTAAAGCATGTATCCATGAGGAATTTATAATACTTTTATGACTATCATCAATTAGATCATATCCAATATAATCTAATTTCTCATCTTAGAAACAACATTCAAAATGTGTATCATGAGAAGTGATATTACATCACATATTTAGAGATAGCCATTAAATTTCTTTGTTGAAGTATTTACCACTTCAATCTAATTGAAAGGCCTTAATACTCTTACCAAGCTGGTTTTGTACTTCATTTTCAAATTCATAAACTTTTAAAAGAATTTTGATTCATGTTCTATTAGATACACAAATCCCATATTGATTGAAATTATCAATAAATGTAATGAAGTACTAAAACCTGCTTCTACCAATTGTGTTTAGAGGCCCACATACATCCTTATATATAAGGCCTAAAAGATTACCTCCCCTCTCACTTTTATTTGAGAATAAGGTCTTAATCATCTTTCAAATAAACAAGACTTGCTTACCTCATATGAATCCAAATCAAATGAGTTAAAGAATCCATCTTTATGAAATCTAGAAGTGCATTTCTCATTTATGTGTCCTAAACAACAATACTAAGTTGAACAAGGTTCTTATCGTTAGATTTGAACCTTTAAATTTTTTATTATAAAGGAATAAAATCCATACAAGAAATAAAGTTCTCTATCTCAATAACAAGTCCAATGGGCAAAGATAACAAGTCCAACAACAAAGGCAACAACTCTTGCTCCAACGCGAACATAAGTAGATCCATTTTGCCCATTGTCAATGCTCTACTTCTTCACAGATCTTACACATTTTAAAAATGTGTGTTATCCATATCAAGTATCAAATACTTAAGGTAAAGAAATAGAAATTGAATTCTATAACAAAAAACATGAAGTAGAAGTCTCACTTCTCCTTTTTAAACTCCTTTAGGTACATTAAGTAATTCCTTTTTCAATGCCTAGTCACATCACAAAGGAACTACTCTCCTTAACCAATTTCCCTTGGGCTTTTATGTTGTCTTCTCCTTTATCTTGAACCATAATTATGGCTCTTCCCTCATGAATATCTTTCTTAGTTGCTCTTAACATACTAAGTTAGTCTGGCAGAGATTTGTCAATTTAGTTCATGCTAAAATCCTTGACAAACTGACTATACCTGTCTGACAACGGTTGTAGGACAAGTTTCTACCAACTTTTACTCAAGAGGAAAAACTCGACTTTTGAGGATCTAAATGAACTCAATCATATTGAAAACATGAGCGCTGATAAGGTTGCCATTTTCAAATTTTTATTGAAATAAGGTCTTAGATATATCATATCTAACAAGTCTAACTAGTTCCTCATAGATTTTCTTGAGGTGTATGACCATATCATAAACATCCAAGTTCTCATTATTCTTATTGTAACATCCCAAAAATAAGGACCTAGAGAACACAACAAAAATCCTAGGTTGTTAATCCCACTGCAAGAAGGAAGTTAGAAGTAAGATGAGGACTTACGGATTTGAGGTGAAAATAAGACAAGAGTTAGGGAATCGGTTAAGAGTTGTGAGTTTTAAGGGAATTGAACGGGGAAAACCAAGTTTTAAGCCAAACATGACTATAGAGTTGACTTAGAAGGAGTCACACCCGGTGGTGGAAAGGATAGCATGGTGAAGAGGTGAGGAAGGAACCAAACTTAAATGAATTGGCAGGAAGGAAGAGGAGAGGCGTAGACTCAAGGAACCGGGGGTAGGAAGCTAATTTTATGGAAAGGAAACAAAGGAATAGAGGAGCATAGTCTCATGGACACATAGAAACCGTGACCTTAGCCATAATAAGGTGAATTGATGATTTACATCATGGTTCACGTGAAGTTGTGCCCCGTTGGGCTTCAACCAAGGTTGTTGCTTAATTTTGGGTTTTAAGCCTAATGACCTTGGTGCACCAATTCACAAATATCTAGAGTTGTAGATGTCCAATTGAGGTGATCCCACTTGGATTAGAAAGCTAAGATCTGGGGCTTCAGTTTGATATGTTATACAATAGTATTCCGATCTCATTTGCACCTCCAAACAGGCATATTCTTGCTCAAGCGAGAAGCTGTCGCCCGAGTGAAAATATCAGCAGAAACAGGGGTTGAAATGCTGTCATTTTCGCTTGAGCGAGAATCCTCTCGCTCAAGCGAAAATTTGGCAGAATGTCATTGTCTTAATTTTGCTCAAGCAAAAATATTTCACTTGAGCAAAAATACGCGAGACCAGTTTTTAAAAATAGAGTTTTAGGGTTCTTTCTCATTCTTTTTCCCTTCTCCAACCTTTTAGAGAGAGAGAGATTCTGAAGAGAGGAAGGGTCCTTGAAGCTTGAAGAAAGAGATCTTATGTCAAGAACTCCATCTCCAAGTCTTCCCCAACCTTTCTCTTCTTCCCTTTGGGCTCCTTTGAGGTGGACTATAATTCACACACCCACTCTCATCCTTGCTTTAATCCCTTGAATGAACCCTAATCTCTCCTCTCCCCTTTCCTCTAGTTTTGTATGTTCTTGTAAGGTTATGGATGCTCTATGTTTGGCTTGGATAATTGTTATGATTAAGGGCATGAGTTAGAGTATGATATGCTTAGGGTTCACCCATTCCCTGTTATTTTTATCTTATAGAGTATGGTTTATGCTTAAAGAACATGTTATTATTGATTGTGGGGATTGGGTTATGAGATTCCTATGATGGAGTTCAATATATATAAGAGAATGTTTAGATCTAACATGGTTCATATACGGTATGTGATGTTTGAGCATTTACATAAAGGCCTTTGGCCCCAGTAAATTGGAAAATGAATTTTGAGCTTCGGCTCCCAGTTAAAAATGAATTTGGCTTCGGCCCCAGTAAAAATGGCTTCGGCCCTAGTTCACCTTAATTAATCAAGATTGGACTTCGGTCCCTAGTTAATTGGACTTCGGTCCCCAGTTAAAACACAGGTTTCGACCCCCAGTTGATTGGCGGTGTTATGCCCAAGGAAGACGTTCCTTGTAGTCTGAGCTCAGGTCTAGCCCCAGTCTAGTGAAAAGACCCCGTCTGCCGTGTAATGCAGGTCATGCATAGTATATCTATTTTGAGATTTGCATTAGACATCATGTATAGTTGAGTGAAGTTATAAGGTGGTGATTGAAATAGTTTATGTATGATATGTTGAATTATGTGTTGCATCTCATATGCTTTCTATCCCCACACTGCTTACTGCATAGTTATGCTCACTGAGGCACTAGTCTCACCCCACGTTGCGGGATACAATTTAGTTATGCGGAATGCTTCAGCTATGCACTTGGAAGGAGATTTGGAGCTCTTGGAGTGGACCTTCCACCCCGATTGCCAGCAAGAACCTTTGGGAAATTCAGATGTAGATCTCTGGTGTATTAGATGTTATCGTTGTTGTTGATGATAAAATACATCAGTACCATTGAGGGATATTAGGATGCGTTGAGAGGCTATATTGTATCATTATATACTATATTGGTTGGATTTTTCTGGGTTTCAGGTTGAGATGAAATCTTTGGAAATATCCAGTTTATAGAGTAAACTCTGCCAAATTTCCGGTAGGAATGTTATAAACCATAACATCCCAGAGTGTAATTTAGTTTCATAAATTGTAAATGAGGATTTGTCCTGATTGTAATGACGTGTGAATTTTGTGGAAGCTTAAGCAAACATTAGATTGCCTAAGAAATTGTCTAGTTTGTATGACGATATCGGTAATGGCACGAAATAATTTCAGAAATTTTGAGAATGGTGTCTCCAACGGGCATTATTATTGAATTAAGAAATTAGGACGTTACACTTATAAAGCTTTGAGTTCATGGTGGTTAGAATGTGTGACAAGTGTCCAAAGTATTATCTTAATGCTTCTCATAAGCATCTTTTCAACATGTAAGGCATTTGGAACAAGTAACTTAGGAGATCGTCGCTCTAAAATATATAATGTTTATCCGAAACAAAAATGCCCTTCTTAAGGACTAATCACAATGATAGAAAATAACTAGACATGTTTATCAAAGGGAGGTCACTCTTTAGCAGGGTGAGAGGTACGTAGTGTCCGGACTAAAAAATTAGATATCAAATCACCAATTAGCAATATGTGTCTCACATCAAATGAATGCTTCACGAACCGATAAACAGGTAAGTCCCTCGCATCATTTGAATATGCTCTTGTCAGCAATTTGATAACCGGTATGTTTCTCGCAACCAATATTTGAGTCGAGGTTTTTACCTCATCGTGAACCTTTCATGATGTAATGGAGACTAATAGGGCTTCAATGATTGGACCCTTTGACACCCAAAGACATGAACTTTTCATGTTTTATAGAACCCTCTAACATTATAGCGTACATATAATATCGCAGAATAAATATCACATTATTAAATATCTAATAAGGACTTTATTAAATATTACTCCCACTATTTTAATTCAAATCAACTACCCTCAACATTAATTCAGAAAAATCCCATTGCTAGATTTTTCTAGTGGGCCAAGATCCATATTTCACCTAGTTCTAAGTCAGCTTTGGTTGATCGCTTAATAATAGGTTACTTAGGTAGAAAACAATTTCCAATTGTATCACATACAACTCTTGGATGGTTAGGTGAATAACTCTTATTCTAATTCATCTTATGAATTAATGCCTAACTTATTGCCTTTAGGTTTTCAATCCTATTGAATATACATAGTTAAGTCAAAACCCAATGGTTGACAATTGGATATTACTTTTATCCCATCGCGCCTCACTAGAATAGATAAAGGTACCCTGCTTTGCCAGACCTACACTTAATCGATTCTAGTCTTGACGAGTGTCATGCATTGGAAGGCATTTGATCACGACTTAATATTTGTTTGAGGGATTTATATTTTAATTTATCTCACCAATTTTATCATTATTGCAATATGTATATATATCACGTACATCTATAATGTGCATCTCATACATACAATAAATATAAATATGTGTGACATGGCTATGGTCCCTAATAGATTGATTCTCCCAAGCCAATGGGGCAATCAGTAATTAAACCAAAGATACAAGAATCTTCTCCAAGTGTCTTCCTTTAGCTGTCCTCATATGTCATTCTAACGTTTGCTTCTTACACCTCCTTACATTTGTCTTTCTAATACCATGACTGTTATTTTATATTACATTAATACAAAAAAACCTCATTTACATAGAGGGGCATGGGATGAGAAGAAAAGTACAAATAGACGATTGAGAGAAAGACACGACACGCAGGCCGTATTTGAAAAATCAAAAGGCAAAATAAAATACATACACAAGAACTAGGACCATAACAATGCACTAACCATCCAAGAATCAACACATATTAAATAATTTTAATATTAATATATTATTTTAAAGTTCTCTTTGATTCCAAATCAAAGATAACCGTTTGTAATATCCTTAACACAATTGTTGATATCCAAACAACACTTGTTTTCAATCCTTATTTGGAACCATTTCCATATTATTAAATTTTAAAAAAACAAATATTTAATTTGTAACATTTACAAATCCTATTAAATTTCATAATGATCAAATCTTTTATTTTCGAATCATATTAAATTTATTAAAGATCAATTCTTTAATTTATAATTTTCATGTATCTTATAAAATTTAACAAAGATCATATCTTTGATTTAAATTTAATAAAGATAAAATCTTTAATTTGTAACTTTTACAAATCCAGTCCTATTAATTTTAATAAAGAAGACATCTTTAATAGTAACCTTTACAAAATTCATTAAATTTAATAAACATCAAATCTTTAATTTGTAACTATTATAAATCTTATTAAATTTAATAAAGATCAAATCTTTAATTTGTAACCATTAATACAAATAAAGATTAAATATTTAAATTGCAGTCATTACAAATAATAATCAATTTAATAAAGATCAAATCTTTAATTTATAACTATTACAAATATTAATAAATTTAATGAAGATCAAATCTTTAAATTATAACGAGTACAAATAATAATCAATTTAATAAAGACCATATCACTAATTTGTAACCATTACAAATATTATTAAATTTAATAAGATCAAATATTTAAATTGTAATGATTACAAATAATAATCATTTTTCATAAAGATTAGATCTTTAATTTATAACCAGTATAAATTATATTAAATTTAAGAAAGATAAAATCTTTAGATTGTAACCATCACAAATCATAATCAAATTAATAAAGATTAAATCTTTAATTTTAATCATTCAAAATCATCTTAAATTTAAGAAAGATCAACTCTTTTGATTTAGAAAATTTTGCAAATCCTAATATTATTATTAATGAAGATTCTTTTTTTAAAAAAAAATCCCGATTTAGAAAAATACCAAAAGGACTCGAAAATTGAACCTTTACATTGCAACTCTTGCAAAGATTGAAATTTTATTTGAAAAAGATTAATCTTTCTTTAAAAGGCCAAACTTTTACATTGTAACGCTTGCAAAGATTGAAGTTTTATTGTAAAAGGATTCATCTTTCTTGAAAAGGTCAAACCTTTGTATTGCAACTCTTGCAAAGATTGGATTGTTATTGCAAAAGGTTGAACCTTTATTTACTACACAACTAATATCACATATTAACACATAGTAAGTGAAACGATAACCAATTTATGGCGTTGTAAGTGGCACTGATACCACTGTTGGGTTTTGGAAGGTCTAACGTAGCGAAAGAACTTAACTTTTTAAATTTAAATATATCCAAAACCCTTCAAGGATCCATGAAAAAACCATAAATTGTGTCACAAAGTATACCTTTTAGTGCTTTCCTTTTTGCCAAACCACTGGCATGCAATAGTAGCTATGCCTCCACCGGTATCCACACGAACACGATGCTACTACTCCCTCTTTCGTAATGCTAGCGGCGACGAAGGGATGATTGCCTCTCCTCTCATTGTGAGGGATGGTGATATGGTTTAGAGAAAACCTTTTTCTCTCTGCTGTGTTTGGAGTATTAGAGTAATCACCTATTAGCTACCATCAATACATTCTATATATTCGGTGGCTAACCCTCATAGTGAGCATTAGGCTTAAGTGATACCTACCCATGTGATGGCCCAAACTAATGGGTTGGCCCATTTAGTCTTACTAAATGAGCTTCACATCTCATGGACTTTTAATCTAATTAAAAGCCCAATTAAAACCATATAATGGCTTCAGTGTCCAGTCAGCCCGTTCTAAGTGTGTGACCCTGTAGGTTCCCATTATGTTGGCAGTAACAATAAAATCTTATTTTAATATTAAAAATAACTATTGATATTTAGCAAAACATCGCTACTAACCAAATAACAAGAATGTCAATGTGATTTGACATATAACCAATCTGTGACCAATGTTACCATGTATGTATAGTCCCTTTGTCCGTATATCTAGATTGAACAGAAGGCATGGAATGTGTCATCCTTGTATAGTTCAATCTCGGTTTCTTGATTTCCTGAGTAGACTTCTAACAAATAATATTAATATATCATACTAATATTATTTGGGCACGACCATGCACTTTTTAGTCTCACTCAATCAAGGGGCCCAAGATATAACTCCCATTATATGGGGGACAAATCCCATCTAGTCACTCCCATCCCTCCACATGATTTGTGACATACTCGGTAACCACCTTTATAGTCACCGGGTTAGGCATGACGTTTGATGGCACCAAAGCAAACGACTCCTCATGCTGGGAACCGTAGTGACATCGGGTCAAAGGACCACAAACACCATTGTCACTATGAGAATCGCTAATAACATACATAATAATCCATGTAGAATTCTCATCGTGGGTCAATCTAGTACACCATTAAAACTCTTTAATGTGAACCCATGTCAAAGATTTGATATCACATATCAATGACTAGTGAGACATAGTCATCAATCTATTCATATACTAGTCTCGACGTATTATTGTTGTCTTTTTCACAATAATACTTTACTAGGGATGATTTGAGAACAACGTTCTGAAGTAGCCTATAGAATCTCACTATCAAGTCAAACTATATCTTACAGTCATGAACAAGTCATTCTAAGGAATTTATCATATTAATTAATTAATATAATAAATAATGCATTTTATAATTAACATGACATATATTGTATTCTAAAAGGGGTCAATATACCATTGGTCTCTAGGGCATACACCAACACCTCATACTCCCATTTTTCTTTTTAATCAAGAGTACTGGTGCTCCCCAAGGTGACACACTAGGTCTAATGAACTTCTTCTCAAGTAATTCCTCTGGGTTAAGGGAATATAAGTTGAGGAATTAAGGTAATTAAGGGAATATAAGTTGAGGAATTAAGGTAATTGAGGAACTATGGGTTAAAACTCAAGTATAAAACCAAGTTTTAAGCTTTAACTTAAGTGAACTTAGGGAATATGGGTTCTGGCAAAATTAGAAGTTTTAATAACTCATTAGGCTAAAAATAAGTTAATTATGTATTGGTAATTGAGGGAATTGAGTAGAGGAATTAAAGATTGAAAGTGGATTATAGAAACTAAGTTAGAATTCCATTCAGGTTAAAATGAAGAATTTTGAGTTGCTGGTAATCGATTACAGAGGGTCTGTAATCGATTACCCGAGAGCTAGTTTTAGGTAATCGATTACTCATAGGGTTGTAATCGATTACCTGAGGGCTGAGTTTTTGGTAATCGATTACCAAGGGTTGTAATCGATTACCAGATTCCCAGAAACGTTTCTTAGTGTAAATTTTACCTCTGGTAATCGATTACAGCATTACTGTAATCGATTACCAGTTGTCCAGTATAAATACTTGGACATGCAAAATCTGAATGGAGCTATTTTCTTCTCCTTCCTTCACGCATTTTAGAGAGAGAGAGTGTGTGGACCTAGTGAGAGAAAGCTGATTTAGGAGCTTGGGAAGGGATTCGGAGCTAGAATCATCAAGTGAAACACTTCAATCTTCCATCCTACTCTTGATTCCCAAGGATTGGTGAGTATAACTCACACACCCACTTTTCTCTTTGAGTTTGATTTCTCCCCAATGTATGAACCCTATTCTTTAATCCCTCTTTTATATGATAATTGTGGTTAGATTAGTAATGTATTCATGAATTTGAGTAGTTTGATTGGTTGTTTCGTTGAAAACCTTAGGGTAGCGAGATTTACGAAAGTAGCGAGATTACGAAATGCTTAATGTATGAACCCTACCTCTTCGATTCCCTTTCTAATTAGTTAATATGATTGAATTCATGAAGTTTATGCTGGAATTGAATAATTCATGCTAGGAATTGATTATAAATCCCTTGGATTTTGAAGTTACGAAAGTTACGAAAGTTTTCGAAACACTCGAAATACTCGAAATTCTAGTTTTGGGTTATCAATTCATGTTTACCGGTTTCGACTGTGAGTTAATTAAGTCGGCCTTGTTCTGTGAGTTAAGAAATTGATTGATTATGTAAAGATATTGACTTCGGTCCAGTATTGGGTGGGATACGTCCCCGGGAAAGACGTTTCCCGTAGTCTGAGCTCAGGTCTAACTCCAGTTTCAGTAATAAGTTCATGCCTGTTGGGCACAGCAGTGAGTTGCATTATTATTGCATTTTAATGATTTGAGTATTAAGTTCATGAATATGTTATGTTAATTATCTTTAATTGATATGAATATGAGTATGATATTTGGCTACATATTAGTTAGTTAGGTTGATCTTCCCCCACACTTTATGCATGTTTAGTTATACTCGCTGGGATTATTATCTCACCCCACGTTGTGGGGATTTACTCTAGTTGTGCAGGTGCCTTTGGTGATGTTGAGGCAGTTATGGTGAGGATAGAGCTGGATCTTCGGTTGGAAGATTCATTAATAGGATTATTTCTTAATGTATTTGTTGCTGTTATTTGGTTATTCATTTAGGTCTATTGTTGTTTCTTGTATAAATGTAATTATTCTTTATTTGGCCATTGAGGCCTAGTTTTAATGTTATGATAGGTTTAAATATTGAGATGTACTGGTTTTTGCTGATTTTCAGGTTAAGCTGAATTCTAGAAATAGTCCGGTTTTTAGGGGAGATTCTGCCGGATTTTCCGGTTTGAATTCATTGAACCACACTTCTTCAAGTGTGGATTCTTCCCTAAAGTTTAAGTAAGATTTACTATTATTCATGAAATTGATGTTGTATTGAAATTGCTTAAGCTAATTGTTGGAAAGTTTAAGCGAATGTGTGACGATATCGAAAATTTAACATAATGATTTCAAGAACTTCAAGGATAGTGTCTCCAACGGACATTATTTCTAAGTTTAGAAATTAGGGCGTTACATTTGGGTATCAGAGCAGTTCAATCCAATTGAACTGTGGTTAGGTTAGTTGCCCGTGACTTATCATAATATTCTAGTGCATGTACTCATTATAGGGACTGATCACTCCTATGGTGTGTATTGTATATGGAGATTATGATCAGTTATGTGAGTAGGATGCTTTGGTCCGGAAGTTAGGATACTTCCTTAACAAAGTTAAAGCTACCCATTCTTGTATTAGAAAGAGAGTAACTTAGGTTAATTTTAAAATGGAACCCTTACCTTAGGTACTTTAGAGGATGTGACCCTGAAACCCTAGTAAGCATTAGGCACTCTTAAGGCAGTTAGTTAAGTTTGATTCGTTATTTCTAGAGGATGGTTGTTGTTTGACTTATAAAGTAGTTCTGATTGTATAATATGAATGTATTGTGTGATTACTATCTCTTTGTGACATTGATTTGTATGAGTGATTTTATGTCATATTCTATTAGAATGTGTGTGTACTTGTTAGGTAGTAATTCACATAGTTAAAGCTTCTTTTGAGACAAACTTTTGGGAGGTCACGTTAGAAGGAATGCAAGATTGTAGTCCAAGTTAAGATAGAAACTCTACTTAGAGTATACCAGTAGTCGCAGAGGCACCCAAAAGGATTCCAAACCAGTGGGAAAGTATATAGAGGACTTTAACTTAAGTAGGCTTAAGACCTTACCTAAAGTCAGCAAACTTAGCAGGGACATATAGACATTTGGACCTAAACTTAGAAGGGTTAGGAAATTGAGGTTTCTTTTGAGCCAATGTAGGAACAGGGGTATTTCCTAGGCCACCTTGAGGGTAGTTAGGAAACTGTCAGGCGAGTGAGAATTCTTTCAGCCACCTTACTCTTTGCCTTATCCATGGATTACATGAACAGATCTTTAGACTCTACCAGACGGGTAGGTAGTCATGACGACTACCATTTCCTCACATTTTCATCTCATATTTAGAGAACACTTAGTGACCCTAGAGCCAGAGTCTTACAACTCTATTATCATATTCTCAGGAGTTACAATTAGTAATATCCTTATATTCCACCGATTAAGTAAGTTGTCTTGAAAGAACCATACCTTCACTCTCTTTTTCACCTTTAGAAATACTTAATGAAATTAGGAAGTAATATCTTATAAGCCTGAAAATCTAGAAATTATCACATGAGAATACTTCACCATACCTTCAGTCTAACCATATCGGTTTTAACCGCAAGGACTCAGAGAAGTACTCAGAGAAAAGAATGAGGTAAGAGTCCCTAGTCAGGGTAGAGAGAACAAACCAGATTTTCTTGGATATCCAACTCAGTAGTTCCACCATACAAAATAACCCAGTTCAACTCTTTACCACCAGTAGAGAGAAACCTTAGCCATAACTCTCTTAAGGGAGAGGAACCTTAATCAAGAAAGTTTAGAATTCTAGTATAGATTACATAAGGTAGTGTAGATTTACCTACAACCCAGGTAAGGACAGAAAGTTCCCAATTAAGTCATATTAGGAGTAGTCCTATAGAAAGGAGTTAGGAATCACCTAAGAGAAAGTGAGTGAACCTAATACCTTAGTTAAAGATAACAAAGTAGCGGGAATAACATAGACTTTTAGAATTTAATAGAAAAGGGGAGGAAATTATAGTTGAGGTCCTAATGGGAAATGAATAGAACAGGTAGATTAACAGATGACTCTAGAGCTAGCCAAGGATTTATCAAGTAGCTATAGATGTTTTCCTAGCCACCCAAATACTTAGCCTTATCCATGAATCCCAGGAGGGAAATACTAGAACACTATATACCTATATATGGTAGTGTGACCATGTTTACATATGTTCACATCCCAAACAGAAATAGGAAATTCCATTTCACACCATAATAGATATAACACTGAGAAATATTAGGAAGAGCCTGAAGCCTTAAAGGGGGTAGTTTTATAGGCAGATCATGAGAATCCATAGAAGGCACTTGATACTTGAGCACAACTAAGTTGTACCCACCCTGAAAGTTAGATTTGATTGTGTATAGTTAGGCCTGGCCAGAGTGTTAGGAAGGATTGAGACATTGTTAGGCACACTCACTAGGTTAGAACTTTAAAGCATTTAGAAATTCGTACTTATAGGAAGACTAGGGTGTGGATGACATTATGTCACTCTCCTTTTCAATGAAACTTAGAACCAAATTAAGTACAAGCCTTGATCGGTAGGATGGGATAGAGAAAGGTCCCATTATGGGAAGATAGGAGACTACGAGAGTTTACCGTGTTCATGCTGTAACCGGTAGGTATTATACCTACGTTTATGGCATGAGTGTTGTTAGGATTCCGTTATTTTCTTAGAAGAATGAGTGACTTTACTCTCACTTGGGTATGGTGTTTGTCTATGTGATTATGTGAACTTAATTCTTTGAACATGACGTGAGTGTTGGATTACTTCACCAACACAAACTTAGTGATTCGAGGGATTGAGTAATTACGGGTGTAATAACTTATTGATAGTAATATAGTAGAAGTTAGAATATAAACATGTATATCACTTAGAAGTTTCTCAAAACTAGCTAGATTATTAAGAACATAAGACATGGAACTAACCGGTAGTTGATGGGTTTGGATATGGAATTAGGATCCTTACTTAGTCGCTGCGTGGAATATTTTCCTATTAATAGACTTTATCTAGTGTGTTGTTTAACCAAGCCAGTCAAGTATACTCAAATAGAGTAGAAAGTCTTTTCATGAGTCTTTCGTGATGATACATGAAAGGAGTTTGTCAGAGAAGTTCAGAAACCTAAGTTTAGGTGTAACAATTGGAGAGCATAGTGTTGGACTTCATAGAATTAAGATCACTAATGAGCTAAGAGCTCTAATCAAGGAAGCTCAGAGTTTGGACTCAAGCCTTCAATAGAGAAAACAACAGTTAAGGTTTTTAGAGTCAGGAGATGGGATGATTCTCTTCCAAGGGAGAGTCTGTGTCCCTAAGGGGGGTAGCCTCAGACAACAAGTTTTTGGAGAAAGCTCATAGGAGTAAGTTTTCTGTACATCTTGGATCTACCAAGATGTATCAGGATCTAAAGAAGATGTTTTGGTGGGATAGTATGAAGAGGGACATAGCTGATTGTGTTTCTAAGTGCCTAGTATGCCAATAGGTCAAAATAGAACATCAGAAACCATCTGGAACCCTTTTACCATTAGATATCCCCGAGTGGAAGTGGGAGAGTTTAGTTATGGACGTTGTGGTAGGATTGCCTCGTGTTCAAACTAGTTTTGATGCTATCCGGGTGTTCGAGGACCAACTGACCAAGTCAGCTCACCTCCTACCAGTAGGGGTGTTCGCGGATTGGATTGGATTGGTTTTGAGGGAAAAATCATCCAATCCAATAATTTCGGTTTTCTTATTTAATCATCCAATCAGTTTTGATTTTTTTCCAAATCCAATCCAATCCAATCCAATTTTAATCGGTTTGGATTGGATTGGATTTTGGTTTCTCAAATAAACTAAAAAATGAAGTTATGAAAGCAAAATTATGATAAAAAATGCAATTATCTTATCTTATTCTATAATATACAAATTACTCAATAGCTTCCAATCCCATTATTGAATGTTATTTATTAAATATAGTTACACAATAATAAATTTTTCACATCATCACCGAAAAATAATATCAATAATGATAATATATCAATATGTTCATAAAACTTTGGATCGGTTTGGATTGGATTGGTTCTCATAGGTAGATGCGAAATCCAATCCAATCCAATTAAAAATTGCGGTTTTTTGCGGTTTTTGGTTTTTTTAGTTTGCGGTTATTTCGGTTTGAGGTTTTTTGGATCGGTGGTTCGGTTCCAATTGGATTGGATTGGATTTGAACACCCCTACCTACCAGTTAGGAGTACCTATTCCCTTAGCAAGATTAGCAGAGTTTTATGTTAAGGAGTTTTTCAGACTACAGGACATTCTCTCTAACATCATATCAGATAGGGACCTTAAGTTCATTTCTAGGCTCTGGAATGCACTTCACCAGGCTTACGGGAACGGCTTCCAGAATTTTTAGTTGAGGTAATTCTTGAATTCTATTTCTGGAACAATTTTGAGGTCAAAATTGATAAAAGGGGGTAGAATGTAACATCCCGCAAATTAGGAACTTTAATAACTTAATAGGCATAAAATGAGAGGGTTATGTATTAGTAATTAAGGGAATATAAGTTGAGGAATTAAGGTAATTGAGGAACTATGGGTTAAAACACAAGTATGAAACCAAGTTTTAAGCTTTAACTTAAATGAACTTAGGGAATATGGGTTCTGGCAAAATTAAAAGTTTTAATAACTCATTAGGCTAAAAATAAGTTAATTGTGTATTGGTAATTAAGGGAATTGAGTAGAGGAATTAAAGATTGAAAGTGGATTATAGAAACTAAGTTAGAATTCCATTCAGGTTAAAATGAAGAATTTTGAGTTGCTGGTAATCGATTACAAAGGGTCTGTAATCGATTACCCGAGAGCTAGTTTTAGGTAATCGATTACTCACAGGGTTGTAATCGATTACCTGAGGGCTGAGGTTTCGGTTACCAAGGGTTGTAATCGATTACCAGATTCCCAGAAACGTTTCTTAGTCTAAATTTTACCTCTGGTAATCGATTACAACATTACTGTAATCGATTACCAGCTGTCCAGTATAAATACTTGGACATGCAAAATCTGAATGGAGCTATTTTCTTCTCCTTCCTTCACGCATTTTAGAGAGAGAGAGTGTGGACCTAGTGAGAGAAAGCTGATTTGGGAGCTTGGGAAGGGATTCGGAGCTAGAATCATCAAGTGAAACACTTCAATCTTCCATCCTACTCTTGATTCCCAAGGATTGATGAGTATAACTCACACACCCACTTTTCTCTTTGAGTTTGATTTCTCCCCAATGTATGAACCCTACTCTTTAATCCCTCTTTTATATGATAATTGTGGTTAGATTAGTAATGTATGCATGAATTTGAGTAGTTTGGTTGGTTGTTTCATTGAAAACCTTAGGGTAGCGAGATTTACGAAAGTAGCGAGATTACAAAATGCTTAATGTATGAACCCTACCTCTTCGATTCCCTTTCTAATTAGTTAATATGATTAAATTGATGAATTTTATGCTGGAATTGAATAATTCATGCTAGGAATTGATTATAAATCCCTTGGATTTCAAAGTTACGAAAGTTGCGAAAGTTTTCGAAACACTCGAAATACTCAAAATTCTAGTTTTGGGTTATCAATTCTTGTTTACCGGTTTCGACTGTGAGTTAATTAAGACGGTCTTGTGCTTTGAGTTAAGAAATTGATTGATTATGTAAAGATATTGACTTCGGTCCAGTATTGGGTGGGATACGTCCCCGGGAAAGACGTTTTCCGTAGTCTGAGCTCAGGTCTAACTCCAGTTTCAGTAATAAGTTCATGCCTGCTGGGCACAACAGTGAGTTGCATTATTATTGCATTTTAATGATTTGAGTATTAAGTTCATGAATATGTTATGTTAATTATCTTTAATTGATATGAATATGAGTATGATATTTGGCAACATATTAGTTAGTTAGGTTGATCTTCCCCCACACTTTATGCATGTTTAGTTATACTCGCTGAGATTATTATCTCACCCCACGTTGCGGGGATTTACTCTAGTTGTGCAGGTGCCTTTAGTGATGTTGAGGCAGTTATGGTGAGGATAGAGCTAGATCTTACTTCGGTTAGAAGATTCATTAATAGGATTATTTCTTAATGTATTTGTTGTTGTTATTTGGTTACTCATTTAGGTCTATTGTTGTTTCTTGTATAAATGTAATTATTCTTTATTTGGCCACTGGGGCCTACTTTTAATATTATGATAGGTTTAAATATTGAGATGTACTGGTTTTTGCTGATTTTCAGGTTAAACTGAATTCTGGTAATAGTCTGGTTTTTAGGGGAGACTCTGCCGGATTTTCCCGTATGAGTTCATTGAACCACACTTCTTCAAGTGTGGATTCTTCCCTAAAGTTTAAGTAAGATTTACTATTATTTATGAAATTGATGTTGTATTGAAATTGCTTAAGCTAATCGTTGGAAAGTTTAAGCGAATGTGTGACGATATCGAAAATTTAACGTAATGATTTCAAGAACTTCAGGGATAGTGTCTCCAACGGACATTATTTCTAGGTTTAGAAATTAGGGCGTTACAACGTGTACAGTTAAGTGGTAGGGTGGCTAGCTGACATGGATCTGTATTACGTAGACACTTTCAAGGACTAAAATGAAATAATTTTCTCTCTATGTCTCTGTTTCCTTAATATAATTGGAAAAAATTATAGTTTATTCATATATTAATTATTCATAATTATTAATATTAAATAATTTATTAAATTTTAAATATAAAATTATTTACTCAATATGCTTTTTTTTTTTAAATTATCTTTTAATGTTTTACATAAAACCTAGAAATTTTATTAAATATTTTTTATTAATAAAAAATATAATCACGTTTAATTAAAAATTTCCTTTTTATTGAATATTATATATTTTAATTTTTAAAGCACTTTATGAATTTTAAATGCTACCAGATATAAGATTAAAATTAGTGTCCCATTAATTAGGGAATTCAGACTATGATTATTACACCAGGGGTTATTTTTTTTTTATATTTTATTTTGTTTATTGACTCTATTTTAATTTTTGTTAGTATGGTTAATATGTTTTTTTATAGGACTAGTATATTTATTTAGTATAAGCATTATGGATATTACTAATTTTACCGATTTATTGTGTAATTACGGACTTTGTTTGATGGATGGGATAAATAAAAAGATATGTATTAATATCCTATTTTTAATATTTATTATAGTTATAAGATAAGATAAATATATTATGTTGGGATATTTTTCAATGTAATTTATATAACTTTTGGGACATATGTGATTTTTTTCCTTTTTATAGACATATATTGAACACTTTTCTCTTTCAACCCTCCTTTATATATGTAATTTTGATGATCTCCACCTTAATGCCAATTCAAAAAAGTTTTTTTAGATTTTTAATTGATTTAGAATTGTAATATAAGAAGTCATTTTTTTTCAGTAAATTACATGTGAATATAAACGATATACTATTAATTATGAATACACCAATTATAACTATATATATGAGAATTGGCACGTACACTATTGACAAAATAACTCTATTTTCTAATAAAATATTCTTCTTTTTAAGTTTTAACCAACTATATGTTAATTCTCACAAAAAAATCCCTTCAAAAAAATTCTAAAATCAACTAAATATATGTTAATTCATTATTTTAAGTTGATACCATATTAGATATTAAATCAAACAAATAGATTTTAAGATATTAAATAAAGTTATGTACTTTATTTATTTTCTAAAAATAATTATTTTCTTGGATAATTTATTTTTATTTTAAAAAATAAAAATATTTCAAACTCTAAAATATTGACGATAAAGTAAATTTAATTTAAATGTCATTTTATTTCTTTATTATTGAAAGTATTTAATAAACTTTATATTTTTTTATTTCTTTATATAAACCTTTAAAAGACAATTATTTTAAGAAAGAAATAATGTAGAGTAAAATGTTTATATTTGTAGAGTAAATAATTCTTTAATAAATTAATATATGAAAAAGTTTATTAAATAAATTATAAAGAAATTAACATAGAAGAAAAATAATAGTGAAAAACAGAGATATAAATTAAATAATGTTCAAGAATTACATAATGCTTTAAACATTCTAATTTTGACGTTATATTTTGAAATATAATTATTTATAAAAATAAAAATGAGGAGTATATAGTTACAAAATAATAAGTAATTTAACATTAATAACTGTAAATAATTAATACATGAAAAATGATTAAAACTAATCCAAAAGAAAAATAGTGGCGCTATAATTGATGGGATATTAATTTTAACTTTTTATATGTTTGCATTCAAAATTCATATAATACTTTTAAAATTAAAATATATAATATTCAATAAAAAGGAAATTTTTAATTAAATGTGATTATATTTTTATTAATAAAAAATATTTAATAAACTTTCTAATTTTTATGTAATACATTAAAAGATATTTTTTTAAAAAAAAAACATATCAGTAATAAAAGGACTAAACTGACCGATGATGAACACTTTCAAGAACTGTTTTGGGAGATTTTTTCTATTCAGGGACTAAATTGACGGATGGACACACTTTCAGGGACTAAAGTGATAATTTACTCGAAAAAAAATAACCATTGAAAATCATAACCATTAAATCACAAATGTTGTGGTTGGACCCTTAAAACACTTTTTTTTGGCATGAACAGTGATTAAAAAATTAGGAAGAACTCGTAGAATTGTAAAGGTTTAGATTAGATTTAAATAAAACATTAATTTTAAAAAAAACTGTTATCAAAGAACTCTTACACTCTAAAGAAGAGGGAGAGATAAAGACAATTAAGCAAAATAACCATTTACCTTTTTCAAATATAACATATAACAAATAATTAAATTATATATTTAATTGAATTATTAAACTATAATTTTTTATGGAATTATTAAATTGTATTTTATATTAATGGGAAGGAGATTAAAAATGATAATTTTTATGTATGATTAATATTTTCATAATTAAAATTTTAATATTCCAAGTATAATATAAATATTTAAGGAGTAAGTTTTTAATAAATGACATAATAAACTCTTACACCAAATTATGACACCTTAGGCTTTAAGGAAGTGGGAGAGAGCCCCTTTTCAGCTGTTGATGTTAAGCAATCTCTACACCAAATGCACCCCACTAAGGCACCAGGTATTGATGGCACTCATGCTATTTTCTATAAAAAATTCTGGCATATTGTGGGTAATGATGTAACCAATTTAGTGTTGGATATCCTGAATAATGCGGCTGATCCAACAAACATTAATCATACCCTTATAGTCCTAATTCCTAAGATTAAAAACCCCCAAAATCCTAGTGAATTTAGGCCTATAAGATTATGTAATGTTATTTTTAAATTGGTTACAAAAATAATAGCAAACAGATTAAAAGTGGTGTTGCCCGGTCTGATTGGAGAAACTCAGAGTGCTTTTGTGCCAGGACGATTGATAATCGATAATGCTCTAATTGCCTTTGAATGCTTTCATCACTTGAAAAATCAGAAGAAGGTGAAAAAAGGAAATATGGCTATTAAATTAGACATGTCTGTAACACCCACAATTTCCCCTATCGGCATATAAATAAAATAGAGAAAGTTAAAAAAAAAAAATAATAATAATAAATTAAATATGATGTATTTAGGAACTATTGATAAGCAATCAAAATTTTATTTTTGAAATTTCCAACCATAATTATGAATGATTTATTTTTAGAGAGGTGTTGAGAAAATGACCTAAAATACCCTTAGAAATTATACAGTTAAGGAAAATATAGATTTAATTATGAAAAGTAGCTAAAACTTAAAGGGATCAATATTTTTAGTCAAAATAGTCTTAATATAATTAATAATTAATTTTAGAAAATTATTTAGAATTTTCTGGCACTTTTTGGCAAAAAGACCAGAATGCCCCGGGTTAGCAGTGTAACCCTAACTAACATATGAAAATTTGTAGAATAATATGGAAAATATACTTTGAACCTTAAAAGATGATTGAAAATGATATTTGTAACCTTATAGGATTTTTGTATAAAAAAACTATAATCTTCTATCAGCTAGCTCTTATTAAAATTTAACCGTTGTGCGAAAACTTGGAAAATTGGGAAAAACAAGAGATTTTAAGTGAGAAGAGAGTTCTAATCACATTTTTAGGCTAGAAATAAGTTAGATCAATTATAGGAATTTTTCTAGAATTTTTGTAATTTTTGTGCAAAAATGACCCTTTTACCCCTTTTGTCTCTTGAACCGGGCCCGAATACTCTTGATCCGGGTCAGAAAATCTGCATCATTCTCCTTTTCCTTCCCCTAGAAGCCTTGCATGTCCTTGTATGTGCATGTGGGAAACTTGTCCACTTCACATTTAGCTTCCTAAACAAGTGTCACCAAAAAGCCTAAACCTTTCACACTTGTCTTTCTTTTCCTACATCAAACATGCAAAAAGAGAAAATAACACTTTCATTTCTCATTTCTTCTTCCCCTTGGCCGTGAGACTTCTCTCACTTTTCTCTCAATCTCCATTTTTCTTTCCCACACTTTCAAGCCTAAGGTTCCATCTTTGAACCCTAAGCTTAAACATCTAGCCTTCAAGCCTTGTAGATTCTTGTTTGGTGATCAAAGGGAGCTCAAAGGAGGGGCTGTTTTAGAATTGTTGCTGCACTTTATTCTTGGAGGGGAGAACCTTGAACTCTAGTAGGATTGATGACTAGAGTTAAGGATTGCCCTTGATCCTTGTCCCCATCCATTTTTCTTTTGTAAAAATGAATTCTTGGAACCTATTTCCTTGAGGAAATGGTTCGGATGTTTGCATGTGGTTTGTATGTGTGTTTTAGAAATTGTTATGATGCTTGAAATGTGCTTGTTTGATGATATTGGATGCATGCAAATTGTGAAATTGGTTGGAAAGAAATTTTTCCCGTTTTTATATAGAGCTACGACCGTAAAATGGCGACTGCAAATGCGTTCACCGTTGGATCGAGCTGAAATTTTAATGGCCGGTTCATAACATCTGAATATTCATTTTGAACGGTCGGATCACTGATAGGAAATTTTTTGGATGATCATACTTGGATTTGGTGAAATTTTGAGGTTGTTGGAAATTTTTGGTGTTTTGATGAACACTCATAGTGTTCATCCTTGTTCTTAATGTTCTTAAGTTTGTTCATGAGAAACTCGTGAAAAAATTGGTTTGATCTTAATTTTAGTCAAGAGAAAGTGTTAAAGTGTTTATGGGCTCTAGTGGTCCAATAGGCCAAGAAACTAAATTAACTAAAAGGGTTTTAATTTAAATAGAAATAAATTTTGAAAAATATCAAAGGAGTTAAATTCGAATTTCAAGTTTAATCCAAATAAAATTCATCATAAAAGTCAACTTTTTGAGTAGTCTTGTGTAAAAATGGACTCCTAAGAGTCATCCAACCTTTTGGCCATTGGTTCAGGCCCAAAACCTTCAAAAAAGAGAGTCAAGGACTCATCAAAAGTCATCCAAAAATAATTCATGGAGTTGGGCTTAGATTAGAGTTGGACTTCAACTCTAATCCAACCTATTAAAATTAAAACTTAGAAATTAATTAGTGGGCTTAGCTAATTCAATTATCTAAGTTAATTAATCTAATCTACTTAAGATAATTAAGTAAAATTAATTAAGGATAAAGTTAATTAACCTTAATGAAGTATTAATTAAGTAATTAAGCTTAATGATGATTAAGAACTGATTAATTATGATTAACCTTAATCAAATATAGTTAAAAGCTTAATCCAAGATTAAGGAAGAGATTAAGGGATAATTAGGAACTAACTTGGACCTTAAGTAAGGATTAAGATTAATCATAGTTCAGTTAATGAAGACTAATTATAATTGAGGGTTAAACCTAATCTTAATTAGGGGAAGTAATGCTATCCATAAGACGCAATCATAAGTCTTAGTAAGTTATAGGATTCAAGTGGAAATGAATACTGATTCAAAGAGGAACATTAGTGCAAACTACCTTAAAAGATTATAACCAACACACTCTTTCTACATAAGACTTGAGAAGCTTAGTGAGAGAGTGCGGTTCCAACCCAAGATAGAGTTTGGTTTTCCTTGAAGGAAAGACATTAAATCGGGCCGTACCATGGTAAAGTGGTGACGTAGAATGATTTAATGTGCTTTGCCTGTAAGGACTGTGTATGCTGAGAAAACATTGTTTGGTTTTCCTTGAAGGAAAGACATTGAATCGGGCCGTGCCACGGTAAAGTGGTGACGTAGAATGATTCAATGGGCTTTGCCTGTAAGGATGAAATGCTGTAAGCATTGATTGTGTGACATGCATCATAAAACATTAATGATGATCAAGGTTGAAAACCTTACGACCAATATGGCAGTGACACTTTGGTACAATGTGAAACTGGTTGGGAAGGGTGCACTGGGCTTTGCAAAGAATGCCAGCGGGTTTGGTAAAGGACGCCAGCCCTGAGGATAGTCGAGTTCCAGAAAGGACATCATGAGACGTAAGTTAGCGCCCTACTGTCAAGTCCAAATGGGTACAAGCTTAGCTATCCTGTCGCTCTCATGGTTTCGGGGTCAGTGGAGATTGTCTGGAAGGACGCATAAAAGATTTGGCCAAAAGAAAATGAATGAGCAATGCTCTTTGTACTGATTGCTAGTACAGACTCTAACTCCTGATACGTTGTACATATACGGTCGGGCAGTTGCTGTGTGCACTGTGGTGGTGATTTTCCCTGGGCCCTCATGCATTGCATGGTACATAGTGGTTGCTTGAGATTCCTTGGTGAATGACGTGGTTATTTGCATTGCATGAGCATAACACATCATTTTATGACGTTGTGGCCTTCTATGTGAATGATTAGATTCATTGTTGTGAAAATTGTGTGGAATTCCCGTGTGTGTGCTCTAGTATACTATATCCTTCGTTAAGTGAGTTCATGTAAAGTGTTCTCACCCCCTTGTCTTTCTTTTTGTTGTCCGTTATTATTTTGGCACCTAAAAGGGCATGGACTCTGGAAGGATGCACGTTGTTCTGAAGAAGGGCGCGGTGTTCAGGTCGAACCAGATCTCGTTTAAGTCAAATGGTAGTGTCTAAGGTTGTAGTCAAATAGAGGATTCACTGCTTATGTGGTGTAGTATGTTAAAATCCCATCCTAGATGTACGCCATGTCCATTGTAAATTTTGAATAGTAACGAAATGATATGTTTAATACCAATGTACTTATTCCTGTTTTATCCCGAACATAATTTAATAATATGCTTTACAAAAAAAAATTACCAACTTTCCTCATTTTTATTAAGAGATAAATTAACAAATCGCAATCGAGTTAATCGTGTAATACCCGTCATGGGATGATGGTGTTGCAATCTCCAAGGCATATGATAAGGTGGAATGGGATTTTCTTAGAAGTACTCTGAATAAAATGGGGTTTCCAATTGGTTTTATTGATCTTATTATGAGATGTGTATCCAGTGTCTCTTTTTCTATTCTTGTCAATGGTACCCCTTCCAATAAATTTACACCTCAGAGGGGTCTTCAGTAAGGCGACCCCGTTTCTCCATACCTCTTCATTATATGTGCTGAAGTCTTATCTACAATGATCCGGAGACCTGAGGAGGATAGAATGATTCATGGTCTGAAAATAACCCCACATGCACCCCCAATCTTACATCTCTTTTTTGCAGATGATAATATTCTATTTGCTAGAGCTACAGTGGAAGAAGCAACACAGTTAAAAGCTATCCTACATTCTTATGAAATGGCTTCAGGTCAACGCGTTAATTATGACAAGTCAGAACTCTCTTGTGGCCCAAATGTTCCTACTTCCAGAATGTTATCCCTTGAACAGGTGTTGGAGATAAAGGCAGCCGAGAGACATCATACTTATTTGGGTTTTCCAAGTTTGGTTGGTAGATCAAAAACCCAAATCTTTGATTTCGTCAGAGAACGTGTTTGGAAGAAGCTAAAAGGGTGGAAGGAAAAAGTACTATCAAAGGCAGGGACATAAGTATTGATTAAAGCTGTGGCTCAAGCAATCCCCACTTACATCATGTCATGTTTCAAATTGCCAGTAGCCTTATGTTCTCAGATTGAGAAAATGATAGCTAGATTTTTTTGGAGTGGGGATGCAAATATGAGGAAGATTCACTGGATGAGGTGGGATAAATTGGCAAAACCAAAGAAGTCTGGAGGTCTTGGATTCAAGGATCTGTCAGCTTTCAATTCAGCTTTACTTGCTAAACAATGGTGGCGTATTTTACAGGGAGGGGAGTCATTATTGGTTCGCACTCTGAGAGCAAAATACTTTCCTAGAGTGGACCCAATTCGGGCAAACAGAGGTAATAATCCAAGCTTCACTTGGAATAGCATTTTCAGTACAAAATCCATTATTATGGATGGATTATTGTGGCGTGTTGGTGATGGCAGAGATATCAAAATCTGGGAGGATAAATGGCTACCTATTGCTCGGGATAACAAGATAAATTCACAACCACCACCAAACTGTGAGCTGATTTGTGTTTCAGAATTAATGAAGGAGGACAGGAAAGAATGGAATAGGGAAACCGTTTTTGAATTATTTCCTAGTGCAGTATCAACACATATCTTATCAATTCCTTT
Source organism: Sesbania bispinosa (assembly GCA_026901365.1). Taxonomy (NCBI): domain Eukaryota; kingdom Viridiplantae; phylum Streptophyta; class Magnoliopsida; order Fabales; family Fabaceae; genus Sesbania; species Sesbania bispinosa. Next base: position 1,717,961 of record QLOH01000035.1, read on the forward strand.
ACTTCTCTCAAATCAGAAGGATGTTCTGACATAGAAGTGGACAAGAAACAGAATGTATACTGTCCGATCTAGATACCGTATGATAATGGAGAAGAAGGATGAGTCAATTGGTTCCTCCTCTTCTATTCCTTTTCCTTGGTCCAAGGTCTGGTCTGCAAATTGCATTCCACGATGCAAAGATCTAGCTTGGAGAGCTTGTCATGAAATACTTCCGGTTCTAACAACATTGCAGAAGAAGAAAATTGTGTTTGATCAAATCTATCCAATGTGTGGAGAAGCTGCAGAAACAACAGAACATGCTCTAATATATTGTTCCCAAGTGGCTCCCATCTGGTTTGCATCACAACTAGGAATTGAAATCAATGGGGCTCACAACTTGGGCGTCCAAAACTGGCTACAAAGATTCCTAAATCTAAATGACAAGGATGCGGCTGGTTTAGTCCTTACAACCATGTGGGCTATTTGGAAAAGAAGGAATTTATAGGTATTTGAAAAGAAGCTGATGGAATTTCCACAAGTCTTAGATATGGTAACAATGAATCTCCCTCACAAGCAGCCTATGCCATTTCCAGCACAGCAGGCTCAGCAGCGATAAGCTCAATGGAATTGTCCGGACATCGGTATATATAAAGCCAATGTGGATGCTTCTGTCTCCTCAAACATGGGTGCAGGTCTTGGAGTGGTGTTCCGGAATCACCAAGGTCAGGTGATGGCTTATGCAAGTCTTTCTTTACCTAACATCAAGGACCCAATGATGGCAGAAGCGATGGGCATACAATGAGCAATGAAGACAGCACACCAACTCCTATTCACAAGAGTGGTATTTGAGTTTGATAATCAATTATGTATTCAGAGGCTCAATTCTAATACAGCTGATTTTTCCTACCTCGGTGCTATCGTTGAAGATTGTAGATTGTTGAGAGCCAATTTTTCTCTTTGCAAATTTTCTTTTAGAAGTGGAAATAGAGTAACTGATAGTCTATCAAAGTTAGCTTTTTTCTATGGAGAACAATATTGGGTGGAGGATTATCCCCCTGAGTTAGCACAACCTATTATTGATGATGTACTCATTTTTTTCTAGTTTAATTAAATTATCATTCCTTTCAAAAAAAAAAGGAAGTGGGAAAGAGAAAAAAAGATAATTAAGCAAAACAACCATTTATAAATATAACATCTATCTACCTATCTATTATTCTTATTCTTATTATTATTATTATCATTATTATTATTATATTAGTAAAATAGACTTGAACCATTCCCTTAATAACATAGAATAACTACTTAATTATAATTGTTCAGTTACATAGACTTGAACCATTCCCTTAATTACATAGAATAATTACTTAATTAAAATTGTTAGTTATAGATATTTGAACCATTCCCTTAATTACATAAAATAATTAACTTAATTATAATTGTTTAATTTTAGTACATGAATTAAACATTAATTCCCTGGACGATAAAAACATTTTCAATCCACATTCTCCTTGATTTTTTGTAGCAATAAAAATTAATCCCTTTTAAGGAATTAATTTTTTTATTATAATTAAAATTTATCTTATAAATATTTAAAATTTTAAGCGATTACCATATTAAAGTAGAAGTAAAAGTTTCGGGTCACAATAAAAATTCTCCTGATTTTATCTTAATAATAAAAATCTCATCTAAAAATATTTATAATATTATATAATAGAATTTTATCTTAAAAAATTAAAAGGCATTAACAATTTTCAAGAAAAAAAATTAAAAGCTACCCAATTGTTCATATATTTATAAGATAAACCATTCCCTTAATTACACGGAATAATTACTTAATTATAATTGTTAAGTTACATAGACTTAAATCATTCCCTTAATTTCATAGTATAATTAATTTAATTATAATTATTTAGTTTCAGTACATGAATTAAACATTAATTCCCTGGACGATAACCGTTATTCCGTGTTTATGTTAAGTTCAAAATTTATTATTTACATACTTTTAAGGAATTAATTTATTATAATAATTAAAATTTATCATTAGGAATCTTAAAGTTCTTAATGTAATAAAAAATTAGAAGAAGTAAAAAAAAACTTTTCAATCAATGTTCTCCTTAATTTTTTGTAGCAAAAATAATTATTCTTTTTTAAGGAATATTTTTTTATACTTAAAATTTATCCTTATAAATGTTTAAAATTTTAAGGCGATTACCACTTTGAGAAGAAGTAAAAAGATTCGCGTCACAATAAAAATTCTCCTTATTTTATCCTAATTAATGAAAATCTCATTTAATAATATTTAAAATATTATATAATAGAACTTTATCTTTAAGAAATGAAAATTTAGAAGGCAATAAACAATTTTGAAGAAAAAGTTAAAAGCTATCCAATCTTACAGTTTTTTTAAGAGACAGAACCGTAAGTATTTGAGATAATCACCTACAATTATGAAATTTGAGAAAAGATGAAAATCAGCATAAATTGAGTTATGTTCTTTTTCATATTCATAACGGAATTAACCATAATTATTACTAGGATATAATCATTTTATTACATCTTCATAACGGTTTTAAATGTTATTATAAGATAAACACCATCCACTGTTATTGTTCACCTGGAGTCAAACATATTGCAACTATGTAAAATAGCCCCAAGTGTGCCAACAATGGAATTTAGGAAGGTTATTATGGATTTTTCGCCAAAATTTCTTGCAAACTCTACCGTTAGAGAGTTTGTAACAGGAGCCTCATTGGACACCATCCTCGCGCATCATGCATAACAACAATCCAACAAAAGCTCTACCATCAACATCTTTAAAAATGTGTTGGCTAAGGAAGAACCAACAACTCTATATAGCGGGATGGGTATGAATTTTGGGTAATTATATGGTACACTCTTTGAGTTCGAGTCCACCATAGACCACTAATTTTTTTTTACTATAAAAAGTAATTTTAATTTTCTAATATGTATTAATAAATATTTTAATATTAAATTTATATTATTTATGGTAAAGGTCTACCATGGACCCAAACTCAAAGGGCCCACCGTATAATTACTCATGAATTTTATCTCTGTATGCTTTTAGGTCTTCCTTGCACACTTTAGACATGGACTCTCAGGGAATAAACGATACATATTGAACTCAAAAGTCGAATACTAATTCAATATCAATGTTACAATCTATCTGAATTTTACATCCATTGTCATCTAATCATATTTAAAATCTAAAAAATGTGTGTATATTTAAAATTTACTAATACTAATTATTATATTCATTAATTATAGATAAACCACGGGCTAAATTTCTAGTATAATGAATAATTAACTATGCATTTAATAGAAAAATTGAATTGGTAGTATGATAATTATTATATGCATTCATTGTAATGTTCAAGTGAATTATACAGTGTATATATATATATATATATATTTTGATAAAACACATATTAGTTTAATCGTAAAAAATTGTTTTGAGAAGAGTATGCTATAATTATGTTGTTAATATTTTTTATTTTAAATCCTTTTTTTTAAATATTAATTCGGATTGAAAAATATTAGCTCTTTTTTTAAAGGCTTAAATATGTTTTCAGTCCCTACATTTTAGTGCTTTTTTGATTTTAGGCCCTACTAACTTTTTTTTTTTTTAAATCCTTAGTTAATTTTCCATCCTTATAAAAGGTCCCCGGTGTTAACTCCTTTGTTAAACCTGCTTACGCTGACGTACTAATTAGTAGCTGATGTGGATAATCTAGTGCCAACTCAATCAAATTAATATCTAGTCAGCTATCTCTGAATGCCACATCAGATAAAAATTAAAATATTGGGTTTCATTTATTCAATTGTGACTCTACTCATTGTTCGCGAGAATAGAGGTACCAAACTGAAATTGCTGGGAAATAAAAATGGTGGAATCGAACAGGGGAACGACACCATGGAGACATCGTCATCCACTTCGCGTCGTATCATCATCACCTATGTTGCAGCCGAGAATAAAAATTCAAAAGCAAACATGTGCCAATGAAGACACATGTCCCTTTGGAGCAAGCAAAGTAGCAAACACAAGCCCATGCCACGTAACTCTAAAACCAACACCGAAATCAACATTGGTTTTTCTTAAAACCACCACATTGGAAAATAATGATGATCTTTACAATATCGTACTTGAATACATGTCAGGAAGGTTTGCATTAAAATACAATATCCCAGAGTCCTTTCTTTTTCCAAATGATCAATATGTTCCTATTTCCAGAAATATACAAGATATGCTGGATAGGTCATTTATGTGATTGATATCAATATACTTATTTGGTGTTTGCTTACATGAACACTCATACAATATTGGTAATTATAATGACGACTATATTGCTGGATATATAATACATTCATGGGTTGTTGCCTCACATCTTAAGCTTTTAGAATGAGTAGGTGCCAGTCACCATTATCATATGGATAGGAACTCAGTCTTTCCTGCTCTTGTTTTTTTAATTTAACTATTATTCTAGCACTAGGTATGTGTTAGCAAAGTGGACGTTAGGCAAAATAGGGGTGAACATAAAGGAGCAGGGCCAGAGTCACTTTCTGTTACTGATAGTGAGTTAGTGACACTTAAATCAGTCAGTCACTGTTAATGACAGGTAATTAGTAGGAATCTCTAATTTGTTATAGGGAAAGAAGATTAAAGAACAAGAAAGAAAGGGGATTGGGCGGAGGGATTATGAGGGGAGAGATGGTATGAAGTTAGGAGCGCTAGGGCTCTCTAAGTCCTGGCATTGAGAGAGTCTTCCTCTAGAATTATCATTGAAATCCTGTATCTTGGACAAACAATCAATTTGATTCAGACCCTGAGATAAGAGTTATCATCAATATAATTTCTCAGTTCTTTACTTAACCCGTTTCTCATTGAATGCATGAGTTCTCAACCGTACAACTAACCATATACATCTGTCTCAACCTACTGATAGTGTTTTTAATTCATGATGCTGTGAATTGCAGCTAGTCAAGTTATTCTAAGTCAGTTGATTTAAAATTTGAAGTTGTATAAAACTTGAGAATATTCTTCAAAAGCACAATAAATGAAAAATGTAATGTGTAGCTTGGGTTCATTTTTACTCTTAAATGCATAGTTGCAGCTGGTAACCATGGACTGAGTGCACTTTACTGTTGAGGCAAATTATTGTCTTTAGAAGTGCATACCTTCCTCCTCCTATTTTGATTTGCAGCAGGTTGTGTGTGATCTTGACAATTCACATTTGAAGTGGAATTCCCAGCAGTATCCTCTGTGGTGGCATTACTGCTTTGTCCATTGTTTCTTCTCTGTGTTAGCAAAAGAACATAAAGAAATTAAATGCAATTATAGCTTATGGTTTTTAATATGAATTACGAAATTTGGATATATATCTTCCTTCTTCTACTATGCATTTCTTCAGGTGTTAAAGTCACTGGTGGATTGCCTCTTATGTTGTGACCAAACTGATGGCATCGATTACATCTATTACTTGTGTGTGATCTCCTCAGTTTTGTTGGGTTTTGGTCCTCATCTGGTTCTCTCCTCCTAAGCTTCCTAGGCCTACCAGCTCCTCTCTTGTAAATTAGTGGCAGAATCTCATCACAATCAGTTGTTGGCCACTTGTTTTGCCCATTGATTGGGCTTATGGCTTGTTCATAACATAGCTTGTATGCTTCTCTCCTATAGTAATGATGAACATATGACTCGGGTTTATCTCCCTTGTAGCATATGGTAGCAACTGCATGTCTACAAGGGATCCCAACCACCTCCCAGAAATTACATGAACAAGTCTTATTGCTAAGATCAACCACAAATTTATCATTAAACAAGCTATGAGTGACTTCAAACTTTAATTGGCCTGCCCAAGTAGGAAACCAATTGCCACTCTTTTCAACTTCTCTATCCAAACTTTTTAATGGCTTAGGCATAATCTCACCGGGAAACTTTGCTAATTTCTCATATGAGGCAGCAAACCTACCCATTAAATAAGTCCTAATCCATTCTATCATTGTAATGATAGGTTTATCCCTAGCCACTAAGATAATGCTGTTAAAAGCCTCAGACAAGTTATGAAGTTGAAAGTCCAATCACAAGAAGGGGGGGTTGAATTGTGATTGTCAAAAATTTCTGCAAGATTCTTTTAATATTTAATCTGCTCAAGTAAGACTTGGCTAAATATTAAAAGTTAATACACAAGAATATGAGAGTTTAAAGTTTATGTGTAATGCAGAAGATATAGTTCCAATGAAGGAACACTTTGATAGTTACACTTACTTAGGTATTAGATACTTTTAAAATGGTTTTATGCACATGTAATCAATAAATAAGGAGAGTAAGGGAAGGAAGATTGCAAGAGCATATTTTATATTGGTCCACCTCTTCCAACCTGAGATTACATCCAGTCCCTACACCAAGTAGGATTTTCTTACTCAAATATCAATTTTACACTTACTTTGGGTACTCTTTACCTCTAGTATTCTTATATGGCCTCTTCAGGCTCCTTTCAACCTTTCCTGACTGTATCCAAGACTTAATACTTACTGTAGATTCTTCTATAGAAGATTCAGTCTCTATAACACTGCACAATACCTTCTACAGGTTTTATATTCACTCACACACTACTGTAAAAAGAAACTACTCTCAGTTTACAATCAAACTTCACTTCCACAAGAGGCACTAACACTCTTAAGCCTCCTTGTGAATTTACAGAAGGAATGATTAAAAGAAAGTAAGTTTAAAGCTCAAAATAAATCACTTTAAGGCACAGCAGAAGTCTTTTTGAGCCAGCTCTCTCTTCTTGCTCGGTTAGCAGTAAAATATCAGAGAATATGATGAGAGAGAATTTCCAGAAGGTAAAAGATGTAATTTGAGTGCTCTGTAGCTTTCTTCTGGGCAGTGTGTGTTTTCAGCAAGGGAAAGGGCTCCTTTTATAGAATTCTTTCAATTATAGCCACTGGAAAGGCTTCAAGGAGCAGAGACACATCCAGCTGTGAGGGAGGAACTGTCTCAATCAAGGTCTGCTCAGAAAACACTGTTGTAGCAGGCTGTCACAGTCATGGACAGTTGTAGCTTGACTGAAGCTATATTCTGGAGGACCTTTCTTATGCAAAAATGAATTTCTTCTGAACTTTACCTCTCAGATTTATGGAGAAGGTTATTCTAACAGTGATTACATGAAAGGATTGATTTAATCACACTTGATCACTTGCAGAAGAAGGAAAACTGAGGAATGTGAATTTATAGAAGTCTGTTTCTCCTGCAGACATTTTGACAGTGAATCTTCCTTCTAATATTTTGTCTTTGCATTAAATGTTTCTTCTGGATAAGGTGTCTGTATTTAAAGAACCAGATTTGTTTATGTTTCATGTTCTGTGGGATGGATTGTACTAAACTTTCTTCTCAACAACTTTTTTGCTTTCTTTTGTTTAATGTATCTTTTGTAAAATGAATTCTCAAGTTGTTTCTTCATAACCTTTAATGTCTCCAGAAGATTGTATATGTCTGTACTGTCTCAACAAGCTCAAATGAAAATATTAGTACTTAAAACAAAATTATACAACTTGGATTATGAGGAATTGTCATCATTAAAACCCTTAGGAGGATTTTGATCCTTACAAGTTATTCATTAAGACATCATAACGGGGGTAGAAAGAAAACACATGCTTACACCTAAACTTTGTTGGGGCAGCAGCCAACCAATCATGGGCCTTGACATCCACCTTCTTCAACTCTTCCATTTTTTCATTCCAGGCCTCAATGTAAGTGGATTTAGCAGCAGCCATCATAAGGTCCCTCACAAGGGCACCTCCACCAAATCTCTTTTCGAAATTTGCATACAAGTGCCTAAGACACAAACGATGCTCAACTCCCTTCAACATTTCATCAAACACTTGCATCAAACCCTGTGCAAAAAGAAAAAAAAACATAAACCAACAACAATAACAAAACCAATTTAATAACTAAAACTAATTAAGTTCATAGGATAACGTTCGAACCTTCTGCTGGTCAGACATAAACACCCATTTGCGGCTAGACACATCACCAATGTCCTCTAACAACAATTTAAGAAACCATTTCCAGTTGTCTTTGGTTTCAGACTCAACAACAACAAATGCCAGTGGGAAGTACTGGTCATTTGGGTCCCTGCCAACAGCAATTAATAATTGTCCCCCATACATGGTCTTTAAATGACACCCATCCACCCCAATAAAGGGTCTACAGTTAGAACCACAGGAAACACTAGAAGGGGAGGTTGAATAGTGTTTTAAGCTTTTTGATTGGTTTTGGAAATCTTTAATTTAAATCATGAAGATGAACAATGTTCAAAAGCAGTCTTAAGATCAGAGATAACTAAAACGTGTGGAAGATAAGAAAAATAGAGTTTCTTATAAAGCTTAAGATTATTTTAAACAGAGGCTTCTCAAAGTATCTTCTGAAGATTATTACAAAGAGTATTTTCAGAACGGTTTCTGAAATACTTCAGATGACTAGAGGTTGTGTGAAGTCTGTTTCTGATTTCTGAACTGAGCTCTTTCCAGACTCACTTCGGATAATTATTTCAGAAGTTCTTCAAGGTACACTCTTTGTAATGCTTCAAATGATATGAGAGACATTTCATGTTTTGTTCATATGAAAGATCATTTTATTGAAATCGTTGTGTTAAGTTTATTATGAAAATACTTTTCAATCCCCAACATAAATATAAAGACTGGAAATACAAGAGATTAAGGGAAAGAGAACTTAGGCACAAAATTTATCCTGGTTCACCCAAAAACCCGTGAGCTACATCCAGTCCCAGAGGCAAACCACCACTGGATTTTCCACTATCTGAACTCAGATACAAGTATTCTTTTACAACAGCCTCTTCAGGCTTAACAATGAGTATTCCTTTGTTTTCAACTGCCTCTCCAGGAAACTCATGCAGTATTCTTTTACAGACAAGCCTCTCCAGGCTCAACAACGAGTATTCTTTTACAGACAAGCCTCTCCTGGCTCAACACCGAGTATTCTTGTACAGACAAGCCTCTCCAGGCTCAACAACGAGTATTCTTTCTTCCACCAAGCCTCTCCAGGCTCTCAGACACTTATCCAAGTGTAGAGTATTCTTTCTTCCACCAAGCCTCTCAAGGCTCTCAGACACTTATCCAAGTGTAGAGTATTCTTTCTTCCACCAAGCCTCCCCAGGCTCTACACCGAGTATTCTTTTACAGACAAGCCTCTCCAGGCTCAACAAGTATTCATTTGTTTTCAACTGCCTCTCCGGGAAACTCAAGCAGTATTCTTTCTTTCACCAAGCCTCTCCAGGCTCTTAGACACATAAAGTGTTTACAAATTAAACTAAGTTTAAGTTTCCATGAAACATAAACTTAATCTTTTCCTGTACTAGAGGTTAACTGAGTACTACTCAGGATACAATGAATAAATCTAAGTACAAGGGTAAGACAGGGATACAAGTGTATAAGTTTGGATACAATCCTGTCTCAAATATGAGGAATCACATCCTCTGAGAATTGGCTAAGTAGATAGTGAAATTTAGCTTCAGCCTAGTTTTCTAACCATTGGTTTCCATGGGTTACATTCTCACCCATATAACTGGAATAACCAAGGTGTGTTCGTGGTTTTTATTCAACCTTTCTTGGTTGTCTTTTTGGCCAACTTAAAAGCGGCCTGGTTGATTATCATTCCAGCAAACCAACATGGTTGGTTGTTCAACCGAACCACAACAACTTTGACTAACTGACCAATAGGCCGGCAGCATGGTTGATTCTTAATCAACATCTTCAAATTCAATCTTGAGGCTATTTATATGTTTTGTTGGAATATAGCCGTTTGAAGATGATTCATAATACCGTTGAGATAATTGATGATGTGGCTCATATAGCCGTTGTGTAGTAATGTCTCAAACGGTTGCTTCTTCTTAAGCAAATAAGTGTTCAGACGATCCTGTGCTGACACTTCTAGAGATGAGCTCTTTTGAGAGACTTTTCTTGATATATTTCTGCTGATTTCCTCTCTTGATCTTCTTTCGCTTTCTTCTGTTTTTCTCTGATTTTATTTGGAGTGTATATGAGGAGATATCCGTTGGATTTATCCTTTTGTTTGTTTTGTATGCGCTCCTTTTTCATGTGCTTCTGACATCATTTCTTCTTTCTTCATTGAGTGAGATGTCTTCACCAATAGCTGTTATTTGCAGTTTCCTCTTTTGAGATTTAGATAAAAGATGTTGAATTAAAATACGTTTTATTCAAACATCTTTCTTGTTACTTTTTCTTAGTCTCCTGATTCGTTCTGACCAGCAGCGGGTGCAGCAGGTCTGCGCTCAAGCAATTCTGAAAAGTGTACTGAGGTTCTACAAACTTTCCTTATTTGTGCAAGACTTTGATCGAGGTAGAAAAGCATGTTTGGCTTTTATACTGAAATAAGTGTAGTCTCTTTGGTAGAGTGTGCTTTACACATAGCAGAGTCTTCAAGAGATCAATTCTTGATTCTGTTTGTAGACTTCATCGGATTATCTTCATATCTTCAGATCATAATTGTTCTTCAGCTTTAGTTAAGTCTTCTGATGATGTAATCGCTTCAAATAGACGAGTTTTCTCATTGCTTTTCTTCAGACGATATTCTTTCAGACGATAGTCAAGTCTTTACTCCTGTCTACAAATCTTCATATAGTCTTCTTGTCTTCAGACGGTCTTCTTGTCTTCAGACGACTTCAACAATTCAGACGACTTCAGCACTTTAGACGGGTTGCGCACTTCAGACGGCTTCAATATTTCAGACGAGTTGCGTACTTCAGATGACTTCAACACTTCAGACGGGTTGAAACTTCAGAAGGCTTAACTCTTCAGACGGGTTGCGTACTTCAGACAACTTCAACTCTTCAGACGGGTTGAAACTTCAGAAGGCTTAACTCTTCAGACGGGTTAAAACTTCAGACGACTTCAACACTTCAGACGACCTTTATATTAAATCCTGCATTTGTTCTTCTGACCTGATCTTCTGATTTTGTGCATTTGTTCTTCTGATCCTGATCTTCTGATTCTTATTTTGTTCATCAAGTCTTCTTATGAATATTCCAACCTGAAACACAATCAACAAACCAATACTTTTCTCAGTAGAACCTGTTTATATAATCCTGTTTGTTCTTACTCAAACATCTTATTTGTTAACATCATTTTCTTATTTGTTCTTTATATACTCTTATTTGTTAGTCATTAAAACTAAAGGATATTAAGTCTTTGAGTCAAGTTTGAATGCTCAAACTGATTAATAGACTTCACATTCTCCCCCTTTTTAATGATGACAAATAAGATATGTATAACTTACAAAATGTTTTTAAAGAAAGATAGTTAAGTCTATAGAAGGCTCCCCCTATCTATAATACTCCCCCTGAGAAGAACATTAATTCTTTAGTTTGTTAAATGTTGTCACTTGTTAACTTCTTAGTAATCAGATGTTAATCTTTTTAGATACCAATTATTAATCAGATGTTAATCTTTTTAGATACCAATTATTATTGTTTGTTATTCATTGAAAACTAATATTACCACATATTGTTAACTTATCACAGATACTGTAACATCCCCTTTTTGTTAATTGCTTTTAATTGCTTGTAGTTGCTTGTATTTGCTTTTAATTGCTTTTTAGCCACGGAGGCTCTTTGATCTTGTTATGTATTTATGTGGGTGTATTATTATACTGGATTGGTATTTTCTGAGTTCCAGGTCGTTTTGGAATTTAGGAAAATATCCGGTTTTTAGGGGAGACTCTGCCGAATTTTCGGTGGGATTATTGTGATTCTAAATGGCCCTTTTGGTAGGCTAAGTTGAGGGAAGAGAATTCTCCTCAAAAAAAAAAAAGAGAGAGAGAAAAAAGAAAAAAAGGGGTGCAGCGTATAGAAAAAGAAAAGGGGTGCAGCGAATAGAAAAATGAGGGGGGTGCAGCAGAAAAAACGCACACAGCATCCCCAATTAAAGGCATCAGCGTTTAATACGCATGGTGCCTCTGTTTCGTTTTTCAATTCTCCCCTGTTGCGTAGAACTCGGCCGAGAGAGAGGGGAATGAAAATTAGAGAGAGAGAGAGAGAGAAAGGCTTTGAAGGAGAAGGAGAACCACTTGAAGGTGCTCCATCTCTAAGGCTTGACCTCCACATCCCATTCATCATCTGCTTCCTTATTCTTCCTCTTGGGTGAGTATAACTCACACACCTCTCTACCACTTTGTATTTCCTCTCTTTGATCCCTTTTCCTTTAATCCTCTTCACTTTGATTTATTTCAAACTATTGAGTATGTATGAATTGGTGATGATTGGAAAAGTTGGAGAAAATGATTGTTGGTTTGGCCCTACACTTGTATTTTTAAGCTTTGGCTTTGGCACCAGTTCTTATTAATTAATTAAGATTGGACTCCGGTCCCCAGTTAATTTGGACTTCGGTCCCCAGTTAAAACACGGGTTTCGGCCCCAGTTAATTGACGGTGTTATGCCCAAGGGAGACGTTCCTTGTAGTCTGAGCTCATGTCTAGCCCCAGATAGTGATAAGACCCCGCCTGCCGGGTAATGCAGAATGTTCACGTTCATGTTCAAGTTCTTATTTATGTTATGATGACATGTTATGAGTAGTGTTCTCTTAATTTGTTGCATTCATTCTATATTCCTCCCCACACTACATACTGCATAGTTATATTCACTGAGGCAATTGTCTCACCACACGTTTCGTGGATTATTCTAGATGCGCAGGTACCTCCCCGCCCGGGAAAGTGATTTAGAAGATTAGCTGCAAAATTCTATTTGTGGATGTATTTTGATGGGGGTTTTGGGTGTATATGTGTTTGATGATTATTGTAATCTCTGAGATTGTATTTTGGGAGGATACAATTGTACATGTGGTATCCTTGTAGTATTAGGAAGCATGTATGAGGCTATCGCCAGTCAGTACTTGTATTTGACTTCTTTTGGATTTCTAATTTCATGACCAGGCATGTATTTATAATTTGTATTATTTAAGCGATCGTTGGCAACTTAAATAGTACTTGATATTTAAATGGCGCGAAATAATTTCAGGAATTTGAGGATTAGTTTCCAATGGGCTAAATCCTTGAATTAGAAATTAGGACGTTACAGATACCGATTGTTATATAATTACACCATTGTTACATATATCAATTGTTATCACAAGTTATTCTTACTGTTATGACAGTTGTTATTTTCTGAATTTCTGACTTTCTAGTTACCTATTACATACATCATTTTGTTATTTGTATATTTCTCCCCCTATTTATATACTTTCCAGCATATTGTTAGTACATACAATATTAAAATCATTTTGTGAGTTTTATATTTCTCCCCCTTTTGCCATTAATTAAAAAGGTTCACTTTGTTGAATTTCATATCTTTCTTCCTATTTTAAGTTCACTTACTTTTACCATTATTGCTTAGCTGTATTTCTTTACTGTTTATATTTCTCCCCCTTTTTATCTGACATTAAAGTTTTTAGACATTGTCTGAATCTTGATATCAGTTGTTCTAATTTTGTAGAGACATTATTACTCAAATTGTTATTATTATTATTCAGATACCAAAGATTAAGGAATAAATACCAACTGTTAAATGAAACAACTTTTGATAAACAAAAGAAACTGAAATAAAAACAGAAATACACAAGTTTAAATTTTCTCAAAACATTTGATATATACAAAAAGCAGGTTTTCACAAAAAGGAAAAGAGGCTACATTCCAAAAATAGAATGCATCCATCCATTGCTTCCTCCGGAGATTCCTTCGAGCATCATTGAATGGTCATAGATGAAGTGTCATAGGAAATTGAGTCATTAGCATTGATGGAGAAAGTTTTGGAAAACGTTTTTGAAAGACAACAAGAAGAATCATAAAAACATATTTGAAAATATTTTTGAAAATACTTTTTTGAAATACCTTTTTAGAAACAGAAAAGAACAAAACAAAAAATTTGAAGAGAAAATGTGAGAAAACATTTAAAAAAAAAATTTAACACAGATCTTTGTGGTATCAGAGCAAGAAGATTTTATGATTATTATTATCTGAGAAGCTTTTAATATTTTGAGTCTTTTCAGTTTTTACTCATTAGTTAAAATTTTATTTGTTGATTAAAATCTTTACTAGAGGACAAATTTTACAGATATTTAAGTTGTAAGGTGAAGTGATGTTACCATTAGATTTCCTCATTAATCTCTGGATGGAAGAATGCTTTTCTGACATTGCACTTTTCTTTAGAGACTTTTCCTTTTTCTGAGGTTGCTTGATATTTGCAAGTTCCAGTATGTGCTCCAAGAGATTCTTTGAACAATCATCTTGACCTATCCCTCAAGGATTGAGATAGACTTTAATGGCTTGAGTATCAATCACCTTAACATTCCTGACCCACAATTTCAGCAGGTTCATAGAGAGCCTTTTGAACAGGTTCAGAGAATAGGGATGTTACTAGGTCAAAATTATCTTCTCAAGTATTGAGGTAGGATTATTGCATGGTGTACACCATCTTAACATTTCTGACCCAAAATTTTAGTAAGTTCATTGTGAACTCTCTGAACAGGTTTAGACAATGGAGATGATATCACACTAGCCATTCTTTCAGATGATGTTGCCTTAATCTGTCTTTTCAGACGATGGTCTTCTTAAGCTTATCTTCAAAACTTGTTTTCTGAAACATACACAAACTAAAAATATCTTTCAGTAGCATCTGATATTACTTAATTGAATTTGTTAATCTATTAAGAAAATATCTTAAGTTAATAGTTTTAGTTTTATTGTACTTCAACAAGTTAATTGTTTTTAGTGATACCATTTGTTAATAAATAAATAGGTAAGTGTATTACGTTAACGATTCAATTCTTTATTTACACACATACAATATATAAAAATGAACTATCACAGATAAGAGAATACTTAATTTGAGCAAGATTTAAATATTATTATGTGCAGACAGAACATACAGAAACACAGATAAGAAGAAGCTAAGTAACTTAATAAAGATAGAAACTCATATCATTAATGGAGCAAAGTAAAAGTTAAAAAAAAAAATTATATCAAGGATAATGATCAGACACATGAAAATCAATGGTTATCAGCACATGGGTCCTCATTGGCATTTGCATTCTCCTTTTCTGCTTTCAGCTCTTGTAACTCCTTCTCTGTTACTTTCAGCCTTTTTGCAAGCCGATTTATCCTCTTATGCACCCTCTTCAGATTATATGCAGCCAATACTATCCTTGTCCTTCCATGAGCACTCAAATGAGCAGAAACTCTTTTCCCTTTGTCATGGGTTGCAAAGAGAGAAGGGATAGACACCTGGTTCTCTGGATCTTCTTCTCGTTCAGATAAGGTCCGGTCTAACTGAGCATACATTCCTGGAGTGAAGAAGTAAGGAGGCGGTTGGTCAAAGTGACTTTCCATAGGAAAGCCCTTGTGCATAAGAATTTTCATTATTAGGGTGTTGTGGGGATAGAGGTTTTCATTTCCCATCTCCTCTCTGAAAATCATCTGAAACATCAGCACCCAAGGGAGACTGATTCTCTTCTTCGTCAGCAAGTGTCCCAGTATGAACCTTTCCAGCTGATTTATTACTAACTTGTTGCGTCCTTTGGGGAGGATGCAACAGTTCAGCATATCAAGAAGTGCTCTGGGAATCTTCAGAAGTTGAGAGGGTCTGTAAGGCGCTAGACATCTTCTTCCAAAGAGAACTTCATCAAAGATGAAAGTCCCACCATGAAGGGATTCCCACCTCTGGAAATATTGCTCTCCTCTGGCAGGCACTCCAATCACCTCAGTTATTAATTTGAAGTCCACACAAATTGGTCTTCCCATCACTTCTATTTTAATCCAAGACCAATCTTCATTGGACACAACCTTGGAGTTGTTCCAGAACTCCAAAACGCTTTCCTCATGCCATGGTGAGGAAATGTTGCTGAAGAAAGGAGTCCATCCAACACTCTCAAAATATTCTGAAATCTTGTAGTCAGCTTCATCAAAATCTGAGAGATTAACTAATTTGCAAGGGATGATTCTTTCGTCAAACATGGGAGGGTTTGAGTCATTTGATGATGCAGACATGTTTTCCATAGAATAGGTTTGAACTTATGATCTTGAGAGATTAGGGTGCTTGAAGAACTTTGCTTTTAATGAGAATTGATTGAATGAAGTGTAGTTTTCATGTTGATCTTCCAATCCTTTTAAATAGGTAACCAGGCGTGCTTCAAGCATTGATGAGAGACGGTTACATGCACTGAACAGACATGGAGAGTTATGCATCGTGCCAATTATGAGAAACCGGTTGATGATACATTGATTCACGTAGCGCCGTATCACATTTACTGACAGAATAATTAACACAAATGACTCTTCAACTAATCAACTAATATATATGCAAAACAAACACTATGCAATAGTTAATTTTCACACAAGTATATATAAGTATGTAATATAATTAATGAATTTAAAAAGTAGCAAAACATACAACACATATTCATACAATATTTAATAAATAATTTCAATAAAACAAACAACAGATAAGTAACTATACTTTAAATTTAAATTTAAATAAAGATAGGAAAGGTGTTACCCGTTTGTGATCTAGAGATAAATACGCTTTCCTTTTCCAGTTACTTCCTTCTGAAGGATGCCTTGTATGAATAATGAGTTTTAGGAAAATGATTTTCTTTTCTCATTATCATTCTTCAGAGTTGCTTCAGCTTGGTAAGATTTCCATCTTCTGAGGATCTACTCCTTCTGCATTTGTTAGATGCTCAACCCGAAGGTGAGCTCTGATACCAATTGTTAGAACCACAAGAAACACTAGAAGAGGGGGTTGAATAGTGTTTTAAGCTTTTTGATTGGTTTTGGAAATCTTTAATTTAAATCATGAAGATGAACAATGTTCAAAACAAGTCTTAAGATCAGTGATAATTAAAACGTGCGGAAGATAAGAAAAATAGAGTTTCTTCTAAAGCTTAAGATGGTTTTAAACAGAGGCTTCTCAAAGTATCTTCTGAAGATTATTACAAAGAGTATTTTCAGAACGGTTTCTGAAATACTTCAGATGACTAGAGGTTGTGTGAAGTCTGTTTCTGATTTCTGAACTGAGCTCTTTCCAGACTCACTTCGGATAATTATTTCAGAAGTTCTTCAAGGTACACTCTTTGTAATGCTTCAAATGATATGAGAGACATTTCATGTTTTGTTCATATGAAAGATCATTTTATTGAAATCGTTGTGTTAAGTTTATTATGAAAATACTTTTCAATCCCCAACATAAATATAAAGACTGGAAATAAAAGAGATTAAGGGAAAGAGAACTTAGGCACAGAATTTATCCTGGTTCACCCACAAACCCGTGAGCAACATCCAGTCCCAGAGGCAAACCACCACTGGATTTTCCACTATCTGAACTCAGATACAAGTATTCTATTACAACAGCCTCTTCAGGCTTAATAATGAGTATTCCTTTGTTTTCAACTGCCTCTCCAGGAAACTCATGCAGTATTCTTTTACAGACAAGCCTCTCCAGGCTCAACACCGAGTATTCTTTTACAGACAAGCCTCTCCAGGCTCAACACTGAGTATTCTTTTACAGACAAGCCTCTCCAGGCTCAACAACGAGTATTCTTTCTTCCACCAAGCCTCTCCAGGCTCTCAGACACTTATCCAAGTGTAGAGTATTCTTTCTTCCATCAAGCCTCTCAAGGCTCTCAGACACTTATCCAAGTGTAGAGTATTCTTTCTTCCACCAAGCCTCTCCAGGCTCTACACCGAGTATTCTTTCACAGACAAGCCTCTCCAGGCTCAACAAGTATTCATTTGTTTTCAACTGCCTCTCCAGGCAACTCATGCAGTATTCTTTCTTTCACCAAGCCTCTCCAGGCTCTCAGACACATAAAGTGTTTACAAATTAAACTAAGTTTAAGTTTCCACAAAACATAAACTTAATCTTTTCCTGTACTAGAGGTTAACTGAGTACTACTCAGGATACAATGAATAAATCTAAGTACATTCTCACCCATATAACTGGAATAACCAAGGTGTGTTCGTGGTTTTTTTTCAACCTTTCTTGGTTGTCTTTTTGGCCAACTTAAAAGCGGCCTGGTTGATTATCATTCCAGCCAACCAACATGGTTGGTTGTTCAACCGAATCACAACAACTTTGACTAACTGACCAATAGGTCGGCAGCATGGTTGATTCTTAATCAACATCTTCAAATTCAATCTTGAGGCTATTTATATGTTCTGTTGGAATATAGCCGTTTGAAGATGATTCATAATACCGTTGAGATAATTGATGATGTGGCTCATATAGCCGTTGTGTAGTAATGTCTCAAACGGTTGCTTCTTCTTAAGCAAATAAGTGTTCAGACGATCCTGTGCTGACACTTCTAGAGATGAGCTCTTTTGAGAGATTTTTCTTGATATATTTCTGCTGATTTTCTCTCTTGATCTTCTTTTGCTTTCTTCTGTTTTTCTCTGATTTTCTTTGGAGTGTATATGAGGAGATATCCGTTGGATTTTTCCTTTTGTTTGTTTTGTATGCGCTCCTTTTTCATGTGCTTCTGACATCATTTCTTCTTTCTTCTTTGAGTGAGATGTCTTCACCAATAGCTGTTATTTGCAGTTTCCTCTTCTGAGATTTAGATAAAAAAATGTTGAATTAAAACACGTTTTATTCAAACATCTTTCTTGTTGCTTTTTCTTTGTCTCCTGATTCGTTCTGACCAGCAGCAGGTGCAGCAAGTCTGCGCTCACGCAATTCTGAAAAGCGTACTGAGGTTCTGCAAACTTTCCTTATTTGTGCAAGACTTTGATCGAGGTAGAAAAGCGTGTCTGGCTTTTATACTGAAATAAGTGTAGTCTCTTTGGTAGAGTGTGCTTTACACATAGCAGCGTCTTCAAGAGATCAATTCTTGATTCTGTTTGTAGAATTCTTCGGATTATCTTCATATCTTCAGATGATAATTGTTCTTCAGCTTTAGTTAAGTCTTCTGATGATGTAATCGCTTCAAATAGACGAGTTTTCTCATTGCTTTTCTTCAGACGATATTCTTTCAAACGATAGTCAAGTCTTTACTCCTGTCTACAAATCTTCATATAGTCTTCTTGTCTTCAGATAGTCTTCTTGTCTTCAGACGGTCTTCTTGTCTTTAGACGGTCTTCAAGTCTTCAGACGACTTCAACACTTCAGACGACTTCAGCACTTCAGACGGGTTGCGCACTTCAGACGGCTTCAATATTTCAGACGAGTTACGTACTTCAGACGACTTCAACACTTCAGACGGGTTGAAACGTCAGAAGGCTTAACTCTTCAGACGGGTTGCATACTTCAGACAACTTCAACACTTCAGACGGGTTGAAACTTCAGAAGGCTTAACTCTTCAGACGAGTTGAAACTTCAGACGACTTCAACACTTCAGACGACCTTTATATTAAATCCTGCATTTGTTCTTCTGATCCTGATCTTCTGATTTTGTGCATTTGTTCTTCTGATCCTGATCTTCTGATTTTGTGCATTTGTTCTTCTGATCCTGATCTTCTGATTCTTATTTTGTTCATAAAGTCTTCTTATGAATATTCCAACCTGAAACACAATCAACAAACCAATACCTTTCTCAGTAGAACCTGTTTATATAATCTTATTTGTTCTTACTCAAACATCTTATTTGTTAACATCATGTTCTTATTTGTTCTTTATATACTCTTATTTGTTAGTCATTAAAACTAAAGGATATTAAGTATTTGAGTCAAGTTTGAATGCTCAAATTGATTAATAGACTTCACATCTACAACCAGCCAAAAACCCTTTCTTACACCTATCCAAACATATATAATACCTCTCAAATTTAGGCAGCACCTCAGGACAAGGTCTCTCTAACTCTAACTTACAAGTGTTCCCTGCACAAGCCCTTCTTAACTCAACACTGTAACTCCACAAAAGGGTATATTGTTTCACAACATCCCCTTCGACTTGTTCCATAGCAATTTGCTTAGCCTTCCATGCACGATGCAAAGATATCCCAACAGAGTAATTTCTCCTTATGTCATCCATGATGTGATTAAGTTTCATGTTATTACTTGATTTCAACTTGTCAATCATCACCTTTGCCACCCACTTAGAGCCAACATTTTTGTTCTGAAACACCCTACCACATGTATGATTATCAACTAGAGTCTTGATTCTATAAGTATGGCTTTTACCAACCTTGCTCACAAGAATCATAAAAGCACAATTAGCCTTACATTTCATTCTGACTCTCACAGAATCATTTTTCACATAACTCAACTCTCTCCCATTCAAGACTGCATGTTCCAATATAACTTGCTTAAACTCAACTAAAGAACTAAACTCCATTCCCATTTTGAATTTGAAATCTCTTGTAAGATCTTCTTTCTTGAACTTTGGAATTTTCTCCTACCAGAATCAGAGTCTAAATCCTCATTAGCACTATATATCCAACTCCTCAGTTAAATACTCATTTTCCATTTCATACATGTCATCATTGATTGGAGCTACAAAGATCTCAACTTGATTGCCTTCTCCGGTCTGAGCATTCATATTAGCCCTCGGAACTTGTCTTCTTCTCACAGGAATTTTCATCCTAAGTCCTACCTTAGTTGGTGGAGCAATTGACTTCTTCCTCATCCCTTTTCCAACTTCACTAGTACCCTCACCCCCAAAACTATCATCGAGACCCATTGTCTTCTCCTCTTCACTATCACTGAAGTGCACATCAACAACACTGTCATCACTCTCCTCCCCACTAGCCTCATTAGTTACAACCTCATCACCAATATGAATTTAATTTATAACAGCTCCTACTTCAACCCCATCACCAAGATGCTCAACAAAAACATGGCCTACAACCTTATTCTCAACCGCAGAATTACAAAACTCAATGGCATGCTCATCTTCTAACATAGGCTTAAGGCTATCTAAGTAACACACCCCATTTAAGTTCCACCATATATAGCTGAAAGTCAGATTCACATACAACCTACTTCTTTGACCAAGTCACGGGCTTAAAAAAAGGACCACTTGTCTATGTCATATTCAAGGAACTCAGCTATTTTACCCCCTTGGTAAATTGATTTACCATCCTCCGTAAAAGACCCCTTAAAATGTATCACTAAATTAAAAGTCATCCCTGTATAAAGAAACATATTTTACTCAAGACAGAAAGCAATGTAGTATCTTCCACGCGGCAATCCATTAAAAAAGATTATTCCACGTCGATGAGATGACGCGTATGATCAACGCGTTTCTTTGGTTCTCATTCTATGCATATCGAGTCATTGCTCAAAGCCACTGTCTATATAGAAGATCCCTCTTTCTCTCCTCTTCTTCCTCTATTTCTATTGCAATTTCTCAATCTTATTCTGGAAATTCAAATCGGTGAGTTCCCTAATTCTTCATTCACTTTGATCAATTCTGTAGCTTTCTTATTTCCATGTAATTATTCTTTCTTTTTAATATGTCAATTCTGGAATTAATCTAACGGTGTTTCGTAGTTTATACCTTGATTTGGACATTCTTATTTGTTATGATGGTTTTTCCAGAGATCATCTGTATTTTTCTGATTGATCTTTTAAATCAGTGTTTGATGAACAGTTTGTTTTATTATGCATGCAAAATTAATTTGATTATTGATATAAATTCAGCGAAGCCTGCAACTTTAGCACCTGAATTGCTTGGATTGTAGATTTCCTAGGGCTTTTTATGTAACTCTGTATTAACAATTCCTAATTCTGAATGATCAGGGTGTTGGCTTTGAAAGATGGGAGGTGGTAAAGACAAGCATGATGATGAATCTGACAAAGGAATTTTTTCACACCTTGCTCATGGGGTAGCTAGTGCTGCACACGGTGGACATGGGTACCCACCTGGGGCTTACCCACCACCACCTGGGGCATACCCTCCACATCAAGGAGGTTACCCTCCACACCAAGGAGGTTACCCTCCTCAAGGTTATCCCCCAACAGGGTATCCTCCTGCTGGCTACCCACCAGCTGGTTATCCTGGTTCATCTGACCCACATGCCCATGGTATATACTTCCTTTGAATTGTTCTGATTATTACAATAACCAACCAGTTTGCATTTTGAATTCTGAAATCTGAATTAATTATTCCATTGTAGTTGTAATATTTGTGAAGTTGTCTGCTTAGAAGCTCTAATCAACTTAAATAAATAGCAGAGTCTTTTAGAACTACATAATCCACCATATAAATATACATGTATATTGCAATCACATAACACAATACTGATATAATGATTGTTTTGCAAAAATGAAAATCATTTCATGAGCTGTGACTAACTTTGAGGGTGGTAGTTAGATTTTTGTCTGATCGTGACATTTTTGTCCTCTTGTTAACATTCTCAACATTCTTTAAAGAAATTTCTTTCTAATATATTATATATTTGGCTGTTCACTACTGTATTTGAAACTTGTCTGTGCTTGTTGAATTGTTCTTTCCATAGTTGATTTGTGCATTTTGGCTGTTTGAAAGTGTTTCTGCTGTCTATGATTTACACCAAGTGTTTCTGCTGTCTATGATTTACACCTATAACCTTGGAAGCTGCTAAGTTCTCTGCTGTTATCACCAGGGTCTCATGGACATGGGCATGGTGGTATGGGAGCAATGCTTGCTGGGGGTGCTGCTGCCGCGGCCGCCGCTTATGGTGCTCATCATGGCGCCCATGGCGCCCATGGTGGCTATGCACATGGCGGCTATGCACATGGTGCTCACATGCCCCACGGAAAATTCAAGCAGCATGGGAAGTTCAAGCATGGGAAACATGGAAAGTTTGGCGGCAAGCATGGAAAGTTCGGCAAGCATGGTGGGTTCAAGAAGTGGAAGTGAGGAATGTATATGCAATTATGCTCTAACTGCACTTAGTGCTTGTTATTACTTCATAAATAAACCATACTTTGTATGATGTCAGTTTAACATGGTCCCTTTCTGTTTGTTTTAATTTTTGCTTGCTTCGATACTTTTGGCATTGACAAAGATAAACAATTTAGACTATGTTTAGCGTTGAAACATGACTAAATCACGTTTCTAATACTAGAAATAGTTGCGTTAGGAAATCTAAACTTGAGGTTGATAAGTTTCAATGGCAAATCAAACACACCATCAGTTTGGATTCTAGAAATTGATCAGCAAAACACACGGATGCACTGGATCGTATAAGCAAATTATTGCTGACCACCAAATTGCACATTGACAAAAAGAACATTGACAAATTAATGCGTGTATTCGACCAAAAAGAAAAAAATTAATGCGTGTAACTCTAGTCTGTTTGCATTATAATACCATGTACGTTTTACCTTGGTTGATAAATTACATTTTCTCAATCTAAAGAGCCAGTTAATCAGCATTATTTATGGGTGTGGGAGAGATTGTTTGGTGGTATTGTTTTTTGGTAGATGATTGTTTCGTGGTATAAAATCATATTTCCATAGATATTATTTTTTTCGGAAATCCTAGTAATAATTGTCGGATAAAATTTATAAGAATGTTTGACAAATATTTAATATTTTTGGAAATATTTTTAAAATTTATTTATTTTAGATATTAAAGAAATTAAAAATAACAAAATATATGTAAAATGAAGTGGGAGAGAAAAGTTATTTAGAAATTATGATTCAAATAACTTTCATTTTCATGGAATATAAGATACTCATTTTTCATGGTAGGTATAAAATATAGGTAAATTATGAATAAAATATTTTTTCAGGAATCAATAAGACTTTTAAAACCTTAATCTAACATGGAAAAAATTATATTTCTAAGTTTACTTTTCAGGAAATATTTTTACATACCTTAAAATAAATACATTGCACAACTGAATTGTTGATATTTAATATACAAATTCTCCGTATTTCACAGTGATCATATGAAAACAAGATGGGTGAATATAACAAATCTTTTTTTTAATATACAAAATGAAATAAAATAAAGAAGACAAAGAAACGAACTACAAAATAAATCCCCATAGACGTTGGAATAATCAACAAAGGTGGAAGCTTCCACTACAAGAATACGAGTTTTTAGACGCAAAATGGTAGCTACGACCATCACCCGTTGTTAGTAGCGACGGTCTGGCCATCGCGACTCCATTGCTACATCATTAAATGTGAAGTTCAACGTGTAACTGTGCAATTAATACCTTGTGACGGCTAGGTCGTCGCTACAATTAAAATGCCATTAAATTCTGCTTAAAAATTAAGTTTGGTGCGGGTACGTCACAGTTGTCACATCTGCATCACTGTTGCGACGACCCGACCGCCGCTTGGTCGTCAGATTTAATTTCTTAAAAATTCAAATTTGGCGTGCTTTAATGACGGCTAATGATGGCCTGGTCGTCGCTAGCTAATTTTTTAACGAGGTCGTCCCTACAATAAAAACATACACAAACAAAAACCCTTCCCCCTCTCTTCTTCTTCACCTTTCTTCTTCTCCTCTGGTCTTCTCCACCCTATGCCTCTGTTCCCTCCTCCTCCGTGCGAACTCCTGCGCCGTCCTTCTCTTGCCTCGATTGCCTCCGTTCCCTCTATCTCCATTGTGTGAGCAGCGTTGTCTGCGTTGACGCCGTTCTCCGCCTCCGTAGCCTCCGTTCTCCACCTCTCTGCGTCTTCTCCTCCTTTCACTTCCGGATTCTTCTTCGCCGTTCACTTCCAGGTTCTTGTTGGGAGCTCATTCTTGTTCTGCTCATTTTTTGTTTTGCTTATTCTGCTGCGTGCTCATTTCTAGTCATTTTTTGTTTTGATTATGCTCGGTGCTCATTCTTATTCTGCTCATTTTTGTTTTGTTGATTCTGCTAGATCAGCTACTGGTTAAGTTGTTTAAGTTGTGTTTAAGTTGTTTATGGTTAAAATTTGTATTAACTTATGTGTTTAAGTTGTTTATGTATTGTTCAAATTTGTATTATGACATTTTATTGATATTATTTGCTTTATTTTGAATTAACAATGTTGAATTAGTGGTATTATATTGTGTTTTTATCACTATTTATAGTGTTTTTTAATATTAGGTAGACTCTTATGATCATAAAAAATGGTCTTAATAAATGGTGTAATTGTTCAGGCCGTCCAGCGTCGGACTATGTATGCACGCTTGGAAGAGGACTTCCTACAGCTCCGACAACAGCTCCAGATAGTGTTGGACGGCCGTAGCATAGGGGCTTCTACCAGTGTTAGTCAAGCACACTCGCACTACGATGACGAGTTGGATGACCAACCCCTCGATGATGGTCGTGGCCCACCTCAGCAGCGTCGTCGTCATCAGCCATACTATTTTAATTACTTTACGTTTTATACAGATATTAT
Source organism: Sesbania bispinosa (assembly GCA_026901365.1). Lineage (NCBI taxonomy): Eukaryota > Viridiplantae > Streptophyta > Magnoliopsida > Fabales > Fabaceae > Sesbania > Sesbania bispinosa. The sequence continues at coordinate 1,743,285 of QLOH01000035.1, forward strand.
ATACTGTTTTTATATACTATTATTTTCTATATGGGTGTTTTTATAAATTATTATTTTTTTCTTTATATCTTTCTTCATTAACAAATATGATATAAATTTTTTAAAATAAATAAAAATTTAAATTTCTATAATGATTAAACCGTAAATCCGTAAATTAAAATAAAATTAAATATAAAATTGTAAATAAAAAATAATAGAAAAATACTTAAATTAATAGCGACGACCACGACCGTCAATAGTTTAAAAAAATAAAAAAATTATTATGATGGCCTAGCGACGACCCTTTGATCATTTGACGTTGTGACAACCTTCAACATAGCGACGACTTTAGCGTCGGGTAGGCAAACGCTACGTAGCGACGACTATTTTTGCTCGTTGCTACTCTATTAACGACGAGCAGAATAACGACGTCCTTGTGGCTGCTGTTAATTAGCTGGTAGCAATGTTTTTCTCCCTTAGCGACGACCAAAAGTCGTCGCTAATTTGCGAATTTCTGGTAGTGTTCCAAATCCTAGATGGGATCACATCAGATCATGATGAGCTAGCGCATATGCAACCATGTTGTTATCTGTGAATATGAGTCACAGTTACCTCCCAACCCCATGTAATCATATATAATACATTAAAGCTAATACATTAAAGTTGAGTCGTGGAATTGTATGCTGCCACTTTACCTTACTTATTCCCATATAATTATGTTTGTCATGCCATGATAAAATCTTAGGTGTCATCTGAGTCATCTTTATATTCTTTTCTTGCAATCCATCTCCCAAATCCACTCACACAATTAGCATTCACTTGAAATGACGATTATTCTCTAATAATTAAAAAAAATTAATTCACCCCAAATTGCATTGCAAATCAGAACCATCATGAAGAGCAATCGCAAAAATACAAAGGGTTGGATCAAACAGGAACAAAAAAGGTAGCAATGGTTACCCCAAATCACACAATACCAACTGATAGCATAGCACAAGAGTCACTTGTTGATACAGTTAGAGACCTCAGTGACCCTATGACTAGAGGGAGAGCTAAGAAGCTCAAGGAGGATATGGGAAAGTTGGTGAACTACATTTTTAGGGACATCACCCTACAAAAGGACACCATTGCCCTACAGAAGGACACCTTGGACCCTGGAATAGGACACATGGTCCTATGTACCACCTTAGCCTAGGACTCTCTTGTATTTCTTTTGTTTTTGCAATTTTCTTTTATTTCTTCCTAGCTTGGGCACTAATTGTATGTGTTTATTGGTTAGGAGGTTGCATTACTAGAAGACTTAGGAGTCATGGGTTCAATCCGCACCTAGGATAGTTTTTCACTCATCCTTTCTTTTATTTCCTCTCTTGGCCGCCCCCTCCTCCTATAAATAGGAGTGAGATCTCTTGCATTTGTAACTTGAATTTGATTAGTAAAAGCACTATGCCAAAATTCCTCCTCATTATGAGTAGAGAAGGCTTGGTGGTTCTTTCTTAAACCAACCAGAGACTTATTTGATTCTCCTTAATCAGTGGCGTCTAGCACTAGGACTTATCTGTTGTGGGGGTTGTCTGCTTCAATGACGTTCATTCCATCTCTTTCTCTTCCACTTTTTCTTTCAATTTCCTCTTTATTTCCTCATCAAGGCCGTGACCTTGCTGCACCTATTGTGACCCATGTTCACCGATTGTTTGCTTGATTACAGCTGCCTGGATTCAATTCTAGATCCGGGAAAGTAAGTGCTATCGATTGGTCATCAGAGCTTCTTGAATTTGGAGCTGTTTGGAGTCATTTTCACCATCCTTAGCCATGGGTTTTGCACCCAAGAGGTGCAGAATTTTCGGTTATTTTTCTTAGTTTTTCCCTGAATTCAAGCTCAATTTTCTTGTAATTGTTGGACTCTTGAACTGTTCTGAGCCGGAGGTGCTCTTCTGCTGCACTGCAGCTTCTATTTGCCTGCCTATTTGCTTGATTTGAGCTAGTATAGGGGCTGTTTGGGTCGCGCATTACCCACTTCTCTAGGTGTTTGATTAATTGCTTGATCAAGTTTCCATAAGTGTTCATACTTGTTCTTGAACTCCTTGAGTGTTTTAATTGATGTTTGTGGTGAAGTGTGGTAAATGGAGGCATTGTTGACTTCATTTTCCAAAGATCGTTCACCTACATTTTCTCCCTATTCCATCTATTAATTGTTCATCCCCATATCTTGTTCATCCATAATCATCTCTTTACTTTTCCGCCATTTAATTTCAGCTTCTCCCATCCTTTTAATTTTTGCCATCCCCTTTACTTTCTGCCATTTACTTTTTGTCCTCCCCATCCTTTTAATTTCTGCCATCCCCTCTACTTTCTGACATTTACATTCTGCCATTTACTTTCTATCCTCCCCATCCTTTTAATTTCAGTTTCCCCCTTTACATTCTTGCTCTTTAATTTTGTATAATTTTTCTCTTTATTTTTACCATTTTTGCGCATTTTTTTGGTATTGTCTTGTTCAATTTTCTACTCCTGTTCTGTTTGTATGTTTGGCATTATAATTGCAAATTTGAATTGACTGTTATTACTACCTTGGACTTTCCATGTTTGATTATGCAAAATGCTCACCGTTAGGCTGCTTTTTGGTTCATAGAGTTGGAAGAAATTTAACAAAATTCCAATTGTTGAATTTTCTTAAAAAATTAATTCTCATCTTAAAATTGAACCAAGCGCGTTTTGAACATCGTTTAGTGTTTGTGTGATCAACAAGGAAGAGCTAAGCAATTTTTTTGGGTAAATTTGGAATCAGATTGCCATCCCGTTTTAATTTACAGTTTTTAGAAATAGAACAATCCTTTCTATTTTTTTGTACCGTTTTGGACTAGTCTTTAGGCAAAAATCTTGAAAAAAATATTTTAGGTAGATTTCTATTTTTTGTAATTTCGTACAAATTTCTGTTGGGACAAAAAGAAAATAAAAAGAAAAGAAGCAAAAAGAATTAAAAAATTACATAGCCAAAAAAATACAATAAGAGGTGCAGAAAGCAAAAAGGGTGCAAAAGTCAACAAGGAGAAAAGTTAAAAAGACACCCAAAAAGTCAAAATTCAAGGAAAAATAGAGAAAAATCAAAAAGAAAAACAGTAAATAGTAGCCTAACAATACAGTTCATCATTTTTGCTGTAATTTTTCATTTGATTTCTTTGTATACAGTAAATTTTGAGTTGTAATAGTTGTTTTCCAAAAACGACTGTTTGTGCAACTCTTTTTCAAAACTTAGCCAAAAACAATTGTCTTTGCAATTTCTTTCTGTCTTGTCTTGTTTGCTTTCTACTCTTGTGTATAAGCTTTGTTGAGTGCTTGCTTTTCTTGCTTGTCTCATCAATTCTTGAGTTTTGTCTTAGAAAATTTCCTAGATTTCCAGTAGTTAATTTCTTGTGCCTGTGCGCTTCGATTTGGGTTGAGTTAGGTTTGAGTCTCGTTGTTGGTCTTTGCAAGATCAAACGAACCTTAACCGAGTAGAAGAGGCAAGAGTGATTCATTATAGAAAAACCCTAAAAAGAGTGACAAACACGAGTGTATACATTTTTTAGTGTAAACACTTAGTGAGTGGAAAGGGCCTTAAAAAGCTTTTACATAAAATCAATTTAGGAGAATGGAAGGGAGGAGGCAAGGGGAAAGGGTAACCATGATGCTTAGAAAAACCATAGAAGCACCCTTGGGGGAAGAAGAGAGCCAAAGAGAGAACCTATTCCACATTAGGTGCCACATTGAAGATAAGGTATGCTTAGTAATCATAGATGGAGGGAGTAGTAGCAACTTAGCCAGCATTAGGTTAGATAATAAGCTTAACTTACCTACTACCCCACACCCAAAACCTTACACACTTCAATGGGCGAGTGATGAGGAAGTATATAAGGTGGATAGGCAAGTGAGCTTAAGGTTCAACATTGGGAAATATAAGGATGAAATGACCTTTGATGTTATACCTTTAGAAGCCTCACACATCCTATTAGGAAGACCATGGCAATATGAGAGAAGGGTAAAATATGATGGATTTGCCAACACATATAAGTTCCATCATCTAGGAAAGAAATTTGTTCTTATGCCTGTGACCCCTAGTGAAGTTAGAGAAGACCAAACCAAGCTTAGGGGGTTAATAGAAAAAGAGAAAGAAGAAAACTCTAAACAAATAGAAAAGGAGCTAGAAAAAGAGGTAAAAAAGATTCTAATAGTAAAAGAAAATAAGGTAAAGAAAAGAATTGTCCAAAGAAGAACCTTGGTTCCTACTCCTTAGTAAGGAAACCAATGAAGAAGAAGAGAAGGATCCATTGGGAGATCTTGACCTTCCTCAAAACATAAAAGAATTGTTGGAAGAATTTCGGGACATTTTCCCAAAAGAAATTCCAAGTGGGTTACCACGTCTTAGAGGAATAGAACATCAAATAGACTTGGTACCCGATGCTGTTTTACCAAATAGGTCAGTTTATAGGACTAATCCAATTGAAACCCAAGAAATACAAAGACAAATAGGATAGTTAATTAGTAAGGGTTAGGTTAAAGAGTCTCTTAGTCCTTGTGTTGTTCCTGTTCTCATTGTACCAAAGAAAGATGGTACTTGGAGAATGTGTACTGATTATCATGTTAACAACATAACAATTAAATACCGGCATCCCATTCCTTGTTTGGATGATTTACTTGATGAATTACATGGAGCCTGCATCATTTCAAAAATAGATTTAAAAATTGGCTACCATCAAATTCGAATCAAGGAAGGGATGAAAGGAAAATGACATTCAAAATAAAGTATGTACTATATGAATGGCTAGTCATGCCTTTTCGCTTGACTAATGCACCAAGTACATTTATGAGATTAATGAATCATGTACTTCGAGCTTTCTTAGGCAAGTTTGTGGTGGTTTATTTTGATGATATACTTGTCTATAGTAAAAGCTGTGAAGAACACCTCAATCACCTTAGAAATGTACTTGAGGCTCTAAGAAAGGAACATTATTTTCCAACCTTGAAAAATATGTTTTCTATAAAGAAAGTGTCACTTTCTTAGGCTATGTCATTAGTTCACATGGGGTACAAGTGGATGAAGAGAAAATGAAATCCATCAAAGAATGGCCTACCCCAAAATCCATGGGGGATGTGAGGAGTTTTCATGGTTTGGCAAGCTTCTATAGGAGGTTTGTCAAAGACTTTAGCACAATAGCTGCTCGCCTTAATGAAGTGGTTAAGAAGAATGTGGGTTTTAAATTGGAGAAGGCACAAGAGGATGCTTTCCAAAAACGTAAAGAAAAACTTATGCAAGCTCCCATTTTAGGACTTCTATATTTTTCACAATCCTTCGAGATTGAATGTGATGCATCTAATGTAGGTATAAGAGCTGTTTTAATGAAAAATGGGCATCCTATAGCCTACTTTAGTGAAAATCTCAAAGGTGCAATGTTGAATTACCCCACCTATGACAAAGAATTTTATGCTTTGGTGAGGGCACTTCAAACATGGCAACACTATCTCCTACCTAAAGAATTTGTGATACATAGTGATCATGAATCCTTAAGGTATATCAAAGGGCAAGGGAAACTTAATAAAAGGCATGCAAAATGGGTTGAATTTCTTGAACAATTTCCCTATGTCATTAAGTATAAGAAAGGCAAAGCCAACATAGTGGCCGATGCGCTTTCAAGGAGGTATAGCAAATTAGCTACTTTAGATGCAAAGCTTCTTGGATTCGAAAGCTGTTGAGAATAATTATAACAAACATTATGTCAAATGTCAAGAAAATCACTCTTGCAGAAGTAGCAAATTGAATGAAAGAAGAATCCTTATTCAAGAATGGTAGAAGGATACCAGATCACAGAAGATTAAAATTGAAATGCAAAAGGAAACTGTCCAGAAGAACAACATAGAATGTTGACAGAATATTAGAAGGAAGATTCACTGTCAAGAAGCCTGCAGAAGAAGCAATTTTCTGTAAATTCATATTCTCTAAGTTTCCTTGTGCTGTAGTTGCTTAAATCCATCCTAAAATTATTCCTTCAGCCTTAAATGTCTCAAAAAAACCCTTTCCAGAAGAAAGAGGGTTGTTTTAAAGAAGGAATTAATGTCTGCAGAAGAAGCAACTTCTAGAAGATATGACCAGTCAAGGGATAGTTGTACATGAAAGGGACAACTCCTACTCTAACAGTTGGAATTTCAGCACCATCCCCAAGACTTCCCAACGGCTAGAAGTCTGCCTTTGCCTATAAAAGGAAGCCATCTCTTCATTTAGAGACACACAACACCAGAAGAAAGCCTCATTGCTTTAAAATTACCGTCTCTACCTTCTGGAATATTTTCTCTCTCTTCAAGTCACTTAAATCTTAAGTCACAGAAGTCTGAAAGGAAGAAAGGGAGAGTACTGGTTCAATAATCCTCTACTGTGCTAAGTCTGATTGTATTTTGAGCCTTAATTTACTGTATTTACTACTTCATCTTATGTAAAGCTCTTAAGAACAACATAGAAAGTGTCAGTTCTTCTTGAGAGAAGTTATTCTGTTTTGCAAGTTGTTGTGACCATTAAACCTATAAACAGAAACATAGGAGAATTCTGCAAGGAACTGCAGAAGAAATCTGTGCACAATCTGAGCTATTGAAGTTGCAAAAAAACACTGTGGTGAGCCTGAAGAGGTTGCAGAACAATACTAGTGGTAAGGAGTACCAAAGAAGCTTGTGTAACAAAGTTGACATAAGGAAAATCCTACTGAGTGTAGGGACTGGATGTAGCCTCAAAAGTTAGAGGAGAACCAATATAAATTTATGTGTGCTTTCTCTTTCCCCATCCTTCTTTACATTGATTAATTCATTTAACATTGCATATGCATAAAATAATTTTGGAATCTATCTAATACCTAAGTAAGTGATACTCCTAGGTTCCATCAAAGTGAACCATATTTTCTGCATTCTATAAACTATCATTAGTTAACTATATCTTTATTGATATTAAAGCTTCTAATATTTAGCCAAGTAATACTTGAGAAAGAAAATATTAGAAGAAGTTGCAGAAATAAAAAAGTAATCACAATTCAACCCCCTTCTTGTGATTGCTATATTCACTACAATTGGTACCAGAGCTTGCCTCTAGGGTTGAACACACTTAACAGTGTGAGAGGAAAAAGATCAAGGGAAAATGGTGAACCATGGAGCTGGAATGTTCATACCAGAAGGATCCTCCACAAATAAACCACCTGCATTTGATGGAAAGACTACTACTATTGGAAAAATAGAATGAAGCTATGCTTAGAATCCCAAAATATTGATCTTTGGGATATTGTTGAAAAAGGAAAATTCATCCCTGTTATAAAAAGGACCAGAGTTCTGGCACAACCAAAAGAAGGAGAAACAGTAATTGAGGAAGAACCTGCACAATCAAAACCAAAAGAAGAATGGAGCTTGAAGATAAGAAGAAATATCTTCTAAATTCAATAGACAAATTCTTTCTACTGGGTGCTCTCAGCAGAAGAGATAATGACAAAGTGGCTGGATGTGTTACTGCCAAAGAAATCTGGGATACTCTCAAAATAGCTCATGAAGGAACTGATCAGGTGAAAGAATAAAAAATAAACATTTTGATTCATCAATATGAAATGTTTAATATGCCTGAGCATGAGTCAATTGATGAAATGTTCAGTAGATTCACAGTCATTATCAATGACTTAAAATCTCTTGGTAAAAGCTACGTAAACCAAGAACAAGTAAGAAAAATAGTTAGGAGCCTTCAAAAATTTGGAGACCTAAGGTAACAGGAATTCAGGAAGCTAAAGACCTTTCTGTTTTAAAATTAGATGAGCTTCTTGGATCATTTAAAGTTCATGAGCAAGAACTCATGGATGAATTACCTCCAAGAAGAAGCAAAACAATAGCATTAAAAGCTAGCACAACAAAAAGGGCTAGCACAAAGATGGACTCTTTAGAAGAAAGGGAAAATGAAGATGAAGAATCCACCTCTGGAAATGATGATGAACTTGCCTTCATTTCTAAAAGAATTCAGAGAATGCTGAGAAGAACAGGCAAGGGAAAAAGATACTTTAACTTCAAAAAGGAAAAACAAAAGTCTGATGGATCCAAAACACAGATCATATGTTTTGAATGCAACAAACCAGGACATATGAAAGTTGATTGTCCTCAACTAAAGAAGGATCCTAAAAACCTTCAGAAGAAGAAAAAGGCAATGATGGAAACATGGGATGACTCAAATAGTTCATCAGAAGATGATATAGAGGAAGAGACTGCAAATCTATGCCTTATGGTAGGAAAAGAATAAGAAGAGGTATTTGATTCTAACTCTCCTACCTATAGAGAATTAGAAGATGCTTTTGAAGATTTACTATCTGACTCACATACACTAGCTCAAAAATGTGCATTACTTAAGGCTCAACTGACTAAAACTCAAGAAGAAAATGAAAAACTAAAAAGTGATAATGAGAGATTGTTTAAGACAAACCATTGTCTACAACAATCTCATTTCAAACATTCTGAACAACTAAAATCACACAGACCAGAACCCTCCGAAGAAGTTAGTGTTAAAAATGATTTACTTCAGAAAGAAAATAATTCACTAAAAACTAAAGTGAATGAATTACAACAAGACCTAAGCAACTTTGTAAAAGGAACCAACAATTTAGAAAAACTTATTGGCAATCAAAAGGGAATGTTTGATAAACTGGTTTAGGGTATAATCAACCTAAAAAACTAAAAGTATACAAAAACATGTTTATTCCAACAAAAAGGAAACTTCCTAAATGTTCTTGGTGTAACAAATTGGACACATTGTTCAAAATTGTTACAAGGAAAGGGCAAGCTTCAAAAGAAAGGTATCTAACCAATCAGGACCCAACAGAATTTGGGTACCTAAATCTTTATTGACTTTTGATATAGGATCAAGTTAAAACCTTCAAGAAGAAAGGGGAATGGTTCTTGGACAGTGGCTGCTCAAGACATATGACTGGAGACAAAAGCAAATTCATCAAACTTCACAAAATAGAAGGAGGAACAGTTACTTTTGAAGACAACAACAAAGCTCACATCAAAGCAATTTGCAAAGTAGGTATGCCCAATTCTGCTCAAATTAACAATGTTTATTATGTGAACGATTTAAAGCATAATCCTCTTAGCATAAGTCAATTATGTGATAATGGCTATGAAGTTATGTTTCAACCAAAAGTATGTGAAATTAGAGAGTCATCCACAAAAAAAATATTGTTTTCTGGAATAAGAAGTAAAAATCTTTATAGCATATGCTTAGAAGAACTATCTGATTTAACATGCTTTGCTTCTTTTGAAAATGACAAATGGATTTGGCATAGGAAGGTAGGCTGTTAGAACCACAGGAAACACTAGAAGGGGGGTTGAATAGTGTTTTATAATTCTTTAAAGATTTTATAAAAACCTTTTCACAAGCAAAGTGATTAACAAAAGTTTTGAGCAACTTGTTGAAAACTGGGTTTTTCAGAGACTTGTTGATGTGCTTCAGCAGGTCCAATAAAATGGTTCTTGAAATAATTTTACGTGAAAAACCAGAGTTATTTTGCTGCCCCTGATTTATAAAATCACTTTTCTAAACCCTCCTTGGTTAGTTAAACTGAAAGCAAAGAGATAAGGGTTGAGAGAACTTAGCCAAGAAATTTATCCTGGTTCACCCACTAACACTGTGAGCTACGTCCAGTCCCAGGGCAAACACACCACTGGATTTTTCACTAACTGATCAGATACAAGTACTGTTTGACCCCAGCCTCTTCAAGCTAAACACCCAAGTATTATTTGAACACGCAGCCTCTCCAGGCTAAAAACCCAGGTATTTTTGGACACAGCCTCTTCAGGCTAAAATAGAGAACTGTTTGAAGGATAAAAGTTTAAACTCTTAAACTATTCAAGTTTAGAGCTTAGACTGAGTAAGCTGTACAAATAACTGAGTTAAACTCAGGATAAGAATTTGTTGTACAAATGAAACAAATGAATGAATATGAGAGAGAGTTTTTGAGCAGCGTTTCAGCAAGTATGTTCGTTTCTTCTTCTTGTTCTTCTGCATGAGACTTCATATTTATAGTGTTGGGAAAGAGATCCGTTTAGCTTCTGTATGATTCCCGTTGAGAGATAGCATTTCATGCAAAGGCTCCCGTTGAGACACAAAGCCTTGGTAGCTTGCAGTAGCAGGTGCAACAGGTAGTAGGTGTCAGCAGCGCAGACTCCACTTTTCTGAGCACAGTGTACTTCACAGTAGACTTGCCCTTTTGGTGACTAGAAATTTGAAATATGCCAAAAAGCAACTGATCTGACTTTCCCGAAGAATAGGAAGCACAAGCCACTGAGAAAGGCTACGGTTGACTTGAGTCTTCAAAGAGAATTAGCAGAGAAGTATTTTCCCAAAAAGGTACAAGCTTCAGTATGAAGTCTCTCTTTTTCAGAAAGTTCTCTGGCTTCAGTAGGTCTTGATCATTCAGCAGGTTCCTCTTCTTCAGCAGGTTGCACCACATCAGAGGATTGCAATATTTTCAGAGGATTGCTTTATATCAGATACCTTTTGAAACACAGAAACTACCTTTTAATAGAAAACTGTTCTTTCTCATCAGAATTTTAACCAAATTTGTTATCCATTAAAACTCAGGGTTGTGAGACTTAAACATTATTATTCAATTAATAATATTTTGAGACTCAACATTCTCCCCCTTTTTATTGATGACAAATTTGTTTGAGAACTTATCAAATATCTGAAGGGAAATAATAAAAAGATGAGTTTAGAATTCTCCCTCTTTTTCAGATACTTGGATACCATGTCTTGCTCAAATCTTGATTGCTTTAGTGCTTAATCTTGCTCCCCCTGAATCAATGAGTTCTTCTGATACTTGGATACCATGTCTTGCTCAAATCAATGAACTGTATATCAATAATCCCTTTCTGAACATAATCTCTAATAAAATGATGTTTTATTTCAATATGCTTTGCTCTTGAATGTTGAATTGGGTTCTTAGAAAGGTTGATTGCACTAATGTTATCACAGAAGACAGGAATAGACTTAACAGGAATATTAAAGTCTTCTAGCTGATATTTTACCCATAACAGCTGTGAACAACAACATGCAGCAGCAATGTATTCAGCTTCAACAGTTGAGAGAGCTATTGTGCTTTGCCTTTTGCTTGCCCAGCTGATCATATTTTCTCCAATGAAGTGGCAGCCTCCACTTGTTGATTTTCTTTCAACTCTATCTCCAGCAAAATCAGCATCACAGTAACCTACTAACCTGCAATCCTTTCTCTTCTTATAGCACATACCAAGATTAGTAGTACCTTTCAAATATCTGAAAATTCTCTTAACAACCTTGTAATGAGTTACTCTTGGATCAGATTGAAATCTTGCACACATGCATTCACTGAATATAATGTCAGGTTTACTTGCTGTAAGAAACAATAAGGATCCAATCATTCCTCTATACAAAGTTGAATCAACACATTCTTCCCCTTCATCTTTGCTTAAAATAGCAGAGGGATGCATTGGAGTTACATAGGCTTGCAATCGCTCATATTGAACTTCTTAAGCATTTCCTTAGTATATTTCTCCTGATGGATCCATATACAGTTAGGATCTTGCTTAATTTGAAGTCCCAAGAAAAATTTTAGTTCTCCCATTAAACTCATTTCAAATTCAGATTGCATAAGCTTAGAAAACTCTGTGCATAGGTAAGAGTTTGTTGATCCAAAAATAATATCATCAACATATATCTGGACTAGAATCAGATCTTTGTTAGACATTTTTCTAAAAAGAGTTGTATCAACCTTTCCTCTTTCAAAACCATTTTTAATCAGAAAATTGCTCAATCTTCATACCAAGCTCTGGGAGCTTGTTTTAAAACCATACAAAGCCTTTTTTAGTTTCAAAACATGATCTGGAAAGGTTAAATTTTCAAAACCATGAGATTGTCTAACAAATACCTCTTCCTCAATGAAACCATTTAGGAAGGCACTTTTTACATCCATTTGATATAGTTTGATGCCATTATTTGCTGCATAAGAGAGTAAAATTCTAATGGCTTCAAGCCTTGCTACTGGAGCAAAAGTTTCAGTGAAATCAATACCTTATTGTTGATTATACCCTTGAGCAACAAGTCTCGCTCTGTTTCTGACAACTTGACCATCTTCAGAAAGTTTGTTCTAAACACCCATTTGGTTCCTATGATAGTTTTCCCATGAGGTTTAGGAACAAGAGTCCAGAAATCACTCCTGGCAAATTGATTAAGCTCTTCTTGCATGGCTAGGATCCACCCTTCATCATGCAGAGCTCCTCAATATTCTTTGGCTCAATTTCAGAAAGGAAGGCAAGATTGTTGACTTCTCTAAGCCTTGATCTTGGTTCTTACTCCTTCGGAAGTATCACCAATGATTGCTCTCGAGGATGGTGAGTTCTGTAATCTCCACTCATGCCTTCGAGGGAATACTTGCTCATTCTGAGACTCAACAGTAACTCTCTGATGAGGACCAGTTTCAGCAGGTTGAATAGGAGACTTTCAGCAGGTACTTTCAGAGGGTCCTTTTGAGAGCCTTCAGTAGGTTGTTTATTTTTAACTTCTGGAGTCTCTAAAGTAAGGTTCAGCTCCATACCTGCAAAATCCTCTTCTAGATCTGATAGTTCCCTATCAGTCTCTTTAGTATCATTAAAATATCACATGAATGGGTTTCTTCAATAGTTAGGGTTTTAGAGTTGTAAACTCTATAATGCCTTAAGAGGTTTCTGAATAACCAATGAAGAATCCTTTGTCAGATTTAGCATCAAATTTTCCAAGATCATCTTTGGTGTTACGTATGAAACATTCACAAGCCAAAGACATGAAAGTAAGAAATATTGGGCTTTCTTTCTCTCCACAGTTCATATGGAGTCTTTTTGAGAATAGGTCTTACCAAAATTCTGTTTTGCATATAGCAAGCTGTGGTGAACAGCCTCTGCCCCAGAATTACCTTCGAAGATTGCTTGAAATGAGCATGGTTCTACCTATCTCCTGCAAGCTTTTGTTCTTTCTATCAATAAACCCATTCTGTTGAGGTGTTCTAGCTACTAAGAAATTGTGAGAGATCCCATTCTCATCACAGAACATACTGGAGCTTGAGTTTTCAAAATCACCTCCATGATCACTTCTAATGGCAGATATGCAAAATCCTTTCTCATTTTGCAACCTTTATTTACAGAATTTGGTGAAGTTCTCAAAGGTCTCATCCGTGCTTCTAAGGAATATAACCCATGTGAATCTAGAATAGGTCATCAACAATAACCAAACCATATTTTTTTAACAGCAAGACTTTCTGTTCTTGTAGGACCAAACAAATCAATGTGAAGGAGTTCTAAAAGGTATTGAGGTGGAAACAACATTTATACTTTTAAAAAGAATTTCTAGTTTGTTTCCCCTTTAGATAGTTTTCACATAAAATGACAGATTTGAAAAGAAAGCTTGGGTAATCCTTTTCACAAGATTGTGTTTTGTAAGCTTTGAGATTAATCTCAAGATGGCATGCCCAAGTTCTAATGCAAAATCTGTTTTTTCATCTTTCACAGAATAAGACAAGTCATATATTGATAAGCAAGGTCCTCAAGATCATTTTATACACATTGTTTGTGTCTCTTGGCAGTAAAAATGATTTGGATTTAGAGGAGTCTCTGACTATGCAACCATCCTTTGTGAAGGATACAACAAAACCCTGTCACACAATTGGCTTATGCTCAGCAGGGTTTTGTTGAAGACCTTCAACAAGAGGGACATTATGAATTACAAACAAGGAGATATACCTACTGACCTAATACCTGTGATTCTGCCTTTTTGATCTCCCTCCAAAGGTGACCACTCCACCATCTTTTGGTCTAAGGTCTTGGAACAAAGACCTTTCTCCTGTCATGTGTCGGTGAGCAAACCACTGTCCAGGTACTATCTGTGGCATCTCCTTTGTCCTGTTAACACATCTGCACCAGGAATATTAAGGATTTAGGTACCCACATCCTTTTGGGTCCCTTCCTATTAGAAGCAGGTTTGCCTTTCCTTTTATATCTGCACTATGACACATTATGTCTAGCTTACCACAATGAAGGTATCCTTTACCTTTCTTAACCTTTTCAGCACCTTTAATTCCAACTTCAGCAAGGAGGAAGTTTCTGATAACCAAGACCCACTTTTGTCTTTGGAGTTTATTTGAACACCCAACGACCTATTTAGGTTTCTTAGTTCCATTTACAAAAGATGCAAGGTCTTTTGTGAGTTCAACAACTTGTTCTTAAGATTCTCATTTTCAGTTTTAAATTTGTTGAATCACAAGACTCAGAGCTAAGGAGTTTTTCCTTGAGTAACATATTTTCAGTTTCAAGAGCTTCATTTATGTTTACAAATTCAGGTGTAAGCTCTTGATAAATCTTTATACTCCCGAAAAGTTTCCTAAGAACTTTCCACCAGATCATCATACATATCTTGGAGGGTTTGATGAATTACCTCTGATTCTGAGCTATCTGAAGAAGGAAGGGTAGCATCAAACATAGATTAGCTTCTTTCAGGCAACTTCATCATCCTCTTTAGAGGTTGAGTCATCTAGATCCTCCCATGTGGGCCATAAAGCCTCTTCTTCTTCCTTGGGAATTTGTTTTTCTTGGAAGAGAGCTTCTTCAGCTTAGGGCAGTTAGCTTTCATTTGGCAGGCTATCTGCACTCATAACAAATTATTTTGTCAGAAGAAAATGTTTCTTTACCTACCCGACTTACCTATCCTGATGTCAGATGAGGATTGCTTTCTGAACTTTTCTTTCTTCTGAAGCATCCTCTTTATTTCTTGCTCAAAGAGCAAGGTCATCATCATCATTAGAGCTGCCTTCTAAGTCTTCAGAACCTTTTGAGGACTCTTCAGCTTTCATCAAGGCCTTCTGTGCACCAGACCTAGGTAGTTTGGACTTGGCATTCAGGGCAATTGACTTCTTTTTGGGAGCATCTTCGCCAAGTTCCAACTCATGGACCTTGAGGGATCCCAGAAGTTCCTCCATTCTTAAGGTGTTGAGGGTCTTTTGCCTCTTGAATAGAAGTAGCAGTTAACTTTGGGCCTCCAAATCTTTGTTAGACTTCTAAGGATTTTGCGATTATTATTACCTGAATCATAGGTCTTTTCCAAGAGATTTGAAGTCCATTAATGATGGTCTGAAATCTTTCAAACATCTGATCAATAGATTCAGATTCATGAATTTTAAACATCTCGTACTGATGAACTAGCATGCTGATTTTGGATTGCTTTACATTGTCAGTTCCCTCAGGAGCTGCAGCTAATGTATCCCCAAATTTCTTTGGCAAAAGAGCAGCCATGCACCTTCTCATATTCTGATTTTGCTCAAAGAGCACACCAGGATAGAGTTTTTGCTTTGGCATTGAGTTATACACGAGCCTTCTGATCACCAGTCCATTCTGACCTGGGGAATGGGACACCATTGTTGGTAGGAACATAATCACCATCAGTGACTACATCCATAGATCTATGTGCTGCTTTCTATAAAGAGCTTCATACGATCTCTCCAGTAATGGTAGTCAGAGCCATTGAAAAGCAGGGGGCCTGGAGACTGAGGCTCCTTCAGCAATGTAGTGTGAGTTGCTTGTAGAGGTTTCCATCTGGATCTTCTTCCCTCAGCACTTGTTAGATTGCTCAACCCGAGGTTGAGCTCTATACCAACTGTTAGAACCACGGGAAACACCGGAAAGGGGGGTTGAATAGTGTTTTATAATTCTTACAAGATTTTATGAAAACCTTTTCACAAGCAAAGTGATTAACAAAAGTTTTGAGCACTTGTTTGAAACTGGGTTTTTCAGAGACTTGTTTGATGTGCTTCAGCAGGTCCAATAAAATGGTTCTTGAAATAGTTTTTACGTGAAAAACCAGAGTTATTTTTGCTGCACTGATTTATAAAATCACTTTTTTAAACCCGCCTTGGTTAGTTAAAATTGAAAGAAAAGAGATAAGGGTTGAGAAGAACTTAACCAAGAAATTTATCCTGGTTCACCCACTAACACCGTGAGCTAACGTCCAGTCCCAGGGCAAACACCCACTGGATTTTCCACTATCTGATCAGATACAAGTGTTGTTTGACCCAGCCCTCTTCAAGCTAAACACCCAAGTATTATTTGAACACGCAACCTCTCCAGCTAAAAACCCAAGTATTGTTTGGACCAACAGCCTCTTCAGAATAAAAACAGAGAATTGTTTGAAGGATAAAAGTTTAAACTCTTAACCTATACAAGTTTAGAGCTTAGACTGAGTAAGATGTACAAATAACTGAGTGAAACTCAGGATAAAGAATTTGTTGTACAATGAAACAAATGAATGAATGTCAAGGAGAGTTTTTTAGCAACGTTTCAGAAAGAATTTTGTTTTCTTCTTCTTGTTCTTCTTGAAAGGGAATCAAGCTGTGGATCAGGGTGCAAGCGGAAATAAATGGATTTCCCCTCCCTTGTTATAATCGTTTTGCGAAAACACGAATCAAGGCATAAAAGGTCTTAAAACGAAAGGTCGTACCTTATTAGGATTATGAACGAGGCAATTAGCGCCACGTCTCTAGTGGTGGTCCACGCCAACAACCGAACTAGGAACCCTCCTCAACTCTGCTAGTAGCCTTAAAAAAGTAAAAGACGATTGCTTATGTGTATAGGGTAGTGCATCTCATGCTCTATTATAAAGTGGTGGCTAGGGTTTACCCCCTCACTCACTTAAACCCTCACACTTATGGGTCTGGCCCATTATGTTATAATTCTAAATAAATTAAATTAGAATTATTATACTTTCCTAGTGGCATGTTGTATGCGTGTGACCCCATAGGCTTTTTAATATTTGGTTATGATATTAAATAAATTCCTTTTATATTTAATATCATAATAGTGAGCGGTATCTAGCAATACATTCACTATCCAAATATTGAGATTATCAATAACTTTGATAAATCCTATTTTATGATAATAATTTATATGATCTATCCCTTTGTCCAAATATCTAATTGAACACAAGGGCCATGGATTGTGTCAACCTTGTATAGTTCAATTTATGTTTTTCTTGATCCCCAAGTAGACTGTACAGAAAATAAACATCTCATGTTTATCCTCCTGAGCATGGTTATGCATTTTGCAGTCTCACTTTATCAAGAGGCCTACAGATATAACTCCTGTTACATAGGAGGTACAAATCCCATCTAGGGCACTCACATTCCGCAACATAATTTATTATATGTCCAAATACCAACTTTATGATCACCCTGTTACAGGCAACGTTTGATGATAATTAAAAATATAATTCCTTATGTAGGAATCGTAGTGATTTCAGGTCGAAGGACTTCATATAACATTTATCAATTTAAGTAACGTTCATGACACTTATGTAACAATCCATGCAACGTTCTTAAGGTGGGTCTGTCCAGTACACCATTACTCTTAATGTGTAACTATGCGAGCACATGATATCTCATATCCATGATCCGTGAGATGTGATCATCAATAAACTCACATACTAGTCTAAATGCATCTTTGTCCTAAGATGATACTTGAATAGGGACTATTTAAGAATAGTTCTTCATAAGATCTCACGATCAAGTTATCTACTTGATTTCTTATGAAATTTGAGCTTACTATTCTAAAGACATTAATTATATTCTAAAGAATTATAAAATGAAATGCCTTTATAAAAATTAATAATATGATACAAGTGATGGATGTTCAAAAAACATATAGGTCTCTAGTGCATACACTAACAATATGCATGAGACTTCACTATTATAGTGTTGGGAAAGAGATCCGTTTTAGCTTTTGTATGGACTCCCGTTGAGAGATAGCATTTAATGCAAAAGCTCCCATTGAAGACACAAACCTTGGTAGCTTGTAGTAGCAGGTGCAGCAGGTAGTAGGTGTCAGCAGCGCAGACTCCAACTTTTCTGAGATACAGTGTACTTCACAGCAGACTTGCCTTTTTGGTGACTAGAAATTTGAAATATGCCCAAAAAAGCAACTGATCTGACTTTCCCGAAGAATAGGAAGCACAAGCCACTGAGAAAGGCTACGGTTGACTTGAGTCCTTCAAGGAGAATTAGCAAGAGAAGTATTTTCCCAAAAAGGAACAAGCTTCAGTATGAAGTCTTTCTTTTTCAGAAAGTTCTCTAGCTTCAGTAGGTCTTGATCATTCAGCAGGTTCCTCTTCTTCAGCAGGTAGCACCACATCAGACGGATTGCAATATTTTCAGAGGATTGCTTTATATTCAGATACCTTTAAACACATGAAGACACAGGAAACTACCTTTTAACAGAAAATTGTTCTTTCGCATCGGAATTTTAATCAATTTGTTATCCATTAATACTCATGGTTGTGAGACTTAAACATTATTATTCAATTAATATTTTGAGACTTAACATAGGGACACCTGAAATATTAAACTATTTCAAAACTTTCAAAGTTAGAATTATTAAAGGTCTAGCCAAAAATTAATTTTGATAAAGATAAAGTGTGTGATACATGTGTAAAAGGCAAACAAACACACTTCAAAGCTTTCATCCTAAAATGTAGTATATACTAAAAGAATATTAGAACTACTACATATTGACTTATTTGGTCCTACTAAAACCCCTAGCTTAGGAGGAAAAAGATATGGACTTGTCATAGTGGATGACTACTCAAGATTCACATGGTTATTATTCCTTACCACAAAGGATGAGTCTTTTGATGCCTTCAATACTTTCTAAGAAGATTCAAAATGAATGTGGGGCAACAAATTTCTTCTGTTTGAAGTGATCATGGAGGGGAATTTGAAAAGTATCTCTTTTTAAAACATTTCTGATGAAACTGGAATTTCCCACAACTTTCATGTCCTAGAACTCTACAACAAAATGGAGTTGTAGAAAGAAAAAATAGAACACTTCAAGAATGGCTAGAACTCTTTTAAGTGATAGTGGAATTCAAAAGTACTTTGGGCAGAAGCAGTTTGCCATATCTGTTATTATTATAAATAGAGTTACTATCAAAAGCATTTTGAATAAGACTCCATATGAATTGTGGAAAGGAAGAAAACCTAAATCTCTTATTTTCACATATTGGTTGTGACTATTATATCTTAAACAATAAAGAAAATCTTTAAAAATTTGATGCTAAGTTTAAAAAAGGGTATATTTCTTGGATATTCATCCACATCAAAAGCCTATAAAGTATATAATATTAAAAAACCAGTCCATAGAGGAAAGCATGCATGTTGTTTTCAATGATGCTAATCTATCTTCTCAAGAAAAAGATAAGGATGATTCAGATGATGAAAACAACAACCATAAGAAGATATCTTCTGATAAAGAAGGATTCACTGAAAATTCATCAGAAAAGGAAGATTCCCCTGCAAGAATCAAGGTGTTCAGAACAACCCTCAAAGACATGACAGAGAAAGTATTCCTAAAAGCTGGAAATTAGTCACAGCTCATCCCCATGAGCATATTATTAGAAGCACCTAAGAAGATGTTAGAAATAGATCTCAATCCAGAAGAAATGACGACAGTACAACACTCTTATCTCAAATTGAACCCAAAAACATCAATGAAGCTCTCGAAGATGATTCATGGATAGAAACCATGAAAGAAGAGCTAGATCAATTTGAGAAAAATAAAGTCTGGACACTTGTCCCTCCTCCGGAAGATCATACAATCATTGGAACAAAATGGGTTTACAAAAATAAGATGAATGAAGAAGGTAAAGTAACAAGAAACAAAGCAAGACTAGTTGCTCAAGGATATAATCAACAGAAGGTATTGACTTTGATGAAACCTTTGCACCAGTAGCAAGGTTAGAAGTCATTAGAATTCTACTTGCATTTGCTGCATATAAATGGATGGTGAAAAGTGATTTTCTAAATGGATATATTAATGAGGAAGTGTATGTACACCAACCTCCTAGTTTTTCCAAATCCAAAACATCCAAATCATGGTTTTTAAACTAACCAAAGCCATGTATGGTCTCAAGCAAGCACCTAGGGCTTGGTATGAAAGATTAAGCAATTTTTTATTTGAAAAATGATTTTTTCAAGAAGGAAAAATTGATACAACTTTTAATTGTTCAAATCTTTGTTAATGACATCATTTTTGGTTCTTCAAATGAAAAAATGTGTCAGGAATTTTCTGAGTTAATGAAAGGAGAATTTGAAATAAGCTTAATGGGAGAATTCAAGTTCTTCTTGGGTCTTCAAATTAGACAAGAAGAAACTAGAATCTTTATTTATCAAGAAAAATATACAAAGGACCTTTTAAAAAAGATTTAAAATGGAAAATGCAAAACCTATGACCACTCTTATGCATCCTTCTTTAATCTTAGATTTAGATGAAAATGGAAAACGAGTTTCTGAAAAGGAATATAGAGGTATGATAGGATCCTTATTATATTTAACAGCAAGTAGACCAGATATTTTATTCTTTGTAGGATTATGTGCTAGATTTCAATCCTCACCAAAGGAATCACATATAACTGCAGTAAAATGATTTTTAGATATCTTGCTAGAACTACTGATCTTGGTCTATGGTTCAAGAAGGGCTCTAGTTTTGATCTTAGAGGATATTGTGATTGTTGATTATGCTGGAGATAGAATGGACAGAGAAAAAAGCACAAGTGGTGGATGTCAATTCCTATGAGAATCATTCATCTCATGGTCCTTATAAAAGCAACCTACAATTGCATTATCCACTGCAGAAGCTGAATATGTATCAGCTGCAAGTTTCTGCTTTCAAATTCTCTAGATAAAACACCAAATGGAAGATTACAACTTAAGGTACTCTAAAATTCTTATCTTCTGTGATAATACAAGTGCCATTAACTTATCCAAGAATCTTATTCAACATTACAAATCAAAACATATTGATATAAAGCATCATTTCATAAGGGATCATGTTTAGAAAAATGAAATTGAACTAAAATTTATTAAAACAAAAATGCAGATTGCTGATATCTTCACTAAGCTACTTGTAGAAGATAGATTCAATTTTATAAGAGATAAACTGCATATGTGCAAGCTGAAATTATGATGAGAAAATTTGTGAAATATTTTAACTTGTCAAGAAGGAAATAGTCCTTCTTCTAGAATAATTCTGATGTTCACTTCTTCTTGAGAAGGAATTGCAATCTTCTGGAGAAATAATAAGTCAACAACATCTCCAGTTCAGACTTGGTCAGAACAGTTCCTCTCTTCCAAAATCCTAGAAAGGGTCATTGTCTATCCCACGAAATCCAATAAGGTCATTTGATTGAAAATGATTTTTTAATGAGGATTCAACCTTGAAAGGGACTCAACTCATTCAACTTAGCTACACAGTGGAGTCTACAAAAAGAGACTTTCTGTCCTTATGCTAAGGAAAGGCCATTTAATTGCACAAAAATAGAAAACTTTCGGACCATTGGAAGCAAAAAATTGCCTTCCTAAATTACTGTGCGCACTCCATCTATCACTCCATCGCTTTCTCTTCCCGTCTTTCAAACGGCTAGTTAGGAATGAATGTTAGAGACCCACTTCAACAAGGAATGCTTCACTCACTTACTCCTTATTCCTCACTTATCAGAGAAACTCCTCTTCAAGCTTTATTCATCAACTTCTCTCAATATTCCAAGACCCTTTGTTTTCATTCTCTCTGAAATTCAATCATGAGAATCAAATCTATTGCTAACAGGAAGAATGCTTCATCTCCCACTGCATCTGAGTGTTCTTACAACAGTCATGAAGATCCCTCACAGCCAGAATTGCAAATTATTCCACATACAGAGGTCCTTGAAGTTCAACCTCTGTGTGTCAAACCACTTTCTCCTAGACCTGTGATAAGTGCCAACTATATGATAAATTCTTGTATTTTTACTGCACTTATCAAGGGTAAAATGTAATTTATGTCCCAAAATATCCCTTTTTATTAATAATTGTAATAATTATGTTTATTTAATATGAATTTCAATTGATGCTATTTTAATAGAAAAATCTGTTGATTTTGCAGATTTATGAGAGAGATTTGAATGAGAAAAGAAGATAGCATTAATTGAAGATATGATCTGCAGATTTGAAGTTTAATGAGAGCAAATAAAGATACGTTCAGGCAGCCATTTAAACAAGGATTCTGCGGATAAGCTTCCCAATTTAAATTCAAAGACAAAATAAAAACAGAATCAATTCAAAAAGAGGGAAACAAGGAAAGCAAAGCAAACAAGGATAAGATCAAGAAGAGATCAAGCTGTTAAAAGAGGAAATAGAGAAAGTTGTTACGCGCTCCACGCTCCACCTGCGATCAGCGCAGGTGAAGCGTAGCTATCAGGATTCCCTCTCTGGATCCTGCGCTTCAGATGCGCTGAGCGCAGGAACACATATTTATTTTCTAATCTGATTTCAAAACAGATTCCTTCTAGATTTCAGATAGCTTTCCTTCATTTATAAATAGGACCCTTTGTACAGATCATAGGAAGATTTGGAGAGACGGCAGAGCAGAGCTAGGGCTGGAGAAAGTGACAGTTCTCCGTTGGGTTGTAATGGCTACCATGTGTAGCTCAAGTCCTCGATAGGATTGAATGTAGTTGATTCAATCCCCGATTGTATGTGAATTCTCTTTATTATTTATGAATCCCTGTTTTTATAATATTGGTGTTTCTTATCTGTTCTTAATGCTTAGCTTCCGTCTTTGTGCCGGAGTTATAGGTTGGTTTTGTGGGGCGCATTCGAGAGGTGGTTCTATAAAATCAATAGCGAGTTTGGGGGAGCCTAGACATAGGAAACTTGAATTCTGATTGGTAAAAACACTTAATTTGCGACTGTGGAGACCAGGGTGAATTAATAGCGTAAACAAATAGATCTTTAATCCGGGGTAATTTATCACTGTGGAGACCAGGGTAGATTATTTCTGAGAATTTTATCACTGTGGAGACCAGGGTAAAATAACTTTAATTTGTGCTTCAATATTATAATTGGATATTCATAAATATTATTGGGGTTCACATACGAAAGGGGTGCGATGAGACGTAGTTCAATCATAGTCCAAGTAATTGTTTCTATCTCTCTCAATTAATTTCAATTTTTTTTATTATTGCAATTATCTACAACAAACAATTTATACGCTCTTACTTGATAGTTGTGACCACTAATCTCTATAAATTGAGTCGTTCCCTATGGGTACGATACTCTTACTTACTATTATACTGCTGGAATTTCGGTACGCTTGCCAGAATCCCATCAAGTATTTTTGGCGCCGTTGCCGGGAACGGTGTATCAATTTGTAAAGACTTGGGAGGTCTATACTATTAAGTTGTACATATTTATCTTAGGATTTTTTTTATTATTTTTATTTTTAGGATTTTTTTTAATTTTAAATTTAAATTTTTAGATTTTAATTTTTAAATTAATTTTAATTTTTTAAAATTTTTAAAATTCTCTTCCACACTTACCATTTTCAACTTTTCTCGTTTATGCTTTTGAGAGGCCAGGTGTCCCCAAATCATCTACAATTTGATCCAGAAATAGAAAGGACATCAAGGAGGAACAAAAGTAGAAACAAGAGAAGGAGACAAAGGAGAAACGAGGAAGAATCCAAAAATAAGGAGACAAACTCAACACTCTCTGTTCAACCACCCAAGTGAAGTAAATGTTAAATGGCTTACAAATGGCAAAATCCTCCAAGAAAAACCCTTGGAGATTATGTTAGGCAGCAAGAACCATATATTTCTCCCACACACCGATTCAAGGTAACTTCTCTAATTACAACAATTATTCTAACAATTTTTCACAGGATTGGGGAAGTTACCAGAATCAAAATTTTGGGTGGCAACAAGATGCTGTTTCGTCCCACGTGCAAACTTCTACAGATGAAATCAGGGCAGATTATAAGATTATAAGGCAGCAAATAGAAGCACTAAAAAGCAGTTAGCTAACCTTCCTCAGCATTTGCAGGCAAGGCACTCCTATCCTGTCCAGTTACCACAATTAGTTTTTGATTTTTGGAGGTGACCATCTCAATGGTTACTGCTCTTACCCATGAACTCAAGAAGAGCAAGTTACTTACATGGGCAACCAAGAAAGACCAGGCAACTTCTCCAACAACCACAACTTTGCAAATAATTCACAAGGATGGAGAAATAGCCAGAATAAAGATTGTACGTGGCACTAAGATAATGTTTCATTCCATGTGCAACCTTCTTCCCAACAGCAGCAAAGCTACTCTTCAGTTCAACCATGGAATTTAGATGGGGAAGATCTTATTGAAAAAAAGTTGCAAGAATTGGTACGATTTCAGAAGGCTTGTGAAGAAGCAGGACTACCTACTGACCCCATACTAGCTGAGATAGTAGAAAATGTGACCAAATGTCGGTAAAAACAAAATTCAGTAAATGCACGCCCAACCTGAAGAACAGTATGATGACATGACCACCATAAGTGTTCAACTGATAAGGGAGGAAACAAAATGATAATCTGGCTGATGAAGAAGAGAAAGTTGAAGAAGAGGAACCAGAAGAAGAAGAGCAAGAAGAAGAAGAAGAAGAGAGAAGAGAAGAAGAAGAAGAAGAAGAAGAAGAAGAAGAAAGAAAGAAGAAGAAGAAGAAGAAGAAGAAGAAGAAGAAGAAAGGAGATGATGAAACGAAGAAACACAAGAAAGAGAAGCTGAAGTGAAGAAAGGGAATCAGAAGAAGCTGATGAAGAAAAGGAAGAAGAAGAAGTGTGAAGCAGAAGCAGAAGAAAAAGGAGAGGATTTGATGAAACAGAAAAAAATATGCTTAAAGAAGAGGTTGACTATGAAAGGGAGGTAAAGAACAAAACATATAAGGGTTTACATGATGAAAAAGATCAGGAAAATGAGAAAAAGACTGAACAGGGAGATAGTGAATCAAAACCCGAGAAAGGAGGGGAAGTGGTACCAATACCAAAGACCTTGCCTTAATCAACCCGTCCTCCAAAGAAAGATCAAGAAAGGCATGGTGCAAGTGTTAAACCTTCCAGACCCCACAAAAGAAAGGCATGTGAATACACTAACCTGACCAAAGCAAAAAGAGAAAGAATCAGGCCAAGAGAATCAAATTCAAAGCCTAGAGCCAGATTGAAGACAAAGTGGTCAGGTTTGTTTCATATCAAAGACCCTTGGGAAGCAAAAGAAATTGAGAGCAATCAACTGTGAATCATCTAAGCTTCAAGAAAACAAGACTCATGCACATGAGAGCAAGATAATAAAGAAAAGGAAAGTCAGGCCAAGGAGTCAGAAGCATGGTCTAATTCTAAGAAAGAAGCCCAAATGGTCAAAGTCATATCACACTACAGATTGTTCCAAGGCAGGATTATGGGGAGGTTTATGGGCCAGAGAAAGGAAAGGTGCAACACACAAGCTCACCAAAAGATTTCAGTTTCAACCACCTTGAGAGAACAGGCGTCGAGCTAGAAGACGTTAAACAAGCGCTTCCTGGTAGGCAACCCAAAGATTTTAAGTTTTTAATTGTTTTCAGTTTTATTTTGTTTTTGTTTGTTAGTTAGGATTTTTCATTTTTTAGGATTTAGGAAATTTTCAAAATTGATTGAAATAAGTTTGTGGAAAATAAAATTTTTAAAACAATAGGAAGTAGCAAAAAACGTGACTGGAAAATTGCAAAAATCATTCTGTTTTTTGCGCTTCACTTGCACTGAGCGCAGAAGAAGAGCAAAATGCATTTTTAGTCAATGTTTTTGCGCTTCACTTGCGCTGAGCGCAGGTGAAGTGCAGCAGTATGAAATTTTAAAATCTTCTGTTTTCTCTACTTCCTAAGCTCTCTTTTCACTCTTTCCACTCACAAACCTCCATCAATTTTGAAACTTTCAAGTTTCATGTATGTTTTCCTTAAATTTTACCAATTGAAATCTTCATTCTATTTTTATGATTTGCACTTTAGGATAGCAACCTTAGGATTGTGAATATTGTGATTATCGCTATCTTGAATGTGATTTTGGCTGTGAGGAACATGAAGAACAATTTGTTTGATTGGAATGCTCTTTGTTTTGTGAGTTATTGAATTGAAAGTGTTGTGCTCTGTTTCTTTCAAAAATTTCGAAACTTTCACTTTCCATGGATTGATTGAATGCTTGCAAAACAAATGAGTATTTTTTAGGAAGTCATTACCAAGTGCAATGAAATTTTGTTGTGAAGAGATTACTTCTTTTGAGAGCATTTGGATTCCATGTTCTTCATAAATTGGTTTTGCAGTAGGCATCATTGAAATGAATGTGTTTAGCAACTAACTGTTGTTATTTGACTTTTTAGATGCTCAGGATTAAATGTTGGTCTTTCTCGTGGGTTTAGCTCACGAGGAGAAAGGCATGGGGAAGAGGATCAGAGATGAACCCCAATATGATCCCATGAGATTCAAGAATGCACAGGCTGCTACAAAGTATAAATTTGAAAAGACCTGTTGACCTCAAACGAATCAGGAGTTACCAGACCCATACCCAGGCATGTTGTTTGAAGAGTTCCGGATATTCTTGCAGTGGCCTGGGGACATGCCTAGTCATCAAGGGGGAGGTGGAGAAGTAGTAGCTGGAGATCAGGACAAGGACTTACAGGATACAGAGGATGAAGATTGAAACTGTGTTGTTCTTTCTTTATTTTCTCTTATTTATAGGAAATTTTTTTAATTAATGGGATTTTTGTTTTGCATTTCATTTTATTTTAGGATTTTAGGAACTAGGGATTTAAGGAATTAATTTTTAAAAGTCTCTAAATTTGGGCAGTTTAACTAACCAGATTAGGAAGAAGAAAGGGTTTTGTGATTAATTCCATAATCAGTCAGGACTAGGATATTCACAGGAGAACCTATCAGGATAGTTTATTAAAACCAGTAAGTGCTTTATCAAGGAATTTAGCCAAAAAGCCGGTGAGTTGAGAGTCCAAACACTGAATTGAGAGTTTTTCACCGTTGTTTGTCAATTGTTATTGATTGAGTGTTTGGACTTTATTCTGCTCATGGAAAGTATGGAAGTGACAAAGGCAAATTTTTGTTATTACATTATTTGCTCAGTACCAAAAAACCAACCCTTGATGAAATTTTCCAATTTTTTGGTAACCCATTTGAGCTTTGATGTTTCTTTTATGCACCCCAGCTAGGATTAAATGTTACATCCTGGCCCTCACACTGGGATAGAGAGCAAGGTGCAACTTGATATAATGGGAAGAATTGGTTGGTGATTTGAAAGTCAAGAAATACAAAGTGCAGGCACAAGAAAGGAAAAGAAGATCACTCCCTCAAAAATCAAAAAGAAAAAGTGAATCAATTGAATAAGTTGGGGGAGTGCATCTTCAAACAAAGAAAGAGGCCTGCTAAAACGAGATGAATCAAGAATGAGATGGAGAATGGAGAGAAGTTCCAAGTTCAAGAAAAATCAAAAGATGCTCATATTCTAAGTGTTTTTTGCTTATCCAGAAAAACCATGATTTCTTGATAACCAGCCTCATTACAACCAAGTAAAGACCTTTTGATTCATATTAACCTGTGCATGTTTCGAAACCAGAAACGACTATCAATTCTAGTTGTTCAACTGTGGTGGAAAAATTGAGGGAAACACTTATCCGTGAGCATGAGAGAATTCCTTGGTTATATTTATGCTTTAATGCTATTTCTGAGAAAGTTTAACTGAGTTGATTGTATCTGTTCTGATTGAGTTTTGGTAACATCTCTTAATTCTGATTTTTCTGATATTTGGAAAATGACTTCTGCCTAGTAAAGAGATGATGAAAATTTGTCCTTAGTTCTGAGAATTGCAACAAGGGGATGAATCCAATTTTTTATTACAAAGAGGTCTCTTGCTTGAGGACAAGCAAGAAGTTAAGTTTGGGGGGTATTTGATAAGTGCCAATTATATAATAAATTCTTGTATTTTTTATTGCACTTATCAAGGGTAAAATAGTAATTTAGGTCCCAAATAATCCTTTTTTATTAATAATTGTAATAATTGTGTTATTTAATTTGAATTTGAATTTGATGCTATTTTAATAGAAAATCTGTTGATTTTGCATGTTTATGAGAGAGATTTGAATGAGAAAAGAAGATAGCATTAATGAGGATAGGATCTGCAAATTGAAGTTTAAATGAGAGCAAATAAAGATAAGATCAGCAGCCATTTAAACAAGGATTCTGCGGATAAGCTTCCCAATTAAATTCAAAGACAAATAAACACAGAATCAATTCAAAAAGAGGGAGGAAACAAGGAAAGCCAAGCAAACAAGGATAAGATCAGGAAGAGGTCAAGCTGATAAAAGAGGAGGAAACAGAGAAAGTTGTTACGCGCTCACGCTCCACCTGCGCTCAACGCAGGTGAAGCATAGATATCAGGATTCCTCTCTGGATCCTGCGCTCAGATGCGCTGAGTGCAGGTGAAGCGCAGGAACACAGATTTATTTTCTAATCTGATTTCAAAACCGATTCCTTCCAGATTTCAGATAGCTTTCCTTCTTTATAAATAGGACCCTTTGTACAGATCATAGGAAGCTTCTGGAGAGACGGAAAGAGCAGAGCTAGGGCTGGAGAGAAAGTGACAGTGTCTCCATTGGGTTGTAATGGCTACCATATGTAGCTAAACTCCTCGATAGGATTGAATGTAGTTGATTCAATCCCCGATTGTATGTGAATTCTCTTATATTTATGAATCCTTATTTTTTATAATATTGGTGTTTCTTATGTTCTTAATGCTTAGCTTCCACCTTTGTGTCGGAGTTATATGTGGTTTTGTGGGGCACATTCGAGAGGTGGTTCTATAAAATCAATAGCGAGTTTGGGGGAGTCTAGACATAAGAAACTTGAATTCTGATTGGTAAAAACACTTAATTTTTGACTGTGGAGACAAGGGTGAATTAATAGCGTAAACAAATAGATTTTAATCCGGTGGTAATTTATCACTGTGGAGACCAAGGTAGATTATTCTGAGTATTTTATCATTGTGGAGACCATAGTAAAATAACTTTAATTTGTGCTTCAATATTATAATTGCATATTCATAAATATTATTGGGGTTCACATACAAAAGGGGTGTGATGAGACGAAGATCAATCCTAGTCCAAGTAACTGTTTCTATCTCTCATCTAAGTTCAATTTTTCTTTATTATTGCAACTATCTACAACAAACAATTTATACGCTCTACTTGATAGTGTGTGACCACTAATATCTATAAATTGAGTCGTTCCCTGTGGATACGTTACTCTTACTTACTATATACTGCTGGAATTTCGGTACGATTGTCAGAATCCCATCAAGTATTTTTGGCACCGTTGCCGGGGAACGGGTGTATCAATTTGTAAAGACTTGGGAGGTCTATACTATTAAGTTGTATATATTTATCTTAGGATTTTTTTATTTATTTTTATTTTTAGGAATTTTTTTTAATTTTTAAATTTTAAATTTTAATTTTAATTTTTTTAAAATTTTTAAAATTCTCTTCCACACTTACCCTTTTCAAGTTTCTTGTTTATGCTTTGAGAGGCTAGGTGTCCCCAAATCATCTACAATTTGATCCAGAAATAGAAAGGACATCAAGGAGGAACAAAAGTAGAAACAAGAGAAGGAGACGAAGGAGAAAGAAACGAGGAAGAACCCCAAATTAAGGAGACAAACTCAACACTCTCTGTTCAACCACCCCAAATGAAGTAAATGTTAAATGGCTTATGAATGACAAAATCCTCAAAGAAGAACCCTTGGAGATTAGTTAGGCAGCAAGAACCATATTATTTCTTCACACACCGATTCAAGGTAACTTCTCTAATTACAACAATTATTCTAACAATTTTTCACAGGATTGGGGAAGTTACCAAAATCAAAATTTTGGGTGGCAACAAGATGTTGTTTCGTCCCACGTGCAAACTTCTACAGATGAAATCAGGGCAGATTATAAGATTATAAGGCAGAGAAAATAGAAGCACTGAACAAGCAATTAGCTAACCTTCCTCAGCACTTGCAGGCAAGGCACTCCTATCTTGTCCAGTCACCACAATTAGTTTGTGATTTTTGTGGAGGTGATCATCTCAATGGGGACTGCTCTTACCATGCACTCAAGAGAGAGCAAGTTACTTACACGGGCAACCAATAAAGACCAGACAACTTCTCCAACAGAAACAACTTTACAACAATTCACAAGGATGGAGAAATAGCCTGAATCAAGATTGTAGGTGGCACCAAGATAATGTTTCATTCCATGTGCAACCTTCTTCCCAACAGCAGCAAAGCTACTCTTCAGTTCAACCATGGCATTCATATGGGAAGATCTTATTGAAAAAAAGTTACAAGAATTGGTACGATTTCAGAAGACTTGTGAAAAAGCAGGACTACCTGCTGACCCCATACTAGCTGAGATAGTAAAATATGACCAAATGTCGGTCAAAACAAGATTTAGCAAATGCACAGCCCAACCCTGAAGAACAGAATGATGACATGACTACCATAAGTGTTCAACTGATTGGAGAGGAAACCAATGATAATCTGGCTGATAGAGAAGAAGAGAAAGTTGAAGAAGAGGAACCAGAAGAAGCAAAAGAAGAAGAAGAAGAAGAAGAAGAAGAAGAAGAAGAGAAGAAGAAGAGAGAAGAAGAAGAAGAAGAAGAAGAAGAGTGAAGAAGATGAAGAAGAAGAAGAAGAATAGGATGAAACTGAAGAATCACAAGAAAGAGAAGCTAAAAAAAGGGAATCAGAACAAGATGATGAAGAAAAGGAAGAAGAAGAAGGTGAAGCAAGTAGAAGAAGAAAAAGGAGGATGAAGAAGAAGAAGAAGAAGAAGAAGAAGTAGAAGAAGAAGAAAAAGGAGAGGATGAAACAGAAAAAAAAATGTGCTTAAAGAAGAGATTGACTGTGAAAGGGAGGTAGAAAACAAAACATATGAGGGTGTACATGATGAAAAAATTAGGAAAATGAGAAAAAGAGTGAACGGGGAGATAGTGAATCAAAGCCCGAGAAAGGAGGGGAAGTGGTACCAATACCAAAGACCTTGCCTTAATCAACCAGTCCTCCAAAGAAAGATCAAGAAAGGCATGGTGCAAGTGTTAAACCTTCCAGACCCCACAAAAGAAAGGCATGTGATTACACTAACCTAACCAAAGCAGAGAGAGAATCAGGCCAAGAGAATCAAATTCAAAGCCTAGAGCCAGATTGAAGACAAAGTGGTCAGGTGTGTTTCATATCAAAGACCCTTGTGAAGCAAAGAAATTGAGAGCAATCAACTGTGAATCATCTAAGCTTCAGGAAAAGAAGACTCATGCACATGAGAGCAAGATAATAAAGAAAAGGAAAGTCAGGCCAAGGGAGTCAGAAGCATGGTCTAATTCTAGAAAGAAGCCCAAACGGTCAAAGTCATATCACACTACAGATTGTTCCAAGGCAGGATTATGGGGAGGTTTATGGGCCAGAGAAAGGAAAGGTGCAGCACACAAGCTCACCAAAAGATTTCAGTTTCAACCACCTTGAGAGAACAGGCGTCGAGCTAGAAGACGTTAAACAAGCCCTTCCTGGGAGGCAACCCAGACATTTTTAAGTTTTTAATTGTTTTCAGTTTTATTTTGTTTTGTTTGTTAGTTAGGATTTTTAATTTTTTAGGATTTAGGAAATTTTCAAAATTGATTGGAATAAGTTTGTGGAAAATAAAATTTTTAAACAATAGGAAGTAGCAGAAAACGTGACTGAAAATTGTAAAATCTCATTCTGTTTTTTGCGCTCATTTGCTCTGAGCCCAGAAAAAGAGCAGAATTGCAATTTTAGTCACTGTTTTCTGTGCTTCACTTGTGCTAAGCGCGGGTGAAGCGTAACATTACGAAATTTTAAAAATCTTTTGTTTTCTCATGTACTGTTTATCTACTTCCTAAGCTCTTCTTTTCACTCTTTCCACTCACAAACCTCCATCAATTTTGAAACTTTCAAGTTTCATGTATGTTTTCCTTAAATTTTACCAATTGAAATCTTCATTCTATTTTATGATTTGCACTTTAGGATAGAAACCTTAGGATTGTGAATATTGTTGATTATTGCTATCTTGAATGTGATTTTGGCTGTGAGGAACATGAAGAACAATTTGTTTGATTGGAATGATCTTTGTTTTGTGAGTTATTGAATTTGAAAGTGTTGTGCTCTGTTTCTTTCAAAAATTTCGAACTTTCACTTTCCATGGATTGATTGAATGCTTGCAAAACAAATGAGTATTTTTTAGGAAGTCATTACCAAGTGAAATGAAATTTTGTTGTGAAGAGATTAATTCTTTTGAGAGCATGCATTTGGATTCCATGTTCTTCATGAATTGATTTTGCAATAAGGCATCATTGAAATGAATGTGTTTTAGCAACTAAATGTTGTTATTTGACTTTTCAGATGCCCAGGATTAAATTGTTGGTCTTTCTCGTGGCTTTAGCTCACGAGGAGAAAGGCATGGGGAAGAGGATTAACCTAATAGACCTTGTTGCTTGACTTGACTTGACTTTTGTTCTTGATCTTCTTGACTTGAATAAGTTCTTTCCTTTTGCCATTGTCAATCTTCCTCTTTTCTTTCTTTCTCATTTGGCATTATCAAAACCTGCAATCCAGGCATCTACAATCTCCCCCTTTTTGATGATGACAACCATCAATTTTGGGAAGAATGAAAAATCCAGATATTTCAAGTCAATAACGATCACTCCCCTTAGTCTCCCCCTTTATGTTTATCTTTTAGAATACTTGGGATATTTGGGAGATAAGATGTAACTTTTTGTTTAAACATTGTACAAGACCAAATTGATTTCAAAAAGATTTCCAAAATAGATTTAAAAAACTTGTTTAAAAAAAAACTTTCCAACACATAGAATTTATGAATTTCCAACATTTCATCAAAATACCATTTTTCATATTTCCAAAATACCATTTTTCATATTTCCCTAATCTCTCCCCCTTTGGCATTATCAAAAGCAATATTAGGCATCCAAAATATATCAACTTACAGAATATGCCAAACAACCACAACAAAGTATACTAAACAAAGTATGCAACATAGTACCATATCGAAGCATCAAATGGAAATAAAGCAGTCTAAAGTAGCCAAACCAAAGTGGCGAAAAGCTATACCAAAACAAGTCTAAAATCAATGCCAAATACAAGGCAAGTAAAAAAACATTCACGAAGAGCTAGGACCAAAGCCGGAACTATCCTCTAACCGGGTAAGGCGAGTCTCCAAAGCGTCAAAGTGCTCGTCCACATGCAACCTGAAGTTGTGAATCTCAACCAGAATGTTAGTAAGAATATCAGTAAAAGCATCCCGATGAGGGGGTGATGGAGTACGCTCGTCCATATCCTGGGAATGACGTCTTTTAACCCAAACACCATCTGGAACCTTGGTATACCCAAATGAACCAACTACAGTAGCTCCAATGGCACCGGATCGCTTGACTGGGAGCCAACTTTCATGGTTAAGCGGGACATTAAAGTGAGCCAAAAAGAGAGAAATCAGATGAGCATAAGGTAAAGGAGCGTTGGCATGCATAGCTTTGTTCATCCGATAACGAACCAAATTAGCCCAGTTGATTGTCGTCCAGTCAGTAAAGCCCACATAAGAATAACATCCTCTTCAGTAGCTTGGGCCAAATTAGTAGAGCAAGGAAGCA
This sequence comes from Sesbania bispinosa, assembly GCA_026901365.1. Taxonomy (NCBI): domain Eukaryota; kingdom Viridiplantae; phylum Streptophyta; class Magnoliopsida; order Fabales; family Fabaceae; genus Sesbania; species Sesbania bispinosa. The sequence continues at coordinate 1,776,868 of QLOH01000035.1, forward strand.
ATATACGGACAATGATATAGTGCATGAGACGACTGTTAAAAGTGAATGACCCAGCAAGCAGATGTCCATCCAACTCAGCATTTTCAGTACAAATTATCCTACGAGCATTTTCAGGATTATTGTTTAACTCTCATTCTTCAGTCACAGTTCCCTCAAAAAATGCTCCATCACTATTTAATTGGTTAGGGTATAAAATAAGGACTGGTCAATTACAATTGGGATTCTCTTAACTTCACTACGAATTACCCATCCGTGATTTTCAGATTGCTATAAAATATCCTAACTAATTTAGGATAAATTTGCGAACGCAGTTGCATAAAATCCAACAACCCACAAGTACGAAAAGTTCGTAACAGTCAAAACCTTGGTTTTCAAAGAACTCTACGCTAAGATAATTGGGTTCGATGATATCTCTAGTTGAAAATAGAGAATAATACCTCTCCCGTTGAGCATTGTTCGAAAATAGAGCGAGAGAGCGAGATGGATTGGGGGTCGTCGGAGGATCATCGGAGGTGTCTTAACGAGGTTGACGAGGGGCGGAGCGTTTTTGACGTTTCGATGGTTCCGCCATTGAAGGAGACGATTCACGAAATTGTTGGGTGGTTTTGTAGGTAATGAGGAGAGGATTAATTTGCAAGAAACGGAATGTAATTCCGTTAAGAAATGAAGGAGTTATGAGAATTTGAAGAGGAAAGGAGGTAGGTAGGGTTTGCGCGCACAGTAGAGAGAGAGAAGAAGAAAACGTTCGTAAGAGAGAGAGAGAGAAAGATGGTTTTATAGAGTTCTCAGTATGGTAATCGATTACGCCTTGTGGTAATCGATTACCACGTTTCCAGAAGTGAGAAAACTGTCGCATGTAATCGATTACGACCATATGGTAATCGATTACAAGATGGAATGGTCTCAGGTAATGATTACTTCACAGTGGTAATCGATTACACCTACTATGTAATCGATTACACACTTCCCAGAATTTTTTTTTGGGTTCTAAACCATTTTTTTCCCAAAAAATTTTATGAATCTAAGTTGGAAACATCTAGAATACCTAATTCTCTCCTTATTGTAAAGAAACTGTCCTTAGGTAATGGCTTGGTAAAAATATCTGCAAGTTGTTGTTTAGTCTCAATGAATTCTAGAACACAGTCTCCTTTTTGACATGATCTCTAAGGAAATGATGTCTAATCTCAATGTTGGTTCTAGAATGTAACACAGGGTTCTTAGACAAGTTAATGGCACTTGTATTATCACAACGAATTGGTATGTGATCTATATTTAAGCCATAGTCTGAGAGTTGTTGTTTCATCCAAAGTATTTGGGCACAACAACTTCCAGCAGCAATGTATTCTGCCTCAGCAGTTGATAAGGCAACACTATTTTGCTTTTTACTATGCCAAGACACTAAAGCAGACCCAATAAAATGACAAGTACCATGGTACTTTTTCTATCAGTTTTGCATCCCGCAAAATCTGAGTCAGAGTATCCTACTAGATTAAAAGGCATGTTTTTAGGATACCATAATCCTAAATTTACAGTTCCTAAAAGATATCTCATTATCCTTTTAACACTTAAATGAGATTCTTTAGGGTTTGACTGATATCTACACAGCATACACTAAACATAATATCTGGTCTACTTGCTGATAAATAAAGAAGGGATCCAATCATACCTCGATATCGCTTTATATCTATGACTTCCCATCTTCATCCTTATCCAAGTAGCAAGCAGTACTCATAGGTGTGGCCATATGTTTAGCGTTTTCCATTCCAAATCTCTTGAGTAGTTCCTTGCAGTACTTGCTTTGGTTGATGAATATACCATTTTTGGTTTGTTTGATTTGCAGTCCAAGGAAGAAGTTCAACTCGCCCATCATAGACATTTCAAACTCACTTTGCATGTCATTAGAAAATTCCTTGCACAGATTTTCATTAGTAGCACCAAAAATAATATCATCAACGTAAATTTGTACTAATAGAATGTCATGCATTTTTCTTTTAATAAAAAGTGTGGTATCAACCTTTCCTCTAGTAAATCCTTTTTCTAACAGAAATTTGCTTAATCTTTCATACCAAGCCCTAGGTGCTTGTTTTAATCCATATAGGGCCTTTTTCAATTTAAAAACATGATTAGGCAATTCTTGATTTTCAAATCCAGGAGGTTGTTCTACATACACTTCTTCTTTAATAAATCCATTAAGAAATGCACTTTTTACATCCATTTGATACAATTTGAAATCCATTATAGAAGCATATGCAAGTAACATCCTAATGGCTTCTAGTCTTGCTACAGGTGCATAGGTTTCTTCATAATCTATCCTTCTTCTTGATTATATCCTTTGGCCACTAACCTAGCTTTGTTTCTAACAACTATACCATGTTCATCTAACTTGTTTCTAAATACCCATTTTGTGCCTATAATTGGATGATTACTTGGTCTATCAACTAGATCCCAAACATTATTTCTTTCAAATTGATTTAATTCTTCTTGCATAGCAATAATCCAATGTTCATCTTTTAAGGCTTCATCTATATTTTTTACTTCAATTTTAGAAACAAAAGCCATATTATTGCATATGTCTTTAATAGAGTGTCTAGTTGTTACCCCTTTTGAAATATCTCCTATAACGTTATCAAGAGGATGATCTTAAGGTTTTCCACTCTCTTGGAAGATCTAAGTTTGTTTGATTCTCATTTATTGTAGAATCTTCCATGTTTTTCTTCTCTTTTTCTTTAAGAGCTTCTTCATCTATGTGAGTATTTTCTAGAGTATCTACAATATCATCAATTATTTCTTTTTATTATAAAATGAACTAGACTCATCAAAGGCTACATGAATTGATTCTTCTATTGTCATAGTTCTTTTGTTATAAACTCTATAAGTTTTACTATTTAATGAATATCCAAGAAATATTCCCTCATCTGATTTAGCATCAAATTTCCCTAGGTTATCCTTTCCATTATTTAATACAAAGCATTTGCATCCAAAAATGTGAAGATGAGAGATGTTTGGTTTTCTACCATTGAATAGTTCATAGGGTGTTTTCTTTAAAATTGGCCTAATTAGGGCCCTATTCATAGTATAACAAGCAGTACTGACTGCTTCTGCCCAAAAATATTTAGGAATGTTTGAATCATTTAGCATGGTTCTTGCCAATTCTTCTAGTGACCTATTCTTCCTTTCAACTACTCCATTTTGTTGAGGAGTCCTAGGGGCAGAAAAATTATGTTCTATTCCATTTTCATCACAGAACTGGTCAAAGATTTTATTTTCAAATTCCCCTCCATGGTCACTCCTAATGGATGCTATTTTAATGTTTTTCTTATTTTGAATCATTTTTGCAAATTTCTTAAAGGCATTAAAAGCATCACTTTTATTTGCAAGAAATAATGTCCATGTATATCTAGAGAAATCATCCACTAAGACTAGAGCATAATAACTTCCCCCAAAACTCATAGTTCTAGAAGGCCCAAAAAGATCCATGTGTATTAGTTGTAATGGCCTAGAGGTTGTTACTATGTTCTTTGATTTAAATGATACTTTTACTTGTTTTCCCTTTTGGCAAGCATCACAAAGTTTGTCTTTTTCAAATTTTATTTTAGGCAAACCTATTACTAAGTCTTTTGATATTAATTTATTTAAATGATCCATATTAATATGAGCAATTCTTTTATGCCATAACCAAGATTCATCATTTTTACTAATAAGGCACTGGTTATGATTTGTAGTATTATCTAATTTTATCTTATATACATTATTTATTCTATATCCTATATACTTAATGTTTTTGTCATGTTTGGATTCAATAACACAATTTTGTGAGTCAAATGATACTAAGAATCCTTTATCACATAATTGACTAACACTAAGTAAATTATGCCTAAGGCCATCAACAAGTAGGACATTTTCTATGGAGGTTGAGTGATTTGTACCTTTTTTCCGATTCCCAAGATTTTACCCTTGTTGTTATCTCCATAGGTAACATGTCCACTATTCTTTGGAGTGATGTCCATAAGCTTTGAGATATCCCCGGTCATGTGCTTGGAGCATCCACTGTCGATGTACCAAGTATGTTTCATGGAATCCTACAAGTCAAATTGTTTAATTTAGGTACCCAAACTTTCTTTGGGTCCTTAGTGTTAGTGCTAATTAAAGATCCTTTTGGGATCCACATCATATTTTTGAGATTTGTAGGATTCTTTCTAAAATAACAATTTGATGCACTATGTCCTTTCTTCCCACAATAGAAGCATGTTAAGAATGGAGAACTTGTGGATTGAGAAATTACAAAGAAGTTCTTATAATTCTTTTGTTGAGATTGAGGATTAAATCCTAATCCTGCTTTGTCAAATACACACTTTGATTTCTTAAAATAACATCTAAATTATTTTTACCAAAGGTGAATTTTGCAAGTGCAGTATTTAATTTTTCAATTTCATCTTTATGTTTTGGCATGATGTACATGGATGAATTTCTTTACTATTTTCTAAATTAATGATAGAACATAAATTTTCATTTTTAGAATTTACTAATTTAATTTCATTTCTAAGATTATCTAGTTCTTTATTTAATTTAGAAATTTCTTTCTCAAGTTTTGTAGTGGTTTTCTTATAAGATGAAACTAGTTTTGCTAACTTAAAAGATTCTTTGTGTAAATCATTAAATGCTTCTTGTAATTCATCAAATGAGATGGATGCATTATTGTTAGAAGATGTTACCTCTTCTTCACTTTCGTAGTCTCTGGCCATAAGTCCTAGGTTGACTGTTTCATTCTCTGAGTCACTGGAGCTTATGTCATTATCATCCCATGTGATGTAGGCTTTCTTTGCTTTCTTATCTTTGAATGTCTTCTTGTTTGATTTTTCCATTCTCTTCTTGTAAATAGGACAATCTAGTCTAAGATGCCCTGGTTGGTTGCATTCAAAGCATTTTTGGATTGATTGAGAATCTTCTCCTTTCTTCTTTGTGTTAGGTGTAGGTCTTCTTCTATTTCCTTTTCTTAGAATTTGTTGAATCTTTTGACAAATAACTAAACTCTTCGTCATCATCCAATCCTCATCTTCAATGATTTCTTCTTCTTCATGGATGGATGATGATGAAGCTTTGAGAGCAATGCTTTTCTTACTTCTATCATTCTCTTCATTTTGATTTAGTCTTATCAACTCCAACTCATGTTCTTGTAGTTTTCCAAATAGTGAGTGAAGAGTCATGGTTGTGAGGTCTTTTGATTCTGCAATTGCTGTTACTTTTGGCTGCCACTGCCTACTTAAACATCTCAAAACTTTGTTAATTAAATCTTCATTTGGAAAAACCTTTCCTAATGATGCAAGATGATTAACTATATGAGTGAATCTCTTTTGCATGTCTTGTATGCTTTCTTTTTGATTCATTCTAAATAGTTCATATTCATGTGTGAGGGTGTTTATTCTAGATCTTTTGACATCACTTGTTCCCTCATGAGTTACTTCCAATGTGTCCCACATCTCTTTAGCACTTTTACAGTTTGATACTCTAAAATATTCGTCTATACCTAATGCAGATGTAATTATGTTTTTAGCCTTTAGGTTGTATTGAACTTTCCTTTTATCCTCCTCACTCCATTGATCCCTGTGTTATCTTAACTTCATCCCCTAATTGCATTGACGGAACAAAAGGTCCATTTTCTATAGCATCCCATATATTTAGATCTATTGACTCTATGAATATTTGCATTCTTGATTTCCAATAATGGAAACCTTCTCCATTAAATACGGGAGGTCTGTTAAAGGAGTTTCCTTCTGCGAAAAGGGTATTTGATGAGGCCATATGTGATCTTGAGGCTTCTAATCCTTAAACAAGATGCAAGCTCTGATACCACTTGTTAGACAAGTGGCCTCACTAACTTAAGAGGGGGGTGAATTAAGTTATTCGATTTTAACTAATCTTTTCGATTATTAATTTATATTGCCTTTATTATTCTTAAAATGCCTTTTCTAAGATGAAGTATGAATGCTTATTCTTATATAATGGAATTGTAATTGCAATAAAGTAAATAAGAGTTAAGGAAAGAGAATTGCAAACTCGATTTATACTGGTTCGGCCAACCACTTGCCTACGTCCAGTCCCCAAGTATCCACTTGAGATTTCCACTATTTGTAAAGTCTTTTACAAACGATCAATCCTCCAACACCTTGGAACCCTTCCTTGTGTTGAGAATCAATCCACACATCAAGAGAGGCACCCTCTCTTCAACTCACAATACAATTACAAATTGAATCGATGAATACAAAGACTCTCCTTTGAGTAGATATTACAAGTTGAAAGCCTATAAGAACTCTTAAGATTTGCAAGTGTTTTGGCACAATTTTGATTGATGTAATAAATTTTCTCTTTTGAATTTCACATGAGTAATCTCTATAAATTCGAAAATGAGACATATATATAAGGATGTGATGAAACATTGTAACCTTGATTGGAAGTCATGTCTCTTCAAGATTTTCAAAAAAGTTCTGGTAATCGATTACAAGGTTTGGTAATCGATTACACAGTTCAATTTGCGAACGTTGTGCCTGAAATTCAAAATTTGAATTTCCTGCACTCTGGTAATCGATTACAGGATTTGGTAATCGATTACCAGTTCAAAAATTTTTGAAATTTGAATTCTGAACTTCTGGTAATCGATTACACCATGTTGGTAATCGATTACCAGTTCAAAAATTTTAATCTTTGAACTGATTTTTACTTTATAAAATATTTTGTTTAATTTTCTTTTTAGTGCCAAGTTCCTTGCAAATACTAAGATTTCTTTTGACATTTTTAACTAACTAAATCAAGCTTAACCTAATAGACCTTGTTGCTTGACTTGACTTGACTTTTGTTCTTGATCTTCTTGACTTGAATAAGTTCTTTCCTTTTGCCATTGTCAATCTTCCTCTTTTTCTTTCTTTCTCATTTGGCATCATCAAAACCTGCAATCCAGGCATCTACATAAATAAGGTGTTAAAAAAAAAATAAGGAGGGTGATAAATAATTTGTAATATTGTATGCAATGTAAATCGAACGGGTCTCCTTAATGATTTTGCTTCATTGATTAGGATTGATGTAATAGATTCCTGCTGTGGTAGTCATATGTATTGAAGAATGGATCGGGCTCAAAATGAAAATAAATTCATGACCGGAATCAAAATTAATATTGGGTTCATTCCTTTGGATGGAAAAGTGTGTGAAACATGTCTTCTCATAAAGCATTCATAAAAGACAAGGATTATTTTTTATTTTTGGTAATTTCATTTTAATAAAAGAGAGCAAACTATTCAGTTGATTACAAGGAAAGACGACACTCGAAATTAATTTGGAAAGGAATGTTAAAGGAGTATCTCACTCTGTAGTTTTTAGGTAAATGCTTTTGTGCTTTGGTCCGATCATTTAAGGAGTGACATAATATTGTTTTCCTAACTGATAGTCATTACCTGTTTTTGGAGTGAACTAATGTGTTTGTAATTGGATTCCTATGGTTGACAGAACAATTGAACGATTGCATGATAGATTAAATACGGCAGATGAAGGAAGAGATCAATGGTTAGAACTTGGGTAAACAATTCTTTTGATATTGATTCTTTACCATGTATGTGATGCAATGCTCATTCTGGTTAACTGAATTGAATTTTTGATTTTTAGGATTAAACATGATAGCCTATAAGACCAATAATAGTATGTGCTGAAGCTAGAAATTTAGTTAGGTGATTAATGTGTCAATGCTAAAAGAATTGATTTAGGTATTGAATAGGTATTGAATTCAGTGTGTATGGTTATAACATGACTTGAGCCTTTTGATTCTCCTGTATGAGAATAAACCATGGGGTGATTTGAATGATTGACTTAATGAATTGAACACATTCCTAAACCCTGGCTAAGCAATTACACAAAGAAGGCAAACATATATAGTATATATAAATATATTGTCTGTTAGATGTATTCATGATAAAGCATAGTTTGATTTATGCACGATGAGAGAAAAATTTAAACATAAGGAATATAATAACAACAAAGTTAAAGGAGATGATGGCTAGTACTATTAGTTGCTGATAAACAGTCATGTGGATTACACGTCAGGAGTAGATTTTGCAAAAAGTGAACAAAGTTTGGTAAACCACCCCAATGGAAGACATGTTCTAAACTACTATAGTCATCACACTACATTGATCTGAGTAAAACAAAATATGATAGAAGTTCATTGTGGCATAATATCAAGGGCTCAAAGTTGAGATAACTCATGCAGTGTTTGTCAATAATTTGGTCATTATCCAAGTCTGCATCATCATGTGTGCTGAAATATCTTAGGGGAAATGTTGGTGGAAGTGTGAAGCATGATCCACAGGGAATGTATCCGCAATAAATGTGTTGAAGCCTGCTTCCACTTGAATGTGAGCCGCTGATTGAGCGACTAAATTGATTTGTGTCTCCTTGTGTGTGAAACCAAGGGGTTATACTGTTAGTTAGCTGATAAGGAATTTGTCAATCTTATGAGGAGTGAATGGCCTAGGAATGAGTTTATATATTTAAGATTTGAACATGTGTAAACCACAACTAACATGAAATAGGTTTCGTAACATGAGCTAACTTGCCTAACATAGCCAATTATCCTATGGGTTATTCAATAAATGACCAGCACATGCATTACACTTAAAAGATAAGATTGAAAAGCACACCCTTGGTAATAATAGAAATTGTTTTTGTAGGAGTTATTTAGTGGATCATGTTGAACTGGCAAGATAAATTTCATGGTGATCTAGTCTATTATATTGAATTGATTTAATGGAATTTAAATGATTGTGTTATCAATACCAATGTTAAGAAACCATTACGGAAATTATATATTACATGTATAACTAAAATGGTTGTAATCTTTTGTATTATTTGTGTAAAATATAATGATAAATATTTGACAATTGAAAGGATGCGGAAAACATTGTTTATGTTATATACATTTGTCATAGGTGACTAAAACATAATAGACATAGATGAGACAAATAGATGATGTAAGACATGATAAATAACAATAAGAAATGCGGATCAGAGTAATAGGCTTAAAGGGAAAAGCAATAGTGGTCACAAGTTAGTATTATATATTCATTGGCCAGCACATTTACCTAGAATTAATAGATGTGTTGTGAGTGAAAACAACTATAAGTTGAAATTTAAGGTATATTAAATGTAACAAGAAGGCTTACCATTGCCCCTTCAATATAGAACTCATCCTTGATAAACATTCGAACGATCTCTGGTTGAGCACAACCCTTTTGACATGGAATCCTCCATCATGTATAGTGTCTAGATCAGTTTTTTTTTTTTTTGCACCAGGAATAACATACTTTTCCCAAGCAATGTGTTGAAAACTGATGGATAAGGGAAGTAATCAGGTTCCTGAGTGCAAAGACCAAACCATGAGTGTGTAACCATAATGTAGGGCAAAAAAGCATTAGAGAAAGTTTTATTTTTAGGAATCTAACCGGGATGGATTCTAACAGTTGTTCACATGAAACTCGGAGCAGGTTATCAACATCTTCATGTTGTATCTTAAGATAAGCTAAGTCCTTCCCATCAAACAGTAATACCTTGATGGTAAATCTATTCAAAAGAGCAATTATGTGTTAGGAAAAATGGACTATGGTGTTTTCCTGAATATACAAGAAGCACAACAATGACCATGAAAGTGTAGGGGTTTGCTTAAATATTCTAAAAGAACAGTTGTAGCTACATTCTTGTCAAATTGAAATGGTATAAGCAGATTTAAAATAGTTTGGAAGCTAGAAGAAGTGATCAAACAACAAAGAAGGCAAATGAATAGGCCTCTGATGTGTCAACATAATTATTATGGGAAACTAACCTTGGCACTGGAGAGCAATTGCTCTCACAGGTCATCTTCACATACTTCTATAATGCTGCCCCACACAACTAACTCACCATGCTAGTGATGAAAAACAATTTTTTTAGAGGTTAACATTGATAAAATGATTGGAGGAAATCTGGATTAGAGTGAGGGAGGGACAAACTTACATTAGTTAGGGCATTCAGTCACAAATAACTCTTTTAGGATGAGATAGGACAAACTCATCACTTAGAGATTCATAAGGTGGATGCATGTAAGTAAGTTTGAGTTCAGAGTCAAGTTTAAAATCATTGATCATTAACCTATACAAAGGAATGAGCATAGACTTAGTGATACCCATGAAGAGAAAATGAGTAACAAATGGATTTGCGGATAATTAATAGAAGCAAAAAATATTTTAAATGGTGAAAAATATGGTCCTTGAAAGAGGTTACTAATGTTGCGCACCACTTTCTCATGTCAAACACTTCTGGAATAATGGGATTAAAAAGCAACCCGGTGACTGGAGAAACGCACTCTATACTAACATCCCCTTAGATTGAAAACCGAAAACAATGTATGTCAATATTGCACTACTATATATATGATGAATACAAAGTAGGCTGTGTGGAAAAAATGAGTTAGTTGTCCAAGAAAGACAGCAAAACACTCACCAAATACAACCTCAGCCGTTGTAGCCACACGTGCAAATTGGACAACAATAATTGGGGTGACTGGGGCCATTTTTCTCTAGAAAGTGGTCAAGTTGGTCAACGTATGGGCCACGAAGGACACACTCTGTTTTTCCCTATATAAAAGACGAAATAAAAAATTAGAATGCACATATTATTTTGAATAAGAAGAAACGACAAAATAGGTTATGTGTTATGGGCAACGCACGTGGGGTCTGCAATTTTTATGAAAACAACACAAACTTGCTTGTTATCCTTAAGATATTGGCGTTTCAGAAGAAACAGAAGTGAATAAACCAACTTTATCTGTATATGGCACAGATTAAAGCAGTAGTCAAGAGGAAAGACAATTAGGCCAAGTGGAATGTTATAAAATTTTAAAAAATGAGGTGAAAGTTAGTTTAGAAGTCGCTTACCCACTAAAAATGTTGTATCATATGGTCTTTCAGTTTTAATTCTTCTGATGTCAACGGATGCTAGGAGAGATAACCCAAACGAAATGAGAGGATGGCGCTCATACAAGACCACCTTGGAGGACATGTCGAAAAGCAACCTAAAGGGATGCTTGGTTGGCCTGTCAGCCCCTTCGTTTGGGACAACAACAACCCGACTAATCTCATAGGCATGGCCTTCTTGCATAACCAATTTTGTTCATGCGGAGGAAATCTCTACTAATGGAGCCTTGTATTTTAGTTCCCTGTGGAGGATAAAATGCAAAGGCAGGGCAAATTAAAAGTCAAAATAAATAGCAAATAGAATAGATATCATGAGAAGGTAAGTGATATTAACAGGAGATTAACCTGTGTGTCCATGAATACAAGTTCGACGGACGTAGAACCGGAAAGTTGGCCACACATAGGTTCTTCCCACACCCGGATGACATGGACCTTAGTCCACCAAGGGGCAAGGAGGGAGAGATCTCGTTCAGCGGAAAGAAAATGGGAGACAAGCCAGCCATAGTTGGTTCTTGGTTGTAAGGAAGTTCAGAAATGGAAAAAAACCAAATGAAGAGGTGGCTGTCATGTTTACATAGGGAAGCTACACTAAAGGGAATGAAATGTAACTAAATGAATTTAATTGAATAGGGAGCAAACTTAGATCAACTAAATGAAGAACAGTAGAAAAGTTAGATAAAACATGCGTTATGAAGTGCGAAAAGTTGCATACATTAGTGAAACGATAATGGTTAGGGAGAGTAAATTCCGATCAGACATGACACTTAAGGATTAGGTATTAAATACATAGTTTCTTTGGCATGTTTCAAACTGGACACACCTGATGAACTGGACCATAGGGATAACCATATCCCCAAAGGATAATAAAAAGATCATTGCAGTAGAACTAATTATATAAAAGAATAATTTTTTTTATAAGCATTTCGAGGGTAGAGTAAAATGGAAATTATGACAGGTGCCACATGTGATCAGAGTTTTGGCCACAAGTGGTGAATACAAGTACTGATAGAAAGGAACTCCTTTTGAGCTATTAGGATCTTCTGAAGACAATAGGATGATTTCCTTCGTGTAGCAATCTAGCAGTACAAGATGTCATGATTTCACTAATTTGTGGACATGTGCATTGAGATAAGGAGGACGGATTTGGAAGAGTAATTGTGCACGGTTGAGGCGCATAATAAGGCAAGTTTTTTTTCTTCTTTATGATGAAACTGACCAAATCAAGCGGCCCATAAAGTTCAGAATTTTTAATTAAGTGCAATAATAAATTAAAATGAATTAAGTCAAAATTAAGACCTTCTCACCTGAAAAGTTAGACACAGACTTGATTCGATTGGAATAGGGTAGCTTTGGGCTTTGGGAATAGCGCAGCCATAGGCTTGACATGATTAGGCTTTGCGATGAGGATAAGATTAGTCTTAAAAGTAAAAATCAACTGGGACGGAACTGTAGTGGAAAAAATAAATTGCAGGGCAAAAAATACACATTTACGTTGGCTGTGTAAAGTTGGAAGTCACTAAGGGATCAAAGCCCAGCGTCTTATAGCCCTTCATGTGTAAGCCCAAGTAATCATGTGAGGAATGAGGTTATTTAATATTAATAGAGCATTTAAATTGGTGCAATTGGTAAATAGCAATGAAATATATTCTTGGCATGTTTTAAGGGTATTCTATTTTAAAAAGTTTAACCATGTAACGTTGACAGAGTGGTATATGGGGTGGTTAATTTAATTTGATCAATAGATAAGAGCAGGCTGCTCAAATGTGCCCAATTGATAGAGTCTGAAGATATTATTCTTGTATGTTGATCTGACGAACCTTCATATTTAAATATTATTTTATCTCATTTTCAATAGAATTGAGGTCAAGTAAATGCCTTACAAATTCAAAGGAAAATGTCATACCTCTGAGAAGCAAAATTGATACCGTAATGAGTGATGGAGGTCACATATGTGGGCTGGTTACTTGAATTTAAGTAATAGACAAGTATGCGTTATTCAAATGGACCCAATTAATAAAGGCTAAATAGAATATTCTTCTAGGTTGATCCATGTCAATTAATATTTCATGAGGTAATTTTTTCTTACGTTGTTTGAATTGAATTGGGTTGAAGGATAATAATTTCCAATTTGAAGGGAAAAGTCCCAAACTCGCAGAAGAATATTCATTGGGTAATGTCTGATGCAAGAGACACATGTTAGATGCTTGAATTAATAAAAATAATAGAGAATAACATGCTGTTAAAAAAGGGCCCAATTGATAGAGTGATTAAAAAATGTGCTTTTGTGTCGATCCATGTAAATTGATATTTGTTGAATTGTGATTTTATCCGGTAGTTGAAATTGGCCTGGTACCAAGTATAATAACTTGCAATATTAAGGTTAAATGACGTAAGACCCAAAAAGAAAAAAGAAAGTCAACATGAATTGACTGATGTAGGAGGGAGATGTTAGGTCGTTAATTAAGCTTAATTAATAGACAATAACAGGTTGGTCAAATGGCGCCAACTGCTAGAGTTAAAAATAATGATCTTGTACATTGATGCATGTAAATGGAGATTTTATTAGTATGATTTGTTTAAATTTTTTTGCAAAGAATTTCGGGTGAAGTCTAATATTGTTCAATTAAGAGGCTAAATGTCGTAAGTTGCAGCAGGAAATTTCTGAAATGGGCCCAACTTCAATTATCAATTATTTTCGTTACCTAAGGAGTGGAAACATTTATCCTGCCTTTTAGGATATGTCTATGAACTATAATACAATGCCCATTGTTGGATGGTTAAAAAATTGAGTAATCATAGGTGTTAGTAGTTTTCGAAAATGGTCTTAAAAAATAAGAGCCTCAAGTTAGTTTACTTGAGAATTAATCATCGAAACCATGCCTGTCGTGATATGATATTAAATTCATTGGAAAGGCAGTTAAGATAAGTATGTAAAAATGCAAGTAAGTAATGGTTTAAAATGACTTAACCAACAGTCATGCAATTTTTGACATTTGTAAGGCTTTTATTTTTTTTTCTCCTATGATGATGGCATAGAGAATAGAAATTGTTGCAATGGCCTGATAGTAAAGTCAAAGAAAGACAGAAGCCTAAACATGCACAAATAATATAAATTTTGTTAGAGAAATTTGTTTTATTGACCCATGGAATGGATTGGTTAATCTTAGCGTTGAGCATGAGTTGTGATTGTCTTGATATTTGATAAATTGAGCTGAACATAATTTGTGATTGTCTTGATATTTGATTTCGTGATGACAGTACTTACTTAAACATTGTCCAGAAAATAAACATTGTTGCCATGTCTTCATTGAAAGCAAAAATAATCACACAAGAATGAATAGTGGCAAAAAAAATGATTATTCTCTGTTTTTAGTTTTCTTATTTATGCAATGAAATAGTTATTGTCCTAGTTGATTATCCATTGGGGGTGTAGCATTGAATGGCATCCTTGTTGTGATGTAGGATTTCAAATTGAGAATTGAGGTATTTTTAAATTGCCCAAGAGGCCATTTTATCCGGCATGACTCTAAATTTGCATCCATGTTCTCCATAATGTGTACTTACAATCAGTTGAAAATGAATGATTCAGGTCATGTAATTTGGGTTAACTTCCCCATAAATAAGAATGGTATCCTCCCATGATAATCAGTTAATAATTTAGTCTGTGGGAAAAATGAATACAAGTTAAGTTTGGTGGAATATGTTTAAAATCTGTCACACAATGGTTGAGTTTCCAGCAGCCCTTTGATAGTGGCCTTTTCATTTCTCTTATGTTAAACTGAAGGTAGGTTTTTAAAATGTATTATTTCCTAGCAAGGCAAAACTGTGTAGTTGGTTTGATTGCATAATCTGGATGCACTTGTTTATGTGAATTATTAGGAGAATTATCAAAAGGTATTTGGTAGAAAAGAACATGGCATAAAAGGCAGTGGAAAATGTAAGTGACAACAGTTTTTTATATTCCCATTAAGGATACCCTATTTACATATAGCACTTTGTCCCCCTTGAAAGAGAACATGGTCCCATGACAGTAAAATACCCCTCCCAAGAAACTTCTTAGAAGTACCTAAACAAAAGGAACACATTTACAACCTATGATGAGGCACAACCTTAAGGAGTAAGTCCTTCACAGAAGTAGTTAGGGGCAGCAAGAACATACTATGAGGACACTAACATTTTGACTTGCAAACATAAATATATTTATATACACAGGAATCTGCGTGTATATATATATATATATTTATGCATATTAAGCAACCAACTGTGCCACACACATCAACATATATGTACACATGTTTAGCTATATATACATAATCTGTCCCCAAAATATGTAGCTTCCTTAGTCACCTAATAAAGTAGACAGACAGCTGTGCAAAAAGATAAACTTAAGGGATAACAGCTTGTGTGTTCTATCCCGATTTCTCGACTTTAATAGCTCTAGACTTGCCCCTCTTCTTCTTCTCACATGGTTCATCATTTTTTTCCTCAACAGGAGGCTTGGTATTGATGCTGGAGTTAGATGGAGTGGATGAAGACTGGGCAGAACAGCCTGGAGTGACTTCATATTCACTGGAAATGGGAGCGTTGTTAGGGGTAAGATTTATAACACAAGTTTTGCCTCCACTTTGTTCAAATTTGGAAAAAGCAGGTGCAAATTTGAGCTGTGAAATGATAAAAATAAACATGAGGTCAGTTACTTAATAATTTAAAGTGATATAAGCATCAAATTACAACATATTGTAGGATAAAAATTGTATTAATGGAGACCTTCAAAGGAGTCTCATCATCAATGAGTTCTTTGAATTCTTTGATAATGCTAGGGTCGTAACAGATTTTTCGGACTTTAATGGACTCATCATCATAGGTGGAAGATTCATCTCCATTAAGTTCAACCCGGAAAAGTAGCTCTTGCCCAATGAAATCCAAGATTTCATTTGGGTAACCGCCACACTGCTTACCCTGCATAAGGGAAATAGGTGTGAAACAATGCCATGCACAATAGAAACCAAGTAGAATACAAGTGATTAGACTGAAATAGAGAGTAACAACCTTACAATCCGATAGCAACCTTACAAGGTATGTTAATTAAGGAATAACACTCCGCATCAAACATAATAAGTTCACTTGATTCTGTTTCATCAGAGACAACGCAATATGGGAAGCCTTGATCGAAATCCACAGCTCTCATGCACGAGCATGCAATGTACCACCAATCATCTTCTTGGAAAACCTCAGTGATTGTTCCATGGACAATATAAGTTCCATCCTACAAACATATATATATATATATATACACATAAATTCCAAAGTGTATATAAGTTTCTTAGATGAACAAAGTTATTAGTTTTAAATTGATCAAAAAATGATTCATTTGCAGTGCTGCTACCCTACCTCTAGAAGGTGATTCAGCTCACCCACACGTCGCCTGGGGTACATTTTAAGGAATTGCTCCCGTATAGAAATAGGACGAGCATTATCCGAAATGAGTGAGATTGCAACGTCAGTCTCAATCTCATGAACAGCCAGCCTAACCAAAAAACCGGTGATGCGAGTTGGAACGATGTACATTAGGAAAGTAAAACATGCAGATTACATGAACACAAATCCAAGGAATAAAAATACCCATTCTTGAACTCAACAGCCTCCGGAATATCAGGATTCCACAACAACTCGGAGGCATTCATAAGGTTTTGAATACCAACTTCCCCTGCAAGACAAAAAGACACAAAGAAAGTGGTTTGTGAGCAAGGCGTGATGGCTTTAGGAAAACAGAGATGTCTAACGAAAAGTGAAAACCCCTGTATAGATTAACTCGAGCAAGTTGAGTAATGAGAACAGGGAGACCGCACCGGGGAAGAGTTAGATGACCCTTAACAGTATCAATGAGGTGACCAAAAATGGCACATCTTATCTTTCCCCTGTAAACAATAAAGAAATGGCCTGAGTTAGACAGTATTCAATGAGAGGAAAAAAGCAAACGAAAACGAAAGGTAAAAACTTAGTGAAAATAAGGGAAAAGAATAAGGCTTGGCACAACATTTCGTCAACCATATCGATGAGGATCAAACGGGTTTGTCTGTCTTCCTTGCTCAGGTTAAGTTCTTCTGATATACCAGTGACTATTCCAATAAAATCTGACATGAAAAGTATGAGTAGTAAGAACACAGCCAGAAAGGTTTAAACTGTAATGCAGAGTATAACCATGGAAAACTAACCGATGAGATACTGAGAAGATCCTTTAGTCTTTATAATATCAGAAGTCTTTACCAGACTCAAACCAGTGTCCAGAATGGCGACGCTGGGACAAGGAACTATCTTTGTATTTATTTGCATTGAAGGTTAGCTTGTAGTCATGGTGGGTTGCTCTGAACTTCCCACTGTTCCGAGTAACAGAGAAGTTACTGAGATTGTAAACCTCCCCTTCAATCACCGAATCACTGAAGCGATGCATCAAGTGCTTCTGGATAACAGACTCGATACAAAGACCCTGCTAGCAATAGGAAATGAATACATGTAAACGATTAGCCTAAAGGTTATGATGGACCAGCAAAGAATAAGTAAAATAAAAGAATGGTATTTTTATATAACAATAGGCTTTGACGATGAAGATCACCTCTTGATCAACATATGCAGGGCAAAGGGATCATTAGAGGTGGTGGCAACTGCAGACATCTTCCAAACTCTGATGAGTTTCATGCGTAACCTCCGGTTTTCCCTTCTACCACCCAGGTCAGACACCTTATGGAAACCAACTGAAACCAAAGCCATAGTTGGGGGATTTTACAAAGACACCAAATTTCAAAAAATGAAATTTCTTAATGGTAACAGGTTAGGAAAACAGAGGATACGGACGGTGATGAGGTGAGCTGTCTACGATAGGTTATAGCAGGAAGGGTTAAACCTGTGTTTCTTTACTTTAGGGAAGTATCCCTCCAAATATTTTTGGGTTTGAAATTCAAAAACAACTTGAATTAGTAATGATTATGAGTTAGGGTCGCAATTTGGTGCCCTCCAGTTAGAGTGGGTTTTGGTACCTTCTTGTCATTTTTTTTATTGAATAGGCCAAAATTACGTAGGAACAAGTCGTGTACTCCGTCCTAAATTATTTCGAAGACATAAAATAGATTTTAAATAAGACACATGTGTATTGCAAATGAGAATGTGAAAAATGAGGGAATACAATAAAAAATACATGATAATAGTTATAGGTCAAAAAGTCTTTTCAAAAATTAAAAATACAAATTCTAATAGTTAAATATTGTCCTATAAGTATAAAAATACTAAGATTATTTAAGAAAGTTGAGAAAAATTGATTAAATAATCAAAGAAGGTACCAAAACCCTCTCTCATGAGAGGGTACCCTAGAATTTCCCTATGAGTAAATCTCTCCCCTTGAACTGTGATTTAAAATTCAAATAAGGGAGGGTAAAAAAACGCTAATAACCCGCCCAATAATGTCGCATCAAGATTTCCCCGTCTGGTGATAAAATTGGTGAATTAAGATTTAATTTTTAGGAAAACTATTGCTATTAAATGGGGAATCTGGTTCCCAATTACATTGCCTATAATATAATTACGACGCTGTGAAAAGGTGTGGTTTTTGGGCACGGTGACAATTATATTCAGACAAGGTGGGAAACTAAAATGACAATAAGACTGCAATTAAATTTGGGCTCATTATCCCTGATTAGTGAACACAATAAAAGGTAGGAATTAAAAAAAGGTTACCAGCTTTTGGTCAATGGCCAAAAAATGGTCCGCTAAGATGTACACCTTCATTGACATATTAATGGAATTAATTGCAAATAACACTAATTATGTTGCATTTAAAGGTATTTCCTGTTGTGAACCTTTTGTTTTTTTGTGTTAATTATCTTAATTTGTATGTTCATTGTAAAGGTTGTGGTGTGCCAAAGTAGATTTCATATAGCAATCAATTTGACTCACTGGGCATCTCAATATGAGACACCTGACATGAATGAATGTGGATATGTTATATCCCTCTTTGCGAAGGTGCAATGCATTGTTAAATTTGTTGTATATGCCTATTATGCTCATGCCTAATAAATGACTTAAATGCATAAAAAACATTTGTGCGACTGATTATGTGATCTCATTCGTTGCATGTCACTGCTGAGTTCCCACATATTTAAAACAATTTAAATATGTGGAACTGTTTTAATGGCAGCTGCCAAATCATTTTAATGGCAAGATGACACTTGTGGAACTGTTTATATGGTGTTTTTTTCCCTAGAAGTTATTGGCACTGGACACATTTGTTTAATAATATTCATATTAATAGGGGAATAAACCAGATTTGCACGCACAAATTTTGTCCAGGTGGATTGCTACGTTTGGTTATTGATCGTGCCAGACAAATGATCGTGGCGGAGGTGATCATCCCTGGGTGTCCCAGGGTGGTTCTGGATGTAGTCCGAGCTGTTCCCAGGTTGTCCGAGATAGGATCCGAGATGGTCCGAGGTCGAGATACGGTGGTGGTTGCTCTGAACAGTAGCTCCGGTGGCGGAGGAGGGGGTGACCTGCGAAGACACTCCAACGCCCAAGTTAGAATGGGTTTGAGACAGAGTGTAAGCAAGGGAGAATCAGCGTACCTGACCCTCCAAGGGAGGGGGTATTTATAGCATGGGGTCTAGCCAGAGCTAGCCTGTGGTGTAGCCCAACCTACGCCTGATTGCTTGTGTCAGTGGGTAAGTTGCCCAGTCCGTGTGATGGGAAGTGCCCTTTATTGGTGTCAGTCTGTGTAGGCATAGGCAAGTGGTAGGGTGAGGAGCTAGTTGGTGGTCCCCGGGCTGCACAGTTGTTAAGTGTCCATCCAGCCGAGGTGGATGTGGTAGACCGGTCGAGATGGCTGTGGTAGGTCAGCCGAGGTGGCTGTGGTAGGCCATCCGAGGTGGCTGTGGTAGGCCATCCGAGGTGGTTGTGGTAGGCCATCCGAGGAGGCTGTGGTAGGCCATCCGAGGTGGCTGGTAGGCCAGCCAAGATGGCTGGTACTAAATCTGAGATAACTGAGGTAGGCCATCCGAGGTGGCTGGTAGGCCAGCCGAGATGGCTGGTACTAAATCCGAGATAGTTGTGGTAGGTCATCCGAGGTGGCTGGTAGGCCAGCCGAGATGGCTGGTACTAAATCCGAGATAGCTGAGGTAGGCCAACCGAGATGGCTGTGGTAGGCCATCCGAGGTGGCTGTGGTAGGCCAGCCGATATGGCTGGTACTAAATCCGAGATAGTTGTGGTAGGCCATCCGAGGTGGCTGTGGTAGGCCATCCGAGGTGGCTGTGGTAGGCCAGCCGAGGTGGCTGGTAGGCCAGCCGATATGGCTGGTACTAAATCCGAGATAGCTGTGGTAGCCCATCCGAGGTGGCTGGTAGGCCAGCCGAGATGGCTGGTACTAAATCCGAGATAGCTGTGGTAGGCCATCCGAGGTGGCTGTGGTAGGCCATCCGAGGTGGCTGTGGTAGGCCATACGAGGTGGCTGTATGATAAGCCTAAATCCGAGGTAGCGTGTAGGCCGCTAGACCAGCCAAGTTAGTTCCGAGTTAACCTCCGGATCAGATGCCCCCCAGCTCGATGCCATGTCTAAGTATATGGGGTCGAGATGTTGAATGCGATTTTAACGACTGGTCTGACCTTTTGTGGGGTGAAGATCCAAGCAGGTAAAACAGGGTGTGGGACATATGGGACGAGAGGTTTGGTCGGCCAGGATATCATCATACCCGGTGAGCTGAGTTAATGAGATCTCGTATTTTTCATACTCTTTACCCAAAATTTTATTTATCCGAGTTTATGAACTCGGATTTAGAAGTACTCCACGCTCTGTATATGAAGAATTTTATTTCTCCGATTTTATGAACTCAGATATATGGGTATTCCATGCTCTGCACTTGAAGAATTTATTTATCCGAGTTTATGAACTCGAATTTTGTCAAGTTTTTAGACTTGGTTTCGCCTGTGCGTTTACATCAGCTCTACCATCTCGTTTTTATTGTCCTGTGTTTCTAAAACATCGTCTTTCACATTGCATCTTCATAACTTTTCCATGTGCGCCATATGGGTTCTAACTCCTCGGACTTAAGCGTATATCATGCTCTCCATATGTACGTTATCTGCCTAAGTTTTCACACCTCGGATTTTAAGGAGTATAACTTTTGCAGATATCTCCTTCCATACAGTGCAGAAAACAACCATCAATCAAGAAACGGATTATCGATGCAAAAATCCAAGAGACGCTCGTTTCCCCCTCCTCCGCATTATAAGATTCGTAAGAAATAAGTTAATCCAAAAATGCAGGAAACTGGGCAAGCCCAGATTTGAATATTCATATACGCTCAGGGTGATGGCTTCTTCTGAGAGTGGGAAAAAGAAAAAGGAGAAGAGGTTTCAACCAGAAGAGCTATTGGTGGGGTTTACTATTTACCTCTTCCCACAGACGGCGCCAAATGATCGTGCCAGACAAATGATCGTGGCGGAGGTGATCATCCCTGGGTGTCCCAGGGTGGTTCTGGATGTAGTCCGAGCTGTTCCCAGGTTGTCCGAGATAGGATCCGAGATGGTCCGAGGTCGAGATGCGGTGGTGGTTGCTCTGAACAGTAGCTTCGGTGGCGGAGGAGGGGGTGACCTGCGAAGACACTCCAACGCCCAAGTTAGAATGGGTTTGAGACAGAGTGTAAGCAGGGGAGAATCAGCGTACCTGACCCTCCAAGGGAGGGGGTATTTATAGCATGGGGTCTAGCCAGAGCTAGCCTGTGGTGTAGCCCAACCTACGCCTGATTGCTTGTGTCAGTGGGTAAGTTGCCCAGTCTGTGTGATGGGAAGTGCCCTTTATTGGTGTCAGTCTGTGTAGGCATAGGCAAGTGGTAGGGTGAGGAGCTAGTTGGTGGTCCCCGGGCTGCATAGTTGTTAAGTGTCCATCCAGCCGAGGTGGATGTGGTAGACCGACCGAGATGGCTGTGGTAGGTCAACCGAGGTGGCTGTGGTAGGTCAGTCGAGGTGGCTGTGGTAGGCCATCCGAGGTGGTTGTGGTAGGCCATCCGAGGTGGCTGTGGTAGGCCATCCGAGGTGGCTGGTAGGCCAGCCAAGATGGCTGGTACTAAATCCGAGATAACTGAGGTAGGCCATCCGAGGTGGCTGGTAGGCCAGCCGAGATGGCTGGTACTAAATCCGAGATAGTTGTGGTAGGCCATCTGAGGTGGCTGGTAGGCCAGCCGAGATGGCTGGTACTAAATCCGAGATAGCTGAGGTAGGCCAACCGAGATGACTGTGGTAGGCCATCCGAGGTGGCTGTGGTAGGCCAGCCGAGGTGGCTGGTAGGCCAGCCGATATGACTGGTACTAAATCCGAGATAGCTGTGGTAGCCCATCCGAGGTGGCTGGTAGGCCAGCCGAGATGGCTGGTACTAAATCCGAGATAGTTGTGGTAGGCCATCCGAGGTGGCTGTGGTAGGCCATCCGAGGTGGCTGTATGATAAGCCTAAATCCGAGGTAGCGTGTAGGCCGCTAGACCAGCCAAGTTAGTTCCGAGTTAACCTCCGGATCAGTTATGTTTATTCTTTATTATTTTAATAATTCATTTATGAAGAATACAAACATACTTTGCAATGGAACACAAAATAATTGCAGCTGGCAAATGATTTTAATGGCAAGATGACACTTGTAGAACTGATTATTTCATGTTTTTCCCTGGAAGTTATTGGCAGTGGACACATTTGTTTAATAATATTAATATTAATAGGGGAATAAACCAGATATTGCGCGCAGAAATTTTGTCTAGGTGGATTGCACCATTGGGTTATGGTTATTCTTTATTATTTTAATAATTCATTTCTGAAGATGTGCGTCTCAATTTGATTGCATCCCTTCATGTTGTTTCCTTCGCAATTATGACGTGGATATCAATTTTTTCGGTCACAGGCATAGGTTCATTAATACTAATGTTAGGATGGAAAGTACAATGAAAATAACAAAGGAATTCATTATGAATTGATGGTCCCTTATCAAAACCCAATAAATCCACTGGATAAAGAAAGGTAACTGGGAATTGAACAATTCCCACAATATTTCACGGAACTTTTCCTGCGGGATGATTAAATTAATGCAATAATTCCCAATGAATAGTGATTTAATTGTTTTTAATGTTATCGGATTGTAAAGTAAATAGATTCTTTTTATTATTTATGAATCATTGTTTTTATAATATTGGTGTTTCTTATCTGTTCTTAATGCTTAGCTTCTTCCTTTGTGTCGGAGTTATAGGTTGGTTTTGTGGGGCGCATTCGAGAGGTGGTTCTATAAAATCAATAGCAAGTTTGGGGGAGCCTAGATATAGGAAACTTGAATTCTTATTGGTAAAAACACTTAATTTGCAATTGTGGAGACCAGGGTGAATTAGTAGCGTAAACAAATAGATCTTTAATCCGGAGTAATTTATCACTGTGGAGACCAGGGTAGATTATTTCTGAGTATTTTATCACTGTGGAGATCAGGGTAAAATAACTTTAATTTGTGCTTCAATATTATAATTGCATATTCATAAATATTATTGGGGTTCACACACGAAAGGGGTGCGATGACACGAAGTTCAATCCTAATCCAAGTAACTATTTCTATCTCTCTCATTTAAGTTCAATTTTTCTTTATTATTGCAATTATCTACAACAAACAATTTATACGATCTTACTTGATAGTTGTGACCACTAATCCCTATAAATTGAGTCGTTCTCTGTGGATACGATACTCTTACTTACTATTATACTGCTGGAATTTCGGTACGCTTTCCAGAATCCCATCAACCTGCATCTCCAACTCGCAAACCATCTCCTTCCACTACTCCTTCCTCTTCAAGAGCAAAGAGCACTGATTCTGTCTTTGTAGTTCGAGTTAGAAGGTCAGATAGAATAAAAGTTGGGGTTGCTAAATACAGCAGCAATGAGGGAACCAAGGAAGACAAACCCATTAGAATAGATGCTTCAACCAGTAGTTCCTCTAAAGAAAGTTCAAGAGAAGAGTCAAGCAAGGCCTCAGATGAAGAGGAATCTTCAAAAAGAAAAGAATATTCTTATGAGAGCGATCCATCAGAAGATGAATCTGATGCAAATAAAGATTTATTCCAGGACAAGGAGCTTCTGAAAATCTTCTATGAAAAGTGGGAATGGAAGACCATTATCCCAGGGAAAATCTTTCTCCTAAATGATGTTAAGAAGGAAGGCTGGGATGCAAATCACTTTCTCCAGAAGCTAGGGTGGGGTGATTTTCTGCTTATCAAAGAAGTTGTTTTTCCTAGATTAGTCAAGGCATTATATGCCTCTGCAAGTGATTACAGGAGTGATGGAAACTCCCTAGTGGTTGATCTTAAGGGCCCTACTATTGTTCTAACCCCTGAGTCTATAAAATAAGCTCTAGGACTCCCTCACTGCCCAAACCATCTCTATGATGAACAATGGTATGCTTCTGCAGGCATTACCAAAGAATAAGTTGTCCACAAGGTTCTTAGCCAACCAGATTCAAAGCTGCTATCCAGTAGGCTAACTCCCATTTGCATATTGTTTCATAAGATATGTTGCTATTGAGTTCTTACTAGAGCCGACACTTTGGAGAAGGTCTCAGATCAAGACCTACTTGTCCTATACCATCTTCTAATTGGCAAACCTATTTCCCTTGCTTACTTAATACTTAGAACCATTATTTCTGCTGCAAATCCAATCAGGGCTTATGTTAGTCTACCCTATGGTATGCTTTTGACAATTCTATTCAAACATCACCAAGTCTCATTAGTAGGAGAAGAGAGCTATGAAGAGTATGCTTATTTTGATATGAGTAATGTCAGAAAAATTCACATTACTAAGATAGATCCCTCCAACTTTATGAGTAATTATTTTGAAGATGTAGAAAATGAGAAGGATGAAGGGCCTATTGCTCCAAGGTCCAAAAAGCAAAAGGTGATGCTGCAAACCTTCAGTAGAAAAAGAAAAAGAAATCATAAGGAAGTTGGCTATTCTACAGAAGGAAAGGGGTTAACTAAGGATCCAGAAGCTGATCCTACTGCACAGAAAGAAATAGATTCACCAGAAATTGAACCTCCTGCACCCTTCATCCATGAGGAAGATGAATTGAGCCAAGATAAGGAAGTCTCTCCAGCAAAGGCTTCTTCTGAGGACAAAGTTGAGAAGGATCATGAACAAGTTGAAGAAGAAGCTATCCTGGAAGCATCTCCAGTGAAAGTTGCTTCTGAAAACTTTGCTGAAGAAGAAGAAGAAAAGGCTGCTTCTATTGAAATAGAGAACACATCAGAAGAAGGGATTGCTGCTAATGCTTTGGTCATGTTAGCAAAAAACTATTCTGAATCTCTATCTTTTGATACTTCCTTAGCCATTCTTCAAGTTTCTCTTGCTCAGTCAGAGGAGAAGGAAAACAAAAGTGAATCTCCTGTGAAGACAGAAGAACTTCATCTGATAGATGAAGAGGAAGATCCAAAGAGAGAAGCTCAATCTGTTCCTTCTGCAGGGACGTTTATAACTGATTTGGTTAATCAATTCCTTGTCTCTCCAATAATTGGTTCTACTCTTCCTTCTTATGTTCCTCTCAGATATAATATTCCAACCATACCTGCCAGTCTTTCTTCAATGGAGACCTATCTCCATCAGCTCAGTCATGAAAGGCAACAAGTTCCCTCCCCTGCACCTTCTGAAAAGGTTGCTGATGATGATGAAGATATAGGTGACCCAATAAATATTCCTTCTTCCTCCAATTCTCATTCTATTGAAAGGCAAGTGAGAAAAATCAAGGCTGATATCCAGAAGTTGTTTACCAATGTGAACACTTTACATAACTCTGTAAATGAGATGATTGAGAGGTTTACTCAACATCAGTTCTGGTTAATTACTTTTGTGCTTCTTTCCATTGCATCACAAGCCCCTCCAATGCCTTTTGTACCCTTTCAGCCTCCTCAGAACATTCTCCAGCCAACTACCTCATCATCTTCTAACCATTCTTCTCCATCCAAGTAGAAGATGATGATTCTGCTTCTCCACAAGATTACTGTTGTTCTGTTTTGTTTTTTGATTGATGTCAAAGGGGGAGAAGTAGTAATGTAGTAAGGGCAGTAGGACTATTATTCTAATAGGTTGTGAATTGGTTGAATGGCTGAATTGGCTGGGAATTCTGATTTTATGAATTTTTTTTTATTAATGTGAATTGAATGTATTGCTGGAAAATTCACATGAAATGAATTGATATAGTTTGCAGCATCTGCTTGAATCATTTGTTCTAAATCATTTGCAAACCTGTTTGAATTGATTATTTTGTGTAATTAACTTAAATTGATTAAGTGCATTAAAATACATATGTTTGCAACATCTGTTTGACATTTGCAAATTTCCCTGAATTAAATACATATCACATTGAAATACATTTCTCCTGAAATCCAAGCATAAATTCAGGGGGAGTCTTTGATATTTTTTTTTTTCAAAAAACAGAATCATATAAGCTAAATTTTGAGAAGTTGACATCATCAAAATGGGGGAGATTGTAAGGTCCAAGAATCCTCTAATGGTGTTTTCATAATGACAAGCTCTCAAAATTCACTTAGTATATTTCTGATTAAAAAGGTACTAATGATTTCACTTGAGTTTGTCTTAAGAATATACAGACAGGGAAAATTCCAGAAAATCCTATTGATATCCTTAAATGACCTTGTTCAGAAGAAACGGTTCAACACTCCTCAAAGAGTAATTCTGCAAATCATCAGAAGATGCTTTCACATTGTATATGTGATATAATTATAAAAGAAAGCAAGAAAGTCGTTGAGAATAATTATAATAAACATTATGTCAAATGTCAAGAAAATCACTCTTGCAGAAGAAGCAAACTGAATGAAAGAAGAATCCTTATTCAAGAATGGTAGAAGGATACCAGATCACAAAAGATTAACATTGAAATGTAAAAGGAAACTATCCAGAAGAACAACATAGAATGCTGACAGAATATTAGAAGGAAGATTCACTATCAGGAAGCCTGCAGAAGAAGAAATTTTCTGTAAATTCATACTCTATCAGTTTCCTTGTGTTGCAGTTGCTTAAATCCATCCTAAAATTATTCCTTCAGCCTTAAATGTCTCAAAAAACCCTTTCTAGAAGAAAGAGGGTTGTTTTAAAGAAGGAATTAAAGTTTGCAGAAGAAGTAACTTCCAGAAGATATGACCAGTCAAGGGACAACTGTTCATGAAAGGGACAACTCCTACTCTAACAGCTGGAGTTTCATCACCTTCCCCAAGACTTCCCAACGGCTAGAAGTCTGCCTTTGCCTATAAAAGGAAGCCATCTCTTCATTTAGAGACACACATCACCAGAAGAAAGCCTCATTTCTGGAAGATTTTCTCTCTCTTCGAATCACTTAAATCTTAAGTCACAAAATTCTAAAAGGAAGAAAGGGAGAGTACTGGCTCAATAATCCTCTGTTGTGCTAACTCTGATTGTATTTTGAGCCTTAATTTATTGTATTTACTATTTCATCTTCTGTAAAGCTCTCAAGAACAACATAGAAAGTTTCACTTCTTCTTGAGAGAAGTTATTTTGTTTTGCAAGTTACTGTGAGCATTAAACTTGTAAACAGAAACATAGGAGAATTCTGCAAGGAACTATAGAAGAAATTTGTGCACAATCTGAGTTGTTAAAGCTGCAGAAAAACATTGTGGTGAGCCTGAAGAGGCTATAGAAAAATACTAGTGGTAAGGAGTACCCAAGAAGCTTGTGTAACAAAGTTGACATAAGGAAAATCCTACTGAGTGTAGGGACTGGATGTAGCCTCAAAAGTTAGAGGTGAACCGATATAAATTTGTGTGTGCTTTCTCTTTCCCTATCCTTCTTTACATTGATTAATTCATTAAACATTGCATCTACAGAAAATAATTTTGGAATCTATCTAATACCTAAGTAAGTGATACTCCAAGGTTCCATCAAAGTGAACCATATTTTCTACATTCTATAAACTGTCATTAGTTAACTATATCTTTATTAATATTAAAGCTTCTAATATTTAGCCAAGTAATACTTGAGCAAGAAAATACTAGAAGAAGTTACAGAAATAAAAAAGGAATCACAATTCAACCCCCCTTCTTGTGATTGCTATATTAACTATAAAATGATTCTCAAAAGATTGTTGATCTTTTCTTTAGAGAATTAGTTCGTTTGCATGGTATACCTAGAAGCATAGTGTCTGATAGAGATACTAAGTTCCTTAGTCATTTCTGGCGCACACTATGGCACAAGTGATAAGTGAAAATCATATGATAAATTAGAGCACTTTTTAGTTCACTTATCAAGGATAAAATGGTATTTTTGCCCCAGTTTAATCCTTTTTTATTAAATATTAGATAAATTGTATTTATTAATCTTAGATTTGAATTTGATGCTATTTTGATAGAAATATTGCTGATTTTTGCAGAATATTGCAAGGATTTGATTTGAGGGAAAGATAGAATTAAATAAGGGAATTAACTGCAAGGTTTGAAGATTGATTGAAGGCAATTAATGAAGATTGGAAGATTATTTGTGAGCAATAATGAAGATTTGAAGAATATCTGAGAGCCATTAATGAAGATATCTCTGCCAATCAAACAAGGATTCTGCAGACAACCTTCCCAAATAAATCAAAGATGCTCAATAAATACAAAGATTTCATCAAATAAAGGGAAACAAGGAAAGACAAATCAGCCAAAACCAGTCTCAGGGAGAGATCAAATTAAAAAGAGAAAGTTTGGAGCTGCAGGACGCATGTTGCGCTTCAACCTGTGCTACAGCGCAGGATGAGGCGCAAGCTCTCTGGAACCTGCGCTGCATCCTGCACTATAACGCAGGGTGAAGCGCAGATCACGCTGATTCTTGCCCTGTTGCCGTTTTTAGATAGAGTTCTCCCCAATTTTCTTTGTCTTTCCTTAGCTTATAAATAGGAACCTCTTGCACCAGATCAGGTGTGCACGATTATTGTAATTCAGTTATATTCCAGTGATAATGCACTAGCTCTAATTTTAGAGTAGGAGAGGAGGAGCGCTTCACAAGGATTGAAGATGGTGACAGCATCTTCGGTGGTTTGTATGGCTATCTTGTGTAGTTAACTCTCCATTAGGATTGAATGTAATCGATTCCATTCCCAAGTGTATGTTGAACTCTATCTATTTATTTATGCAGTTCCCTAGCTATAATATTGGTAATCTTGTTTTGTGCTTAATTCCTAACTTCCGCGCTTGTGCCGGAGTTATAGGCTAGTTTGTAATTAACGTTACGACTAGGATTGAGTTTGGGGGAGCCTGGACATAGGAAACTCAACCTCTGAGTGAATGAGAATACTCGGTTAACCAGTGACTGAAACATGGGTGTTGCTAATGATTGATGGGTAGTGTGAGTATCCTAATGAAGGGCATCTAAAGGATAGGCATGGTCTAATGGGTCGATAGCAAAGGATTAGTTGATTGTCAATCCAGGAAGTGAAACGTGGATGTATTCTAATGAGTGATGGGTAGTGACAGTACTCTAGCGAAGGTGCGTCCAGAGGAATAGGCCTCGTTTATCAATTAGTTCTTTTACAAACGGAATAAAGAAAGCATAATAAGCCGAGGGTAAGTCTGTCGCTTGGGAGAACCCGCATGGAT
This sequence comes from Sesbania bispinosa, assembly GCA_026901365.1. Classification (NCBI taxonomy): domain Eukaryota; kingdom Viridiplantae; phylum Streptophyta; class Magnoliopsida; order Fabales; family Fabaceae; genus Sesbania; species Sesbania bispinosa. Next base: position 1,806,511 of record QLOH01000035.1, read on the forward strand.
TACCTTTGAGTGTGAGTGGCGCCTGGTAACTCGGAGTCTTAGCAATATAGTTTGTCTACAGTATTATAGTTCAAAGCCTATAAATATTAGGTAGTCTCGACATACATGAGGGGTGTGATGAGATGAAGTTCAATCCTAATCCAAGTAAAGTGTCTCTAACTCTTCCTTTCTAAATTCAATTGATTATTAATTAGCTATCTACGTTTTTCGCATAACAATATTCTCAAAACCCATTTTTTCCCTTGATAATTAGATCACGAGTATACGTGAATTGACCGTTCCCTGTGGATACGATACTTTTCTTACTATTATACTACTGGATTTTTGGTTCGCTTGCCATAAACCCATCAACAAGTTAGGCACCAAACTACTTTTCTCTACTACATGTTGTTACTAGAACAATATGGGAAAACTGAAGTTGTTAATAGAACAATAGGCACCTTGTTGAGGGCAATGTTTCAAAATAGTCTAAAATCATGGAATTTATATCTGCCTCATTTAGAGTTTGCATATAATAGGACTAAACTTTCTACTACTTTGCACACTCCATTTGAGATTGTGTATGGTTTTAATCCACTTACTCCTCTTGATATCTGGCCTATTCCTAACCCTTCTTTTTGTGGAGCATAAAGATGGCAAAGCTAAGGCCCAGTTTATTAAGAAACTCCATGCTCAAGTAAAAGCCAATGTTGAGCGTAGGTTGGCCTCTCAAGCAAAGACAGCCAACAAGGGTCGCAGGAGGATGGTATTTAAACGCGGAGATTGGGTTAGGGTACACTTCCGCAAGGAGAGATTCCTCAACCAAAGGAAATCCAAATTATCTCCTAGGGGTGATGGGCCTTTTCAGGTCTTGGAACGCTTGGGTGATAATGCATACAAAATAGACCTCCCTGGTGATATGGTGTAAGTGCTACTTTCAATATTTCTGACTTATCTTTGTTTGATGTAGGTGATGACTATCCAGATTTTAGGTCAAATTCTTTGCAAGAGGGAGGGGATGATAGCATAGCACAGGAGTCACTTGCTGATATAGTTAGAGAGACCTCAGTGGCCCTATGACTAGAGGGAGAACTAAGAAGCTCAAGGAGGATATGGGGAAGTTGGTGACGTACATTTTTAGGGACATCGCCCTACAGAAGGACACCACTACCCTACAGAAGGACACCTTGGACCCTAGAATAGGACACATGGTCCTATGTACCACCTTAGACTAGGACTCTCTTGTATTTCTTTTATTTTTGTAATTTTCTTTTATTTCTTCGTAGCTTGGGCGCTAATTGTATGTGTTTATTGGTTAGGAGGTTGCCTTACTAGAAGGCTTAGGAGTCATGGGTTCAATCCCCACCTAGGATAGTTTATCACTCATCCTTTCTTTTATTTCCTCTCTTGGTCGCCCCCCTCCTATAAATAGGAGTGAGCTCTCTTGCATTTGTAACTTGAATTTGATTAGTAAAGGCACTATGCCAAAGTTCCTCCTCATTATGAGTAGAGAATGCTTGGTGGTTCTTGTTTAAACCAACCAGAGATTTATCTGATTCTCCTTAATCAGTGGCGTCTAGCACTAGGACTTATCTGTTGTGGGGGTTGTCTACTTCAATGGTGTCCATTCCATATCTTTCTCTTCCACTTTTTCTTTCAATTTTCTCTTTATTTACTCATCAAGGTCGCGGCCTTGCTGCACCTATTGTGACCTATTTTCACCAATTGTTTGGTTGATTATAGCTGCCTGGCTTCAATTCTAGATCCGGGAAGGGAAGTTCTATCACCAACACTTTCATAAAATTAATTGTATATCATTTAGTTTAAAACCATGATTTACACAACTCAAAAAATGGTGGTACCAAACACAGCTCAAATAGATTTTTTTCACTTCAAACAATATCACCAAAACAAAGACCACTTTTAATTATTTAGTTACTTTTTACTTTAAATAATATTTAATATTTAAAATTCGCAATAGTATTAATCCCTTAGTTTAATATCATTATTAGGGTAAAATAACTTTTTCATGCCTATAAAAAATTCGATTTTTGATTTTCATCCCTATAAAATTTATTTTTTATTTCATCCATATGAAATATTTAAGTTATATTTTTAGTCTCTATTGTTAACTCTACTATTAATTTTGGATGTATCGAAACCAATCATATGTGTGGTACCTTGACACACTATATAATAGTATTAACCTCCCTTAAACTCGTTCAAAGAGTCAAAATTTACGCCCAACTTGAAATTCTTTCTTAGCTTTCTTCCAATTCAGTTCCCTCCTATGAACAGATCGAGCATGTCCTCTATATCTTCATCTTCATCATCTACACCAGTTGTGTCTTCAACTCTTTCCTCAGTTGCTCCTTGGTTGTCAGATACTTCTATCCCCTCGGAAAAATTGGTTTGTCCCCAAGCCATGCAACAATACTAGAAAATTGATCTGGTGTAGGCCATGGGTTCAAATTCTAATCACACATATGCTCGAAACAAAAACCTATAAAAGATTCATTAAGGTGCAACTGGCCTCTATGATTGGCTGCTTGTGGATCCTCTATGTGATGCATGTAAATCTCTAATCTCTTGAGGTAGTCCATCACAGATGACATGGATGTTTGGGATGGTGCTGAAGAAGGTCCTACCTGTGTAGAGATTGCTGAATGATCTAGAGTTGCTGCAGGCTCATTCACCGGTTGATCACCTGCTTGCTCATACAAATTGAGACAATTTTTCTCTATGAATTTCTTGTCAATTGGTGGTCTAATTTTCACAAAAGGTGTGATATCCACGCCATGAGCTGCACAAAGGGCAGTGATCAAAGCAGGGAACCCCAATGATTGGCTTGACTGCTACGGGTTTTGTTGTTGTAATGTGTAACATCCCAATAATTAAAACTAATTTCATAAAGAAGGTTAGTAGGTTAATGAACTCTAAGGGGAAGATTAAGAAAAGAGTAAGAAAGTACAAGAGGAGAGCCTAAGGATGGGAAATTAAGATTTCAAGTCTTAGTATTCTCGCTCAAGCGAGAAACATTGGAGATTTGGGGGGCTCTTTGGACGTTTTTCGCTTGAGCGAATAGGGGCTCACTCAAGCGAGAATCTTCCAGAGAGGGGATACTCTCTGGAGTATTCTCGCTCAAGCCAGAAGCCTCTCGCTTGAGAGAGAATGCAAAGAAGAGTTTTCCCCAACCCGCTCGCTCAAGCGAGAATCCCTCGCTTGAGCGAGAATACACGTGCAGGTTTAAAACCATTAATTAGGGCACAAAATTAATTCATTCTTTTTCTTCCCTATTTCTTCTTAGAGAGAGAGAGTGTGTGTGTGGTCCCTAGAGAGAGAAGTTGTCTTGGAAACTCAAGAGAGGTCCTTCAACCCTCAAATTCATCATCAAGCTCTTGGATGCACCCCCTTCACCGTTCCTTTTCCTTGTTTTCTCTTCTATTGAGGTGAGTGTGGTCACCCACGCACTCTCATCCTTGAATGTGTTCCTTTATGATTGTTTGTAGTTGTGTAGAAGTAGATGTATGATGGTTAGGTTGATGTATGCCATGGAATGATTGTTATGATTTTGCCCTAGATGGTAGGTTAGGGTTTGAGGAATGATTCTCATGATATATATATATATATATATATATATATATATATTGATTTTCTCTTGAGGAATTGCATGTTGTTATTAACACTCATACTCATGTCATTATTGTGGTTTATTCATGTCCTTAACCCTAGTTATGTACAAAGGAATATTGGGTCCTAAGACCTCATGTAAATGACTAAGTTAAGGGTCCATGGGGCCTCATTTATAATATGAACTGGGTCTTTAGACCTCATGTTAAATCATAAGTTTTGTGTCCTTGGACTTCATGTTTGAAGATAAGATCTTTGGTCCTTGGAATTCATGTTTAAAAGAGGAAAAAATCATGTGTGAATCCATCATGTTTAAGGGTAAAGTCTTTATGGCCTTCAGAAACGACGGTTCCTGTTAGTCTGAGCTCGGTCTAGCCTCATGTAAAGTTGAAATACCCCTAGGGTGTTGGGTAAACACTTCATGACTAACATTGCATTATTGTTATCATGTATGTCTGATGATTTGATTGAGTTGAGGTATAATTGTTGTATATCATCTGCTTGATTCTCCTATAATGCATGTTTTATCACGCTCACTGGGACATTAGTCTCACCCCAGTCCATGGGAATTACCTTCAGATGTGCAAGGTCCTCATTCAGAGCCTTGATGGATGGTAGGAGTTGTTGTGGGTCCTTGTGATGGCCCCTCTTTTGGGATGATGCTAGTTTATCTTGTATAGGCATAGGTTGATTTATTTTGATGGGATAAAACTATACATGTGGGGCCTCAGGGATTTATTTTACATTCCAGGACATATGTATAATTATATTCTATTATGCCTATTGATTGAATCTTGTATATTGAGCCATTGATACATTCTTGATGACCTTGAAGTGATGGAGGGGCCCAATCTTCTTCCTTCCCTCTCTTTCTATCCCAATGCTTCTCTCTCTAGAAACAAGGGGAAGGACATTAATGAGGAGCCCTAATTCAGAAACAACATTAAAAGCTGTTTCGCGCATTCTCGCTCAAGCGAGGGTATGCTCTCTTGAGCGAGAGGGGATATTCCTTGGGAGATTCATGTTCTCACTCAAGCGAGAACTTACTCACTTGAGCGCAATTCTCCCAGTAAAAACCCCCCAACCTCTCTGGCTTTGTCTCGCTCAAGCGAGGACAGAGAGTCTCGTCGCTTGAGAGAGAGCAAGTCAGAGAGTAAACCCATGGTTCTGGATTGAATTGCACTTGAGCGAGCCTAAGCGATCATAGAGAGCCCCCCAAAACAGCCCTGTCTCTCGCTCAAGAGAGATCCTTCTCGCTCTAGCGAGAGTAAGTTAGAGAGCAAACCCTCTATTTCTTGATTAATTGCGCTTGAGCGAAAGGTTTCTCACTCAAGCGATTATATCAGTAACCAGAAATGTTGATTTTTACTGATATGCTCGCTCAAGCGAGGCCTTCTCGCATGAGCGAGAGTATCAGAATTCTGAACTCCCATTTTTCACTTAGTTTCTTTTTCCCCCAATTCCTTTTATAAAAATCTCTTTCTCTATTGATTTGATTTATGAAAATAGCTCTAATTTGGGATGTTATAGTTAGATTCTGTGATAACAAACTGGTGGATCTCCTCTGAAATGACTGTTGTTATGTCTATGCTTATATCACTCAAGATGCAATATATGAGATAGCAACGAGGCATGTTCAGGTCTGAATAGTTCTTACTTGGCGCTTTGTTAGCCAATAAGAATGTCATACACATCCGAGTCAATGACTTCATATTTCCTCTCAGTATCCGTAGTGCTTTACCTGTTGGTTGGCTTCATAAGATCGACCTGACAAGAACAATGTCCTAGTTGTCCTATAGTCACTGAAACCACCAATTTGTTGCCTCAATTTCTGATAATTGCTTTTTTGTCCTTCTGCAAGTACCATTGGATTACCTAGTAGTTCATTAATAGAATATTGGTCATATGGTACCCAACATCCATGAACTTTTGAATGCTTGTCAATCCGGCCTACTTCAGTGGGTGAAGCATTAATATAGAATTCTTTAACTACTTATGGATCAAACTTTGGCAATGGGCCAGATAATTTCCTCTGAATGCGGAGAGTAATATCATCATTGAATGTTGTGAATTCTCCAAGATTAAGGATGATCTGTCGTTCAAGAATGAAATACCAATTTTTTATAAGCTCATATCGTTGTTGTCTTTCTTGATCTTGAAAAAGGTTTCTATTAAACGGTGTTTGGTCTTCTCTAGCTGCTGAACATTCTACCCTCCGTCATTTTCCTGCAGCTTTGTGGCCTTCTCTTTTCTTGGACCCATCTTGAAATAACACACAAACAAATACCGAAGCATAAGGCAATTGATTAAACCTTAATAGTTACCAATCAATATGCATGCCAACAAAAGAAGCATTTGAACTATCTAACCATGGCATTTTCAACCTGAATGAAATACACAAAGTTTACAACATTTGAAGCACAAATTTTGGTTGCGCCATTTTATCAAACACTTTGTGAGCAAGGTTTAAAACTTAAAATCACCCACCAATCTTTGTTTTTCAACATGACCCAAGCTAATTGGAATGCCATGTGTATTCCATGAAACCTAATTTCCCTATTTTCACACAGAAGAACCGCATACCATTTAACCTAACTAACATACATACATTTTGAATTAAAAAAACAAAAGCAATGAGGAAGAAGAAGAAGAAGAAGGAGAACAACAAGTGAATGTGGAGGAAGACAAGATTACATTACCTCTAGTGAGTATTATGAGGGAAGTGTGAGAGATCGAATGCAAAGAAGAGATGAGTTGAGAGTTTCTGTGTTTGGGGCAAATGACGTGCCCTTTGGTCTAAAGTGGGGGGTGTTTCTGTTTCACCCCTCCGGCCCTTCTATTTTAAAAATGGGTGACGCACATTTTCGTTAAAGAGAAAGATTTTCCTTAAGCGAAAATGAAGCATAAAGTTTTAGAAAAAATAATGAATCATATTCGATTGAGAAAAAAACACAGTGAGATTTTACTTTTTTTTCCCCAAAAATTTGCTTCTTCGCTCAAGCAAAAAATGAGCTAGTTTTAATTTTTTTTTTTTTGCTCAAGTGAAAATCTGATATTTTCGCTCAAGCGAAGGAATTTTCACTTGAGCGAAAAATAAGCTAGTTTTATTTTTTTTAACTCTACCTCGAAATTAACACTTAGGTTGTTTTCTCTTCTAAAACACTATACAATCAACACTCCAAAATGTTATGCACTCAATAATTTAAAATTCTACGAATTCAACCATTCACTCATTCATACAAAATTAAAGCTTCTTGAACAAAAACTACTTTCCGAAACAAATAAACATAATTTAGCAAAGACTACAAATCTAACTTAAAAATTAATATTTACTCAATTAAACAAAGCATATGCAAAAACATAGTATTTAAACTGCAAAAACATTGGGTTTCCTGCCATAAGCGCTTGTTTAATGTCACTAAGCTTGACGCCTGATACGTTAGAGATCAACCAAATGAATCATAGTGGTGAGTCTTTCAACATCACCACCTAAGTACAACTTTCACCTCTGACCATTTCCAATACAACTTCTTTTTTATAAAGGGTATTCAAGCTCCACTGCCCCATAAAGGCTTAACTTCTTTGACAAGGAAAGGACCTGACCATTTGGATTTAAGCTTTTTAGGGAAAAGTTTCAACCTGGAATTAAATAGAAACACTGATTGGCCTGACTTAAAAGTTCTATTTAAAAATTTTCTATCATGGCAAGTCTTTACACGCTCCTTATATTGCCTTGAAGATTCATACGCACCAAGTACCATTCTTCCAATTCATGAAGTTGTGGCTTCCTTTTCTCTCTCGCTATTGTTCCTGCTCATCTGAAGATGACAGGATTTCCCATAAACCAACTCCAAAGGAGACAAGCCAATTGATGTGACTTGAATGTTGTCTGGTACGCCCACAAAGCATCATCTAATTTCATGGCCCAATCCTTCCTAGAAGACACAACAGATTTCTCAAGGATTCTTTTGATCTCTCTATTGGTAACTTCGACTTGGCCATTAGTCTGAGGGTGGTATGGAGAAGATATCTTGTGTTTGACATTGTAATGCTCCAAAACATTTCTAAGTTGAGCATCACAGAAATGAGGTCCTCCATCACTAATTAGTATTCTAGGAGTCCCGAACCTGCAAAAATATGTTCTTTTTCAGAAAGTGGATTACAGTCTTAGCATTTGCTTTAGGTGTAGCCATTGCCTCAACCCATTTTGAGACATAATTCAACTTCTATAATGTTGTGGAGGGGCATCTCATGTCTCTTAGATTTTTTCGAGACCTATGGCAACTGTCACAACTCTTCACATGTTCATGAGCATCCTTGAATAAGGTAGGCCAATAAAATCCAGATTGGAGAATTTTTGCAATAGTCCTCATCCCATTGTATAGTGTACACCATATGGATAATTGTGGCAATGCCACAATATGATCATAGCTTCTTCCTTGGTAACACATTGCCTTAGTAGGCCTTCAGCTCCTATTTTTAACAAATGCTTATCATCCCACATATAGTAATTAGCATCTCTGAAAATTTTCTTTTTGTGATGCTAATTAAAATCCTCTATAATGACACCAATAGTTTTGAAATTTTCCATATCAACAAACCAAGGTCTTTCTTGTACAACAAATAATTTTTCATCAGGAAATTCCTCTTGGAGCTCAGATTCCTTAGTAGTTACCTCATAGTTCACCAATCTGGATAAGTGGTTAGCTACCAAATTTTCACCCCCTTTTGTCTTTCATTTCCAAATCAAATTCACGCAATAACAAAATCCATCTTATTAATCTTGGTTTGGAATCAGATTTAGTTAACAGATATTTGATAGTTGCATGATCAATATACACAAAAACGTTTGAACCAATCAAATTTGATCTACACTTTTCCAATGCATACACTATAATAAGCAATTCTTTTTTAGTAGTTGCATAATTGACTTGAGTTTCATTCAAAACCTTGCTTGCATAGTGTATGACATGAAAAGCTTTCTTCTTTCTTTGACCCAAAACTGCTCCCACTGCATAATCACTTGCATCACACATTAATTCAAAACCATATTTCTAGTTAAAAGTAGTAATGACTGGTGCAGAGATAAGTTTATGTTTTAATAACTCAAAAGAAGATAAACAACTAGAATCGAAATTGAAAGGAGTGTCATTGTTGAGTAAATTGCTCAAAGGTTTTGCAATTTTAGATAAGTCCTTGATAATGCTCCTATATAGAAGCCAACATGTACCAACAAGCTTCTAACTCCCTTAACATTGGTTGGTGGGGGTAACTTCTCAATGATTCGCACATTTGCTTTATGAACCATAAGACCCCTTGATGAAATTTTGTTACCATCCCTTCTGTCACCATATTAAGTGACATTTTTCCCAATTCAAAACCATATTTTTCTCCACGCACCTTTTCAGTATAGTGTCCATATTTGTCAAGCATGTGTCAAAAGAAGTGCCAAAGATAGAGAAGACATCCATGAGCGAAAGATCATTCTTAATCCCGGTGAATTCATAACATTCAATGAGGAAATTACTCATCGTAGGTGGAGGAAATTGGCTGACCCATTGCCAAAGTTTGATTCAAAGGTATTTAAAGAATTTTATGCTAAATCTTGGCCCACTAAAGGAGGCCGGATTGACAATCTTTCAAAATTTGTGGATTTTGGGTACCATATGACCGAGATATTATTAATGAACTACAAGATAATCTAATGGTACTGGCAGAAGGACAACAAAGCGACTATCATAGATTGAGGTGAAAGATTGTTGGTTTCAATGACTATAAGATTGCTAGGACATTGTGCTTGTCAGGTCGATCTTACGAAGCCAACCAGCAAGCAAAGCACTACAGATACTGAGAGAGAATATGAAGTCACAAATTGAGATGTGTATGAAATTCTTATTGGCTAACATAATGCCAATCAAGCACAGTTCAGACCTGGACATGTCTCGTTGTTATCTCATATATTGCATCATGAGTGATATAAGCATAGACATAGCAACAATCATTTCAGAGGAAATCCACCAGTTCGTTATCACAGAATCGAGCAGAAACCCGGAGCAGTCAACCAAATCATTGGGGTTCTATGCTTTGATCACTGCCTTTTGTGCATCTCATGGTGCTTGAGCAAAAATAACAGTAAAATTTTACAGAAAACCAGTCTCATGAACTCGCTCAAGCGAAAGGATTTTAGCTTGAGCGAATTTTAGGTAGAAAGTAGGGGTTTGCTTATGTCTCATTTTTGCTCAAGAGAAAATATTTCACTTGAGCGAAAAAATGTAACATCCCATGAATTAGGACCTAGAAAATATAGTGGAAGCCTTAGGTCGTTAATCCTACCAACAGAGGAAAGTTAGAAGTAGGATGAGAATTTAGGAGTTTAAGGGTAAATTAAGATAGGAGATCAGGAATTTATTGTTGAATCAAGTGTTAATTTCCGAATACCTATTTTGAAGAGACTTACGGGAAACCAAGTGAAGATGTGAGGGGTGATCATGGGTTTGGTAGACCCAATGAACCCGATCAACCCAATCCAACCCAAGTAAAAAAGATGGGTTGGGTTAGGTAGTCGGGTCAGATTGGGTTCCATACAGACAAACCCAATCAGATTGGGTTGGGTATCGAGTTCTCGTACTCCCAACCCGATCAACCCAACCCAGCCCAACCATTAATAAAAAAAATAAATTTTGTAATTTTTTGTACTAATACTACACATTTTAATATTTAATATTGTATAAATTAATTTCCTTATTATCAAATTATAGGTTTTTATTTTTATCATACTTATAATAACAATTTCTATTTTTTATTTAATGTGTTTTTCATTTTTACATTTTTTATTTAATTTACAAACACAAGCATTTTAAAATGTTGGACCCAATTGACCCAACCCAATCCAACTATAATCGGGTTGGGTTGGGTTGTGTACGTCCCTAAAAATGAAAAAACCTAACCCAACCCAACCCAATATCTATACATCGGGTTGGGTCTGTCAATGCCTTAAACTCAACCCAACCCATGATCAGCCCTAGATGCGAGAATGTAAACTATAGAGATGAAGGAAGTAAGAGGGAAAGACTTTGATTAAGAAAAATCGGGTTAATAAAGGTTTGGAACTTGAGGAAGTCCTTGTCATATTGGAATTAGGGATATAAAAAGGGTAGCACAAAAGAACTAGAAAAAATGGGATAAAAGTTAGTAAGGTTTGCTGGGAATGGGAATCCAATGGGAATTTGGATTCCCATTCTGGAGCATTTTCGCTCAAGTGAGGTTCGCTCAAGCGAGAAGCTCCTCACTTGAGCGAAAATATCATATAGTAGGGGAAATTTCACTTCTGGTTTTCTCACCCAGGCGAGAATTGGGCAGAATCAGGGGTTACTCTCTGGACGAATTTCGCTCAAGCGAAATTAGGCTCGCACAAGCAAAATTCGTATTTCACTCAAGCGAGAAGGATCTCGCTTAAGCGAAATTGTGCTAAATTTCAGAGGTTGCTCTCTAACTTTGTCTCGCTCAAGCGAGAAGGCTCTCGCTTGAGCGAGAACGCGCAAACGGAGAAGTTTTCAGAGGCTAGCTCAAGCGAGAAATTATTAATTTTTAGACAAGGTTGGGTTGACGGCGGCATAATAGAGGCTTCCAAATCTACATTTTGATGGGATACAAAATTCATTGACCGGTGAGGTTGGGTTGACGGCGGCATAATAGAGGCTTGCAGTTACTGAGATGGTGTGTAACAGTTTGGTTTGGATTAGATGGATGCTTTTTAGACGTTTTTGGCAGAAGAGACACCACTTTGCACTACTTTGTGTTTCACGCAAGTTTTTCTTTTTATTTTTTCTTTCTTCATTTTTTTTTATCTTTTGTTTGCACGTTTACACTGTCTAGACTCTAGAGTCAGTATTATTAAAACCACACCAGTCCGGTTGGTCAAACCAGAAACCGGGCCCATGGCCGGTCCGGTTGTTTGTTTGGATACATATCTAAACTGGTACAAATTGGTCTAACTCGGAGTCAACCCGGTTCCGGCTTCTCAATTGTCAATGTGTGTCTGTGCGGTAAAAATTCTAAAATTGACACAGTGGGGAATCAAATCCATGATGCGAGACAATCTGCAAGGGACGCTTACCTATCTGCCATGTTGCTTTTTGTTACATGATGTGCTCATTATTATTATTATTATTATTATTATATATATATATATGGGACATATCAAGTGAGAACACATTACTATTATGAGAAATGAGAACAACTTATAACAACCATTAGATTTAATAAATGGTCCTGATTAAATTATGAATTTAAAAAAATTCAAAATTTTATGCGACCTTATTGTACTCTTTCGATCCTCCCAAATCGTTCCGCCCTCATTTTCGTATTTTTCTTTCTTTGTTCTCTCCCCAGCAACCATTGCACCCATTTTTAATTAATTGCAAACAATCTAACATGGTAGATGGTAAAATTCAAGTTCAACAAGCAACCATGATAAACAATCAAACAGACGAGGAAAGGGAGTGCCATCAACTTAACTGAAATAAACCCGTCTTGATTAGTCCTACCCTAGGAATATTGAATTACTTTGTAACTACACACCTAATTGGCTATCGAGACAATTCCCTTTCTCCACAAAAGTTTCAACCTTAGTTCTAATTGTATATGGTTATTTATTGTATATTCTTGAAGAGATTAATTCAGAATTTGATCAGGACCATTTATTAAATCTAATGGTTGTTATAAGTCGTTCTCATTTCTCATAATAGTAATGTATTCTCACTTGATATGTCCCCTATATATGTGTGTGTGTGTTTGTTAAAAAGGTTAAAAATATGTTTATTAAACATCAATTATAAAAATCCAAACATACCCAATACTCTTAAAACTAATTTTAAACTCTACATCATCACCACAACTAGTTATATGCATACATATTTTTTTATAATCATATTTATTTTAATTTAACATATAATTTTTTATATAATATTTAATTATCAGCAGTTCAACAAGTGACTCACGGTTCGACCAGTGACCCATTAACCCAGTACCTTGATCGAGTCGATCACCAGTCCGAGTTTTATAACACTGCTCTAAAGTAATCGGTAGCTATTGAGAATACTTTTATTTTTTTATTTTTATTCTCATTTTCTATTACATTTCTTGTTTTAGTTTTGATTAAAAAATCAATTTATTTTTTTTATTTTATATTTTTAGAATTTTATATAAAAAATGAGAAAATAATAAATTAATTTTGTAACAAAATCTTAACAATAGAAAATAAAATAAAAATAATGTAGTATTTTTGTAATTAATACTGAAAATAAAAAATAAAAACAATCAAATGGTCCTAACCAATGTTTTAAAAATCGAACCGGTAATTGAACCGGTGAACCCATTGGTTAACGGTTGAACCGTGGTAGAACCGATATAAATTAAATATACATTTTAAATATTAAATAAAATTTCAAATAATAAAATAACACAAAATTATAAGAAATTAAGATATATTAAGGTGTAAATAGCTATAAATAATCTTATTAAAAGTTTTATAAGACAAAATAATTAATAATAAATAGTAAAATAATAGATATCTATGTGTAATTCTTAAACATGTGTCTTTCTTTATCTTAAAATATTTTAGATTAAATAAAAAATTAAAAAAAATAAAAAATTGAAAATATTAGAAAAGGACCGGTTCAACCTATTTTCACCAGTTCGACAGATTTTTAACTGATTTTGAAGAGTATCGATTTTTAATGGACCAGTTACCAGGTCGATTCCCGGTCGGACCGGTCGAAAAATGTTTTATTGGAAATAATTTCTTGAAAAGTATTTACAAAATCTAGCCCTAAATTGAAATGAGAACACCTAATTATAATCGTTAAATTAAAATTATTATAACTAATGGCTCTGATTACATTCTTTATTACAGTTAATGAGAAATGAGAACACCTAATTATAATTATTAGATTAAAATTATTAGAATTAATGGCTCTGATTACATTCTTTGAGTAAACCACCACTTTAGTCCCTGAAAGTGTGGTCAACTGTCAATTTAGTCCCTAAATTGAAAAAACTGTCAATTTAGTCCCTGAAAGTGTAAAATGTCGGTCGGATTAGTCCTTTTGTAACTTTGCGGTAGTTAACAAAATGTGAAGCAAAAGGATTAATCTGACCGACGTTTTACATTTTCAGGGACTAAATTGACCGTTTTTTTAATTCAGGGATTAAATTGACAGTTAACCACACTTCCAGGGACTAAAGTGGTGGTTTACTCTACATTCTTTATTAGAGAACACGTGACCTTATCCCAATTCATTCCTTCCATTGATGACATGTGACTTTTCCCCATTCCTTTGATTTCTTCCATGGATGTCTCTTCCTGCTCAGGTCCTTCCCCTAGCACAGATTTCTTCCCCCACCCTTGTCGTCTCTCACTCTCTCCCCGCCTAACTCTTATACACTTCTAGGATCTCAAAATCACCAATCAAAAAATAACTGCATGCTAATTTTTAATTTGACAATATATTCTAAGAAACAAATGGTTACCTTTACGAATTCTATTAACATCCCAAGCATGGATCATTGCACAATCAAAATAAGAAAGGAGCGTCGGGCTTACATCAAACCTTTTAATTTGGTAACAGTAGGTGGTGGCTTATGAGAGAAGAAGATAGTGTTCTTTGCAATTTTTATCACTTTCATTTGTGAATAAAAAAGCTTTAATTTGAACAATTAATTTTAATCCAACGGTTATAATTAAATATTCTCATTTCTCATACTAACGAAGTGTTCTCATACACTCCCTATATATGTGTGTGTGTTTGTCATAATATTTTGTCCAAACAAATGTATCTCAGAGCTATCTGGGACGAGATACGTGTCCTCAAAGTTGTGGGTTCTCTAAGTGTTAACTCTAAAATCAAAGTAGGAAAAATGCTAAAGGGAGTGACAAAAGGCCCCAAAGATGGGCCAAAACTTGTATTGAAATTGAGTACAGTACAGAAATCGTGGATGAAAGAACTAATGTAACATAAGAACATTTAAAAGAAGTGCATAAAAATAAAAGATGGTCTGAGTACACACGTGTTGTGTGTATCTTTCTCCTACTAGAAAATTCCAGTACTGGAGAGAACCTTTACTCTTCAGTATAAGTTTTTAACTATATTCATGTAATTATTGATTTTTGAAAAATAATTTATTTATGTTTAATCTATTTTTTTTTCCAATGGTGAAAAGTGAAAATCTTATATTCCCATGGTAATAAAAGTTATGATATTAGTATAAAACTACCTGAAAACTGGAAAACTAGCTGAAAATTTAAACTCAGTCAAAAGTTGAAAAACTAGCTGATCTCATTAAAAGTGTTTTGTAAAACTAGCTGAAAATTGTAAAATAACATAAAAACATCATTAAAATGACAAATAATGGTGAGGGAGGAATATTAAGAGATACAATTGTAAAAAACTTTTAGCTAATAACTAAAAAAGGCTTTTCCAAAAAAGCTACCCCAACTAACTTCTCAATAAAAGCTAATAGGTACCTAAGAAAACTATCTTACCAAACACTAATAAAATAATTTTAGCTATTAATTTTAACTTTCATCTAAAACGTCTTACCAAATAGTCAAACACACTCAATGACAACAATTCAATGTAGCTCACATGTCATTTGGAGTATATAGATCTATTGAGTAGCTAACTAAATGCTAACTTGAATTCCATAAACTAGTGTATTCAAATATCCTGGTCTGTTTTGCTTAATGAGAAGTTAATGACAAATTAATGAGAAGAATACAAATGAACCCTAAAAAAATAATAGTTGGGGGATGAAAAAAAGATACCAACTATTTCAGATGTTTTATTTCCAGCAGCCAAAGAAATAACTTAAAGCACAATAGAATAGCAAACATCGCTTTTTTTCTGTTCGAAATAAAATATGGAAGAATTACAATTGAATGTCTCCAGTCTTGTAATTTCAGGCGATGGAATATCAACTAGGACACCAAAAACCAAAAAGTGCAACCTCCTCTAAGAAATTGTAGGTTTCCATTTCTCTAGTTTGCAATATTAGTAACTTAATACAAGACAAAAAAATTCTTAATTGCTACACAAGAATCGTCTCATCTCTATAAATAACTTACACCCCCAATTTGGATACAGATTCTTGACTTCTGTGAGTATACAATCTTGGTCTTGACTATTAATTGGAAACTAAACCACCTCTGGATTTATCCCTTATTTCCCCATCCATCTTAGTGTACAAACAAAAACCTGAACTTGATCTCACCAAGGAGGATTATCATCCTCGGAAGATTGAGGAGGAATTGCTTTCCATCCAGGTTTCTCATCCCAGTACATATCATAATATATGTGACCAGGATCATGATCCGGCACACAGCACCATATGCCCACATACCGCTTAACACGATTTCTGAATTTGTCTTCCCTTTCCTTTAAAAGAACAAATGCAAGGTAACAAAACATGATAATGAACATTAATTGCTTTGTCTTTGATGCTAACTCAAAAAGTAAAACATAAAATGGAAAAAGAAAAATGGCCTTGCCTTGTCAGTGAAGCCTGTGAAAGCTTCTAGCACTGAAGAAAACTTGATGACTTTTACTTCCTTGAATGATGAGAATACTTTCATAAACTGCAAATACAAGTAGAAACAACCATGTTAAATTAACACGTTTCAAAACGAATACTAAATTTAGTGCAGAGGCAATTTGTAAACAGCTATGAAATTATGATTATTTGACATGTGAAGGAGTCTCAGTCCCACTGGGTCATCTATTAAGAACATTATTTTTAAGATCAAGTATTATTTTACATAAGAGAATGTAAGCAGTGATCACCCTTAGTCCTTGACCACAGGCTATGCCAATGCCATCATAAGGACTCAGAACCACAATCTCCTATCACTTAAAATGTGTCTGACCAACAATAGTAAGAAAGCACAATAGAGGTGAACTGATAATTGTTGGTTATGATATTGGTGATAAAAGTGAGTGCTAAGAGGTTAAAGAATCAAACAAAAGTCTTTGACAACACTTGTTTGTCTAGACCCACTTTCGCATACAACTGTTTTGGAAGATGGATAGCTCCTGTTCATTGGACCTCCATTGTTTGAGAAACCCCTTTTGTTGTTTAGTACCCAATTCTTCTCATTGATTCCTCGGGTGTAATTCATTATCTGAAACAAAGGTTCAACTGGGTGTAACTTCGATTTAGCCCTCACCTCTTCCTTCAACCCATTCAAGAAGATTTCTTATAGATATCCTGCATTTGTGTTATGCAAGGGTCCCACATAGAGCTCGAATTGCTCCCTGTAATCTCTGACCAATGTGGTTTGCTTGAACCCCATGAGCATTTGACATAGGTTCTGTATCATTGTGGGCTGGAACTGCTGAATCACATCAACCCTAAACACATGAGAGTGCTGACCCCTCCATAGCCCCCACCAGTGCTTGCACCTTTCTTGACCTCCATCTTTATTCGACTCATTCTGTTCTTGCTCCTCATTCCTCCATGTGATTTAACCCAAGAGGTGTTGCCATGATTTCTGTTGAATTTGAAATTTTATGTGTCTAACTCAGACCACACAAGGCTATATTTATAATATGCACACGCAATAAATACAAATGATTATGATTGCTAAATCTAATCCTAATTAGGGATGTACAACTAATTATTATTTAGCTGTTACTAATTAAAAACATGTGACTAATTCTAACACTCCCCCTTAAGTTAAAGCTTAATACTTTAAGTTTGTTACAAATATACCCATATTAACAAAATTGAAGGCCCAGATTGAGTACATTGGGAAGCCGTGGGGCCAGGTAGATTACTTTGGATAGCTGCAAGATATATCTATAGGATTTGAAAATCATGGGTAAGGAACAATGGGCAAGAGAGAGAATACAACCGTCAGAGGAGAGAGAAACAAGCCAAATAGTCCAAGAGAGCATCTACGGAGTGTCATATGGAGGAACCAAGGCTAGATCGGGATAGAGGCTAGAGCAGGCCGGGGCGACTTCAGAGGTGGCAAGATCGGCCGGACGCACCGCCACCCGCGGCGGACAGCAACTGACTTCAGGGAAATGCGTCGGCGAAGATATAGCGCATGCGTCTAAGCGACGTTTGAGGCGGTTCTGGCGGCGCTGGATTCGGCTCGGGGAGACGAAGCCGGTGGTGGGTTCTTTGGTCGGAATTGCGGTCGGCAACAGGTGGCAGTAGCAGTAGAAAGCAAGAGAAAACAGCCAGAAAAGGCACGGCAGGAAGAGATGGAGGCAAATCACACCGACAAAATGCATGGTAGATGATTTGAAAGCTCGCCGAAAAGATGCACGGCGGAGAAGGTTGGAAATAAATGAGGAGTATGAATGTAGGATTTGTCGGTGAGAGAGATGACAAATAAAAGTTTCGGACATTGGAACTTAGCAACAGAATAGGGTCGGGACAGGTCACGGTAGATGGTAACGCTCTGATATGATATCATGTCGAATTTGAAATTGTGTCTAACTCATACCACACAAGGCTATATTTATAATATGTATGCAATAAATACAAAGGATTATGATTGCTAAATCTAATCCTAATTACCAACTAATTAGGTATTGTACAACTAATTATCATTTAGTTGTTTCTAATTAAAAACAGCATGTGACTAATTCTAACAATTTCCTTTACCATTTCTGTCTTACCCAGCGCCTGTAGTATTTTTTGCTTTAAATTTGTCAGGTTCCATTCCCCTTTACAGGTTCAAGTTAACCCTTCGAGTATGTCTTCCAATATCTTAATATGCGGCTCTTGAAGCTTCTCTTTCTCTCCTTTCTTAGTGATTTTCTTTCCACTGCTTCATCCAGGCTTCAAGCCTCTCTTCAAGAACTCCAAACTATCCTCCACATGTGTGTGTACCATGAATGGCTCCCTGAATTGGGATTTGGGAGCTCTGATACCAGTTGATAGGACTAGATCAGAATCATAAAGAAAAGAATGTATTATTGATGAGAGTCTTCCAACTCTGGTGATACTGATGGGGGTATACAAGTGAAGAGGAAGAAGATTAGAAGAATAAATTACAGATACAAAATAGTAGTGTCAAACCTCCCAGGTATTCGAAAACCTGAAGTCTCCCTCCCAAACTCTATTCCCAAAAATCACAAAACTCCTCCTCTTACTTTCCCTTATTTATATACACTAACATATCCCACTTATCCTAACTAACTAGTCGGGGTTGCCTAACACAACCACCGTTTTCTATGTCAACATTTCTAACCAGCTCTCTGTTGAAAGACAATAAATTGTCTGAGTGTAACAAGAAAGGGAAGTCATACAAAGATAATCATATTAATGTACTTTATAGGGTTGATTCAGGATACTTTGAACAGAAATAAGCTTGAACTTGCAAAAAAAAAAAAAAAAAGATGAGTTTGAAAAATTGTCGTTACCGTTTCTTCATTGCTATGCTTTGGAAATTTAAGTACTCCCCCAAAAGTGGTATCATTTGATGCATCACAATCTTGAGTTCCTTCTTTACAGAGCTGAACATCAAGCCATGACATTTTCACCTGAACTCAAGAACCAAGGCAAATAAATTTAAACTAACAAAAATCAAGAAAAGAGAATCACGATTTAAAATGGATCAATTGATGTTTATTTACCTCTGATGGCAGAGCAGGATTATCAAGTATCGAGTACTCTCTAAAATCTATTTCAGGGCCAAACTCTTCTTCTGGGAGTTTATTCAACATGACATTCACCTGCAATAGAGTGCATTTCAATAGCAGCATAAGGAAGTGACTTATAAAAGATGGGGAAGAAAGCACATTACATATTAAAAATTAAATATTGCAACCAAAATTGGTGAGAAAATAAAATTCTAAAAACATATAAAAAACACAACATTCCTTATTTAATTTTGAGTACCTTATTGAAGTAACATCAACTCTAGACATGAATCAAACATCCAAAATAATTTTATAGGCTTTTATTAAACGAAGTTACATAAGTGGTGGGATGAGATATATAGTGTAGATGAAAATTCATATGGATAAATTTCATCATTTTAAGCCTATTCAAGATCCATTTCTTTTTTGCTTCTTGAAATGGTATGGGCATAAATCAAATCCATAAAGAGGAAGGTTAGAATCACACAATCCACTTTGATCAAAGGCTACCCACTTTTATTCAATATCACATAGCAGCCACTGCCACTTATTACTATATCGCCATGAACTGATAAATTATATTTTAAGTGTTTAATCAATCTTCTACAGTTACTTGTCAAAAGTTATTTGTGTGTTTTGAGGAGTACTAATAGAAGATTATGTTTGCAGATTGATTTTTGGAGGGAAGGGGAGAGCTTATTGGAGACCCTTCCCCCCTTTGTGTTTGAGAGTTTGATTCTCTCACGTGTATCTTATAAAGTCTCCCCCTCCATTTCCTTTCTAATCATTTCCTTCCCCTCCCCTCTAAACTCACAAACACACCCTAAGAGATGTTCTACACATTCTGAGAATTACAGTGAAATACCATTGAAATACTTATTCTTTGTGGCTTCTATCATTAAATTCCAGTTCAACCCATGTTTAGTTACTTATTTTTTAATTACAACAATCAAGCCTCATTGCACTAGGCGGAATCAACTACATGGATGGTTTAAAAATTAAAATAGATGGTTTATTTCTATATCTCTCTTAATGGTTTATCATATAGTTTTCCTTGGTCTCCCTCTACCTCCAACTATTAGACTATCCTCCATCTAATCAGCTTGTTAGAGTCCCACATTGCAGAAAGATAATTTTCATTGGAATAAGGAGGCTCAAGAAGCTTTTGACACATTAAAGACAGCCATGGCTGAATTACCAGTTCTTACAGTACCAGATTTTTCAAAGACGTTTATCATAGAGACAGATGCATCTAGTAAAGGATTGGGGGCTGTTTTACTGCAAGAAGGCAGACCAGTGGCTTTCCTTAGTCAGGAATTGTCAGATAGAGCCCAGATGAAGTCAGTTTATGAGAGGGAATTGATGGCAATTGTCATGGCAGTACAGAAATGGAGACATTATTTGATGGGAAGACATTTTATTATTCAAACAGATCAGAGGAGTCTCAGATTTTTAATTGATCAACGTTTACTGAATGATGAGAAATTTAAGTGGACTTCAAAATTTCTTGGGTTCAACTTTGAAATAAAATATAAACCTGGAAATGAAAATGGGGTTGCAGATGCACTATCCAGGAAAATGACATATGCAGCCATCTTTGCTGTCCAGTTTCAAGATTTAGAAGAATGGGTGGACGAGGTATATGCTGATCCTAAGCTCAAAATGATTACCCAAGATATCCTACAGGACCCTAATGCCCATCCTGGGTTTTCTATACAAAATGGCAAGTTGTTGTATCAAGGAAAGCTGGTTTTGCCAAAGGGTTCTCCACGCATTCCTCTGTTATTATCTGAATTTCACAACTCAGCAATGGGAGGTCATTCAGGTTTTCTCAGAACATATAAAAGGATCTCAGCTTTTGTATTTTGGGAAGGGATGAGAAAGGATATTCAGCAATATGTGGCAGCTTGTGCAAGTTTGCCAGCAAAACAAGTACCAAACTTTAACACCTGCAGGTCTCTTGCAACCTCTACCAATTCCCACACAAGTTTGGTCAGATATCTCTATGGATTTTATTGAGGGACTTCCCAAGGCTCAAGGAAAAGATAGTATACTGGTGGTAGTTGACAGACTGATAAAGTATGCCCATTTTCTGCCCTTATGCCATCCTTATACTGCTCATTATATAGCAGAAATTTTCCTTAAAGAAATAGTCAGATTGCATGGCTTTCCGTCCACCATTGTTTCAGATAGAGACAAGATCTTAGTAATTTCTGGACTGAATTATTCAGAATGGCAGGTACTAAACTTAAATTCAGTTCAGCTTAAGATGGACAAACTGAGATTGTGAATAAATGTTTGGAGACATACTTAAGATGCCTAACAGGGAGCAAGCCCAAGCAGTGGCCTAAATGGTTAAGTTGGGCAGAATTTTGGTTCAACACCAATTACAATAGCTCCACCAAACTAACACCATTCAAGGCCCTATATGGTCGTGACCCACCACTCCTTCTCAAGGGTACCACCATACCTTCAGCAGTTGAAGAGGTGAACAGGCTAACAGCGGAAAGGGATGTCATGCTACATGATTTAAAAACTAACTTTGTGAAGGCACAAGACCAAATGAAGAAATTTGCTAATAAACACAAAAGGGACATTCAATTTGAAGAAGGAGATTGGGTTTATCTCAAGATACAACCATATAGGTTGAGGTCCCTCGCAAAGAAGGTGAATGAGAAATTAAGTCTCGGGTTCTATGGGCCTTACCAGGTGGTTAAAAGGGTGGGACAAGTTGCTTATCAGTTGCAGTTGCCTTGTGAAAGCCGAATACATCCAGTTTTCCATGTCTCTCTTCTCAAGAAAGCTATTGGCCCTAATATCAAACCTCAACCCTTACCTCCTATGTTATCAAAAGATTTCGAATTACAAGTTGAACCTCTTGAAGTCATAGCAGCTCGCAACAACCATTCAGGCACAGTTGAAGTCTTGATTCAATGGAAGGATCTCCCTGCCTTTGAAGCAACATGGGAACCATTTGATGTTACTCAGGCACAATTTCCTCAATTTCACCTTGAGGACAAGGTGAAACTTTTGGGGGGGGGGGGGAGTATTGTTAGTAAACCCCCAGTTAAGCATGTGTATGTTAGAAAAAGGAAAGAATAAGCTCAAATAACCAATTCTGTTATCAGTCAGCTGTACAAACTGATTCTGTTATCAGTTATGACTAACTGAAGGCTGGTACTTGTAAATAAATACACAAGGGGTGACACGATCCCATCCGACTTCAACCAAGATGCCTCAGACGCATTGCAAGGGATTGAAGATCCAATGACCAGGGCCAGATCTGAGCGGTTAAAGAGAGCTTTGCAACTCTTGATCACTGAAGTCCAGAGGAAAGTAGACCACCAAGCAGAAGAAGAACCAAATAAGTGGTTTAACTTAGCTCGGATTGAAGTACAAGAGTGTTATCCGATCTGACAATCGGTTATGTCTGTTATCTGAATCTTAGGAGAGCCTATTTCGGGAAAGTGTATCTAATCAGATCATAACTGATTTATTTAGGATAAGATCTGTTAGGAATCAATATCATGATCTCTTAGGATTATATTTACATCTTTTAGGATTATATTTTATCTTATTTAGGATTAAATCTTTTAGAATTATATTTTATCTTATCTAGAATTAAATCTATTTAATTTAGGATTGTATCTTTTAGATAGTTTATTTTAGGAAATTCTTTTGCTATATATTAGCATTGAGAATCAGTTTGTAGACAGTTATTTTTATCAATAAAATTTGAGTTTTCTCATTGTGAGAGCTTATCCTTTGTTCTTGGATTAAAGAACTACTTGATAACTTATGTTCTACCAGCAGGTCTTGGTTAGGGTCTAGTTGCTTATATCTTGATAACTTTGGTGCTTCCGACAGGTCACGGATTGTGTCAAGTTCCTATCTTTGATAGCTTTGGTGCTTCCAGCAGGTCTTGGATTGTGTCAAGCTCCTTACAGTTATTTACCGTTAATTGATCTTCAAGACGTTCCTATCTTTACGCTTCCGGTTCGTATCAAGGGGGAATAGGAGAAGGTAGGAAAATAGTTCTGGAGTGGGTAGGAGAGATCAGGCTCTCAAATTCCTGATAGTAGCAATGTATTCTTTCCAAATTCAGTGAAATAAATCAGCAAAGATGGGACAACCGACCTCAGCCAGTAAAGGTAAGTCTGAATTCAATTCATCTTCTAAAGCACGTGAAATTAAATGTTTCAGGTGTCAAGGTCTTGGACATATTGCTTCTAATTGTACGAACAAGAGGGTCATACTCATGCGTGACAATAGTGAAGTGGAAAGTGCAAGTAAAGAAGAAGATGATGAAATGCCCGAGCTGGAGGATTGCAGTGATGTGGAATACACCGAGCCAGACCACGGTAATGCATTAGTCACCAAGAGGGTGTTGAATGCACAACCAAAGATGGGGGGAGTTGAAGAGCAACGTGAGCACATATTCCATACAAGGTGCCGCGTGAGTGATAAGGTTTGCAGTCTTTTAATTGATAGTGGTAGTTGTACCAACGTTGCTAGTATTTTGATGGTTGAGAAATTAAAATTACCTACCATAAAACATCCTAATCCTTATAGACTGCATTGGCTAAATGATTGTGGGGACATAAAGGTAACAAAACAAGTTTTGCTTTCATTTTCCATTGGAAAATATGAAGACAAAGTCTTGTGTGATGTTGCACCTATGCATGCTGGACACATTCTACTTGGTCGACCATGGCAATTTGATAGGCGAGTAACTCATGATGGGCATCACAACAGGTATAGTTTTAAATTGAATAATAAAACCTTTGTGCTAACCCCTCTTCAACCTTCTGAAGCATATGCAGATCAAATAAGAATTGCTAGGGAGAGCAAGGAGTTGGAAGAACAATTTTCTGTTCAAGAAAAAGAAAGAAAAGAGAAGAAGAGAGAAGTGGGCATGGGTTCGAATCCGACTTCAAGATTGGATGTCTGTTCGACGTTACAACCGAGCCAGAGCAGAAGCAAGGTGAACGCTTTTGCAAGAAAAAGGGAAGTTGAAAGTGTATTGTTAGATAAAGGGGAATTATTGATTCTTGTTTTTAAAGACATATACTTCTATGATGATTCTAACAATTCTTTACCTTCTGCAATTCAAAATTTGTTGAAGGAGTTTGGAGAAGTCTTTCCGAATGAGCTGCCTCAAGGATTACCACCTTCAAGAGGTATAGAATACCAAATTGACCTTGTACCCGGTTGTGCCCTACCAAATCGGCCAGCATACAGAACCAACCCGGATGAGACCAAGGAGGTCCAAAAACAAATCAGTGAGCTAATGGAAAAAGGGTATGTAAGGGAGAGCCTTAGTCCATGTGCTGTACCGGTAATATCGGTACCAAAGAAAGATGGTTCTTGGCGTATGTGCACTGATTGCCAAGCCATTAACAAGATTACGGTAAAGTATCGTTATCCAATTCCTAGGTTGGACGACATGCTTGATGAGTTACATGGGGCATGTTTGTTCTCTAAAATTGATTTGAAAAGTGGTTACTATCAAATTCGAATGAAAGAGGGTGATGAGTGGAAAACTGCTTTTAAAACAAAGTATGGTTTGTATGAGTGGTTAGTGATGCCCTTCGGCTTAACTAATGCACCCAGTACTTTTATGAGGTTAATGAACCATGTATTACGCTCTTTCATAGGAAAGTTTGTGGTAGTTTACTTTGATGACATTTTTGTTTACAGCAAATCTTATAATGCACATGTTGAATACTTACATGTTGTTTTTAAGGTATTAAAGGAAAATAAATTACTACCTCCATTCCAATTTGATAGTCGTTTTAGAAAATAAATTTTTTTCATAATATGAGTCGTTCTCTAGTTTCTATGTGAGTATTAATTACAGTTTTCCATTTTTACCCTCCCACTTTTATGGGAAAAGAAACTTAAAAAATTGTGCACCACACTACTCATTAATGCATTTAGGTAAAATAAGAAAAAACGTGTAGTTAATTAAGAAGGGTAATTTAGTAAGATTACTATGTCTTTTGAGTCATTTATTATTGTTCTTAATTTGTGTGTAAAAACCTTAAACGACTGTCAAAATGGAATGGAGGGAATATATGTTAATTTAAAGAAATGTACCTTTTGCCTTGATTTTGTTGTATTCTTAGGTTTTGTGATAAGTTCAAAGGGGGTAAGTGTAGATGAGGAAAATGTTAAGGCTATTAGAGAGTGGCCGACCCCAAAGAGTGCTAGTGAAGTGAGAAGTTTTCATGGGTTAGTAAGTTTCTATAGGCGGTTTGTGAAATACTTTAGCACTATTGTTGCACCTTTAAATGAACTTGTTAAGAAGAATATTGTGTTTAAATGGTCAGATGCACATGAAAAAGCTTTTAACACTTTAAAAGAAAAATTAACAAATGCACCCTTACTTGTTTTACCTAATTTTGATAAAGCTTTTGAGATTGAATGTGATGCTTCTGGTATTGGTATAGGGGCTGTTTTAATGCAGGAATCCCAACCGATTGCATACTTTAGTGAAAAGCTTAATGGGACAACATTGAATTATCCAACCTATGACAAGGAATTATATGCCTTGGTAAGGGCATTACAAACTTGGCAACATTATTTGTGGCCAAGAGAGTTTGTTATACATTCTGACCATCAAAGTCTAAAGTTTTTAAAATCTCAAGGGAAGCTTCAAAAAAGACATGCAAAGTGGTTGGAATTTATTGAGATGTTTCCATATGTAATAAGGTATAAAAATGGTAAGGACAATATAGTTGCTGATGCTTTGTCGAGGAGGTATGTTTTACTTACTTCTTTACAAGCAAAATTGTTAGGTTTTGAACAAATTAAAGGTCTGTATGAAAGTGATCCTGATTTTAAACAAATTTGGGATTCTTGTTCTAACCGATCTTGTGAGAAATTTTATAGGTATGAAGGATTTTTGTTCAAGAGGAACCAACTGTGTGTACCAGTCAGTTCTTTAAGAGAATTGTTGATTAAGGAGACCCATGGAGGCGGTTTGATGGGACACTTCGAGTGCAGAAGACACTGGACATCCTGGCCGAGCACTTTTTCTGGCTGAGCATGAAGAAGGATGTCCGAGCTGAGTGTGAAAGGTGCATAACATGTAAGCAAGCTAAGTCAAAATTAAATCCACATGGGTTTTATACACCTTTGACTGTTCCTGAGCAGCCTTGGACAGATATTTCCATGGACTTTGTGATCGGTTTGCCAAAAACTCAGTGGTAAGGATAGTATTTTTGTTGTTGTTGATCGGTTTAGTAAAATAACACACTTTATAGCGTGTTCAAAGACAAATGATGCAACACAAATTGCTGACCTATTCTTTAAAGAAGTTGTCCGATTGCATGGTTTACCAAGGACAATTGTGAGTGATAGGGATGTTAAATTCCTAAGTCATTTTTGGAGGATTTTATGGAATAAATTGGAAGCAAAGCTTCTATTTTCTACTGTTGCACATCCTTAAACGGATGGACAAACTGAAGCAGTAAATAGAACGCTTTCAACCTTATTATGTTCTATCATTGGCAAGAATCTAAAGCAATGGGAAAAATGTTTGCCACATGTTGAGTTTGCATATAACCGGACGGTATACTATACTACTTTTTCACCCTTTGAGGTTGTATATGGTTTTAATCCACTAACTCCTTTGGATATTTTGCCATTACCTACTTCTGAATTTTTCAGCTTAGATGGTAAAAGGAAAGCAGGTTATGTCAGAGAGTTACATGCAAAGGTTCGAGCTAATATTGAAAGGAAAAATGAGCAGTATGCAAAACAAGCCAATAAAAGGAGGAGGAAGGTAATATTTGAACCAGGCGACTGGGTTTGGATTCACATGAGGAAAGAGAGGTTTCCAGCTCAAAGGAAGAACAAACTTCAACCAAAAGGAGATGGTCCATTCCAAGTTCTAGAGAGGATCAATGACAATGCATACAAGATAGATCTTCCAAGTGAATATGGTAATGTTAGTGCAACATTCAATGTAACAGATTTATCCTTATTTGATGTAGGTGGTGAATCAGATTCGAGGACGAATCTTTTCAAAGAAGGGGGGAATGACACGATCCCATCCGACCTCAACCAAGATGCCTCAGACGCATTGCAAGGGATTGAAGATCCAATGACCAGGGCCAGATCTGAGCGGTTAAAGAGAGTTTTGCAACTTTTGATCACTGAAGTCCAAAGGAAAGTAGACCACCAAGCAGAAGAAGAACCAAATAAGTGGTATAACTTAGCTCGGATTGAAGTACAAGAGTGTTATCCGATCTGACAATGGGTTATGTCTGTTATCCGAATCATAGGAGAGCCTATTTCGGGAAAGTGTATCTAATCAGATCATAACTGATTTATTTAGGATAAGATCTGTTAGGAATCAATATCATGATCTCTTAGGATTATATTTACATCTTTTAGGATTATATTTTATCTTATTTAGATTAAATCTTTTAGAATTATATTTTATCTTATCTAGAATTAAATCTATTTAATTTAGGATTGTATCTTTTAGATAGTTTATTTTAGGAAATTCCTTTGCTATATATTAGCATTGAGAATCAGTTTGTAGACAGTTATTTTTATCAATAAAATTTGAGTTTTCTCATTGTGAGAGCTTATCCTTTGTTCTTGGATTAAAGAACTACTTGATAACTTAGGTTCTACCAGCAGGTCTTGGTTAGGGTCTAGTTGCTTATATCTTGATAACTTTGGTGCTTCCGGCAGGTCACGGATTGTGTCAAGTTCCTATCTTTGATAGCTTTGGTGCTTCCAGCAGGTCTTGGATTGTGTCAAACTCCTTACAGTTATTTACCGTTAATTGATCTTCAAGACGTTCCTATCTTTACGCTTCCGGTTCGTATCAAGGGGGAATAGGAGAAGGTAGGAAAATAGTTTTGGAGTGGGTAGGAGAGATCAGGCTCTCAAATTCCTGATAGTAGCAATGTATTCTTTCCAAATTCAGTGAAATAAATCAGCAATTGATTCAGTTTCTTACAGGATCCTATGGTTAACATCCTCTTGTATGTTTTTAATCATTAAAGCTATAATTATGGCAAAAACCTTTTATTATCTCTCATTGACCTGCAGAACAATAAAACAGTCCAAAAGCCAATGAAACTTCAATTTTCTTTTCTTTTTTTTTTCTTTCTGTTATGAAGTCAGTTGGGACCAATTGTCCACATTCCCCTATGGGTTTGAGGCCTCGATACCAAGAAACATATTGCTCATGTATACAATGTAACAGCAGAAGCAAGTACTGTCCCTATGTCATTGACCTTTCTAATTTAGTTTAGGTTAATGAAATGCATAAAACATGTACTCAAAACCTTTGCTGTGTAATTAATATATGGGCCCGAAAGTATTAAGATGAATATTTAATCTTCTGGATGAGCTAAATGATAAATAAACAGTCTAAGAAATAAGTTATGACTTAAATAGGAAATACCTCAAATACATGGTCCAAAGGACAATGAAAAGGTTGTCTAGTCATTGATCCTTCCAAAATACCAGGATGGGGATACCATAGCCTATCAATCCTGCACCATAGTGGAGGCATGACCTAACCATACAAAAAGAATCCGTTTTAGGATAAAAATACAGAATTTCTAAAGTTAAAATACACTGCAAAAACGAAGCCATCAAACTTAATAACTAAGCGCCACCACACTAGCCAAATCACCTGCCCCCACATGTAAATTTCAATTAAAACTGTGTTAACAAAAGCATTTTAACTAAAACTGAAAAGTGAAAATAAACACCAGTTATATAAACAATTTCAACACGTTAGGACATAAAAGTGAAAATAAAAACCACTTTCAGATTGTACAACTGCTTTCAACTTTACGCAGCTTTTCATGGAATCATATTTATTAGAAGGGGGGAAGGGGGAATGAAGAAACCAGCAGCCAAATTCTGCGAGCAGTTCTTTTCCATGCACGGAATGATTAAAAAGTAATAACATCAACGGTAAAGACTAAAGAGGAAGAAAAAACACCAAGGAACCATGAAGCAGAAGTGATGAACTTGAAATATGGGAAAAACAGTATACTATTTTCTGATAGTCAAAATAGTAAAGGGTCTATACAATATACAGGATATATCTAACCTGACCTAATTAAGGAATTACCTAATTACAGCGAAATAATATCAATAAATCTACACAAATAAAAAACAAATCAGATCTGTCCTAAACTAAGAAAATAAATCTGTACAGGAATTAAATGACACTAATTAAGGTAATTATATCACACAACAGAAGACAAGAGCGGTAATAGTTCTAATAAAAAATTTACCAATAAATGTGGATTTTGAACTCAGCTGTATTTTAGGAATATGCAACAAAACAATCATATTTTATACCCCTAAAACATCAATACCAATGAATGCAAAGATCAGTCCATCACAAATGGTGTCAATTTATGAGCTTTAGTTGATAATGTATCTGAATTGAAAAGAATACTGACATAAAATTTATTTCAGGAATTCATGGGGCAAGTAGGAAAATTAAGTAAAATGTGATGATTATGACAATAATGATAGTATGTGACATAATTGTGTGATTCCAACACGTAACCCAACATAAATTTATGGAAGCATACAACCATTTCTCTTCTGTCACCAAGAAAAAAATAATAACAGTTATATAGACATTCTATTGGGTTATATTAAGTAAACAATGTAATTGCACAGCACAAGTGCGCAGAAAATTATATAAACTAGCTAGTTCTGATGTCTAATATAAAGGATTCTACTAGACTTGTGAACATCTTTAAGTAGCATTGGGCACAAGTGCGCAGAAAATTATATAAACTAGCTAGTTCTGATGTCTAATATAAAGGATTCTACTAGACTTGTGAACATCTTTAAGTAGCATTGGGCTAAAAATAAAATAAGTTAAAAGTGCAGTCCATCTTTCATATAATTGCTATTGGTTTATCACTTGATAGGATTCATAAGCAGTTTTGATTAAACAGTGGATATGGACCATGACAGTCATAGAGATTGATGATGACACACTCTGCAATCTAACATGCGATATAATAAGCACAATGATCACAGAAATTAGTTCTTACCAGCGTTCTGTTCAGAAGGGAAGCAATTGCAAGTGCTATCCTAATCTGTTTAATCTGAAAAAATTCATGTGCAACAAATATTACAAGATGAAACATCACAATTTCCCTTAAAACGCAGATATGAACAGAATCAGGTCGATACGTACATACTTGGTAATTAATCAGGGTAAAATGTGATTCGACAGTATGCTCCCCACTTAGCAGCAAGCTTTTTGGAATATATGGCTTAAATGACAAAAAACCCCCTGCAAAAGTTCCTCTAAAAGTTAGGTTGTAGTAAGTTCATGCAACAGAGTTGACTAATCAACCACAAGAAAAATTGTAACCAATACATTTACAAATTAAAATGTCAACTTCTAGATTTTGGCATCACAGTATATGCTAGTTTCAATGTGGATAGAGTAGAAATCTTATAAGACAAACAACAAAATGAGTGTATTTTCATGTGTGCATTAGAAAAGTAAAATTATATGAATAATCTGCACATTCAAATTAAGGGAGAAATAGCAACTAATTACCAGGAGGATTATAGTATTCTGGTGGATCATGGAAGAGCATGGCTTCTCGCAGTCGGTGGCGCTTTCCTTCAGTGCCTCCATATTGAAATGTTGTGTGCACTGCATATGGCTCCAACCTTAGTTGCTGGTACATAGCCTGAAATCATATTATACAAATATTCTTACGTCAACCATGCATCCAAATTAACTCTAGTCCAATCAAGATTCCTCCAGACAGTTAATTGCATAAAAGAAAACAAAGGTATAGCACAAAAAAATCAAATAAACAAGTGATTTCAATTAGTTGAAAATAGTTTGAAAAGGTCCTACCTGGACAAAATATGTATGTCCACTGCAGAAGATACTTGCAGGCAAAATTCCCAGCTTCAGATTTCCATCAAAAGCAAAAACAAGTCCCCTATCATCATCAACAGATGGTCCTAACTGACTGTGAAGAAGATCATTAAACCCATTCTGATCCCATATCTTGTCATCAGCTAGAAGCATTTCTTTCCATTTCTTTGCCAATCTTTTTGCAGGCTCTGTAGGTCTCCAATGGAAAATTCCAATGTTGAAGGCGCCACTAACTATTCAAGGTCATAGACAATATCATCAATATAGAGTCTTCAGAAACAAGTAACAAAAATTAAACAATATGCACAATAAAATGAGATGAAGAGAAGAAATAAGTAAGAGCAATGAATTAGTTGCTGAGATTTGAAAACATTATCACTCCAGATTTTGCCATTTAATTTCATAGCCAAAGAATGTGCTGCAGGATGTTAACTTCCATAAGATCAAATTTGTTTTTATGTACAGAGAAGACTGTTAATAGAATAAAAAACTTTGAACCTTGTAAAAGGTTGCATGCGGAGGATTGATCTGCTAGCTACTATCTTAAACCAACTATCCCAAAACTTAAGCTACTAGATGAAAGCACCTGAGTGGTTTTATATCTAACATGCTCCCTCACACAAAGGTCCTTGGGGCATGATGTGTGGACAATACACAGACCCACCCAACTTTTTGTTGAAATTTAACTTCCATTTAGAAGAATGTGGGAAACAAGGATCAAATTTTACAAAGGAAAATGCTAATGAGTTCCCTTAGGGCATTGGTTAAGAAACCGAAACAAGAAAGTTTTTATTGGACTTTGCAGTATTTAATACTACACATACAATCAATACTGTAATTTCCAATAAAGACCTACTATATATAGTTCCTTAAACAGTGCCCTTAGGACACTTGTTAGCAGGACCCTTTTATAAATTATACCACATGTTCATGGAGACTCAAATACCATGTCATGGATCAACTATTTCAAAAGCTAAGTTTTTGGGTGAAAAGCACATGTATGGTTTCCTATCTAACAATTTCTAATATAAAACCAAGGTAGATCGGTAACAAGGCAGTTTAAAGTGATGCCTCAAAACTATTAACTGACATAAAAGATTACTGTCATTCAAAGAAGCAGCATGTTCATGTCCATAGATGTCATTTGACTTGCAAGTGAAAGGTTAAAAAGTTCTATATAATTCATACATAAGGCGCATGCAGAAGATAAATACGCTACAAGGACCAATATAAGCACAGTAAAATTAATGACAATAAGTTATCATCATTGTACAACATTCACCTTCTTGCCAAACTTCCAAACTATCATCGACGACTGTTGGGATAACTTGATCACTTGAAGTTAAAATATCTGCCTCTGGATAACGAGCAAGATAGGGAAGTGGGTTCTGTTTTACAATTACATAATGGAACATATGTATTAGGAATAAAATATATCTTATAAGAAACATATTTTGTCTTGGAGACATCCCAACTGGTGATTGTGCAAAATGAATGTAACAGTGAATAAATCATAATAATAATAATGACAGAGGAAAATATAGAGGAACATGAAAAACACGGATGATACCAGAGAGGATTAGCGAATTTAAATTTTACAGCAAGATGGACAAGAAACTGAACAGAATCTGATAACATCATAACATCCATAGTAGAGAAAAGGAACACATCCCAGTCAATATGAATTTGACCTCTTCTTTTGATCATTCATATAAAATTAAGCTTGCGTATGAATCATCCTTATAATTAAAACAGATTGACTAAAGAAAACATATATGTGAAATTGAGGATCACCTTCATCCAAACCATGTCAGTATCACACATCAACAGCTCGTATCCAAAAGGCAGTATTGAATCTATCAGAATAACTTTTTCTCTCCCCATTTTATGAAACGAAGGAGATCCCCAACCAACATCAACTGTACTCATATGGCTGCCCATGTCAAAAACTGGCACCCCTTTCCAATATAGTGCCTCCAATAATTTGGTGTCCATTGCACCTAAAAGGTAGATTTTAAAACACTTTTTACAAAGTCCAATCAATGCTGCAAAATACAGGATATGCATTTCCAGCAAGGCATCCCTGCAAATATAAACAAAATACATGATAGAACAAGATAATAGACTTAAATGAAGATGCTCACCAACAAGAAGATTAGAAAGTCCCAAATCTGTCAATTGTTTAACCCAAGTGAGAATAAAATCCATGAATGCATAGTTGCCAAAGGTCACTATTACAATGTTATCTTTCACCCTTTTCTCAACAAGTGCTTTGGTGAGTCGAAAAGCCTTCAACGGTGGCATTTTTTGATTGGGTGGTGGAACTTCCCAAACAGGCCTTGGCCATACATTTTGTGGCCTTGGGGATGGAGTGGGCACCATATGCACCGCTGTTGACTGAGAAATGTTTTGTGTTTGATCTGTAAGGTGAGTATTCTCATCTGGAAAAGCATGTTCAATTGAGGTTTAAAACCTATTTCACACATAATGGAAGAAAGCCAATGCTAAAAGAATATAAAACAAAGAAGTAAAAACATTTCAAAATAGTAACCGTTTCAGTGACGAACACATATTTGTACTAGACATTCCACAGACACTTCAGATATTCCTAGTTGTATTTTACAATTGTTTTACTCTACTTTTAAAGTTTTATACCAATACAAAAGGAAATATCACAAAAAAAGTGTCTTCCACAAGCACCATTAGACAGTTGACAGAGTTCAAATCACAAATAAAAGAAAAAAAAAACAAAAGAAGACTTTTCCAACTTTTCTTTTCTAACAATAATCAAGTAGCCCTACCAGAAGAACTAGACAATCAACAGGTTTAGAAACACAGTAACAGTTTAAGGATTTAACTATGGTTTCAATTTGTGGCACTGCCACAACCACATTACACTGCAATTGCAATGTGCTTGAAAATCATAGGAAAATCCACAATGTAACACCGCAACAGAACTAGTGCAATGACAGCATTAAACCGCAATGGGCCTCAAAGTCCTCACACAAATTGTTCTACATTCTATCTCTATCTTTATATAATAGATTTAGAGGGAATCTTGAAAGGTTAGGGAATTTTAGGATGACAGTGAGCTGGTGATGAAGAAACAGCACAATTTGGGAGGAGGAGCAAGAGATGTGGAATTTTGAAAATGAGTCAAGAATCATGATAGGTTATATATATTCAGTGCAAATGTGCATACAATCACAGTGGCTGCATCTATATCGCAACTAATTTTAACTAATGCTCCATACTCCATAACTCTTAACAAATTTGAACATTCCCACAACCCCACCCCTCCTCTGTAACACAAGAAAACCAAATATCATTATCTAAGGAACACAACAATAAGATCATGAATAAGAACCCAGACACCGTCCTCAAATTCAAATTGGAATTTCAAAATTAAGCTATAACTAAGAAGGGCAAAGAATGTAGAGTAAAAGAGACGTACGCGGAAGGGAAGAAGAAAGCCATGCAGTAGGTTGAGAAGCAGGAGTGTTGGTTGAATATATAGCAGAGAAGACGTAGAAGAAGGAAACCACGATGCCAATGATGACGACAGTGTAGATCGTGAGAAACAGAGGCTTGGAATGAGCCACTTCCTCGCACCCATTTCTCCAAGCCATCTTTACGAATCAAAAATACTCACTCGTTCTTCCCTTTTTTTTTTTTCCACTTTCACAAATCACTAAAGAAGGAGACACAAACGACGTATCAATATCACTGTCATCTTCGTCGTTTCAAGCTGCTTGGGAAAGAGAAGAAGAAAAAGAAGATGCTAAATTGCTAATGATTTAGTGAAAACCCAAAACACAGATTTGACTTTTAGAATTTTGAAAGAGGAAAGAAAGAAAGAGGTTCACTTGAGATTGCCAATTCGAGAGGAACTTGTAAGCGGGACTGTTGTGCTTTGGTCAACGAATGTGCTTGCCTGCTCAACATGACAGACATTACTGATGTTAATTAAGGATGAATCTACCATGGACCACTAGATTAGGTGGTCCACGCATGAACCAAGTTTTTTATCTTTTATATCAGGTAATCAAACTATTAATTTTTATCTTTGAGTCCATATTATATTCATTTATATTTGTTTCCCATTTGGGAAAACACCCACAAAATGCAATTCTCTAAAACTAAAACTGAATCCCTAATTTTAGTTGAAATCGAAAGCAGGACATTTTCATCCTTGAAACATTGATTTCATATCTACAAACTATTGTGATTCACCTAACATCTCAGAGACAATTGATTTCATATCTACTGCAAATTGCAATTCATCTTTCCTTTTCGGCCGCTCTTCAATGGTGAACATTGGGAGGTCGTCCCTTCCGCGGGTGAAGAGTAGGGGCATTGAATCTGCTTGGAGACTCAATAAATTGCAACATAAATATGGGTTTAGGAAAAAGCATAGATATGCAATTAGTCTCAACCAAAATATGGGAGAAGTATAAATCTTCTTGGAGACTTCATTGCAAAGCTAGCATCTTTGCCATCTCAATTTCTATGTGTTGGAATCTGCACAACTTTGTTGCTGCAACGAGGACCTTATCTTGATTATCCTGAAAAATTGCTTCAAAGCCAACAGCCCATCACCTTTCGCAGTCTTGACCGATGAATCAAAATTCAGTTTAATTATTAAAAAAATCAATTTAATAACTCCAAATAGTGGAAAAGACCATGCAGAACACGTTTCAGATGCTCCCCTGTTTTAAACTTTAGGTGTGAAGAATTTGCTTGAGAGGACAAGGCTAACTGACATTTTCTTCCTTTCAAACACCCATTTATTCCTTTTCCTTTAAATGAAATATAGTGTAGAAAAGAATCAAAAAATAACCACTGCAGTATCCATCTCTTATGTTATTAGTATGAACTTGATTACTTTTTTTTTCAAGAAAATGGTTTTGAAATTCGCTTTTTTGAAAGATACTATGCAAAAGAATAAGACACTATATTCCTTAAACTATATTCCCTAAACTATATTTTTTTTAACTCTCACTGTTTTCTTAATTTTGAAACATTATTTGTGAAAATGGTGGGAGATAGTTGATTGACAAGTGACTGGTATGGTTTATCAATTTTATGATCAGGACAAAATTGAAATGAAACCTGAAATGGTCACTGAGCATTTTTTCAACACAAGAAATTGTTTGTGGGGTTCCAGATGGATTATTGAATGTGAGGAGCTTACCTGTAAATATTGGTAAGTTAAGGCGTTGAGTAACAAGTTACTTTAATGACAGATCGATATCATTAAATATAATATACATTAATTTGACGGTTACAATTAATTTTTTACACTATGGTCTGCATGAACCATGGTCCATGTTAGACAAAGCCGTTAATTAAATGTAACTAGAACCAATCAAACTATTTTTAACTACTCTACTCTATAATTGGATTTGGATTTTGGATCTGTTCACTTTTAATTTTTTTTTTTTTCCCATTCGGTGAAAGACTGAAAGCTTTTTGATCCCTTTCCCTTCGCCTTCCCTCCCCACAGGCCGCCACAACGCCGAAGTGGATATAACCTGAGAAAAGTTTTAACGCAAGGAAAATTATTATATCAAAATTTAATTTTGATTCAACTGAAATTTTAAAGTTTTTTTACGTTAGTGTTAAATTCTAAATTAAATGTTGACATAATATTTGAAATATTTAACTTATAAAATATCGGGTTAGGTTTTCAAGTGTTGCATAAATTGTTTCAATTCGATATTTATCATCATGAATTTTTTATTTTGATAAACCAATATTTAATATATATTTAATAAGAAATTTTAAGAAAAATAATGAAAAATTAACATATAATGTTTATTATAATTTATTCAGTACAAAATAAATCAATTTGAATATGTCTATACTTATGTAAATTATAATAACGAGATCTATATTTTCTTTTTTACCAAAACGAGATTTAAATTTTAAATTTAGTAATTATATTACTTTATATTATTTTAATTATTTGTAATAGCATTTAAATGAACTTTTTAGTTATATATATTATTAAGAAAAAATTTTAGCATAAAAGGTTTTATAGTTACTTTTTTGTCTTTCAAAATTTTTTTTAACTCTAAATATATATCTATTATAATTTTTAAGTTTAAAAATATATATATAATTAATTAACAGTTTTATTAATAAATATTTAATCAAGATATTCAAAATATATTTTTAAGTTTAATAAATAATATATAATTTAAAATTTTATCAAAGGAGACTCATATTTAAAATATATAAAATTCGTTACTTGATTTTATTTTGTTTGGTATATAAAACAATTATGTTGACTTCATTTTAATTTAAAAAATCTTTTTCAACCTAATTTTGATTATATTTTTAGTATTACTATTTTTTAACTTTCCTTTAAAAATATATATGGTCAATAGTTAATAATTTATTAATTTTTCACTCAAGGTAATTTTATAATTGCATTAAATACTAATGTTATTAAATGCATCTCAAGATAAAATTTTGAGTAAATTTAAAATACAAACTGGAATGTGAAATACACGATTAAATGTATCTTTTTATATAATTAAAATTAAATTTATAATGAATTAATAACTTTAAAACTAAAAAATAAGAATTAGAATAATTTTAAAAAATTATTCAATTTTAAATTATAATAGTTGATTATGTTTTATTATTGAAATTTAATTTATAATAGTTAAGTGGGTGAACTAAAGTTACGTGATTTCAGAACATGAGGGATTCAAACCAACGATTTTAAAGTTTAGAGACTAAAACCAAATTTTGGTCAAACTTCAAGGACTAAAAGCATATTTAACCCTTAAATTAATTAAAATGATAACAATAAGAATTAAAATCATCAGACTTGAGAACACGTCTCAGCTTGGATTTGAGTTTATTTTTTTCGGGAACAAAATCTTAAAAGTCTCTATTCAACCCCCCTTCTAGAGACACTCAACCAACTTCAGTTGGTATCAGAGCTCGACCTCTTTGGAATTGAGCACACCTACGTGTGAAGAGGAAAAGATCCATGACTGGACCAAGCACAAGTCTATTCATTCCTGAAGGAGCATCCACCAACAGGCCTCCCGCCTTTGATGGAAATGACTACTACTACTGGAAGGATAGAATGAGATTGTTTATTGAATCTCAACATGCTAACTTATGGGAAATTATTGAGATAGGTCCCTATGTGCCTTCCATTACTGATGAACTGGGTCTAAGAGCAGCTAAGCCCAGAGAATCGTGGACAAACGCTGAAAAGGCAAGATATGTTCTCAACTCAAGAGCCAAATACTTGCTCACATGTGCATTGAGTCGTAGTGAGTACGATAAGGTAGCAGGATGTGCATCAACAAAGGAAATATGGGATGCACTTGAAGTTGAGCATGAAGGGACAAATCAAGTCAAGGAAGCTAAGATTAACATATTGGTCAGACAATATGAATTGTTCAAGATGAACAAAGATGAAGGCATTGAGGACATGGTGAGACGCTTCACAGTCATCACCAATGATCTTAAATCCTTAGGAAGGACCTACTCAAATCAAGACATGGTGAGAAAAATTCTAAGGAGTCTACCAAAACCTTGGAGACCTAAGGTCACAGCAATCCAGGAAGCCAAGTGATACAAACCGGAAGCGTAAAGATAGGAATGTCTTGAAGATCAATTAACGGTAAATAACAGTAAGGAGCTTGGCACAATCCAAGACCTGCTGGAAGCACCAAAGCTATCAAAGATAGGAACTTGACACAATCTGTGACCTGCCGGAAGCACCAAAGTTATCAAATATCGGAACTTGACACAATCCGTGACCTGCCGGAAACACCAAAGTTATCAAATGTAGGAACTTGACACAATCCGTAACCTGCCGGAAGCACCAAAGTTATCAAGATATAAGCAACTAGACCCTAACCAAGACCTGCTGGTAGAACCTAAGTTATCAAGTAGTTCTTTAATCCAAGAACAAAGGATAAATTCTCACAAAGAGAAAACTCATAATTTTTATTGAATTCAACTGTCTACAAATTGATTCTCAATGCTAATATATAGTAAAAGAATTTCCTAAAATAAACTATCTAAAAGATACAGTCCTAAATTAAATAGATTTAATCCTAGATAAGATAAAATATAATACTAAAATATTTAATCCTAAATAAGATAAAATATAATACTAAAAGATTTAAATATAATTGTAACAGATTTGATATTGATTTTTCTAACAGATCTGATCCTAAATAAATTAGTTAGGATCTGATTAGATACACTTTCCCGAATTAAGTTAAACCACTTCTTTGGATCTTCTTCTGCTCGGAGGTCTTCTTTCCTTTGGAATTCAATGGTCATGAGTTGCAAAGCTCTCTTCATCCGCTCAGATCTGGACTCGGTCATTGGACCTTCAATTCCTTGTAATGGATCTGAGGCATCCTAGTTGAGGTCGGACAGGAACGTGTCATTCCCCCTTCTTTGAAAGGATTTGTCTTTGAATTTGATTCATCACCACTTTGAGATTTTGGCAAACCGATCACAAAGTCCATGAAAATATCTGTCCAAGTGATAAGTGAAAAATATATGATAATTTACGGTATAATTTCTGCACTTATCAAGGATAAAATAGTAAATTTATGCTCCAAATTAACTCTTTTTAGTAATAAATGCATATTTTGTAATTATTTGATTTGAATTCGAATATGATGCTATTTTGATAGAAAATCTATTGATTTTGCAGATAAAAGGGCAAGTTTTAAATGAAGAAACAAGATAGCATCTATTTGAAAAGAGAATCTGCAAGATAAGGATTTAAATGGCAGCTGATCAAGATACAATCAAAAATTATTTGGATAAGGATTATGCAGATTAAAATTCTAAATTCAAATTGAAGATCAAATCAGCACAAGATCAAACTAAAAAGAGGGAAATAAGGAAAGCAAAGCAAATAAGGATAAGATCAGGAAGAGATCAAGATGAAAAAGAGGAATTCAGGAAAGCTGGAATGTGAATCACGCTCCACCTGCGCTGAGCGTAGGTGGAGCGCAACAATTAAAATACATTCTGGATCTTGCGCTTCAAACGCGCTAAGCGCAGGATGAAGCGCGGGAATACGGGATCAGTTTTTCAAAGGATTTCAAAACAGATTCCTTCCAGATTTCAGATGGCTTTCCAACTTCTATAAATAGAACCTTTTGCATAGATCAAGGGAGCTTTTGGAGAGACGGTAGAGCAGAAGCTAGGGCTGGAGAAAAGTGTGACAGTTTCTCCGTTGGTTTGTAATGGCTACCATGCGTAGCTAAACTCTCCGATAGGATTGAACGTAGTTGATTCAATCCCCGCTTGTATGTGAATCTCTTTAATGTTTATGAATCCCTATTTTTATGATATCGGTATTTTTATTCTTTGCTTAATGCGTAGCTTCCGCCTGTGTGCCGGAGTTATAGGTTGATTTTATAAGATGCATTGGTAAATGGTTTTGTGAAATCAATAACGAGTTTAGGGGAGCCGATACTTAGGAAACTTGAACTCTGATTGGTAAAAGTACTCAAAGTAGTCACTATGGGATCGAGCTATAGGACGAACCTATAGTTTTAACAAACGGAAAAGTAGATCATTAAAGTCGGGGTAATTTGTCGCCTGGAAGAACCTGCATGAATTATTTCTGAGTATTTCACGATTCGGGGAACCTACGCAGAATAATATAGTTTGGCTAAGGTATCATAATTATATATTCATAAATATTATTGAGGTTCACATACGAAAGGGGTGCGATGATACGAAGTTCAATCCTAGTCCAAGTAACTGTCTCTATCTCTCTCATTTAAGTTCAATTTTATTTACTTGCACAATTCTCAATAAACAACCATACGCTATTACTTGATAGTTATGATCACTAATCTTTATAAGTTGAATTGTTCCCTGTGAATACGATACTCTTACTTACTATTATACTGTTGAGGTTTTGGTACGCTTGCCAGAATTTCAACAAGTATTTTTGGCGCCGTTGCAAGGGAACGGTGTATCAATTTGTATAGACTTGGGAGGTCTATACTATTAAGTTGTATATATTCTATCTTAGGAATTTTTATTTTTATTTTTAGGAATTTTAGGAAAATTTTCTTTTTATATAATTCTCTTCCACACTTACCCTTTTTCGAGTTTTCTTGATTTATGCTCTTGCAAGGTCAGGTGTCTCCAAATCAGTTGCAATTTGATCCAGAAATAGAGAGGACATCTAGAAGGAACAGGAGTAGAAACAAGAGAAGGAGACGAAGGAGAAGTCAAGAAGAAAACAAAAATATGGCTGAAGAAAATCCAAAAAGAAGAGTCTTAGGAGACTATGCCATGCATCAAGGACCTCGCCATTATTCAAGCATTGTTTTACCAGTTACAGCGAAGTCCTTAGAGATGAAGTCTACTCATCTAAATCTCATCAATGCCCATGAATTTGTAGGATTGGATCATGAAGATCCACATACTCATCTATCTACTTTCTATGAATTGATTGGAACTATGGGTTTTGAAGAAGGGGATTTGGAATCTGTCTACTTACGATTGTTTCCTTTTTCTCTAATAGGTAAAGCAAACGAGTGGTTGAAATCGCATCCTAATCAGAGTCTGAACAATTGGGGCGTGGTAGAAGATAAATTTCTAAAGAGATTCTTTCCACCATCTCGATATATTCAAGCCAAGTCAGACATCTCCACATTCAGGCAAGGAGCAGATGAACCATTATGTGATGCCTGGGAGAGATTCAAGTCTTTGCTGCGAAAGTGCCCAAACCATGGTTTTGACGAAATT
The DNA here is from genome assembly GCA_026901365.1 of Sesbania bispinosa. Lineage (NCBI taxonomy): Eukaryota > Viridiplantae > Streptophyta > Magnoliopsida > Fabales > Fabaceae > Sesbania > Sesbania bispinosa. The sequence goes on from QLOH01000035.1 coordinate 1,848,448, forward strand.
GCCCAATTAAACATTTTCTGCAATGAACTCAAACCCGATTCAAAGTCATTCATAGATGCCGCAGCAGGAGGGACAATTTTGGCAGTAGATGCAGAGCGTGCTATTACCATTATTGACAATTTTACACAGAATGACCAACAAGCTCAATATGGGAGACAGCCAATCCAAGTTCAGAAGAAGGGAGTGTTAGAATTAAATAGCAATGATGCACTTCTAGTATAACAAAAGCTTCTCAAGCGACAGCTAGAGGCACTCACCAAGCAATTGGAAGCACTTCCTCAACAACTGAAAGCAGTACAGTCTCAACCCAGCCAAGCCCAACCGATGATCTGTGACTTTTACGGAGGCGACCATCCCAAAGGTAATTGCTCTTCTTAGGACATTCAAGCAGAACGGGTCAGCTACATGGGAAATCAAGGAAGGCATGGTAATTTCTCCAACAACAATCAATATTCACAAGGATGGAGAAATAACCAAAACAACAACTCTGGCTGGAGACAAGATGGAGGAAACAGACAGATGCCATATCAGCAGCAGCAGCAAAGTTACCCTTCAACAAATGACAGACTCTCAAAACTTGAAGAGAAGATTGATGCTTTCATACAGAATTTTGATGGCTTTAAGAAGAATACAGAAGCATCAATCAAATCCTTGGAGAATCAAGTTGGCCAACTAGCAAATGAGATGGCAGAACATAAAAAGGGCCACTTTACTGCAAACACTCAAACCAATCCAAAGGAGCACTGTAATGCAGTTACTGCTGATGGTAACGCAACAGAAGAGAGTGACTTAAAGGACAACATCATATTTAAAGAAAAAGTGCTCACAGAAGAGATTGTTCAAAGGAGTGCTCAAGAAGAGGAGAAGCTTGAAGCAGCTATGAAAGAAGCAGAAGAATCAGAAAAGGTCAACAACACAGGTAAGTCACTTGACCCAGGTAAGTTTACTGTACCAGTTTCTATTGGTACTCAGCCAGTTACAAAAGCTTTATTAGATCTTGGGGCGAGCATCAATTTGATGTCGCTATCATTCTTTAACAAACTGGGAATTTTGAAGGTCAAGCCTGCCAAGGTGAAGTTACGGCTTGAAAATAAAACCACTCAACACCCATATGGGATAATTGAAGACTTACCAATAAAAGTGGATACGTTTATGTATGCTGCTGACTTCTACATTGCTGAGATGGAAGATGAGGATACTAATGTCCCCATAATTCTGGGAAGACCGTTTATGAAAGCTGCCAAGGTGATAGTGGATGTTGATCGGGAAAAATATCAAATCAGCTCTAAAGATGAAAGCATTGTTTTTCATTTAGACAGAGGAATTCCCCAAATAATTGAAACACCAGAAAAGCTGAAGATAGTTCCTATTGATGGGATCTGCATAACTCATTTTGAACCAAAGCTGCAAAAGGTAAGAAAGAAAGAAGCATTAAACTTAAAAGTACCTGAAAACAAGAAGAAAAAGGTTCCCAACATTCTGAGGGAACCAACAAGAAGGAAGAAGCAGTAGAAGGAGTCTATTATGGAGTTCAAGTTCAAAAAGAGAAAAAGATCAACATCAACATCAGGTAAGGAAGAAGATCATGAAGACAGTGATGAAAGTGTTGACAACACCAGGAACTGGCTTGGAGGATGGGCAATAAAAGGAAGAACAGGAGCTGAGTCAACCATCATCCTCCAATTGAGGCCACCATGAGTAAAACAGGCGTCGAGCTAGAAGACGTTAAACAAGCGCTTCCTGGGAGGCAACCCAGTGTTTTTGTGTTTTTATTTCCATTTTTTGTTTGTTTTTAATTTTTGTTTGTGTTTTGTGTCTTAGTTAGAGTCAATGCCTGTTTAGTGTGGAAAATGTTTAGGAAAAGGATCAATTAAAATAAGGAAAGAGATTAGAAAACACTTTGATTTAGGAAGCAGCAGAAAATAGAACTGGAATTTCAATTCTGTTTTCTGCGCTTCACTTGCGCTAAGTGAAGCGCAAGTGAAGTGCAGAATTACCATTTGATTCTGTTTTTCACGCTTCATCTATGTTGAGCGTAGGTGAAGCGTAGCGTTTCGCTTCAAATTCCTTTGAAGCACGCGCTCCAGCCTCGCTGAGCGCATATGGAGCACGTGTTCCCGCTTTAGTTTAAATTTGAAATTCTGAAGCGAGGGAAGGTCATTTTCACCTTTGTTTTTCTCTGAGATTCTTACCTTTTCCTTACCTTTTCACCTTCCAAACCTCTTCCTTTCAATTTTTTTAGCATTATCCTAGGTATGTTCTTACTGTTTTATTAGTTTTTCACCGATTAAAATTTTTAGTTCTCTATTTTATTGAGCAATACCTTAGGATAGAAGACTTAGGCTCTTAGGACCCCATAAATTAGGATTATTTGTCAATAGAGTCTTAGTTTAGTATGTTGATTATGATTGTATGCATGGTGGTGTGTTTTGGCATGTTTGGTGGTAGTTTTTAAAGTGCTCAGTAACTTTTTGCAAATTATTCTAAATGGTAAAATGGATGCTTAATTTGGCTAATATTTTTGCATGACCATTGCATGAATAATTGTGCATTATTGCATGTTTGAAAAGCATGATTTTTTAGCATAATATTGTTTACTCTTTAATGCCCTGTTTAGTAATGTTTAGGACTTGTTTTAACTGATCACTTTAGCATGTTCTTAATAAATTAATAAATTGGCATTGGGTAACATAATAATCAAGATTTTGATGCACAAGTGCTTGCTAAATGATTGCTCTGATTTTTAAATTCATTTGGCCACTTAATGCATTAATCATGAGTAAATTTATTATTTGCATGGAAATAATCTTGGTTTGGTTTGATTTTGCAGATGGCTCGCTCTAAGGTTGTTCATGCTGGCTCCACCTCCAAGAGAGGTAAAGATGCCAAGAGGGCTAGAGAGGACCCCAAGTTTGACCCACTCAGATTCAAGAACCTGTAGGCGTTCGAGGCTTACAGTTCACTGCTAAACTGTAACTTTATTCAGGAGAGGCTAGTCGCTTTACAGCCTGACGAATTTGAGGAGTTTAGGGGTGAGATCATTAGGAGAGGCTGGAGATGCGTTTCTGAGCCAGACAGTCACTTTGACTCGGAGTTGGTTCGAGAGTTTTACGCCAATGCCATTGGAGAGCATGGCATTGACGTGCACAGACAGTCCTATGTGAGGGGCCAATGGATATCTTATGATCGCGATGTGATCAACATATATTTGGGCTACCCAGGGCCAGAGGACCAAAGACAGATGGTTTGCCAGCACCACCAGCTGGTAAACGAGGTTGGGATCTATGGAAATGACCCACTGGATACTAGGACCGCACAGAGCCTATGCCTGCGGGGGCGAACCTTTGAGAGGAACGCCTATGGACATGCTGCTAGGATTTACAGACGGGACATGAGGGACATAGCACGAATGTGAACAGTGTTGGTATTGGCTAACATTCAGCCCACCAACCATGTATCAGACATTGTCATGCCAGTAGCTCATCTCATCTACAGTATAATCTCGGGACATGACATTGATATTGCAGCAGTGATATCTCATAAGATGTCTATGTTTGCATCTTCTGTGGGGCAACGGAGCGCCCGGTCCAGGATCAGTTTGGGCTTTCCCGCACTTATCACTGCATTCTGCAGGTCTAGGGGAATTGATGTGTCTGCCACAGCACGCATCAAGACCCCTATGACTAGGGGATACATCAAGGCCAACTGCATCCTAGAGGAGGAGGAGGAGGATGAGCAGCCACCAGCACCACAGGCACCACCACCACAGCAGCAGCAGCCACCACTAGCAGATACTTCTATCCCATTCTGGGCTCAGCACATGATGGCCCAGATGTCCACCCTCCACCGTGCAGCAGTTCACTTTCAGGAGTACCACTACCAGACTCACTTGGACCCTTACCCAGGCATGCACCCTGAGCAGTTCAGAGATTTCTTACAGTGGCCTGGGGACAGGCCTATTCCACCGGGAGAGGGAGGAGCAGCTGCAGGTGGAGCTGATACTGATATGGAGGACGAAGACTAAGGATTTTACTTGGTGTTTTTCCTTTCTTTTTCTTTTTATTTTCTGTTATTTTCCTACTCATTAGATCTGTACTGTATATATAACTCTAATGACACATCATTTTATGCAGTGCATTTTCAGGGTCATTTTTTTTCATTTTTTTATTATTTAGGATTTTAGGAATTAGGGATTTAAGGAATTAATTTTGAAATCTCAAAGCTAGGCAGTCTAACTAACCAAATTAGGAAAGAAATAGGAATTTTGTGATTAAATCCATAATCAATTAGGATTAGGATATTGTACAGGAAAATATATCAGGGTAGTTAATTAATTTCAGTAAGTGCTTTATCAAGGAAATTAGCCAAAAAGCCGGTGAGTTATGAGACCAAACACTGAGATGAGAGTTTTCACCGCTGCTTGTCAACTGCTATTGCTTGAGTTTTTGGATTTTATTCTGTACATGGAAAATTTGGAAGTGATAAAGGCAATTTTTGATTTGAATTTGATGCCTGTGCCAAAAAGCCAACCCTTGAAATTTTTTTTTTCCAATTTTTTGATAACCCATTTGAGCTTTAATGTTTCTTCTTATGCACCCTAGCCAAAGTTAATGTTTATATCCTGTCCCTTATACACTTGGGATAGAGAGCAAGGTGCAATTGGATAAAAATAGGAGAAGTGGTTGGTTACTTGAAAGTGAAGAAATACAAAGAGCAGGCACAAGAAAGCAAAAGAGGATAACTCCCTCAAAAAATCAAAAAAGAAAAAGAGAATAAACATGAATAAGTTAGGGGGAGTGAATCATCAAACAAAGAAAGAGGCCGGCTGAATGATACAAATCAAGAATGAAATGGAAGAATAGAGAGAAATTTCAAGTCCAAGAAAAATTTAAAGATGCTCTCTATTCCAGTGTTCTCTTTGCATATCCAGAAAAATCATAATTTCTTGATAGCTCAGCCTCATTACAACCAAGAAAAGACCTTTTGATCCATGTTGACCATGTGCATGTCTAGAAACCAGAAACGACTATCAATTTAAGTTGTTCAACTATTGTGAAAAATTGAGGGAAACACTTACCTGTGAGAATGAGAGAATTCCTTGATTTATCACTTATTGTTTTGGTTGCTATTTCTGAAAAAGTTTGAATGTATTTTTATCCTGTCCTGATTGAGTACTAGTAATATCACTTGATTCTGACTTTTAATCTGATATTTGGAAAGTGACAGCTGCCTAGCAAGAGGTGATGAAATTATTTCCTTATTCTTGAGAATCTTAACAGGGGGATTGAATCCATTTTTTATTGCAAAAGGTTTTCTTGCTTGAGGACAAGCAAGAAGCTAATAAGTGAAAAATATATGATAATTTACTGTATTATTTCTGCACTTATCAAGGATAAAATAGTAAATTTATGCCCCAAATTACCTCTTTTTAGTAAATGCATATTTTGTAATTATTTGATTTGAATTTGAATATGATGCTATTTTGATAGAAAATCTATTGATTTTGCAGATAAAAGGGCAAGTTTTAAATGAAGAAACAAGATAACATCTATTTGAAAAGAGAATCTGCAAGATAAGGATTTAAATGGCAGCTGATCAAGATACAATCAACAATTATTTGGATAAGGATTCTGCAGATTAAAATTCTAAATTCAAATTGAAGATCAAATCAGCACAAGATCAAGCTGAAAAGAGGGAAATAAGGATAGCAAAGCAAATAAGGATAAGATCAGGAAGAGATAAAGATGAAAAAGAGGAATTCAGGAAAGCTGGAACGTGAATCACGCTCCACCTGCGCTGAGCGTAGGTGGAGCGCAGCAATTAAAATACATTCTGGATCTTGCGCTTCAAACGCGCTGAGCGCAGGAATACGAGATCAATTTTCAAAGGATTTCAAAACAGATTTCTTCCAGATTTCATATGGCTTTCCAAATTCTATAAATAAAACCTTTTGCATAGATCAAGGGAGCTTTTGGAGAGATGGCAGAGCAGAAGCTAGGGCTGGAGAAAAGTGTAACAGTTTCTCCGTTGGTTTGTAATGGCTACCATGCGTAGCTAAACTCTCCGATAGGATTGAACGTAGTTGATTCAATCCCCGCTTGTATGTGAATTCTCCTTAATGTTTATGAATCCCTATTTTTATGATATCGGTATTTTTATTCTTTGCTTAATGTGTAGCTTATGCCTGTGTGCCGGAGTTATAGGTTGATTTTATAAGATGCATTGGTAAATGGTTTTGTGAAATCAATAGCGAGTTTGGGGGAGCCGATACTTAGGAAACTTGAACTCTAATTGGTAAAAGTACACAAAGTAGTCACTATGGGGTCGAGCTATGGACGAACCGATAGTTTTAACAAACGAAAAAGTAGATCATTAAAGTCGGGGTAATTTGTCGCCTGGGAGAACCCGCATGAATTATATCTGAGTATTTCGCGATCCGGGGGACCTACGCGGAATAATATAGTTTGGCTAAGGTATCATAATTATATATTCATAAATATTATTGGGGTTCACATTCGAAAGAGGTGTGATGATACAAAGTTCAATCCTAGTCCAAGTAACTGTCTCTATCTCTCTCATTTAAGTTCAAATTTATTTACTTGCACAATTCTCAATAAACAACCATACGCTATTACTTGATAGTTGTGACCACTAATCTTTATAAGTTGAACCGTTCCCTGTGGATACGATACTTTTACTTACTATTATATTGCTGAGGTTTTGGTACGCTTTCCAGAATTTCAACACCAAGGCTACTCAGGAAATTTAATACTGCAACCTCCTTTTTTTGTATTATCTGCACTTTTTTTTTTACTACTACAGATTTTTTTTTTTTGAATAATTGGAATTCAATAACGAACTTGAAGTACTGATTTAGAAAGAATTGGAAATTTCAGAATGATTTTTTTTTGACAAGATAAAGACTAAAAGATAAATGATAGATGTTACCAATTGACCTCAAGAGCCGAAGCTCTGGTACCAAATGATACGAACCAGAAGCGTAAGGATAGGAATGTCTTGAAGATCAATTAACGGTAAATAACGGTAAATAATTGTAAGGAGCTTGACACAATCCAGGACCTGCTGGAAGCACCAAAGCTATCGAAGAGAGGAACTTGACACAATCCGTGACCTGCCGGAAGCACCAAAGTTATCAAATGTAGGAACTTGACACAATCTGTGACATGCCGGAAGCACCAGAGTTATCAAGATATAAGCAACTAGACCCTAACCAAGACCTGCTGGTAGAACCTAAGTTATCAAGTAGTTCTTTAATCCAAGAACAAAGGTTAAATTCTCACAAAGAGAAAACTCATAATTTTTATTGAATTCATCTGTTTACAAATTGATTCTCAATGCTAATATATAGCAAAGGAATTTCCTAAAATAAACTATCTAAAAGATACGGTCCTAAATTAAATAGATTTAATCCTAGATAAGATAAAATATAATACTAAAAGATTTAATCCTAAATAAGATAAAATATAATACTAAAAGATTTAAATATAATTGTAACAGATCTGATATTGATTTTTCTAACAGATCTGATCCTAAATAAATTAGTTAGGATCTGATTAGATACACTTTCTCGAATTAAGTTAAACCACTTCTTTGGATCTTCTTATGCTCGGTGGTCTTATTTCCTTTGGAATTCAATAGTCATGAGTTGCAAAGCTCTCTTCATCCGCTCAGATCTGGACTCGGTCATTGGACCTTCAATTCCTTGTAATGGATCTGAGGCATCCTGGTTAAGGTCGGACAGGATCGTGTCATCAAGGATCTCAACACCCTCAGATTGGATGAGCTCCTTGGATCACTCAAAGTACATGAGCAGGAGCTGATTGAAGAAGATCTCATCAGACGACCAAAGACGATTGCATTAAAAGCCTCAGCAAGCAATTCAAAAGGTAAGAAGTCAAGCTCCTCTCAAATGATCTCGCTCAACTCATCTCATGACACAGAAAATGAAGAAGATGATGAAGATGATGATGAAGTTGAGATGAATGATGAGATAGCCTTCATCTCAAGAAAGATCAGACGTATGTGGAGAGCAAAAGGAAGTGGAAGATGAAGGTTTCCTTCCAGAATAGGAGAAATCAAAAATGAAAAGAAAGGACAGATCATCTGTTACGAGTGCGACAAACCTGGGCACATCAAAACTGAGTATCCTCAACTCAAAAAGGAGACTAAGAAAAGTCCAAAGAAGAAAGCAATGATGGCCACATGGGATGACACAGAAGAGGATGAGAGGCAAGATGATGAATCAACAAATCTATGCTTAATGGCTAATGGAGACTCTTTAGATGATGAGGTATATGAATCTGACTCTGATCTCTCCTTCAATGAGCTTAAGTCTGCCTTTGAAAATCTTTTATATGATTCAAATCTTCTTGCATCCAAGAGCTCTTTATTAAAATCTAAGTTAAACTCAGCTCTTGAGAAGGTAAAGTTTCTTGAAAAGGAAAATGAAAATTTGAATCATAAAAACAACAGTCTCATGCTGTCTCACATGAAACTGTCTGAACATATCAAGGCACAGACTCAAGCTCATGCTGAGCTGGAATTAAGAGATCTTCTTGAAGAAAATAAGAAACTTAAGACTCAAAATAGAATTCTCATAGATGATCTAGCAAAATTTGTAAATGGAACTAAAAACCTTGAGAGATTAATTGGATCTTAAAAAGGAATTTTTGATAAAGTTGGATTTGGCTATGAAAAATCTTCAAGTGAAGTCTGGTACAAGGATTTCTTTATTCCAGCAAGAAAAAGAAAAAAGGAGAGATGCTCATGCTGTAGTAAACTTGGCCATAAGACCTCAGATTGCTACATGAGACAAGTAGCAAAAAAGAGAAAGGTGACTAACCATGCAGGACCCAAATACAAGTGGGTACCTAAAGACAAATCTCATTGTGTTACAGATGTGCCTGGCAGTAGCAAAGTCAAGAAAGATGTGGGTGCTGGACAGTGGGTGCTCAAGGCACATGACAAGAGACAAAAGAAAGTTCCTGTCACTTCAAGAAAAGGCTTCAGGAGTTTTTTCATTTGGAGACAACAAAAAGGCCCAAATCAAGGGCATAGGTAAGATTGGTAAGACAAACTCAGCTTACATTGAAAACGTTTATTTTGTTGAAGGTTTGAAACATAATTTGCTGAGTATTAGTCAGTTGTGTGATAATGGTTATCATGTTAATTTTCAACCCACTTTTTGTGAGATCATAGACCCTAAGACTGGAAAAATTGTCTTCTCAGGAGAAAGAAATAAAAATCTTTACTCAGTCTCACTTGAGAGCCCATCTGATCTCACCTGTCTTGTGTCTCATGACCATGAAAAATGGATATGGCACAAGAGAGTTGGACACATTAACATGAGAACCATAAGTCAACTTGCAAATCAATATCTTGTCAAAGGATTACCAAAAATAAAATTTGACAAAGATATGATATGCGAGTCTTGTGCAAAGAGCAAGCACACTAAGACAAGTTTCAAACCTAAGTCTCATGTTAGTACCTCCAGGCCTTTTGAAATCCTCCACATTGATTTATTTGACTAACTAAGACTGTCAGTCTTAGTGGTAAAAAATATGGTTTTGTAATTGTGGATGATTATTCAAGATTCACCTGGGTTCTGTTCCTCTCTCAGAAAGATGAATCTGTAACACCCGCATTTTTGCTTATATGCTGTTATTGTGTGATATAGTGAATTTTGAATGATTAAATATTTTTAATCATCAAAATTGGTTTTTAAAAGGTTATAAATTAATTTCCTATTTTTCTAGAATTTTTGGGAATTTTTGGGATTTTTGGGATTTTTGGTGCAAAATGACCTTTTTACCCCTACACTTTTTGGAACCGGACCAAAATGCCCTTGATTTGAATCACCAAAATCTGCAACATTTAGCAAAAATATCTCATTTTTCCCTTCCAAAACCGTGAGCCATGTGATGGTATGGCACTTAACTTGTCTTACACATTTCCTTAGTCAAAGAAGTAAGAAAGCCATCATTCTTTCTTACACTTGCACCATACCTCTTCATTTGCATGCAAACCACTTCTGACTCTTCATTTCTCTCCTTCCAAACCGTGAGCATTCCTCTTCTCCCTCACACTCTCCATTTCTTCATTTTCTTTCCTACACACACTTGGTGAAAGGTTCCATTTTTGAACCTTAAACCTCAAAATCTAGCCTACATCCTTTGGAGAAACTTACTTGGGTGATCAAAAGGAGCATCAAGAGGAGATTATCTTTGAAGTTGCTGCACCTTTTTCAAGTTTAATTTCCTTAGGTAAAGGGGGGGAGAACCTTGAACTCTAGTAGGATTGGTGACTAGAGTTAAGGATTACCCTTGATCCTTGTCTCTAACTCTTTTTCCTCTTGAAAAATGAATTTTTGGAGCCTATTCCTTGGAGGGAATGGTTCGGCTATGTATATATAATGACTGCATGTGTGTTTAAAAAAATGTTATGATGCTTAAAATGTGTTTCTTTGGTGGTCTTGGATGCATGCAAACCATGATTGTTGCTTGAAAAATTTTCCTCTTTTCCTTGTTTTTGGTTCGGCCTTGGCTTGATGGAGGGGCTGCATGTGTTTGAAAATTCATTTGGTGCTTGAAATATGTTTATATGATGAATCTAAGTACATGCAAATGGTTGTTTGAAATTATGAAATTGGTTTGTATGATTGGATCATGAAAATGTCACCTTTTTGAACATATTTGAAAAGTATGAACTTTATGATGATGATTGGTAGGTTTGAGTGAAATAACATGAAATTGATGAATTAGAATGCTTGTAGATCACCATACTTGAGTTTGCTAATTTTTGGAAATTTATTGAATTTTGGTGAAATTTATGTGTTCTTGATAATGTTCTTGGTGTTCATCATGTTCTTGTTCATGTTCATGAGAAACTCATGAAGTGAATGTGTTTGATCTTGAATTGGTGATGAGGAAAGTGTTAATGTGTTTATGGGCCTTAGTCGCCCAATAAGTTAAAAAGGGTAACCACTTAAAGTGACAAGTAAAGTTAAAAAAAAAAAAGAACACTTTTTGGGTAAAATGCCTAAGTTAAATTCGGGTACAAAGAAAAACCCATATAAAAGTCACCATAAAATTCATATAACTTAATGGTAACTTGAGAAAATAGACCCTTATGGGTTACCTAACCATTGGGCCTTAGTTTAGGCCCAATATCTTCAAAAAAAACTCATCAAACTCACCATAAGGCCAAACAAAAATAACAAATGCATATTGGGCCTGGAGTAGTGTTGGGCTTCAACTCTAATCCTACTCATCAAGATCAAAGACTTAAAACTAAATTAGTGGGCTTACTAATCCAACTCACTTAAGTTCAATAAACTAATTCACTTAAGGTAATTAAGCAAGGAAGAATTAATTAAGCTAAAGTTAATTAACCCTAATGGAGATTAACCTTAATCTTAATCATTAATCACTAATGAAGTATTAATCAAACTAATTAAGCCTTAATGATGATTAAGAACTAATTAATTATGATTAACCTTAATCAAACGTAATTAAAAGCTTAATCCAAGATTAAGGAAAAGATTAAGGGATAATTAGGGATTAATTAGGATCTTAAGTAAGGATTAAGACTTAATTAAGGAGAATTAAGATTAATTATAGTTTAGTTAATGAAGACTAATCATAATTAATGGTTAAATCCAATCTTAATTAGACATACAAGACACAATTATAAGTCTTAGTAAGCTATAGGACTCAAGTGAAAGTGATCATCACTTCAAAGAACGAAACATTAGTACAAACTAACATAAAAATTTATAACCAATACACTCTTTTTGCATAAGACTTGAGAAGCTTAGTGAGAGAGTGCGATCTTAACCCGAGATGGGGTTTGGTTTTCCTTGTGAAGGGAAGACATTGAATCGGGCCGTACCACGGGAAAGTGGTGACGTAGAATGATTCGATGGGCTTTGCCTGTAAGGATGTGTATGCTTTGAAACCTTGTTGTGTGTCATGCATCATAAGCATTGATGATATTCGAGGTTGAAGACCTTACGACCTATATGGCAGTAACACTTGGTACAGTGTGAAATCGGTTGGGAAGGGTGCAACTGGGTTTTGCAAAGAACGCCAGTGGGTCCTCAAAAGGGACGCCAGCCCTGAGGATAGCCTAGCTTCCGGAAAATCTCAGGTGACGTAGATTAGCTCCCTACTGTCGAGATTGGGGAATCCAGCTTAGCTATTCCTGTCGCTCTCATGATTTTCGGGGTCAGTTGAGATTGTCTGGAAGAACGCTTAAATGATTTGGCCAAAATGTATGAGCAATGCTCTTTGTACCAATGCTAGTACAAACTCTAACTCCTGATACGTTGTACATATATGGTCGGGCAGTTGCTGTGTGCACTGTGGATGGTGATTTTTCCCCGGGCCCTCATGCATTAGATATAGCATTGTAATTGCAAGGCATGCAATAGTTTGAATGCGTCATGATGATGTTATGTGTATTTACTTGTTGCTTGAATTGTGTGAAATTCCTATGTGTGTGCACTAGTACATCATATCCTATGTTTTGTGAGTTCATGTGATGTGTTCTCACCCCTTCCTTTCTACTATCTGGTTGCTGTGTCTCTTTCGTTACGTCGATAGCCGGCATTGGAGATCCTCGATATGACGTCAATGAGGGTGGAGCTACGCTGGATGCCTAGGGGTTCCTGGAGGGTGACGGACATCCCTAGAAGATGTGTCTTCACCGGAGAGGTCCGAGTCATCATCACTCACCCTGGCCTCCCGTTAGTACCTGAAGTAGACTTCGTTGTACCGGTGACTCTCGAGTTCCAGACACCACCTAACTTAGTGCGTTATACTACCTTTCGTCCTTCGCGTCACCGTCCTGCATCGTCTGTGGCATCACGGTCATCCAGGATTGAAGACTCGGTTGGGCCAGACTCCCCCAGATACTCACCCACTTCTGAGGCTTCAGGCCCACAACCTTTGCGTGCTGATGCGCAAGGCCGCTCCCTCTCGGATGAGTTAGAGTTGATTATCATTGACGATACGTCAGAGGAGGAGGAGGATCCGGAGGAGGACCCCTCTAGCGATGAGTAGGATAGTGTTGTTTGAGTCTAGTTAGTGGCAGCTCTGATTTGGCGACCTCTCTTTTGTATTTTATTGAGGTCTTATTTATTTCAGTTCACTTCTAGAACTCTTATTTTGATTTTGCTATTGTATGGCTCGAGAAGTACACTATTTCTGTATATAACTTTATGCACTGTTTATTTCCATATGTTGACTTGCAAATGTATGTATGATGTACACTTACGTGGCGTGATGATTACTCTCGACGTTTTACGAAAACAGGTTTCACAAGTAAGGAAATAATATTTGATAAACACTTAAAACAAAATTAGAGATGTAGTAGGTTGACAACTACTAATCTATTTCAAAAAAAAAAATCCACATTTTTAACAACCCGCATATAGTACTTTCGTTGGTCACGTGTAACACATGTGGCATTCTTAGTGGCAACTAGGGGTGTCGCATTAGGTGGTATCAAAGCTGTTCTTTCCTTTTGGCCTCGGATATGGTCTATGATACCCCTCTCTCTGTGTTTACTCTGTGTTTTATTTTTTGTTTGTGTGAAATTGGATTGCCTTGTAAGATTTGATTGCTCTTGTATTACTAACTGTGTAAAGGTAGTAATATGAGAATCCGTGTAGCGTTACTTATTCTTGCTTGAATGATTCTGCATGAAACGGAAGAAGCTGATTTGTTCTGTGTAAATGTAGACAGTCCATGGCAGGAAGAGGTAACCCTGTGATGAACGATCTCCTAGGAAGGATCGTGAACGTTCTAGAGAACCAGCAGCAAACGTTGGACGAGATCAATCAATCCCGTAATCAGAACCAAAACAACATCCCTGACGCTTACCGTGGACTGTCTACCTTCAAGAAGAACAATCCGCCGCAGTTCAAAGGAGGTCATGACCCTGAGGGATCCCAACTGTGGTTAGAAGAATTAGAGAAGATTTTCTTGGCTATGGGTTGTCCTGACGAGCAGAAGGTAACTTTGGCTGTGTTTATGATGGTTGGAGAAGCTCAGCACTGGTGGGAGTATGCCAGGCATCAGTTAGAAGCTACTGGGAGACTGATCACCTGGAATCTGTTCAAGGAGACTTTTCTTCAGAAGTATTTTCCAACTGATTTGAGGAAGCGCAAGGAGGTTGAGTTTCTGAAGTTGGAACAAGGGAGCATGACTGTTGGAGAGTATGCTGCAAAGTTTGAGGAATTATCCAAGTTCTGCCCGTACTTCCAGAACACGGTAGATGAAGGATCCAAATGCTCTAAGTTTGAAAGTGGGTTAAGGCCAGAGATCAAGCAAGCCATTGGCTATCAACAGATCACCGAGTTCTCTAAGATGGTCAACATGTGCCGCATCTTTGAGGATGACACTAAGGCGAGGCAAGCTCAGTGGAAGAATTTCGGCCCGCAAAGGAACAAACCCAAGGTTACACAAGAAAGGAGGAAACCTTATTTCGTCCCAAGGAACAACTTTGGCTCATCGTCTGGGAGTGTCGCAAGACCGCAATCAGTGGTTGCTAGTGGAGGAAGTCCTGCAAGCAGTACCGGCAACAACTATGCCAGCTGTCCACGTTGTAAGAGGAATCATCTCTTGAAGGACTGTCCAGTCAAGAACCAGACTGCGAACCCATCCGGCGGACCCATCTGTTATCATTGCAAACAAGGTGGCCATATCAAGAGGGATTGCCCTGCTCTGAGAGGAAGTGGTAGCGGTGTTGCAAGTGCACCTGTGTCAAATCTAAATGCGCAAGCTGGAAGGCCCAGAACCAGAGGCAGAGTGTTTACCATGAGCGGTGCTGAAACTGCTGAATCCGAGGATCTGATCCAAGGTAAGTGTGTCATAAGTGGAATCCCTTTAATTGTATTGTATGATTCGGGTGCGACGCATTCTTTTATTTCTCTGGAGTGTATGAAACGATTGAAATTGCCTGTTGCTAAATTGCCCTATGATCTTGTTGTTTCTACTCCTACTGCTAAACCTGTGATCACTTCATTAGCCTGTTTGAACTGTCCAATCACCATTGGTGATAAAACCTTCTCTGCTGATTTGATTTGTTTGCCCCTTTCTCAACTTGATATTGTTTTGGGAATGGACTGGTTATCTTCCAATCGAGTCCAACTCGACAGTTATAATAAATCTGTTGTGTTTGATTCTTCTTCTCCATCTACTCTTAATTCGGTAAGTTCGAGATTCTTGTCCGTCAACCAAGTGAATGCTTCTTTGAGAGAAGGAGCTCAAATCTACGTGATACTTTCTTCTTTGGAGGAAGAGCGGGAATCTGACATCAGTAAGCTGCCTGTGGTGAAGGAATATCCTGAAGTGTTTCCGGAAGATATTCCTGGTTTGCCGCCAGAGCGAGAGATAGAGTTTAACATAGAGTTGGTGCCTGGAACCGGACCTATTTCTATAGCTCCGTATAGGATGTCCCCATTAGAGTTAGCTGAGTTAAAGAAGCAGCTAGAGGAGTTGTTAGAGAAGCAGTTTGTTAGGCCTAGTGTGTCCCCTTGGGGAGCACCAGTGTTGTTGGTTAAGAAGAAAGACGGTAGCATGAGGCTGTGTGTAGATTATCGTCAGCTAAATAAGGTGACGGTAAAGAATAGGTATCCTTTGTTGAGTCTCAAAAATATCATAAGAGAAAATATGATGTTTAAGACAACTCAATTCCCAAGTTTTAATGCTTAACAAATTTGAGTTAAAATATTTATCATAGATACATATATGCTTTAATGATTTATCTATGATTTCAGCAAGAGTCACTATGAGCCTACATAAAAAGACTAAGTGTTGAAGCTGTCTGAAGAAGCAGAACTCGTTTGAAGGGTTGAAGCTGTCTGAAGTAGCTCAACCCGTCTGAAGTATCAGTGCTGTCTGAAGTCTCACTTATGACGTGGCACTCTCTGTTGAAGCTTGTGAAGACTTTTCTGAACCTCTGCTGCACGTACCTTTTCAAACACGTTTACGACAAGGAACACAGAGACCTTTTCTGGTGATTTTGAATTTCATACACCACTGAGGAAATCTCTGCAACGCAGCCTCTGCAACAACATTTGTAGCAGCCTTAATACAAGAGAAACCTTGTATCGTGTCAGAAATATCAGAGCTCTCAGAAGCGTGTCTCACAACGGATTAAATAGCATTTAATGCTATCTCTAAACGGTGGTATTTCAACGGATTAAAGTTTGGGTATAAATACCCCTCTATAAAGACCATAAAAAAAAACTAAGTAGAAGTGAAAAAGAGAAATCAATATACAAGAAAGCCAAGAGAAACATCACGCTGCAAGTTTTTACTCCGTAAAAACTCTCTGATAGAATTCTTTGTACACATTTGTATATCCTGAGCATACCTCAGTTTTATTGTACATTGTATTGGTTTGAGCTTCAAACTTGATAGTTTAAAAGCTTAAACCCCTTTCTTTGTAAACCTTGGTAGAGCCTGAAGAGGCTTGACAGAAAAGAATACTTGTGGTAGAGCCTGAAGAGGCTTGACATAAAAGAATACTTGTGGTAGAGCCTGAAGAGGCTTGACAAAAAAGAATACTTGTGGTAGAGCCTGAAGAGGCTTGACAGAAAAGAATACTTGTGGTAGAGCCTGAAGAGGCTTGACAGAAAAGAATACTTGTTTGTGTCTGGAGAGACTGTATTCGTGGTGTCTGGAGAGACTGTACTCGTTGTGTCTGGAGAGACTGTACTCGTTGTGTCTGGAGAGACTGTACTCGTTGTGTCTGGAGAGACTGTACTCGTTGTGTCTGGAGAGACTGTACTCATTGTGTCTGGAGAGACTGTACTCATTGTGTCTGGAGAGACTGTACTCAAATTCAAGCTTGTAATCTGAATATTCATATAGTGGAAATCCAGTGGTTGTTTGCCATTGGGACTGGACGTAGCTCACAGTGGTAGTGAGTGAACCAGGATAAATTTCTTGGCTAAGTTTTCTTACCCTTATCTCTTGTCAATTATTTTTATACTAATCAAGGGGTTAGAGTAATTAATCTGATATGTTATAAAGACATAAAACATTGTTTTAAATCAGTATCTTTTATACCGTCTGAAAACTTCAGACAGTCCTTTAAGAGTCTGTCTGAAATCGTGTCTTTAACACCTGTTTGCGAAAAGCTTTCAAAAATATTCAGAAACACTATTCAACCCCCTTCTAGTGTTTCCCTGTGTTTCTACAGTTGGTACCAGAGCTCTACTCAGGGTTGAAGCACCTAACAAGTGACTGAGGACTGAAAGATCCAAATGGAAGCTTCTAACAGCAACAGGCAATACATCACTGAAGGAGCCTCTATAACAAGACCCCCAGCATTCAATGGAGTGGATTACCACTACTGGAGAGATCATATGAAGTTGTTCATTGAGAGCAACAACATTGATGTTTGGGAGGTGGTCACTGATGGAGATTATGTGCCTATGCAAAATGGCTTGCCTATACCTAAGACTGAATGGACCCTAGAGCAGAAGACTAGAGTCCAGATGAATGCTAAAGCTAAACTCTATCTGATATGTTCATTGAATAAATCAGAATATGAGAAGGTCCATGGATGCACTTCTGCCAAGGAGATTTGGGATACTCTTGCAGCAGCCCATGAAGGGACTGAAACTGTCAAGCAATCCAAAATCAGCATACTTATACATCAGTATGAGATGTTTAAGATGGAAGAAACTGAAACCATTGACCAAATGTTTGGGAGGTTTCAGACCATAACCAATGGACTCAGGTCTTTATGAAGAACCTATGAATCTGGAGACAACAACAAAAAGATTCTAAGGAGTCTACCTAAGTCCTGGAGACCCAAAGTCACTGCCATTCAAGAGGCAAGAGATCTGAACTCTCTAAGAATGGAAGAACTGTTGGGATCTCTCAAAGTCCATGAACTTGAGCTTGGAGAAGATGACAACAAGAAGAAGTCTCTGGCTCTAAACTCCAAAGTCAAACAGTCTAGGCATGGCAGCATGAAGGCTATGCAAGCTGAGGACAGTTCAGAAGCAGATGAAGATTCTGAAGACAGCTCAGAAGATGAAGATGACCTTGCTCTTTTAAGCAGAAAGATCAAGAGAATGCTACAGAACAGAGGAAAGTTCAGAAAGAACCAACCGTCATCATCCAAATCAGGTAAGACAGGTAAAGAGTCTAACCCTGATAAAATTTCTTGCTTTGAATGTAAGCAACCAGGACACATAATGGCTGATTGTCCAAGACTAAAGAAAAACAACTTCAAGAAGAGGTTTTCCAAAAAGAAGAAAAGTCTCATGGCAACATGGGAAGATCTTGATGAATCAACCTCAGAAGAAGAAGAAGATACTTCAGAAAAGGCAAATCTGTGTCTCATGGCTAGTCTACCATCCTCAGACAGCTCTGAAGCTGAGGTATTTCCTCTTACTCTACAAGAAATGTATGATGATCTGGTAGAAAGTTCTCAAGAACTTTTCCAAGAGTATAAGAGTCTATCCAAAGCCCACACATAAATGTGTAACAAATATGAGGCACTTGAGATAGAACATATTATGCTCAAAGAAAAGGTTCTTGAGACTAAAAACTGTAGTTCACAAGCTGTGTCTGAAGAAAATAACAAAACTTCAGAAGCAGGTTGTGGAACTGACAAAAGATCTGGCCAAATTTGTCAAAGGAACTAAAAATCTGAATATAATGCTTGGAAGTCAAAGGCATTCCCTTGACAAAACTGGACTAGGCTTTTGTGATCATAACTTGTCTGAACCTCCTACAGTCTTAAATTTTTCTAAAAAGAAGGTTACTGGGTGTTCTCACTGTGGTAAGCCTGGACACAATATGGCTCAGTGCAAACACAGAAGAAAGACAAGGCCCAAAGCTAACAAGAAAGGACCCAAAAGAATATGGGTACCTAAAAACTTAATTATTCCTGTTGCAGATGTGTTTAACAGGACAAAAGAGACCCCACAAATGGTACCTGGACAGTGGGTGCTCGCGACACATGACAGGAGAAAGGTCTTTGTTCCAAAACCTTAGACCTAGAGCTGGTGGAATGGTCACCTTTGGTGGAAATCAGCAAGGGAAGATCATTGGAATAGGGACTGTAGGTATATCTTCTTCATCCCTTATTAAAAATGTACTTCTAGTGGAGGGACTACAACATAACTTACTGAGCATAAGTCAATTATGTGACAGTGGTTATGTGGTAGCTTTTACTAAGGAAGGATGCATAATCAAAGACTCCTCTAAGAAAATCCTCTTTACTGCTAAGAGACACAACAATGTGTACAAAATTGATCTAGAGGACCTAGCAAGTCAAAATGTAAAGTGTTTCATTTCTGTTGAAGATGAAAAACAGATTTGGCATCAAAGACTTGGGCATGCCAGCTTGAGATTAATCTCAAAATTGGCAAAACACAATCTTGTTAAAGGATTGCCCAAGCTTTCATACAAATCTGACATTTTATGTGAAAGCTGTCTGAAAGGGAAACAAACAAGACACTCTTTTAAGAGTAAAGATGTTGTTTCAACTAGCAGACCACTAGAACTTTTACACATTGACTTGTTTGGTCCTATTAGAACAGAAAGTCTTAGTGGTAAGAAATATGGCTTAGTCATTGTTGATGACTATTCTAGATTTACTTGGGTGTTATTCCTAAGAAGCAAGGATGAGACTTTTAGGAATTTCACAATATTCTGCAAGAAGGTACAAAATGAGAAAGGATTCTGTATTTCTGTCATCAGAAGTGATCATGGTGGAGAATTTGAGAATGCAAACTTTCAATTGTTTTGTGATGAGAATGGGATCTCACACAATTTCTCTGTGGCTAGAACTCCTCAACAGAATGGGGTTGTTGAGAGAAAGAACAGAAGTTTGCAAGAGATGGCAAGGACCATGCTCAACTCATGCAGCTTACCAAGATCCTTCTGGGCAGAAGCTGTTAGCACAACATGTTACCTTCAAAACAGAATATTGGTAAGACCAATTCTGAAAAAGACTGCCTATGAACTGTGGAAAGGAAGAAAACCCAACATATCATACTTCCACACCTTTGGGTGTGAATGTTTTATACTCAACACCAAGGATGATCTTGGAAAATTTGATGCAAAGTCTGATAAAGGATTTTTCATTGGATATTCTGAAACATCTAAAGCCTATAGAGTGTATAACTCTAGAACTTTAACTGTTGAAGAAACTGTTCATGTTAAATTCAATGATAACAAAGAGACTGATAGGGAACTATCAGATCTAGAGGATGACTTTGCAGAAATGGAGCTGAATGACCACAGCAGCTCGAAGGATGAGCAGCTGTCTGAAGTACCTACTGTTACCAAACCTCTTCAGACAAATGTTGAGTCTCAAACAGAACAAACAGATGTGATAATTCCTCAGAAACCTGATTGGAAATACAAATCACATCATCCTAAGGAGCAAATCATTGGCAGCACTTCAGAAGGAGTTAAGACAAGATCAAAATTCAAGATTCTGAATTCTCTTGCTCTCCTATCTGAAATAGAGCCAAAGAACATTGATGAAGCTCTGCATGATGAAGGGTGGATCCTAGCCATGCAAGAAGAGCTGAATCAGTTTGCTAGGAGTGATGTCTGGACCCTTGTTCCTAAACCCCATGGGAAAACTATTATTAGAACCAAATGGGTGTTCAGAAACAAGCTGTCTGAAGAAGGCAAGGTAGTCAGAAACAAGGCAAGATTAGTTGCTCAAGGATTCAACCAGCAAGAAGGTATTGACTTCACTGAAACCTTTGCCCCTGTGGCCAGGTTAGAAGCAATTAGAATTCTTTTATCTTATGCTGTAAATAATGGCATCAAGCTATATCAAATGGATGTTAAAAGTGCCTTCCTCAATGGTCTCATTGAAGAAGAAGTCTTTGTTAGACAACCCCCTGGTTTTGAAGATATTGCTTTTCCTGATCATGTTTTCAAACTCAAAAAGGCTCTCTATGGTCTGAAACAAGCCCCAAGAGCTTGGTATGACAGATTGAGCAGTTTTCTAATCTCAAATGGTTTTGAAAGAGGAAAAGTGGATACAACTCTTTTTAGAAAACAGTCTAACAAAGATCTTATACTTGTTCAGATATATGTTGATGATATTATCTTTGGTTCAACTAACTCTTCATTATGCAAGGAGTTTTCAGAGTTAATGCAATCATAATTTGAAATGAGTTTAATGGGTGAACTAAAATTTCAAGAAAAATATACAAAGGAAATGCTTAATAAGTTTAACTTTCATGATTGCAAACCCATGGCAACTCCAATGCATCCCTCTGCATCTTTAAACAAAGATGAGAAGGAAGAACCAGTGAATCAAACTCTGTATAGAGGAATGATTGGATCATTACTATATCTAACAGCAAGCAGACCTGACATAATGTTCAGTGTATGTCTGTGTGCTAGATTTCAATCTGATCCAAGGAGTACTCACTACAAAGCTGTAAAAAGAATTTTTAGATATCTTAAAGGTACTACTAATCTTGGTCTGTGCTATAAGAAAAGTAAGGACTGCAGGTTAGTAGGTTACTATGATGCTGATTTTGCTGGAGACAGAATTGAAAGAAAAAGCACTAGTGGTGGATGTCATTTCTTTGGAGAAAATATGATTAGCTGGTCAAGCAAAAGGCAAAGCACAATTGCCTTATCAACAACTGAAGCAGAATATATCTCAGCAGCCAGTTGCTGCTCATAACTGTTATGGGTGAAGTATCAGTTAGAAGATTTTAACATTACTATATCTGCTATACCTGTTTTGTGTGATAATACAAGTGCTATTAATTTGTCTAAAAATCCCATTCAACATTCTAGGGCTAAACATATAGAAATAAAACATCATTTCATTAGAGACTATGTTCAGAAAGGTATTTTTGATATTCAGTTTATTGATACAGAGCATCAATGGGTTGATATATTCACAAAACCTCTGACTGAAGATAGATTTAAGTTCATTAGAAATAATCTGAACATACATGCATTTTGAATGTGTGTGTGATCTGATCTGTAAAAAATGATGTATCTGAAATTTCAGCCTGTCTGAAACAAGTAACTTGTCTGAAATTTTGGGGTGTCTGAAATTCATATGGGTTTCTGAAATCTGTCACTTATCTGAAGTAAAAAAATGACGTGGCTTTATGAGACAGTTTAATTCCATTTATTTTGTCTCTTCCACTTCGCACGATCTCCTATGTCTGCGCACCCAGTTTCTGCCATCATTGCTTTATGGGTCTATAAATACGGAAGCTAATGGGTCATAGAACTTCACCGTTCACTATTTAGTAGTCATCTCTTGAGATCCTTCTTCTACAAGCAATCCCTTTTCTCTCTCAAGTTCTTCAGAAAACTCTCCAATGGCCCCTAAGAAATCTGCTGGAAGCAACATCGTGAAGACTAAGGGGGTAGTTCTGGAAGATCTTCAATCTCTGGGAATGGACTTGTTTGCTGAGTTCGATGCAGCTGGGTGGACTCCGTATTTCAATCACAACTTGACACAGTGGCATGAGCAGAGTGTGCTGGATTTCTGGGCTACTGCCAGAGGAATACCCAATCCTCAGGGTATCTACACTAGCATCAAGGCCACAGTACGAGGTGTTCCTGTCTTCGTTGATGAAGATATCATTGCTCACATCTATGAGGTCAGAACTGAAGGAGCTGTATTCACTCCTGGCTGGGAAGCAAGAAATGGAGGACAGAAGCAGTTCACAGAGTTTCTGTATGGCACCTCTGAACCAGTAAGCTTAGATGCAAAGCATATGTCAGACAAGGCTAGGGTTTTGCATGCCATCTTAGGGTGCTCTATAATCCCTAGAAATGGAAGCAGAAACCATGTTTCTGAGTTGGAAAGATCTTGTCTGATTCACCTACTGTAGAAGAAGAAGGTGAACCTCCCCAACATCATAATGTACCACATGCAGAAGCGTCTCAGAGACTCTGCTGGGAGCTTCCCTCACAATACCATCATCACCAAAATCTTGCTGCACTTCAAAGTTCCCATTGAAAGGCTTTTTGATCGCCTTTCACAACCTGTGTTTGGTGAATCAAACCTCAAGAGCATGGGAGTGAAGCTGACTCCAAGACCTCCCTCTCCGTCCATGAAGGAGAGCCTTCTTCTTGAGAAAGCTGCAAGAAGGCAGACAACAATGGTGGTTCTTGAGAATGAACTCAGAGGAGACATAAGGAGGCATGAGTTCAAGCCATCAAAACCCTCTCCTCAAGCAAAATTGAAGAAGCTACCTGTAAGGAGTGCTGCTAAGGTAGCATCTGCATCTGTGCAGAGTCAGGTGTCTGAACCTGTACAGACTCCACAACCTTCTTCTGAAATGGAAGGACAGGCTCAAGAGGCAGAAGAAACTGATGTAGTTATAGCTGAGCCATTGGCTGCATGCCCATCTGATCCTGAACTCATTCATGTGGCAGCATTGGCTACTGCCCTGGAGCAGGAGGAGCTGGAGAAGAAAGCAGAACAAGAAAAGACTGATAGAGCTATTGCTATTGCTTCACAATTGGCCTATGCTGAAGATGATAGGCAAGCAACCATAGCTGAGGGAGCAAAGAAAAGGAAGAGGTCAAGTGCACCTCAGAGAAGAAAAACCAAAGGCAAACTACTTCAGACTGCACCTGAACCTAGGGTGACTAGAAGTATTGCCTCTCAGCTGACAGCAGAAGATGAAGCTGAGAAGTATCAAAATTTTGTTAAAGCTCAACAATACTTTAAAAGGAAAAGGGAAGAAAAACAAGCACAAAGGGAGAAGGAAGAAGCAAAGGCAAAAGAATCTGAGGTAACCAAGCCTCCCTACAAGAGAATTAAGGTGAGATTTGATAATGTAACTCCTTCACCACCCTCCTCACCAGAAAAACAAACACCTCATCAACCCTCACAACCTTCACCACAACCTTCACCAAAACCCCTATCACCTATAAACCAACCATCTTCACCTCTATCACAACCATCACCACCTCCACAAACAGAAAACCAACCCTCTGACCCTTCCAAACCCTCTGAACCTACCTCACCACAACCTTCAGAGAATCAACTCTCTGAGCCCACATTACCTTCCCCACAAATCCATGACCTTGCTCTAATACCACTCTTACCTTCATCACCTCCACCTCCTACACCTTCTCTGGAAGAAGAGCTCTCTGTTGAAGAGGAGCAAGTGCTTGCTGATCCCTGCTCACTGCCCAAGTTTAGCACCCTGTCTGAAGAGCTACAGTATTTCAGATCAGCACTTGCTGTATCCTTGCATCCTGGCTTAATCAGGAAAACTGCTGCTGAAGTAAGGAATCACTACAGTGCTTCTTCAGGTGGATTAGACAAGATCAGGAAGGGTGTCCCTCTTGCACATATTTGGGCTCCCATCAATCCATTCTCAAATGATTCCCTGAGGCTGTCTAATGATGAATGGAGCTTTGTGAGGCAGCTGAACACTGAGTCTGAGCTGTTTCAGAGGGATCTGCACAAGGGAGTTGGGATGAGAGGCTACATGCCCCCTAGAACCTGTTCAATCAGGCCTACCACCAAAATCTTGGTGAAACCTGATAGAATAGTTCCTAGGTATCCCTTACTGGAAGAGAAATTCAAAGAAGCTAAAAGCTATTCAAAGAAAAACTCACCGGTGTCTGAAGTGATGAGTCCATCAGAGTGGGACTCTTTACCAGAATTCATCACAAATCTAGGAGGAGGCCTGGATCATCTACTTCAAGATTGGATGTGGTCCTCTTACTGGAAGATCAGAGAAGATGCTGGATCTTCTTCTGGATCAACTGGTCCTGATGCTGATTCTGGTGTTGGACTTGGACAGTCAACCACTGTCACATATCACTATATGAGAGATCACTTTCCCCCACCTGCTGCCTCGTTTCATGAAGATTGGGCTCTACTAAATCCTATTGGCACCTTCTTTTGCCCTGTGTTCAGCCTCTCTGACTACAAACTGCAGCCAGGATTTGGACTGCTTAGATTTGTTTGCCCCTACATCCAGCTCATCTTCTATGAATCTGAGCAAGACTTGGCTAAGGAGAATCTGAAGTTGAAGTCCAAAGTGCAGAAACTTGAAAAGAAGTGTGCTGATCAAGAACAGAAGACTAAGCATCTGATTGCTCAACAAGAACAGATTCTTCAAGAACAGCAGCTTATCAGATCTGGTCAGCAAGACTTGAAAACCTCAGTGGAAGCTGCAATAAACAAGGCCAAGGACGACTTGATTTCCTTTCTCACTGAGGCCTTGCTGAAGAACAAAGATTAGACTGTTCATTTTAGCCATTGTCTTTTGTTTATTCTCATGCTTATGACAAGTGTCTGATTGTTTGTTTCTTTATCTGAACATTCCCATATATACAATCAGTGGCTTTTCTCATCCTTTTATGAGTGCATTGTTAACATTATGCTATATGTTCTATGTGAATTTATTGCTCTGTTACTGTTTAGCTCTGATATTCCCTTCTGATTGATGACAAAAGGGGGAGTATTAAAATCTAACAAAATCTGAATCTGAAGTGATTACAGGACTCAGGGGGAGTAAATAAGAAATTGATTTTTGATCAAATCAGTTTAAGAGATCACCATCTGAGGGGGAGCTATCTATACTTTTATCTTTAAAACTCCTTTCAGATTTATGTATTTTAAACAAATTTGTCATCATTAAAAAGGGGGAGAATGTTGAGTCTCAAAAATATCATAAGAGAAAATATGATGTTTAAGACAACTCAATTCCCAAGTTTTAATGCTTAACAAATTTGAGTTAAAATATTTATCATAGATACATATATGCTTTAATGATTTATTTATGATTTCAGCAAGAGTCACTATGAGCCTACATAAAAAGACTAAGTGTTGAAGCTGTCTGAAAAAGCAGAACTCGTTTGAAGAGTTGAAGCTGTCTGAAGTAGCTCAACCCGTCTGAAGTATCAGTGCTGTCTGAAGTCTCACTTATGACGTGGTACTCTCTGCTGAAGCTTGTGAAGACTTTTCTGAACCTCTGCTGCACGTACCTTTTCAAACACGTTTACGGCAAGGAACACAGAGACCTTTCCTGGTGATTTTGAATTTCATACACCACTGAGGAAATCTCTGCAACGCAGCCTCTGCAACAACATTTGTAGCAGCCTTAATGCAAGAGAAACCTTGTATCGTGTCAGAAATATCAGAGCTCTCAGAAGCGTGTCTCACAACGGATTAAATAGCATTTAATGCTATCTCTAAACGGTGGTATTTCAACGGATTAAAGTTTGGGTATAAATACCCCTCTATAAAGACCATAAAAAAAAACTAAGTAGAAGTGAAAAAGAGAAATCAATATACAAGAAAGCCAAGAGAAACATCACGCTGCAAGTTTTTACTTTGTAAAAACTCTCTGATAGAATTCTTTGTATACATTTGTATATCCTGAGCATACCTCAGTTTTATTGTACATTGTATTGGTTTGAGCTTCAAACTTGATAGTTTAAAAGCTTAAACCCCTTTCTTTGTAAACCTTGGTAGAGCCTGAAGAGGCTTGACAGAAAAGAATACTTGTGGTAGAGCCTGAAGAGGCTTGACAGAAAAGAATACTTGTGGTAGAGCCTGAAGAGGCTTGACAGAAAAGAATACTTGTGGTAGAGCCTGAAGAGGCTTGACAGAAAAGAATACTTGTTTGTGTCTGGAGAGACTGTACTCGTGGTGTCTGGAGAGACTGTACTCGTTGTGTCTGGAGAGACTGTACTCATTGTGTCTGGAGAGACTGTACTCGTTGTGTCTGGAGAGACTGTACTCATTGTGTCTGGAGAGACTGTACTCGTTGTGTCTGGAGAGACTGTACTCGTTGTGTCTGGAGAGACTGTACTCATTGTGTCTGGAGAGACTGTACTCAAATTCAAGCTTGTAATATGAATATTCATATAGTGGAAATCCAGTGGTTGTTTGCCATTGGGACTGGACGTAGCTCACAGTGGTAGTGAGTGAACCAGGATAAATTTCTTGGCTAAGTTTTCTTACCCTTATCTCTTGTCAATTCTTTTTATACTAATCAAGGGGTTAGAGTAATTAATCTGATATGTTATAAAGACATAAAACATTGTTTTAAATCAGTATCTTTTATACCGTCTGAAAACTTCAGACAATCCTTTAAGAGTCTGTCTGAAATCGTGTCTTTAACACCTGTTTGCGAAAAGCTTTCAAAAATATTCAGAAACACTATTCAACCCCCTTCTAGTGTTTCCCTGTGTTTCTACATCCTTTGCCTAGGATAGACGACTTGATGGATCAATTAAGAGGAGCAACTGTATTCTCAAAAATTGACCTTAAGTCAGGTTACCACCAAATACGTGTTAAGTCTGAGGATATTCCAAAGACAGCTTTCAGAACACGCTATGGGCATTATGAGTATTTAGTGATGCCGTTTGGTGTAACCAATGCGCCCGCAGTTTTCATGGATTATATGAACCGAGTTTTCCATCCCTACTTGGACAAATTCGTTGTGGTCTTCATAGACGACATCCTCATATATTCCAAGAGTGAGGAAGAGCATGCAGAGCATCTTAGAATAGCCTTACAAACCCTGAAGAATAGAAATTTATATGCTAAGCTATCTAAATGTGAATTCTGGTTGAAGGAAGTGAACTTCCTAGGTCATGTGATCTCTAGTGGAGGGGTTAGCGTAGACCCAGCTAAGGTAGAAACCGTGTTACAGTGGGAATCACCTAAGACTGTGATGGAAGTAAGAAGCTTTTTGGGGTTAGTCGGTTACTGTCGTAAGTTTATTGAGAATTTTTCTAGGATAGCAACGCCGTTGACCCGTTTGATTAGGAAGGACCAACCTTTTGTGTTGAGCCAGAAGTGTGAGGATAACTTTCAGGAATTAAAGAAGAGGTTGACTTCTGCGCCTGTTTTAGTTTTACCTGACCCGCAAGAGAGTTTTGAAGTATATTGTGATGCTTCGAAACAAGGATTGGGTTGTGTGTTGATGCAAAAAGGAAAAGTAGTGGCTTATGCCTCTAGGCAACTGCGAACACACGAAGTAAATTACCCTACGCATGATCTAGAGTTGGCTGCCATAGTTTTTGCTTTGAAGATTTGGAGGCACCATCTGTATGGCGCTAGGTTTGAAGTCTTTAGTGACCATAAGAGCTTGAAGTATCTGTTTGATCAGAAGGAGTTGAATATGAGGCAGAGACGATGGATGGAGTTTTTGAAGGATTATGATTTTAGTCTGCAGTGCCACCCTGGGAAAGCCAATGTAGTGGCAGATGCGTTGAGTAGGAAATCTTTGCACATGTCAGCAATGATGGTTAAGGAGCTAGAATTGATAGAAAAGTTTAGAGACCTGAACCTAGATGTTGGATTTGGTCCTAAGAGTATAAGACTGGGAACTTTGAAAATTTTGAATGATTTCTTGGAACAAGTTCGGTTAGCACAGGAAGTGGATCAATCTTTGCAAGTTTTGAAGGATCTAGTCCCTAGGAAAGGAGAATCTGAGTTTTGCAAGGGAACTGATGGGATTATTAGATTCAAGGGTAGGATATGTGTACCTGGTGATAAGGAAATAAGGAAACTGATCTTAGAAGAAGCTCATAAGAGTGGATTGAGTATTCACCCTGGAGCAACTAAGATGTATCAAGATCTGAAGAAGATGTTTTGGTGGTCTGGAATGAAAAAGGAAGTGGCTGAGTATGTGGCTTCTTGTTTGGTTTGTCAGAAAGCTAAGATTGAACATCAGAGACCATCCGGAGAGTTACAACCTTTAGATGTCCCTGAGTGGAAGTGGGATAGCATATCTATGGATTTCGTGGTAGGTTTACCTAGAACTCCTGCAGGTTTTGATGCTATATGGGTAATCGTTGATAGGTTAACAAAATCTGCTCATTTTCTACCCATCAACATTAAGTTTTCCCTAGAAAAGTTAACCCAGTTGTATATTAAGGAAGTGATAAGGCTACATGGGGTTCCGTCTAGCATAGTGTCAGATAGAGACCCTAGATTTACATCCAGATTTTGGGGTAGTCTGCAACAAGCTTTAGGAACCAAGTTGAGGCTTAGTTCAGCCTATCACCCTCAGACGGATGGTCAGTCTGAGCGGACTATCCAATCCCTAGAAGACTTGCTGAGAGCATGTGTGTTAGAACACAAGGGAAGTTGGGATCACTTGTTGGCACTGATCGAGTTCACCTACAACAATAGTTTCCATTCTAGTATTGGAATGGCACCATATGAAGCCTTGTATGGTAGGAAATGTAGGACACCTTTGTGTTGGTTTGAATCTGGCGATGGCCTAGTGTTGGGGCCTGAGATGATTCAGCAAACCACGGAAAAGATCAAGATGATTCAGGAAAGGATGAGAATATCACAGAGCAGGCAGAAAAGTTACTATGATCGGAGGAGGAAACCCCTTGAATTCAAAGAAGGAGACCATGTATTTTTTAGAGTTACACCAACAACTGGGGTTGGTAGGGCAATGCGATCCCGAAAACTTACACCCAAATTCATTGGTCCCTACCAAATTTTGAAAAGAATTGGTCTTGTTGTTTACCAAATTGCTTTACCCCCTTTTCTTTCTAATCTTCATAATGTATTCCATGTGTCACAACTCCGAAAATATATTCCTGACCCTTCGCACGTCATAGAACCCGACGTAATACAATTAAAAGAAAATTTAACTTATGAAGTATTACCTGTTCGAATCGGAGACCAAAGGATTAAGCAGTTGAGAGGAAAAGAGATTACGTTAGTAAAGGTTATTTGGAGTGCAACTGATGAAGGGAATGCAACTTGGGAATTGGAAGAGCACATGAAGAAGTCCCATCCTCACTTATTCCAAGAAGGTACGCACAAATTTCGAGGACGAAATTTCTTTTAGGAGGGGAGAGATGTAACACCCGCATTTTTGCTTATATGCTGTTATTGTGTGATATAGTGAATTTTGAATGATTAAATATTTTTAATCATCAAAATTGGTTTTTAAAAGGTTAGAAATTAATTTCCTATTTTTCTAGAATTTTGGGAATTTTTGGGATTTTTGTGATTTTTGGTGCAAAATGACCTTTTTACCCCTACACTTTTTGGAACCGGACCAAAATGCCCTTGATTTGAATCACTAAAATCTGCAACATTTAGCAAAAATATCTCATTTTTCCCTTCCAAAACCGTGAACCATGTGATGGTATGGCACTTAACTTGTCTTACACATTTCCTTAGTCAAAGAAGTAAGAAAGCCATCATTCTTTCTTACACTTGCACCATACCTCTTCATTTGCATGCAAACCACTTCTGACTCTTCATTTCTCTCCTTCCAAACCGTGAGCATTCCTCTTCTCCCTCACACTCTCCATTTCTTCATTTTCTTTCCTACACACACTTGGTGAAAGGTTCCATTTTTGAACCTTAAACCTCAAAATCTAGCCTACATCCTTTGGAGAAACTTACTTGGGTGATCAAAAGGAGCATCAAGAGGAGGTTATCTTTGAAGTTGCTGCACCTTTTTCAAGTTTAATTTCCTTAGGTAAAGGGGGGGAGAACCTTGAACTCTAGTAGGATTGGTGACTAGAGTTAAGGATTACCCTTGATCCTTGTCTCTAACTCTTTTTCCTCTTGAAAAATGAATTTTTGGAGCCTATTCCTTGGAGGGAATGGTTCGGCTACGTATATATAATGGCTGCATGTGTGTTTAAAAAAATGTTATGATGCTTAAAATGTGTTTCTTTGGTGGTCTTGGATGCATGCAAACCATGATTGTTGCTTGAAAAATTTTCCTCTTTTCCTTGTTTTTGGTTTGGCCTTGGCTTGATGGAGGGGCTGCATGTGTTTGAAAATTCATTTGGTGCTTGAAATATGTTTATATGATGAATCTAAGTACATGCAAATGGTTGTTTGAAATTATGAAATTGGTTTGTATGATTGGATCATGAAAATGTCACCTTTTTGAACATATTTGAAAAGTATGAACTTTATGATGATGATTGGTATGTTTGAGTGAAATAACATGAAATTGATGAATTAGAATGCTTGTAGATCACCATACTTGAGTTTGCTAATTTTTGGAAATTTATTGAATTTTGGTGAAATTCATGTGTTCTTGATAATGTTCTTGGTGTTCATCATGTTCTTGTTCATGTTCATGAGAAACTCATGAAGTGAATGTGTTTGATCTTGAATTGGTGATGAGGAAAGTGTTAATGTGTTTATGGGCCTTAGTGGCCCAATAAGTTAAAAAGGGTAACCACTTAAAGTGACAAGTAAAGTTAAAAAAAAAAAAGAACACTTTTTGGGTAAAATGCCTAAGTTAAATTCGGGTACAAAGAAAAACCCATATAAAAGTCACCATAAAATTCATATAACTTAATGGTAACTTGAGAAAATAGACCCTTATGGGTTACCTAACCATTGGGCCTTAGTTTAGGCCCAATATCTTCAAAAAAAACTCATCAAACTCACCATAAGGCCAAACAAAAATAACAAATGCATATTGGGCCTGGAGTAGTGTTGGGCTTCAACTCTAATCCTACTCATCAAGATCAAAGACTTAAAACTAAATTAGTGGGCTTACTAATCCAACTCACTTAAGTTCAATAAACTAATTCACTTAAGGTAATTAAGCAAGGAAGAATTAATTAAGCTAAAGTTAATTAACCCTAATGGAGATTAACCTTAATCTTAATCATTAATCACTAATGAAGTATTAATCAAACTAATTAAGCCTTAATGATGATTAAGAACTAATTAATTATGATTAACCTTAATCAAACGTAATTAAAAGCTTAATCCAAGATTAAGGAAGAGATTAAGGGATAATTAGGGATTAATTAGGATCTTAAGTAAGGATTAAGACTTAATTAAGGAGAATTAAGATTAATTATAGTTTAGTTAATGAAGACTAATCATAATTAATGGTTAAATCCAATCTTAATTAGACATACAAGACACAATTATAAGTCTTAGTAAGCTATAGGACTCAAGTGAAAGTGATCATCACTTCAAAGAACGAAACATTAGTACAAACTAACATAAAAATTTATAACCAATACACTCTTTTTGCATAAGACTTGAGAAGCTTAGTGAGAGAGTGCGATCTTAACCCGAGATGGGGTTTGGTTTTCCTTGTGAAGGGAAGACATTGAATCGGGCCATACCACGGGAAAGTGGTGACGTAGAATGATTCGATGGGCTTTGCCTGTAAGGATGTGTATGCTTTGAAACCTTGTTGTGTGTCATGCATCATAAGCATTGATGATATTCGAGGTTGAAGACCTTACGACCTATATGGCAGTAACACTTGGTACAGTGTGAAATCGGTTGGGAAGGGTGCAACTGGGTTTTGCAAAGAACGCCAGTGGGTCCTCAAAAGGGACGCCAGCCCTGAGGATAGCCTAGCTCCCGGAAGATCTCAGGTGACGTAGATTAGCTCCCTACTGTCGAGATTGGGGAATCCAGCTTAGCTATTCCTGTCGCTCTCATGATTTTCGGGGTCAGTTGAGATTGTCTGGAAGAACTCTTAAATGATTTGGCCAAAATGTATGAGCAATGCTCTTTGTACCAATGCTAGTACAAACTCTAACTCCTGATACGTTGTACATATATGGTCGGGCAGTTGCTGTGTGCACTGTGGATGGTGATTTTTCCCCGGGCCCTCATGCATTAGATATAGCATTGTAATTGCAAGGCATGCAATAGTTTGAATGCGTCATGATGATGTTATGTGTATTTACTTGTTGCTTGAATTGTGTGAAATTCCTGTGTGTGTGCTCTAGTACATCATATCCTATGTTTTGTGAGTTCATGTGATGTGTTCTCACCCCTTCCTTTCTACTATCTGGTTGCTGTTTTGTATTTTGAGTGATTAAAATTATTTTTAATCATCATTATTAATTTTTATGAGTTTAGGAATGAATTTCCTATTTTTCTAGAATTTTTGGGAATTTTTGGAATTAAATGACCTTTTTACCCCCACTGTCTCCTGAACCGGGCATGAATACTCTTGATCCGGGCCAGAAAAAAATTGCACAATCCTCCCTTTCCTTCTCATGCAATTCGAGCATGTGTATGTGTGGTGCATGAAGGACACTTGTCCTTTCCTTTCTTTTTCAAGACAAGTGTCATGTAAAGGAAATTATGGCATTAAACACTTATTCTTTCCTTTTCCTCACATGCAAGCTTGCAAAATTTTTTCTCATTTCTTCCTTTCTCTCCAAGGAGCAGCCGTGAACCTCTCTCTCTTTTCTCTCAAAAATCTTCCATTTCCATCAAACACTTTCAAGCCAAGGTTCCATTTTTGAACCAAAGCCTAAACACCTAGCCTTCAAGCATTGTGAACTCTTGTTTGGTGATCAAAGGAGGGATTTTTGAGGCTGTTTTGGGAGATGTTGCTGCACCTAATCTTTGAGGGATTTCTTTAGGTAAAGGAGGGGAGAACTTGAACTCTAGTAGGATTAGTGACTACAGTCAAGGATTACCCTTGATCCTTGTCTTTAATCCTTTTTTCCTTGAAAAAAATGAGTTTTGGAAACCTATCTCTTGAGAGATTGTTTCGGCTGAATGTGTTTGAAGTGTATGTGTGTTTTAAAAATTTCTATGATGCTTAAAATGTGTTTGATTGGTGATTTTGGATGCATGCAAGCTATAAAATTGATTTGGAAAAATTTCCGTTTTTCTCCTAAAGGCATTCGGCCTTCAAAAAATTTGGCCCGCATGTGTTCAAAAATTTATTTGATGCTTAAATCATGTTTATGTGATGAATATAAGTGTATGTATGTATTTGGTTTGAATTGTAAAATTGATTGGTATGTTGAAATCTTGAAAAATGATGTTTTGAGCCTATAAACCATGTATGAGTTTTATGATGTTGTTTAGTGTAAGTTTGATGAATTGGTATGACAATGTTTGATTAAAATACTTGTTGGTGATGATGCTCGATTTTGGTGAAGTTTGGAAATGGTTGGAATTTTGGTGTTTTGATGAACATTCAAAGTGTTCATCTTTGTTCTTGAGTTGTTCATAAGAAAACTCACCAAGAACTTGTTTTGATCTTGAAATGATCAAGAGAAGTTGGAAAAAGGTGTTTTTGGGCCTTAGTGGTCCAAAAGGCCAATAAACTAAATTAACTAAAAATGTTTAAATTTCAATAGGAATAAATCTTTAAAAATACCAAGAGGGCTAAATTCGGATTCCAAGCTTAACCCAAACAAAAGTCACCATAAAAGTCAAAATTTTGAGTGGTATTGTGTAAGAATGGACACCTAAGAGTCATCTAACCTTTGGGCCCTTGGTTCAGGCCCAAAACCTTAAAAAAAAGAGTCAAAGGACTCATCAAAAGTCAACCAAAAATATTTCATGGATTTGGGCTTAGATTGGAGTTGGACTTCAACTCTAATCGAACCTATCAAGACTAAAACTTAGAAATTAATTAGTGAGATTAGCTAATTCAATTTGTCTAAAATTATTAATTCAATCCACTTAAGTTAATTAAGTGAAGAATAATTAATTAAGTCTAAAGTTAAATAACCTTAATGAAGATTAATCTTAATCTTAATCTTAATCTTAATCTTAATCTTAAATAACCTTAATGTCAATGAGGGTGGAGCTACGCTGGATGCCCAGGGGTTCCTGGAGGGTGACGGACATCCCTAGAAGATGTGTCTTCACCGGAGAGGTCCGAGTCATCATCACTCACCCTGGCCTCCCGTTAGTACCTGAAGTAGACTTCGTTGTACCGGTGACTCTCGAGTTCCAGACACCACCTAACTTAGTGCGTTATACTACCTTTCGTCCCTCGCGTCACCGTCCTGCATCGTCTGTGGCATCACGGTCATCCAGGATTGAAGACTCAGTTGGGCCAGACTCCCCCAGATACTCACCCACTTCTGAGGCTTCAGGCCCACAGCCTTTGCGTGCTGATGCGCAAGGTCGCTCCCTCTCGGATGAGTTAGAGTTGATTATCATTGACGATACGTCAGAGGAGGAGGAGGATCCGGAGGAGGACCCGGAGGAGGACCCCTCTAGCGACGAGTAGGATAGTGTTGTTTGAGTCTAGTTAGTGGCAGCTCTGATTTGGTGACCTCTCTTTTGTATTTTATTGAGGTCTTATTTATTTCAGTTCACTTCTAGAACTCTTATTTTGATTTTGCTATTGTATGGCTCGAGAAGTACACTATTTCTGTATATAACTTTATGCACTGTTTATTTCCATATGTTGACTTGCAAATGTATGTATGATGTACACTTACGTGGCGTGATGATTACTCTTGACGTTTTACAAAAACAGGTTTCACAAGTAAGGAAAGAATATTTGATAAACACTTAAAACAGAATTAGAGATGTAGTAGGTTGACAACTACTAATCTATTTCAAAAAAAAAAAATCCACATTTTTAACAACCCGCATAAAGTACTTTCGTTGGTCACGTGTAACACATGTGGCATTCTTAGTGGCAACTAGGGGTGTCGCAGAATCTTATGAAACTTTCAAAATATTTTGCAAAAAGATTCAATCTGAGAAGGGATATGGGATTGGTGCTGTGAGAAGTGACCATGGAGGAGAGTTTGAGAATGCCAAGTTCAAGAATTTCTTTGACAAAAATGGCATCACTCATAACTTCTCATGTCCAAGAACACCCCAACAGAATTGTGTAGTTGAAAGGAAGAACGGGACTCTCCAAGAGATGGCAAGAACTTTATTATGTGATTCTGGTGTTGAAAATTATTTCTGGGCAGAGGCTGTAAACACCTCTTGCCATATCATCAACAGAGTCACAATAAGGAAGATCTTGAACAAGACTCCATATGAATTATGGAAGGGGAGAAAGCCTTCAATTTCTTTCTTTCATGTGTTTGGATGTGACTGTTACATTCTAAACACAAAAGACCAGTTGGGAAAATTTGACACAAAATCTGGCAAAGGAATCTTTCTTGGGTATTCTCTTACCTCTAAGGCCTACAAGGTCTTTAATTTAAGAACAAAAACTATTGAAGAATTTGTGCATGTAGTCTTTAATGAGATGCAGGGCAATTCACAGAAGAAAGTAGATGAATAAATTGAAGAGATGATGGGAGAACTGAGAATCTCAACTCAAGATGCTGAGGAAAGACTCCCAACAGAACAATAGAACATGAGAACACCTATGTCTGATACAAGAAGAGAATCTCAGGCTGAGACTGAAAGGTCAGCTCAGATAAGATCTTATAAAAGATCTCTACCTGAAATGGAAAACAACCCTCAAGACAAAGAAGAAAATGAAGATCTCACAGAGATTGGGACAACAAGACAGTCTGTACCTGAGACTCAACATGATAATGCCAATGAGATGCCTAGAAGCTAGAGATTAATCAGATCTCATCCAAGAGATCAGATCATAGGAGAAACTTCAGACAGAGTTAGAACAAGATTATCCTTCAGAAATAATGAGAACATGATGGCTCTTCTGTCTGAGATAGAACCAAAAGATGTACATGAAGCTCTCAATGATGACTCCTGGGTCAAGGCCATGAAGGAAGAGCTCAATTAGTTTAACAAAAGCAAAGTCTAAGATCTGGTTCCTCCACCATCTCATCAATATATAATAGGAACCAGATGGGTCTTTCGCAACAAACTCAATGAAAAGGGCAAGGTTATGAGAAACAAAGCAAGACTGGTAACACAAGGGTACAACCAACAAGAAGGAATAGACTATGATGAGACCTTTGCTCCAGTGGCCAGACTTGAGGCCATCAGAATCCTCTTAGCCTTTGCAGCACATAAAGACTTTAAACTTTATCAAATGGATGTAAAGAGTGCATTCCTGAATGGAATTATTGAAGAAGAAGTCTATGTGAGACAACCCCCTGGGTTTGAAGATCCACAACATCCAGAATACGTGCTCAGACTGAAGAAAGCCTTGTATGGACTTAAGCAAGCTCCTAGAGCTTGGTATGACAAGCTGAGTTCCTTCCTAGTTGAGAACGACTTTTCCAGAGGTCAGATTGAAACCACACTATTCAAAAGGGAGTATAATAAAGATTTAGTAATTATTCAAATCTATGTAGATGATATTGTCTTTGGATCAACTAACGAATCTCTTTGTCAAGAATTCTCAAGTCTCATGCAGGGAGAGTTTGAGATGAGCCTGATGGGTGAGCTGAGATTCTTCTTGAGCATACAAATTAAACAACAATCTGATGGCATATTCATTTACCAAGAGAAGTATGCAAAAGACTTACTGACAAAGTCACTCCTATGCATCCATCAACTTAGATTGACTAAGATGAGAAGGGTAAGTCAGTCTCAGACAAGCTGTACAGAGGTATAATTGGATCTCTTATGTACTTAACTGCTAGCAGACTAGATATCCAATATGTTGTAGGAATTTGTGCTAGGTACCAATCTTATCCTAAAGAATCTTACCTCTCAGCTGTCAAAAGAATTTTTAGATATTTAATTGGAACAACTAATCTTGGTCTTTGGTATGAGAAGGGATCTAGTTTTAATCTAATAGGCTATAGTGATGCTGACTTTGCTGGAGACAAGATGGATAGGAAAAGCACAAGTGGAACTTGCTAGCTCCTAGGAAAGTGCCTTGTCTCATGGTCATGCAAGAAGCAAAACACAATAGCATTGTCCATAACTGAAGCTGAGTACGTCTCAGCTGCTGCTTGCTGCTCACAAGTTTTATGGATCAAATCTCAGATGCTTGATTATGCATTAAGGTACTCTAAAATCCCAATCTTTTGTGATAATACCAGTGCAATAAATCTTGCTAAAAATCCCATTCACCATTCAAGATCTAAACATATTGACATTAAGCACCATTTTATAAGAGATCATGCTCAAAAAGGTAATATTGAAATAATTTTTGTTGATACTAAAAATCAACTAGCAGACATCTTCACTAAGCCATTAGTGGAAGAAAGATTTATTTCCAATTTAAAACTATTAAATATGTGTGCTTATGATTAAAATGTGATGTGGGTAGTGTTAGAACCACAGGAAACACTAGAAGAGAGGTTGAATAGTGTTTTATAATTCTTTACAAATTTTATGAAAACCTTTTCACAAGCAGAGTGATTATAAAAAATTTTGAGCAACTTGCTGAAACTGGGTTTTTCAGAGACTTGCTGAAGTGCTTTAGCAGGTCCAATAAAATAGTTCTTGAAATAATTTTATGTGAAAAACTAGAGTTGTTTTGCTGCGCAGATTTATAATATCACTTTTTTCTAAACCCTCCTTGGTTAGTTAAAAACTAAAAGTAAAGAGATAAGGGTTGAGAGAACTTAGCCAAGAAATTTATCCTGGTTCACCCATCAACACAGTGAGCTACGTCCAGTCCCAGGGTAAACACACCACTGGATTTTTCACTATCTGATCACATACAAGTATTGCTTGACCCCAGCCTCTTCAGGCTAAACACCCAAGTATTATTTGAACACGCAACCTGTCCAGGCTAAAAACCCAAGTATTGTTTGGACACAGCCTCTTCAGGCTAAAACAAAAACTGTTTGAAGGATAAATGCTTAAACTTTTAAACTATACAAGTTTAGAGCTTAGACTGAGTAAGATGTACAAATAACTGAGTAAAACTCAGGATGAGAATTTGTTGTACAAATGAAACAAATGAATGAATATCAGAGATAGTTTTTGAGCAGCGTTTCAACAAGTATGTTCGTTCTCTTCTTCTCATTCCTCTGCATGAGACTTCATATATATAGCTTTGGAAAAGAAGTCCATTGAAGTTCATTTGATTTCCGTTGAGAGATAGCATTAAATGCAAATGCTTCCGTTGAGACACAAAGCCTTGGTAGCTTGTAGTAGCAGGTGCAGCAGGTAGTAGGTGTCAGCAGCGCAGACTCCACTTTTATTTAGCACAATGTACTTCACAGCAGACTTGCCTTTTGGTGACTATAAATTTGAAAAATGCCAAAAATCAACTGATCTGACTTTCCCGAAGAATAGGAAGCACAAGCCACTGAGAAAGGCTACGGTTGACTTGAGTCTTCAAGGAGAATTAGCAGAGAAGCATTTTCCCAAAAAGGTACAAGCTTCAGTACGAAGTCTCTCTTTTTCAGAAAGTTCTCTGGCTTCAATAGGTCTTGATCATTCAGCAGGTTCCTCTACTTCAGCAAGTTTGCACCACATTAGAGGGCTGCAATATTTTCAGAGGGTTTCTTATATCAGATACCTTCTGAAACACAGAAACTACCTTTAGCAGAAAATTGTTCTTTCTCATAGGAATTTTAACCAAATTTGTTATTCATTAAAACTCAGGGTTGTGAGACTTAAACATTATTATCCAATTAATAATATTTTAAGACTCAACAGGTAGAAATAAGACTAAGTCCAGGATCTAAGATTAGCTCTTAACTAAGTCTGAAATAGGATAATTTAAGATCCATGAAGGATCTGAGATTAGACGAGGCTCTCATAAAATCAAAGGCAAAACTTCTCAAACATCAAAGAGACGTTGCATGAAGTGTCCCATAACTGCTCCTAACGTCTAGTGCTCAGAACTGTTACTCACAACACATGTGCACTAACTAGCCGTTACTTATAAAAAAGAGTGCCCAACCATCTTTTAACCTCTCATTAACTCCTCCACTAACTCTCTCTTATTCATATCTCATCCAATACTCTCTCTATAAAGAGCAAGATCTCATCTCTCCTCAAACTCTCACAAATGCGTATCAAAGTCACTGCTCTTAAGCTCCCATACTCTGATATCTCTTCTTCATCATCATCCCCAGAACTTAACATGTCCACCTCCTCCTCATCAAATTCTCATGAAAGTCTCAGCTCAGAGCAAATGAGATTGAGTCGTTCACCTACTCCTCAACCCAGTACAAAATCTGAACCTACACCCATCCAACCTCAACCTTCTCCTTCTCCTAAATCCACATCATCCAAAAGGACCAAATCCACTTCAAAATCCCCTCTTCCCTCAAGGCCGAAATCTCAAAGGATTGCTTCAAACGTTGTCCAAATCTATACTAAAAAACCACCCAAATCACCCATCCATATTGATCTCACACAACCTGGACCATCAAAGAAAGGTAAAGAGAAAGCTGTTGAAGAAAACAAAGGCAAGAAGTTGACTTTCCAATCTGATTTGTTCGAGAATGCAATTGTGGAAAGCAAATTCACAAGGAAGTTCAAGGAAAAGAAGATAGTCATTGGGAGAGTCATTATGCTGGAAGAATTGAAGCAAGAAAACTGGGACATTGGTCCCTATCTCAGGAAACAGGGATGGGAGGACTATCTCTGTATGACAGAGCCAGTCTTTCCAAAAATGACACATGCTTTCTATGTTTCCTGCTCTACTGCTAATGGCACCTCACATGGTTTGCCCCATGTTATAGCTAACATCAGAGGAGTTTATATTGAACTTACTGAGGAGACTCTGGGAGCCATTATTCATGCTCCAGTAAGTGGCAACAGGAATTATAGTGAAGACCAATGGTGGAATCACTTGGGGATCCCATCTGAGAGCGTTGCAACATCTCTATTCAAAGATGCCACCATCAACACCTCTACCTCCTCCCTAAATATGTTTGGTAAATTTCTCTACCATTTGGTTGTCAAATGCATCATGCCTAGGGCAGGAACATTTGACAAGATCTACTCAACAGATCTCATGGTCATGTACAACTTAAAGCATGGAATTGCTTTAAATCTTCCTTTCATCATACTCAAGCACATGGAACATGCGTTCAATAACGCAAAAGTCACTACCTCTCTCCCTTTTGGGATGCTGACCACCAGAATCATGAAGCACTTCAAGGTTGACT
The DNA here is from genome assembly GCA_026901365.1 of Sesbania bispinosa. Lineage (NCBI taxonomy): Eukaryota > Viridiplantae > Streptophyta > Magnoliopsida > Fabales > Fabaceae > Sesbania > Sesbania bispinosa. The sequence goes on from QLOH01000035.1 coordinate 1,889,178, forward strand.
TGAGCGGCTGTGAGGAATCCAAGGAAAAGCCAACATTCGTTGGTAAATCAAATCTCAAGTCTCTTAGTCTGGATGGTAAGTGTATTCTCTCTCCAACCTTTCCAATTGATGTTCCTACTGACATCCCTCCTACTGTACAAGCATCCCCTTCATCTAAGATGTCAGAAACCATGACAAAGAAGAAGAAGAAGAAGAAGAAGAAGGCTATAAAGGAAAAAGCTACTGGATCTCAAGAAGGATCTGAGATCCAGATAGAAAAAGAGAAAAAGAGAAAAGCTCAACCTACCGTCTCAACTGAGACTAAGACGAAAACAAAGAAGAAAAAGAAAACCAAAACTGAGCAAGTCTCTTCTGCACTCACATAGCCAGACCCTGAGTCTCTGAGAACTAAAGGCATTCATACCACTAAAGATACTGAAAAATCACCTGAGATTCAAGACCAGATGGAGTCTCAAGACCATCAGACCCAATCTCATCCTACCTCACCACATCAGACTCTTACTCCACCTCCATCTCCTCATCAGGCAATTCCACAAGCTTCACTTTCACCCATTACCAAAATTGTAGCACAGACTCTTGCAAGTTTGGATAAGGAAACAACTACCTCAACTCCTGAGGTTATGTAAGATCAAAGAACTCTTGATGTTGAGACTGAGGAAGAAGCAGCAGCCTCACAATAGAAGAGCCCTATCCAGTCTCAACCTACTCACTCATTCCAAACCTCTCTGCCTACACCAGGAAAGTTCTTTGTTGATTCCATCTTTGCCTCTCCACCAAAATATGATCAATCTGCACCTCACCCACCTGCTCCTACTGCTACTGGTGAACCATCTCTGCCAACCCATCTCTCTGATTCCATCAATACTTTTCTTAATCAACTACAAAAGGAGAAACAACAACATCAACAAGACCTCAACAATGAATAGCAAAATACTCAAAAGAAGATTCTCAAGGAACTGAAGAAGCACAAGAAGAGGCAAGATGCAATTCTCAGTGGCTTGGACACAGTTCTTCAAGCCATACATGCTTCAAATGAATTTCACAGAAAGATAAATTTGCATCTCTCAAACTTGCCTCCTCTTCCTGAGTTTCCTCACTCTGTGTTAAGGCCTCCTGGGTCTGCTTTTGGCTCATCTTCTTCCCCATCTAGCTAGGCTAGTAATTTCTGTACTTTGATGATGTCAAAAGGGGGAGTAGGTTAGTGTAAAGCTCTTTTGGCTTTACTGAAGTTAGACTTTCAGTTGATGGCACTATTGTTCTAGGATACTTTTTTTGAATCTTATGGCTGTCTTTTTGTAATCATCATGGATTAATGAAAGTGTTTTATTCAGTCTCATTCCTTTATGAGTATCTTAATGCTTTTTGTGATAAACTGTTTGACAATCTCACTAAGAATTTTACTCCACCATGGAACTTAAAACATTGAATCTGTGATGAGAAGTAGGGGGGCTAAGCTCTTGAAAATGATAAGATCTCTTCAAAAGGAATATGCCAAAGCTAAGGGGAGTTAAGACTTAAAAATGCTTCATACAAAACTGAAAACTTCATGGTTTGCCATCATCAAACTCACTCCTAAGGTTTTAATGTAGACAAACCATTAAGTTAACATGATTACAAAAGCAAAGACTGAAATGCATCTTGTTATTTACTGACTGTGTGCTCAAGTTTTGGCAAGATTTCTAGACTTTAAAATTGCAGGTAATATACAAACAAGAAAGCTCAGAAACTACTCTTGAGATATAAAGCAATAAAAAGTCAGACTCAAGGATTGCCAAAGAAAGGACTAAAACAAAAGATGCTGAGCAAAGATGAGATCCAAAGTCAGCTTGAGACGCAAACTCATACTCAGATGCAAACTCAGACTGAGACATAGACTCAGACTCGGCTTGAGTCATACACTCAGTTGCACTACTTAGCTGCAGTCAAGAGACTCAGATGCAAGGCTACAAAGAAGGATCAAGGATTCAGATAAGAGATCAAGACTGAGACAAAGACTCAGATACAAGAGCTGCCAAGGACTGAGACTCAGACTCAGCTTGAGAACGCAAGACACAAGAGTCAACATGAGTCAAAACAAGGACACTGCACATGATGACATAAGGCAGTACGCACAGTACTTTTGGCAGAAGACCTGCTCTCTCTTTCAATGGCTCTTAACGGCCACATAACGACTAGTTTTCCATTTGAAATAAAAGATAGAGATCAACAGTGAAAAGGGAGAGACGACGCTGCATATTGAATACTTTTTGCATCTCATCTCACATCTCAAGTCTACATCTCAAGTCTATCTCATCTCAGATCCTATCTCAACTTGAGATCAACTAGTAGTCTCACTCATTCTTTCTTTTAGATCTTAAATCTTTATCCTTGTAAGAGAGAAGATACACCTAGCTATACTCACTGTCTATCCATACCTTGTATGTTGTAAGCTAGATTTACCAATAACCTTTCAAACCTTTGTAACCAGTCTCAGCTGAGATAGGAAAGATCCTAGTCTTAGTGTGAGTGTAAGTGTCCTGAAGAGGCTGTAAGAATACTTGTAACTCAGCCAAGGTAAGAGAGCCTAAGCTTGGTGTGAGAGACGTCCTGAAGAGGCTGTAAGAATATTTGTAATTGACAAGAGTGTCAATAGTGGAAATCTCACAAGTTGTGAGGACTGGACGTAGCCCAAGGTGTGGGTGAACCAGGATAAGATCAAGGTGCATCTCTCCTCCTTATCTCTTTATTTACATTGCATAATTTATGTTAGGACCATAGGAAACACTAGAAGAGGGGGTTGAATAGTGTTTTATAATCTTTACAGATTTTTCTGAGAACCTTTTAACAAGCAAACTGAGTTTGAAAATATTTGAGCAACCTTCCGAAACTGGAAGTTCAGCAACTTGCTGATACAACTCAGAAGGTTGGATAAAAACAATTTTAAAGTATTTTCGTGTGAAGAAAAGATTATTTTCTGCGTTGATTTATAAAATAACTTTTCTTAAACCCTCATTGGTTAGATAAAACAGATAACAACAGAAAGTAAAAGAGTTAAGGGTAGAGAGAATTCAGCCACAGAAAATTTATCCTGGTTCACCCACTAACCCAGTGAGCTACGTCTAGTCCCAGAGCAAACCACCATTGGATTTCCACTAATCTCGCAAGATTACAAGTATTATTTCCACACCTAGCCTCTCTAGGCTCAACAAGTATTATTTGCACACCAAGCCTCTCCAGGCTCAGCAAGTATTACTTGCACACCTAGCCTCTCCAGGCTCAACAAGTATTCTTTGTTCCTCCAAGCCTCTCCAGGCTCTCTACAAGTATTCTTTGTTCCACCAAGCCTCTCCAGGCTCTCAGACACTTAACAGTGTTTACAATGAAAGATAAGTTTAAGTTTCTGAGAAACTTAAACACAGGTTCTCTTGTACAAAGAGTTAACTGAGTATAACTCAGGATACAAAGGATAAATTCTAAGTACAAGGAAAAAATAGAGATACAAGAGTATATATATTTGAATGAAGTTCTTCTCTGTATTTTGGTCAGCAGTAATTGTTTCCTCAGAGGGTTGGCTTGATAGATATTCTTATTGAGCTTTTGCCGACTCTCATTTGGATTTTGCCAAGGCTTTGCCAGGGGGTTTCACCAAGGATTCCCACAGTTAAAGTCATTCAAGAAGCTATATATAGTTTAGAAATGAATCCGTTGAAGAGAGCTTCATCTACCATTGTGAGATAGCATTTAATGCGGTTTGAGACGTTATGAAACAATCTTCTGATAACTACTGACTTTTGAGCTTTGCAGGAGTTGCAGCTGCAAGACTGCTCTGATGCGTTTAGCAGATTCCATTTAAGGTAATATGACTTTGACAACACAAACGAACTTTGAAATCATTCCTTAAAAGGATCAAACTTGCTTCAGACATTAAGGATGTGTGATGACTTGAGCATACAACTTGTAGGCTTCAGTCAACAACTAAAACGAGGTCTTCAACAATTCTTCTCTAAATAATTTTGTAACACTTCAGAAGGTTGGGATGAATTCAACAGATCTTAGCTCTTCGGAAGGTTTCCTCACATCAGTAGGTTTAATCTTGAGGCTTCTTCTTCACAACTTTTGCTGAAACAGTAAAGTGAAATACCTTCAAGTGGTACTGTTCTTATAATAAATAATCCATTTTAAATCAAATTTGTTGTACATTAAAACTTAGGATATGTGAGTCTTGAATCCGATTTGAATACTTAAATTGATTTTGAGACTCAACATTCTCCCCTTTTTAATGATGACAAATTTGTTTTAAAAAGAAATTCTACAAATATCCAAAGGGAAAATAAATAGTAAGGACTTAGAAAATACTCCTCCTGTTTCAGATACTTGTTCTGAATTTTCACTCCCACTAAAATAAATATTTCTTCCAGAAACATTTGCTTTTAATATTAGAGGGTTTCTTTCAGATATTCAGATATTTCTATTTTAATTTCCTTTTCCTTTTTAATACTCCCCCTTTTGTCATTATTCAAAAGGGTGGGTAGAAGCATATAGGCACAATAAATGATATTCAATGATATCAAAGTAGGTAAGCATAATTAATGTTTATGCAAGAGAATGGAATTAATTCAGCACAAAACAGATTAAATGCTTCTCAAAGATAATTAATGCACATAGTCAAGTCATATTGCATATAAGGGTAAGAATATTGTCATATCAAGCAATCAGAAGGTTTAAGATAACACAAAATATGCTTATGAACACATAGACTTTCTGAACTTGGCAGATTAAAAGTCGTTGTTCTCTTGAGCTTTGGCTTTGGTTCTACACTCTGAGTGCAAAGAGAAACAACATTCAATTTTCTCATAATAGCCTGTAGTCTATCGTTCCTTCTTCTTAGCCTTCTGATATCCTCCTCCTTCATTGCAAGCACATTCGTAACATCAGCTTCCTTAAAAATTATGTAAACATGCTTCCAATGAAATTTGATCTCCATAAAACCAATAGGAAAACCATATTCAGCATGATTGGCCACCAAGAAGATGTAGACAGTTCTAGAATATGGCACAACGACCCAAACTTGTTCAACATACTCCTTTAGCAGATGATCACAGCTGGGAAAGTTCCCAGGGAACCAAGTCTTGAACTCTTGTACAGAAAGAGAGCTCTTGGTCAAACAATCAACAAAGTCAAATCTGGTTCTAGAGCAAGACCCTTCTTTTTCTCTTTCAGCCCAGTAGGATTCCCAGATCCTGTCTCTGAATGTGAGGTCAAAACCCCTCATAGGCTTCAAGGACTTCAGGGAGTCTTTCCCATTCTTCTTTGTTGAGAGGTACAAGCTGATTCAGATAAGTAGTGTAATATTTTGGTTCCTTCCCTTTATCATTAGTACCTTCTGCAAATGGTAGTTTAGGTACAATTCTGTCTGGTTGCCAGTATATCTTTGTGGTTGGTTTCATAGTGATAGGAGTGGGAGGCTTGAATCCCCTGTAGCCTGCCTTTTCAGCAACATACTTGGCATAAACCTCAGCTTCCATGTTCAGTCTCCTGATAAGGATCCATTCTTTAGCAGGTATCACTGCTGCATCACCTGAGTTAACATTTATCTTCTTCCAGTAAGGTTATCAAAAAGAACCTTGATCTTTTTATAAGGATTCTCAGCTGGTACAGGCTGTGCAACAGGTACAACTTTCGAAACAGCCTGCTTAATTTTCTTCTGGTACAACTTTGTCCAATCAGGAAAGACAAAAGGTGTGGGATCCTTTACCTTTCCAAAACGCTCTGCTCATGCCAGGGAGGTGTTGTTCAAAAATGGAGTCCATCCAACTGCATCAAAGAATACGGAGACCTTGAATCCTGCCTCATCGAAATCATTAAGACGAACCAGTCTTGTAGGAATGATTCTTTCATCAATCTGTGTTGGTGCAGGGGTGCATGACGCTACGGATTCAGCAGCCATTGATACAGGTAAGGTTTGAACTGAGAAACTTTAAAGTTCTTGGAGAGAAGAAGTTCTCTTAGATACGCAGAGGATGGCTAAAGTATCTCCTGAGACATCCCCTGTCAGAGGAAGAAGAACAAGAGCCTCTAATCCTCTGGGTGCTCATGGAAGGATCAGAAAGGTGTTTGTGGCGTACAACTTGAAGAGGCTGCATGCTCGCGTTGGTCGGCTAGCAAAGAAGCTGAAGGAAACTCAAAAGGAGTTACTAAAGCTGAAGGCAGAGAAAGAGGATGCCAGTGCTGCCGAGATCATGCCTGTTGATAGCCATTAATTTTTTCAAAGAGCCTTGTCATAGTCTTTTGTTCTTTTTTAAAATACTTGTTGAAAATATTTATAATTTTGATTAATATGAATGATTTTCTCTTCAAAATTCTTATATTGATTTTATTATTCAACGTGTGTGATTTAATTCTATATTTTCTGAATACGTTGAAATTAATCATTATTTGCGCACATTTATTGATCTTATGCTTCCAAGTTTAAATACCTGAATTTATTACTCTGCTTCACGTGCTTGAGTTATCTGAACCCTTTTAAATAATGACAAAAGGGGGAGAGTAAATATAACTAACAAATTCTCTGAAGCAAAGTTATTTTTTTTCAGAAAGCTAATTGTCTTTCAGAAGCTAAATGTTTTTCAGAAGAAAAGTATGTTATTCAGGGGGAGTTCCACACTCCATTCATTTATCTGAAAGAGGGGGAGAACCTCAACTTTTCTTTATAAATCTCACTTTAATTACCTCAAATATTTGTTAGTCATATCAAATGTGTCATCATTAAAAAGGGGGAGAATGTTGAGTCTCAATATAAATTAAGTATTCAATTTAATTCAAGACTCTTTACCCTTGGTTTTAATGTTTAAAAAATTTGATTATATAAAAACAAATTCTACTGAGAAAGGTAGTTTGTCTTTGTTATTACAACAACTCTGAAATGAGCAAGTTAAAGCAACTATCTGAAGAAATGATCAACCTGCTGAAAGTATGTGCGTACTGAATTTGTACCTACTAAACACTTATTCTCTGAACTATCACTCGATGATGGGGCAAATTCAAGCTTGTTGAAGTGAAGAACTCTCTGAAGAACTTGGATCTGCTGAAGACTCTCTCAACCCTCTGATGACGTGTACCATTCTTTATGCTGAGAAGTCTTACTGAAATCGTGCAACCTAGCATCTGTCCAAGTCAGAAGACTTTTTGCGCAAAGACTTAAAGGTCACTAAACGTCTTCTGCCCTTGCCTACAAAAGAAAGCTTTTACAGAGTTCTTTCTGCATCTCAAGAAACATTGTCCACAGCAAAGGAACCTATGTACCTGCTATGTGTTAGAGCAGTGCTATCTCTGCACACCTACTCTATTCAAGTCAAAAGCTATAGGTCATTTCTCAACGGTAACCAAGAAACCTCTCAACGGTTACATTTTTGGCCTCTATAAATAGCTTCATTCAAGACTTTGAACGTGTCGGCCATATTCCTAAAAGATACACTCTGAAGCTGCTGATAAAACATACTAGAGAGAGAGCCACTCAAAAAACAACCAAGAGAGAAACACGCTCAAGAAAAAGAAAAGATCAAGAAAGCGTGGAAATCAAAAAAAGCTCTCCAGAAAAGAAAAGAGAAGAAGAGTGAATCGACCAAATTAAAAGAAGATCTATTCCTAGCCAAACTGATGGCACACTGCTAGAAGCTTGGACCTGCAAGACCTACATTGGAGGATATGCACCAACTTCAAGCCTGAGCTTCAAGCAAGGAAGAGTTGGAGAAATTAGTGTCCTACAAATAAAGGGGCACTACCCTACAAAATAAAGGTCACCTTGACCCTGGATAGGACCCTTTTCCTATGGACCACCCTTAATTAGGACTCTCTTATATTTTCTTTTTATTAATTGTAATTTTCTTTTAATTCCTCCTACTTGGGCGCTATTTTTAGTGGGTTTATTGGTTAGTAGGTTGCCTTGCTATAAGGCTTAGGAGGTCATGGGTTCTATTCCCACATAGGATAGAAATTTGACTCATCTTGTATTTTCCTACATGAGTGGGCGCCATTTTGAGAGGTTTATTGGCTTAAGACTTAGCTTAGCCATAAACCTTGGGGGTCATGGGTTCAAAACCCACTTAGGAGTGTTTTCACTCACCTTTTATTTTCTTTCTTTTTGATGCCCCTAAAATTCCGCCCCTCTCCCCCTTTTTTCCTATAAATAGGAGTCCTCTCCTTTTGTAACATACATTGAATTTTGAAGTAAAGGCATTATGCCAAATTTTCTCCTCCCTTTGTGAGTTGAGTGAGGCTTGGTGGTTGTTGCTCAAACCATACTGAGACTTATCTAATTCTCCTGAATTAGTGGTGTCCGGCATTAGACTTATCTGCTGCAAGTGGATTCTTGCTTCAGTGGCGTCCTTCCCATTTCTTCCTCTCCACTTTTTCTTTCATTTTCTCTCATTTTCTATCATTTTCTTGCGCATTATAGCTGCTGTTCCAGCCACTATAATTCGCAATTTTTGTGCTTTTAATTGATTCTAATCGGTTGGTTTTGCTCAATTCTAGATCCTACACCTACCCGGCTATCAATTGGTCATCAGAGCTTGTTGAATTTGAGCAAATTTGGGGCTGTTCTTGGCTGTTTTGGGCGCTGCATACTGCACCTATTTAGTGCAGAATTTTCATCATTTTAGTGTAATTCCATCCCTCTTTTCTATTGTAATTTGGACTTGGACTGTTTCCCGGGCTCGAGGTGCCTTTCTGCTGCTATCAGCACTTGTCTGTCTTGATTGAATTGCTTGATTTCTTGCTAGTTGGGGGATGTTTTGGGCCGCTAATTCCCACCTCCTAGGTGTTTGTTTAAATGCCTCTTAATTGCTCATACTTGTTCTTGAGTGATTTCTACAATTAATTGCTATAAACTGCTTGTTTGTTGGTGAAGTGTGGTAAGAGGAGGCATTGTTGTCTTCATTTTTCCAAAGATCGTTCACCTACATTTCTTCCCTTCACCATTAATTGTTCATCCCCCATATTCATCTCTTTACTTTCCGCTTTTAATTTTCCGCAATTTAATTTCCGCTTCTCCCCATCCTTTTAATTTCTGCTCTCCCCTTTACATTCTGCCATTTACATTTCTTCTCTCCCCATCCTTTTATTTTCCGCTTCCCCCTTTACTTTCAGTCCTCCCCATCCTTTTAATTTCCGCTTCCCCCTTTACATTTCTGCTCTCCCCATCCTTTTACTTTCTGCCATCCCATTCTACTTTCTGCCATTTACATTCCTGTCCTCCCCATCCTTTTAATTTCAGTTCCCCCCTTTAATTTCTTGCCATTTATTTTTGCGCAATTTTTCCTTATTATTTTTTCCATTTTTGCACATTTTTGGGCTCTTGTGTTGTTCAATTTCCTACTCTTGTTATGTTTGTTTGATTGGCATTCTGATTGCAAATTTGGATTGACTGCTATCTCTACCTTGGACTTTCCCTGTTTGATTGTGTAAAACGCTCACCTATAGGATATTTTTTTTTGGTTCATAGTATTGGAAGAAGATCAACAAATTCTAATTGTTGATTTTCCTTCAAATTTTAATTCCAATCTTAAAATTGAACCAAGCGCGTTTCTGTGATCATACCGGTTTTGTATAATCAACAAGGAAGTGCTAAGCAATTTTTTTGGCCATTTTTGAAATCAAGTTGCCATCACATTTTTACAGTTTTTAGAAATCAGTTTATTCATTATTTTTGCTTTTATGGACCACTTGCACCAGTTTACTGTCAGAAAATTCCAAAAATAATACAGTAGGTACAGTTAATTTTCTTTTCATTGTGTACAAATTTCTGTAATTTTCTGTTGGGGAAAAAGACAAAAAAAGAAAGAAAAGGCAAGAAAAATACAAAAAGTACGTACGTGCCAAAAATAGAAAAAGAGGTGTAAAAAGCAAAAAAGGGTGCAAAAGTCAACAACAAGGAAGAAAAAGTCAAAGACACCCAAAAAGAGTAAAAAATTCAAAAAAAAAAAAATAGAAAAACAAAACAAAGAATTATCCCAACAATACAGTGACATTTTTACTGTAATTTTTCTGTTTCATTTCCTTGTATACCGTAATTGAGTTGTATTTGTTGTTTTCTTAAAAACGACAATTTTGGCAACTCTTTTTAAAAAATCATAAAAAACAATTCTCTTTGCAATTTCTTCCGTCTTGTCTTGTTTGCTGTCTGCTCTTGTGTATAAGCTTGTTTGAGTGCCAGCTTTTCTTGTTTGTCATATCAATTCTCTTGTTTTGTCTTAGGATTTTTCCAATCTTCTTCCAGTAGGTATTTTCTTTGTTAGTGCGCTTCTATTTGGGTAAGGGTTAAGACTTAGACTCACGTTGGTCTTTGCAACTTCTAATCAACCTCCAACCGAGTAGAAGAGGCAAGAGAGTTTTCATTATAGAAAAAGCCAAAAAAGAGTGACATACACGAGTGATTACATTCCATTGAGTGTAAACACTTAGTGAGTGGTGAGGTCCTTTAAAAGCTTTCAAATAAAATCAATTTAAAATGTCCTATAGAATGTGGAGAAAGGAGCTAGATGAAGATAAGAGAGAATTTAGAAGAGAAAAAGAAGTGAGAAGACACTCTTCTCATGATAAAGTTGAAGAAAGGTATAGGCAAGAAAGGAGAGAAATAAGTAGATATCATTTTGAAGATAGTAAGAAGAAAGAAAGGAGTTATGATAACTCTAACCATGAAAGGAGAAGGTATGAGGAAGAAAAGAAATTTAGAAGGTATGAAGAAGAAAGACAAAGGTATAATAAAAGAGAGAATAGGAAAAGTACAAAAGATTCTTTTGAAGATAGAATTGGAAGAAAGTTAGAAAAAATTGCTAATGAAATCGAAGATAAATTTTCAGAATACTTTTCAAAGTCCTTAATTGAGATAGAAGAGAAAAGAAAATTAGAAAAGAAGGAACAATTAGAAAGGGAAGAAGAAGAAGGGCTTAAGAGAGAAAAAGAAAAGGAGGTAGAAGGAGTGCAAATAGAAGAAAAGAAAAACAAGGATTTAGGAAAGCAACTAATTTTATCTTGTGATCATTTGATAGCTAACCCTTTGTGTGAAGACATGAATAAGTTGATGGCAAGTACTTCTAGTGTTGCAAAGAGGACAACTCAAGCTAATGAGAGGGAGTTCCCTAAACTAACTTTCTTTATGCATGGAATGTCTCTCTCTATGCACAATTATATGCCTCAAAGCATTGCATGTGTGAAAGAAGTAAACAATATTGATAATGCTTTGAAACCTATTGCATGTCTAGAAAAACCAACTAAGTTTAAGAGTACCATGAAACTTACTAAAGATGCATGTTTAATCAATTCCTTTGATCAATTTAGATTGCATGATAGGAATGATAACTAAGGTGAATTGAATATGCATGTGCCTTTGGTTTGTATCTATAATGTGCATACACATTTTGGTCCTAAAATAATTGTGTCATATAAAGATGTGTATTATGCTCTTGAACTAGTTAGTGAAAAGAATAAAATGCTGATAATGCTATCACATATGGAAAAACCTTTTTTTGACATCTAATTCAAATGATGACATGCTTCTTGATATGCATACTCAATGTGATTCTTTTGGTATTTCACCTTTCATGAACACATATGATAATATGAAAAAGGTGTCATCTTACTTGAGTGAGTGCTTTAGCATGGATATGGCTCTTGAACAAACTTGCATGAATACTTCATGGCATGAACACTTCATGGCATGAACATATGCACTATGATTTTTACAATAATACTCAAGATGTGTGTCTTATGTTCAATGAGCATGATGTGATCTCACTTCCAAGAAATAGGACATTCATACCACATAGTTTTAATTGTGCTTTCATTTGGCAATATATTATGGATTATTTTGTTGGTTTGAAACATGCATATCACTTGTTTAAATCTCGTTTTAACCAACTAACCCTTTTGCTTGAAAAGAAGGACTTCAAGAGAATGGTCTTTGATCCAGGATCTCCTTCTACAACGTACATGGACAAGACGGTTCATTCTTCATTTAGGGAGTTTTTTAACCCTTATATCAAACACCTCTTGTTATCTCCTATGATTTTCTTTTGCTAATCTTTATGATTCCCAAGTATTTCTGTTATGAGCCTTCACTTTGCTTGCTTGGGAATAATACTTATGGGTCTTCTTCTTGTTGTCTAGGCTCAAGGAAGATGTTCAACTTGTGGAACTCTGACTCTACTCTCCAAAGACTAAGGGAAGTACCTTCTTACTTCCTGAATTTTGTCATCCATCTTCTTCTTCTGCCATTTCATTATTCTTATGCCTTCTTTTTGAATTTTCAGATTTGAGGTCAAATCCTTTTCAAGGGGGAGGGAATGATGGCACACTGCTAGAAGCTTGGACCTACAGGACCTACATTGGAGGATATGCACCAACTTTAAGCCTGAGCTTCAAGCAAGGAAGAGTTGGAGAAATTAGTGTCCTACAAATAAAGGGGCACTACCCTACAAAATAAAGGTCACCTTGACCCTGGATAGGACCCTTGTCCTATGGACCACCCTTAATTAGGACTCTCTTATATTTTCTTTTTATTAATTGTAATTTTCTTTTAATTCCTCCTACTTGGGCGCTATTTTTAGTGGGTTTATTGGTTAGTAGGTTGCCTTGCTATAAGGCTTAGGAGGTCATGGGTTCTATTCCCACATAGGATAGAAATTTGACTCATCTTGTATTTTCCTACATGAGTGGGCGCCATTTTGAGAGGTTTATTGGCTTAAGACTTAGCTTAGCCATAAACCTTGGGGGTAATGGGTTCAAATCCCACTTAGGAGTGTTTTCACTCACCTTTTATTTTCTTTCTTTTTGATGCCCCTAAAAATCCGCCCCTCTCCCCCTCTTTTCCTATAAATAGGAGTCCTCTCCTTTTGTAACATACATTGAATTTTGAAGTAAAGGCATTATGCCAAATTTTCTCCTCCCTTTGTGAGTTGAGTGAGGCTTGGTGGTTGTTGCTCAAACCATACTGAGACTTATCTAATTCTCCTGAATTAGTGGCGCCTGGCATTGGACTTATCTGCTGCAAGTGGATTCTTATAATTCGCAATTTTGGTGCTTTTAATTGATTCTAATTGGTTGGTTTTGCTCAATTCTAGATCCTACACCTACCCGACTATCACAAACACTCTGTTATATTTCATTTCCTTGTACTTAGAACTTATCCTCTGTATCCTGAGTTATTCTCAGTAAACCCTTTGTACAAGAGATCCTGAGTTCAGGTTTCTTGGAAACTTAAACTTATCATATTTGTAAACACTATAAAGTGTCTGAGAGCTTGGAGAGGCTTTGAGGAACAAAGAATACTTGTTGGGCCTAGAGAGGCTATGTGTGCAAAGAATACTTGTGTTTAGCCTGGAGAGGTTGTGTCCAAAGAATACTTGTGTTTAGCCTGGAGAGGCTGTGTCCAAAGAATACTTGTTTAGCCTGGAGAGGCTAGGTCCAAAGAATACTTGGTGTTTAGCCTGAAGAGGCTGGATTCAAATAATACTTATAATCTTGCGAGATTAGTGGAAATCCAGTGGTGGTTTGCCCTGGGACTGGACGTAGCTCACTGGGTCAGTGGGTGAACCAGGATAAATTTTTTGTGGCTGAATTCTCTCTACCCTTAACCCTTTTACTTTCCGCTGTTATCGGTTTTATCTAACCAAGGAGGGTTTAAGAAAAGTTGTTTTATAAATCAACGCATAAAAGAATCTTTTCTTCACACAAAAATACTTTAAAATTGTTTTTATCCAACCTTCTGAGTTGTATCAACAAGTTGCTGAACTTCCAATTTCGGAAGGTTGCTCAAATATTTTCAAACTCAGTTTGCTTGTTAAAAGGTTTTTAGAAAAATCTGTAAAGAATATAAAACACTTTTCAACCCCCCTTCTAGTGTTTCTTGCGGTGCTAACAATTTATATCTTTAATCTAATTGTGAAAGTAAATCAAATCTGTTCAAAAGAAATCAATTTTTCATTTAACTAAGAATCCGTCTCTCCCTTATTTAAAATTATTCATATTAAAACTTGAGACAGCGTCTCATCTAATCCATCTGAGCTTCCAAGTCATCAGACTTAAGAACACGTCTCAACTTGGATTTGAGTTTATTTTTTCCAGGAAAAAAATCTTAAAAGTCTCTATTGAACCCCCCTTCTAGAGACACCCAACCAACTTCAGGAAGAAATTGAGAAGAAAATTTCAATAACCTCTCTAGTGAAGTAAAGAGTGAAGAGATGGCTGAAGAAAGACCACCAATTCCACAAAGAAGGACATTAGGAGACTATGTCATGCAACAAGGGCCTCGATACTTTTCAAACATAGCTCTACCTGCTACTGCAAAATCTTTGGAGATGAAGCCAACATTCCTGAGTCTCATTATTGCCCATCAATTCACAGGATTGGATCATGAGGATCCACACACTCATCTTTCTACTTTTTATGAATTGATTGGTACCATGGGTTTTGAGGAAGGTGAACTTGAATCTGTTTACTTACGTTTATTTCCTTTCTCTTTAATAGCAAAAGCTAAGGAATGGTTGAAGTCACATCCCAATCAAAGTCTAACTAACTCGAGCATCGTGGAAGAAAAATTTCTAAACAGATTTTTCCCACCATCTCGCTACATAAAGGCCAAGTCAGATATATCCACATTCAGGCAGGGAGCAGATGAACCATTATGTGAAGCCTGGGAGAGATTAAAATCCTTGCTGAGAAAGTGTCCTAACCATGGTCTGGAGGATATAGCATAACTAAACATCTTCTGCAATGGACTCAGACCTGACACCAAGATGATCATAAATGCAGCAGCAGGAGGCACAATTATGTCAGTGGATGCAGAACAAGCCACTAGAATTATTGACAATTTTGCATTAAATGATCAGCAAGCTCAGCATGGAAGACAATCAGTTCAGAAGAAGGCAGTGTTAGAGCTTAACAATAGTGATGCACTCTTAGCTCAACAAAAGCTCATTACGCAACAGTTAGATGCACTTACCAAGCAGATGACTACACTTCCTCAGCAGTTGCATGCAGTACAGTCTCATCCTTGCCACTCTCCACAATTGACTTGTGATTTTTGTGGAGGTGATCATCCCAATGGTCATTGCTCTTTTCAAGACATTCAGGAAGAGTAGGTTAACTGAAGGGAATCAAGCATGTGGTCAGGGTGCAGCGGAATAAATGGATTCCCTCCCTTGTTATGCTCGTTAATGTGAAAACATGAATTAAGGCATAAAAGGCATGAAACATAATGACATACCTTATGAGGATTGTGAACGAGGCAATAGCAGCCACGTCTCTAGAGGTGTCCACGCCAACAGCCGAACTAGGAAACCCTCCTCAACTCTGCTAGTAGTGTTTAGAGAGTAAGAGTGATTGCTCGTATGTCTAGGGTAATGCATCTTATGCTATATTTATAGAGTGGTGGCTAGGGTTTAACCCCTCACTCAATTACCCTAACATATATGGGCCTGGCCCATTATGTTATAATTCTAATCAAATTAGAATTATTATCTTTCCTAGTGGCTTGTTGTATACGTGTGACCCAATAGGCTTTTAATATTTGGTTATGATATTAAAATAAAACCCTTTTATATTTAATATCATAAATAGTGAGTGGTATCTAGCAATACATCACTACCCAAATATTGAGATTATCAACAACTTTGATGAATCATATTTTATGATAATTTATATGATCTGTCCCTTTGTCCAAATATCTAATTGAACACAAGGGCATGGAATGTGTCAACCTTGTATAGTTCAATTTATGTTTTCTTGATCCCCAAGTAGACTGTACAGAAAATAAACATCTTATGTTTATCCTCCTGAGCATGGCCATGCATTTTGCAGTCTCATTTTATCAAGAGGCCTACAGATATAACTCTGGTTACATAGGAGGGACAAATCCCATCTAGGTCACTCACATCCCACCACATAATTTATTATATGTCCAAATACCAACTTTATGATCACCTTATTATAGGAAATGTTTGATGATATTTAAAACATATAATTCCTTATGTAGGAATCATAGTGATTTCAGGTCAAAGGACTTCATATAACATTTATCAATTTAAGAAACGTTCATGACACTTATGTAACAATCCATGCAACGTTCTTAAGGTGGGTCTGTCCAGTACACTATTACTCTTAATATGTACTTATGTGAGCACATGATATCTCATATCCATGATCCGTAAGATGTGATCATCAATGAACAAACATACTAATCTAAATGCATCTTTGTCCTAAGATGATACTTGACCAGGGACTATTTTAAGAATAGTTCTTCATAAGATCTCACGATCAAGTCATCTACTTGATTTCTTATGAAGTTTGAGCTTACTATTCTAAGGACATTAATTGTATTCTTAAAAGAATGAATTTCCTTTATAAAATAATATGATACATGTGATGGATGTTTCAAAAACATATAAGTCTCTAGTGCATATACTAACATTAACTATATGGGCAATCAAGGGAGGCTAGGAAATTTCTCTAACAACAACCAGTTCTCAAACAATTATTCACAAGGTTGGAGAAATAATCAGAACAACAATTCTGGGTGGAGACAAGATGCAGGGACATCCAATAGACAAACTCCCTATCAGCATCAATAACAACAAGCCTACACTCCAGTACATGACAGGTTGTCAAAACTGGATGAGAAAATTGATGCTCTTATACAGTCGTTTGAAGCCTACAAGAGGAATACAAATGCATCCCGCAGAAATGTAGAGACAAAAGTTGGTCAGTTAGCAAAGGATATGGCAGAACATAATAAGGGGCAATTGACTGCTAACACCCACACAAATCCCAAGGAGCAATGCAATGCAGTTACTACAAATAGTAACACATCAGAGGAAAGTAATTTGGAGGATGACTTAACATATGAAGAGGAGATGCTGGAAGAAGATATTGGGGAAAAACTTGTCCAATCAAGTACAGATCCAGAGGAAGTTGAGATGAAGGTAGAAAAGTCATAAAGGGTTTACAAACCAGAAAAGTCATTAGATCCAGGCAGATTCACCGTACCAGTCACTGTTGGTACTTTACCAGTCACAAAGGCATTCCTAGATCTTGGAGCTAGCATTAATCTGATGCCTTTATCAATGTTCAAAAGACTGGGTGATTTAAAGGTCAAACCTACAAATGTGGCCTTATTACTTGCAAACAAGTCTACAACATACCCTTATGGGATAATTGAAGATTTGCCTTTAAAAATAGACAAGTTTATGTTTCCTATTGATTTTGTGGTGATGGATATGGAGGAGGATACTAATATCCCCTTAATTCTGGGAAGACCTTTTATGAAAGCTGCCAAGATGATAATTGATTAAAGGAAGGTTCAAACTTAACTCTCAAGATGAGAGTATTGTCTTTCATTTGGATAGAGGAATTTCCCAACAATCTGAATCACCAGATAGATTGGAATTAGATCCTACTGATGGGATATATCGCACTCATTTTGAACCATAATTGCAAGGAACAAAAAGAAAAGGAACTGGCTGTCATAATGTTCCTAAGAATCAGGAGAAGAAAGTTCTCAAAAATCTTCAGAGGAAGCCTACAAGAAGGAAGAAGCAGCTACAAGAATCCATGGTGGAATTTCATTTCAAGAAAAGAAAATGATCAACATCATCTGATGATGAAGAGAGTGAAGGAGCTGAGGACAAAACAAAAGGATGGTATGGTGGATGGATATCAGCCAGTTGAAAACCAGAATCCACCACCACCTTCCAGATAAAACCTCCTTGAGTAAAACAGGCGTCAAGCTATATGACGTTAAACGAGCGCTTCCTGGGAGGCAACCCAGTGTTTTAAATTTTTAATATTTGAATTTTTTTCATTTTGTTTTTGTATGCATAATCTTTGTTTGCTAGTTAGGATTTTTTTAGGATTTAGGAAATTTCAAGAATTGATGGAGTAAGTTTTTGGAAAGACAAAATAAAATTTTCAATCAGAAAGAAGTAGCACAAAACTTGACTGAAAATTGCAAAATTTCATTCTGTTTTCTACGCTCCACTTGCCCTGAGTGCAGGTGAAGCGCAGAAATAGCAATTTGGTCATTGTTTTCTGCGCTGAGCGCAGGTGAAGCGCAGAAGCTCGGTAATTTGAAACTGTCACCTGCGCTCCACTTGCGCTGAGCGCAGGTGAAGCGCAGGTGCGCACTTCAGTTTAAAATGAACTAAAAACAGGGGGAAGCCATTCATTTCTTCCTCCCCTATTTTCATTTGCGCCATTGCTCTGAGCCCTACTACATTTCTTTCACTTTTTCCACTTACAAACTCCCTTCAATCTTGAATCTTTAGAGTTTTGAGGTATGTTTTCTTGTTTTTAAGTTGTTTTTATCGATTAAAATTCTTGTTTTCTCTGTTTTTTGTTTGGTTGATTGAACCTTAGGGTAGTAAACTTAGGCTTTTAGAATTACATGTTTTTAGGATTATCTGTCAATGTAGCCTTTGGATAAAATTCTTGTTTGCAAATGTTGATTGTTATTATGCTCACGAGTTTTGCAAGTTATTCTGGTTAGTAACATTGATGCTCTGTTTTTGTTTAAAATTTTACACTGACCATTGCATGAATAATTTTGCATTGCTGCATATATGAATATATTTGTTTATCTAAGCTTAATACATTTACCAATTGAATGCCTTGTTTTGAGTTTGTTGGTTTCATTATGGGACATGCTTTAATTGGTCATTTGGCTTATAGTTTCGCATGCTCTTGAGATTGTTGATTTGGAATTTGGTAATATGGTGGTTGTGATTGATCAATCAAATTGGTGACTGTTGGTGTGTTCATTGATTCTTAAAAGTTGTTATGATTAAAAGTGTTAGTGCTCTGTTTTTCACACTAACCATTTTATGAAATTTGAATTTATTCTTTCTGAATCATTGAACCATCTTGTTTGATTGAACAATCTTGTTAGATTGAGCCTGATAATGCATGATAAATGATTGCTCTATTTCTGTAATTAAATTGGTTCCCATGAAAACTGCTTTCATGAACTGTGCATGCATTACATAGTTATCAATACTGATCATTTGGCTGAGAAATTCTGTTTACATGCATTAAATTAATTCTGCTTAATTTTTTGCAGATGGCTCGCTCCAAGATCACTAATACTGTTGGTACCTTGGTTGAGGTCATATCCAATCAAATACTATGAATTAAGTGTAGTGAGGGTTAGATAACCCAAAGTCGTCTCTCAAGGAATTCAAGAGCAATTTCAGATGACAGAATTCAGAAAGAACTTCAGAGAGTTGAACCTCAGCGGGTTGAATTTCAGAAAGTATCTTAGAACGTACACTTCAGAAGGTACACTTCAACAAGTATACTTCAGAAGGTTCCAAGGATGTAGAATTTCAGAAACTCTCTTAAAAGTGCAGCAACGTAACAAAAATAGGGGTTTTGATTGTTGTTTAGAAACAGTAATTTACAAATAAGGGAATAAAAGTAAAACGATGTAAGAAAACAAATTGATTCTCTTGTTCATTTACAATTGGATCCTTCACCAGTTAAAAATACATCGATCTCAATTTCCAGAATAGATTCGAATTAACCAAACAAGCGTCAATTAATTCAACAATAATCTCACTCAAGAACTAAGCGAACTTGCAAGACCAGACTAAGCGTACTAGTGTGAGATTTCTAATCTTTTACCTCCTGAATTAAGCAAACAATTGGTTGTTCAGAATTAAGCAAACCAAACCAGAATTCTTAGTGAAGAACAGAATTGAATCATCAACAAGTGTTCAAATCCAATTCAAGAAACTAAACCAGAATTCTAAAGGAAAAGATGAAATTGAATCTACTGCAGAAATTGAAATTCGAATTTGAATTGAAATAAATCTCAGAATCCAATTTAAAATCACTCAAGAATCAATCCTCAGAAGTTTAGCCTTCCATGAGAGAAAGAACAGGAAATGAAAATGCAGAAGGAAGAAGAAGAAGAAGAGAAGAAGAACCAGAGAGAATGCAGAGAGAACTTAGCGTTCCCCAAGAATCTCCAAAATCTTCAAAAATGAAAAAGTGAAAATGACGTAAAAAGTGTCTAACAGAATTGTAACAGCCTCTATTTATACTACTCCCTAAACCACAAGATTAATCTGATGAAGAGGTGAAATGGGCCCAGACTAACAGGTTTCAGGCCCAAAAATACTAAATCTACTTGAGAAACTTGTTGTTCCCGCTCAGCTTCAAACAGCTTCTGAACGTCAACTTCAAACTGAAACTGCACCTCGTCTCTCAGTGGAATATAGCAATATAGAATATCAAATTAAAGCCTTGGATCGTAGCTTTCCAATGCCAGTAGAATCACTCAAATCGGACACATACAGCTCCAAATATCATCAAAACAAGACAGGTAGGTCAGTAGGCTTAAAAATCCGAATTTAAACAACATTTCTAGTTAAAGCCTAATTAAGCCCAATTTGATAAATTCCAATTAAAACAATGGATATAGTCACAATTAGAGTCCAAGAAAGCTAAGATTAATTATGCAAAGTGTGAATAAAAATATGGTCATCAAATTCCCCAACACTTGCCCTTTTGCACTTCGGGCAAAACACCACATGAAACCAAAGATTGATTAGGAGCAAGATGCAAATATAGATGGCATAATTATCAAGAGATCCAAGGAATGCATAGGAGTAGGCAAAATACAACATCCAAGGAATCATGGAGTCAAGAAATATATGAATGGAATTCCCAATAATTAAACAAACAAGAAGGTAGATCAAATCAAAAGGGGTGAATCAAGAGTGATAGAATCCTCACAAGACAATCTCTCCAACTCTCAAGTGTTTAGGCTTGTGTATATACACTCAAAGCATTCAAGTAAGCAAACACTACCATAGGCTTGGCAAGACTCTAATATTCTTAACAATTGAAACATAAGCAAGCAAAGATCAAGAGGACTTCATAAAGGATGTAATGAGGTCAAGGTAAATGTAGGAAAATGAAGGATAAGAAGCTATAAACCAAAGAGAATAGAGGAGCAATGGGGAATAAACCCATGAAAGAAATCGAGTAGTATACATCTCAAGATTACAATTAACTCCTGTTTTCTACCTTTTTGACCCATTTTTTTTCAAGAACACTTTATTTCTTTGCTTTTCTTTTTTTTTATACACTTTTCTTTTGAGCTTTTCTTTATTCTTTCTTCTCTTTTTTTTTTAACATTTCTTTTCTTTCCTTTTCCAATTTTTTAAACTAACCAAAGGTCAACAACATGATATCCACATAAAGAGATAAGATAAGAAAATGAAATACACCCCTACACTTATTCAAGAACCTATTCCCAAAACAATTCCAAGGCTCCTTTATCCTCTAAGGTAAGGACAATCATGGTTTTTCACTTTCAAGGTTTGTAATGAGCTTTTAATAACAAGAAATAGAATCCACAAGCTCAAAGGGGCTAACAAGTGGAAAACCATCAAGGTAGGCTAATATGGCTAGTAGCTCAATTATCAACAAAAATGCCTCAATCATCTCAATTCATGCATGTGAACAAAGTTGCAAATTAAAGAGTCAAGCTAAGTTCTAGAGCACAATCAAACATGAGTGAAATCATACAAGAAAAAGAGAGAATGGCATAGAATGGTCCATCCACATTAAGGCTCAAAATCTCACCAAGGACAACTCTACCACAAAAGATTCAACCCAATAATTATCAAAACCAACTTATTCACCAAATTACAAGGAATTCAATCAAAATAAGTCAAGAAATCAATTTTCCAAGAATGATGAAAATGCCAACCACTAATACAAATCCTAAAAAATCCAATGAAAAACATGCCAAATGTATTTTTCTACTGTCAAAAATCTGTTTTTGCTGTCAAAATAAATTCTGCTGTCAAAGAAAGACTTACTGTCTGAAATTCTGTTGTAAATATTAGTAGAAAAATGCACAAACAACATACAGTAGCAGTAAACAGCAAATTTCAGCAAGTAGTTTCAGACAGTAAACAGTAAATTTCAACAAACAGCATACAGTTTGATGATTTTTTTATTATTATTGCAGAAATAGCAAACAGTATTTTTAACAATCCTAAAAATTACTAACAAAAATCAAAATAATCCTAACCACATACTTATTCCTAAAATCAATTCTAAAGTCCTAAAACTACAATTCTCCTCCCCCCACACTTAAATCACACATTGTCCTCAATGTTAAAAATAGACAAATTAGAGAACAAGAGACATAGTGTAAAGAAAGTGGGGAAAGAGACTCCCTCATCAAGGTGGAAATATTTGCACTTGAGGGAATGTGGGAAGCTCCAAGCCAAGCTCCTCAACCGTCTCATCAACCAAAGTGGGGCTCTCATGAAATAGCTTGAGACGATGGCCATTGACCTTAAAGGTTTTGTTGGTGGACTCACTTTGCAACTCTACAACACCATAAGGATAAAATTAGTAATAAGAAAAGGTCCAACCCAACGAGAACGAAGCTTACCAGGCATGAGCTTAAGTCTAGAATTGAAAAGCAAAACATTTTGGCCTACAACAAACTCTTTTCTAGAAATAGACTGATCATGAAATTTCTTAGTCTTCTCTTTGTAGAACTTAGAGTTCTCATAGGCCTCCAAGCGAATCTCATCAAGCTCCTGCAACTGAAGCTTCCTTTGCTCTCCTGCCTGGTCACAATCAAGGTTGCAAGCTCTAACTGCCCAATATGCCCGATGCTCTATCTCCACAGGCAAGTGGCATGCCTTACCAAAAACAACTCTGAAGGGAGACATCCTAAGAGGTGCTTTGTAGGCAGTCCTATGAGCCCAAAGAGCATCATCAAGGCGGCAACTCCAATCTTTCCTATTAGGCTGCACCATCTTCTCAAGAATCCTCTTGATCTCTCTGTTGGAGATCTCAGCCTATCCATTAGTTTGGGGTGGTATGGTGTAGAAACTCTATGCATCACCCCCATACTTCTTCAGCAAAGCCTCCATGGACCGGTTACAAAAATGAGTCCCATGATCACTAGCAATGGCTCGAGGCACTCCAAACCTGCAAAAGATGTGAGACCTAACAAAATCCATAACAACTTGAGCATCATTAGTCCTTGTGGCTATAGCCTCCACCCACTTGGAGACATAGTCCACAGCAAGCAAGATATATATAAAACCAAAAGAAACAGGAAAAAGGGCCTATAAAATCAATACCCCATGCATAAAAAATCTCACAAAATAGCATAGGCTGCTGGGGCATCTGTTGCCTGCTAGAAATGGCCGCTCCTGCTCTCTGACACTACTCACAGGTAGAGGAGACTCTCCAGGCGTCTCTGAAAATAGTAGACCAGTAAAATCCATAATCCAGCACCTTTCGTCCTGTCCTCTGAGGTCCAAGATGTCCTCCAACAGGTGAGGCATGAAAGAACTGAAGTACAGACTGGATCTCATGATCTGGAATGCACCTACGAATAACATGGTCACTGCAAAAACGCCACAAATAAGGGTCATCCCATACATAACACTTGGCATCACTCTTAAATCTATCTCTCTGAGCCCTAAATGCCAAGGGTGGAAAAACAGATGCAACAAGATAATTTACAATATCAGCAAACCAAGGGGTAGGGGGAGGGGGATGGGAATCATGTAAAACCAATAGTTGCTCATCTGGGAAATCATCCCGAATAGGAAATGCATCCTCTGCCCTCTCAATGCGGCTCAAATGGTCTGCTACTAAATTATGTGCACCACTCCTATCCTGGATGTCCAAATCAAACTCCTGGAGAAGTAGCATCCACCTGATCAACCTGGGTTTGGAATCTGTCTTTTTCAAAAGAAACTTAAGAGCAGCATGATCAGTAAAAACAACTACCTTAGAGCCAAGCAAATAAAATCTGAACTATCCAATGCAAAAATAATTGCTAAGAACTTTTTCTCAGTGGTAGTGTAATTTACCTGTGCTGCATCCAAAGTCCTAGATGCATAATAAATCACATGAGATAGCTTACCAACCCTCTGAGTCAAAACAGCTCCCAAAGCATAGTTTGATGCATCACACATCAACTTGAATGGAAGAGTCTAATCTGGTGGCTGAATAATGGGAGAGGTGGTGAGAGCTCTCTTGAGGTGATCAAATTTCCTTTCTACACTGCTCTCCAAACTCAAATGTCACATCCTTCTGAAGCAAGTTGGACAGCGGAAGGGCTATCTTGCTGAAATCCTGAATAAACTTGCGATAGAAACCTGCATGTCCAAGAAAAGATCGTACCTCTCGCACACAAGAGGGGTAAGGCAAGTGTGAAATAACATCTAATTTTGCAGGGTCTACCTCAATGCCCTTCCTAGAGATAATATGGCCTAAGATTGTACCATGCTCTACCATAAAATGACACTTTTCATAATTCAGAACAAGGTTAGTCTCAATGCACCTATCAAGCACTCTAGTCAAGCTATCCAAACATGCATCAAAGGAGGAGCCATATACACTAAAATCATCCATAAAAACCTCTATTCAATGCTCAAGTAAATCAGCAAATATACTCATCATGCATCTCTGGAAAGTACCAAGAGCATTGCATAGACCAAAAGGCATCCTCCTATAAGCAAAGGTACCAAAAGGACAGGTAAATGTGGTCTTATGCTGGTCCTCTGGTGCAATACAAATATGAAAATAACCAGAGAAACCATCTAAGAAACAATAGTGTGATTTACCTGCCAGGAGCTCTAACATCTGATCAATGAAAGGAAGTGGGAAGTGATCCTTCCTGGTTGCCTGGTTGAGCCTCCTATAGTCAGTGCAGACTCTCCAGCTGTTCTACACCCTAGTAGGAATCAGCTCAACCTTTTCATTCTTTACAACAGTAATCCCAGATTTCTTTCGTACCACCTGTACCGGGCTCACCCAAGTGCTATCTGAAATGGGATATATGATACCAGCCTGTAGCAAATTGGTGACCTCCTTCTTGACCACATCAAGAATCTGGGGATTCAGCCTTCTCTGAGGCTGTCTCAAAGGTTTAACCCTATCCTCCAACAGAATACGGTGGATACACATGGAGGGGCTAATACCTGGAATATCTGCCAAAGTCCAGCCAAATGCTCTCCTGCGCTCTCTAATAACGTGCAACAATCTCTGCTCTTGATCAGCTGAATGAGCAGTAGAGATAATCACTAGAAGCTTCTGCTCATCCTCCAAATATGCATACTTGAGGTGAGAAGGAAGTGACTTCAGCTCCAGTGATGGTGGCTGGACAATGGAAGGTAGCAATTTGGTACTGGTAGAAACCTCTGTAACCTGCAAATCAATCAAGTCAGATGTATTTGTAATTGTTGTAATCAAGCCTGTGCATTCTGACTCAATTGGCTCTGTTGGTGCATCAATACCAGAATCAACTGAAAAATCAACAAAATAATCAGTAGATAAATATTCATCAATTTCAGCACACAAACTGCACTTATAGGAATTTGAGTATAAATCACAAGTGCAGATATTATTGAAACCAAACAAATCAGGAAAATTTGGTTCCTCCAACAGGTCAGACAACTCATTATCCATAAGTTCATCAAGCATACCAATATGGAAGATAGAGTGATTTTCAATAGGATGTTTCATAGCATCTAAGATATTAAATTAACCACACTATCTCCAAATTCCATGGTGAGCGTGCCTGCATGAACATAAATTTTTGTATAAGCTGTCTTCAGAAAGGGCCTGCCTAAGATAATGGGGCTGCACCAGAGAGCGGGTCTCCTCCCTTCATATCCAATATGTAGAAGTCAACAGGGAATATGAGTTCATTCACCTTGACTAACACATCTTCAATAAGGCCTGCAGGGTGGGTTGTGCTTCTATTTGCTAATTGAATAACAACACCTGTAGTCTGCAAGGGACCAAGAGATAAAGAAGTGAAAACAGACAGAGGCATAACGTTAATTGATGCTCCAAGATTGAGCATGGCATTATCAAATTTGTTACTGCCTATAACACAAGGAATAGTAAATGTTCCTTGGTCCTTGCACTTCTCTAGAATGGTGGTCACAGGTTTTTCAATAAGGGTAGAGACATTCCTTCCCATGCTTATCCTTTCATTTCCCTTCAGATGCCTCTTGTGGGTACACAGATCCTTCAGAAACTTGGCATACCTTGGGATTTTCTTTATAGCATCAAGTAAAGGTATATTAACCTCTACTTTCCTGAAAGTCTCCAAGATCTCCTTATTAGCCTCTTCCAATTTTTTACTTTTTTGAACAACTCTCTAAGGGAATGGAAGAGGAACATAAACATGATCACTGTCCAAAGGCTGTTCAGAGGGTACCCTATCTGAGGGTGAACTTGCTGAAGGTGAACTTTCAGAGACTTCAGCTGTCTGAATCTTACCTTCTGAAATTTTTCTTGTCTGAGTTTCTTCTTCAGGCTCAGATTGTTGCTTATAAGATGCTTGCACATTCTTTCCAGACCTCAAGGTGATTGCACTAACATTCCTTGGGTTTACAACTGTTTGAGCGGGGAGTTTGTCTGAACCTTGGGATTGTAGTTTATTCAGAGTGGTAGCCATCTGACTAATTTGACTTTCTAGGTTCTGAATGGTTGCTCCTGTCCACTGTTGGAAATTCAAGTTATTAGCAACCATCTGTCTCATTATCTCTTCTAAAGAAGGTTCAGTCTTAGCAGGTATAACAGCTATGGCTGATGGTGCAAGATGGTTTTGCTGTAGATGTGGAGGTTGGTAAGGTATACTGGGTTCAACAACTTGAGATTGATAAGGAACATAAGGTTGTTGTTGCTGTGAAGAATTGCCCCATCTCAAATTTGGATGATTTCTAAAACCAGGATTGTACCTATTAGAAGAAAGGTCATGGTTATATGGTTGCTGTTGAGGGGGTCTACCAGAACCATAAATATTTTCTGCAAAAGCCTAAGGAGGAACAGGAACATCTCCTTCAGACTCATGTAAGGTGGGACATGCATCAGTGGGATGATCTGCAGAAGTATAAATCCCACATAGCTTAGCAACTTTCTGAGACACTGCTAACTGCTTGACTAAGGAAGCCAAATCATCAAGCTTGCTCTCCAACTTCCTATGATCAGCAACATAAGTGGTCTCCATCTCATGAACTCCTCTGGTCAAGGGCACTGAATTGCTTCTGGTACTGAACTGTTGGTTATTAGAAGCCATATTCTCAATTAACTGCCTTGCTGCAACTGGAGTTTTATCCACAAGAGCTCCTCCACTTGCTGCATCTATCATCTGTCTGTCATTGTTTAATAGGCCCTTATAGAAATACTGTTGAGAAGTTGCTCATGTATCTGATGATGTGGATAGCTAGCACAAAGCCTCTTAAATATATCCCAGTACTCCTATAAACTTTCTCTGTCCAATTGCCTTATACCACAGATTTCTTTCCTAATTGAAGTCACTCTGGATGCTGGGAAAATTTTTTCAAGAAACATCCTCTTCAGATTGTCCCAGCTAGTAATGGATCCGGGTGGAAGGTAGTACAACCAGTCCTTTGTTGTATCTTGCAGGGAGAATGGAAATGCCTTCAGCTTAATGGGATCCTCAGGAACTCCAGGTGGTCTCATGGTGGTACAGACAATATGGAACTCCTAGAGGTGTTTATGTGGATCCTCACCTGCAAGACCATGAAACTTGGGCAACAAATGAATCAATCCATACTTTAGCTCACAAGGTACATCTAAATGAGGATATTGAATGCATAAAGTCTGAATATTAACATAAGGTGTTGCAAGCTCTCTCAAGGTCCTCTCAGCCATGTTATTAATATCAAAATCAGAATCAAGAAAAGTATAAGAAGAAACAGAAACAGACTCACTATCACTAATAGAAACAGCAGAATACACACTATCAGACAATGACTCACTATCACTAACAAAATTATGCACAAATGGATTCCTAGACTCTCTAACTAACCTATGATATGTCTTATCAATTTCTGGGTCAAATGAATGTAGGATACCTGGGTTTGCTCTAGTCATACACCAAATACACACAAAAATGCACAAAATAAGACATACAACATGTTAGCATATAAAGGCAGCCTATATCAAATGAGTAGAAACCAATAAACTGGGTGCATGGAAAACACTATAATAACATAAGAAACAACCATAAAAAAAATTTCAGAACAAAATTCAAAGCCTAAGTACCAATACTACTTAAGGGAAGAAAGGAAAAAAAATACACCAATAAAAACTTAAAATTTCCATAAAAAATAGAAAACGACCTTTTTTTGCTATTTTATAGTCCACCTCCCGGAGTGTCTGGGAGCATCACTCTAACTAGCTCGAGCTACCCCAAAAGCATATAAAATATGTGAAATTCTGACACTCCTAGCTCAAGTTATGTCCAATTGAAGTCAACAGGTCAAAATAAGCCAGTACAAAGTGTAATCTCACAATCTGGAGTTATCTAACAACAACTGGGGTATCTAAAATTCATTATTAACCTAAAGAAATGTGGACACAAGAATTGGCACAAAAATTCAACCTCTAACTATGTTAAACAAAAAAGGTCAAATTCAATTGCAAAAGTCAACAGCAAAAAAGTCAACAGCAAGTTCAGCAACTTATGCAATTCAATCTGAATCAAACCAAATTAATTATAATATCATCTAAACAATACCTAAACATCTTACAATGACTAAACACACTAAAACAATGACTCAAAACAACACTCAACTCAAAACAGAAAACAAAGTTCAACAAGTTCAAACAGAACTGAAAACTGTAAACTGAATTTGAATTGAATTCCCCGACAACGGCGCCAAATTTGGTCGAGGTCGTACCCAATCAAATACTATGAATTAAGTGTAGTGAGGGTTAGATAACCCAAAGTCGTCTCTCAAGGAATTCAAGATCAATTTCAGATGACAGAATTCAGAAAGAACTTCAGAGAGTTGAACTTCAGCAGGTTG
The DNA here is from genome assembly GCA_026901365.1 of Sesbania bispinosa. Lineage (NCBI taxonomy): Eukaryota > Viridiplantae > Streptophyta > Magnoliopsida > Fabales > Fabaceae > Sesbania > Sesbania bispinosa. Next base: position 1,918,046 of record QLOH01000035.1, read on the forward strand.
AAGTACATTTACAATTGGATCCTTCATCAGTTAAAAATACATTGATCTCAATTTCCAGAACAAATTCGAATTAACCGAACAAGCGTCAATTAATTCAACAATAATCTCACTCAAGAACTAAGCGAACTTGCAAGACCAGACTAAGCGTACTAGTGTGAGATTTCTAATCCTTTACCTCCTGAATTAAGCAAACAGTTGGTTGTTCAGAACTAAGCAAACCAAACCAGAATTCTTAGTGAAGAACAGAATTGAATCATCAAGCATTCAAATCCAATTCAAGAAACTAAACCAGAATTTTAAAGGAAAAGATGAAATTGAATCTACTGCAGAAATTGAAATTCGAATTTGAATTGAAATAAACCTTAGAATCCAATGTAAAATCACTCAAGAATCAATCCTCAGAAGTTTAGCCTTCCATGAGAGGAAGAACAACAAACGAAAATGAAGAAAAAGAAGAAAAAGAAGAAGACGAAGAAGAAGAACCAGAGAGAATACAGAGAGAACCCAGCGTCCCCCAAGAATCTCCAAAATCTTCAAAAATGAAAAAGTGAAAATGACGTGAAAGGTGTCTAACAGAATTGTAATAGCCTCTATTTATACTACTCCCTAAACCACAAGATTAATCTGATGGCAGAGGTAAAATGGTCGCAGACTAACAGGTTTCAGGCCCAAAAATACTAAAACTACTTCAGCAACTACTTGAGAAACTTGTTGTTCCCGCTCAGCTTCAGACAGCTTCTGAACGTCAACTTCAAACTGAAAACCGCACCACGTCTCTTAGTGGAATATAGCTATATAGCATATCAAATTAAAGCCCCGGATCTTAGCTTTCCAATGCCACTGGAATCACTCAAATCGGACACCTTTAGCTCCAGATACCATCAAAACAAGACAGGTAGGTCAGTAGGCTTAAAAATCCGAATTTAAACAACATTTTTAGTTAAAGCCTAATTAAGCCTAATTTGATCAATTCCAATTAAAACAGTGGATATAGTCACAATTAGAGTCCAAGAAAGCTAAGATTAATTATGCAAAGTGTGAATAAAAATATGGTCATCATACCTCCAGGAGAGGTAAAGGAGGGAAGAGAGCTCGCGATGAACCCAACTATGATCCAATGAAGTTCAAGAGCTCTGAAGCTGCTGAAGCACACAGTTCTCTTTTGAACTGTAATTTCATTAAGGAGAGGCCAGTAGCACTCCACCCGGGAGAGTTCGACGACTTCAACAATGAGATCTCCAGGAGGCACTAGAGGAGAGTAGCCGAGCCTAATAGGCATTTCGACCCGGAGCTGGTCCGGGAATTCTATGCCAACGCCACAGGAGTGCCTGAAGGTGGAGCTGAGAGGAGGTCCTATGTGAGAGGATGTTGGGTGAACTATGATCGCGATGCGATCAATGATTTTCTAGGTGGCCCTGGCCCTGATGATGAGGAGAAGATGGTTTGCTAATAACACCAGTTGTTACGTGATATTGGCATATATGGTAATGAGGATCTAGATAGGAGGACGACTGAGTATTTGTGCTTACCGGGACACATTTATGATATCAACGCCTATAGGGAGGCTGCCAAGATTTTCAGGAAGGACCTGCAGGATATTTCCAGGATGTGGACGGTCCTAGTGTTGGCTAACATCAAGCCAACCAATCATGTGTCAGACATCGTCATGGAGACGACACATTTTATATATTGTGTCCTTACTGGGGAGTATATTGACATCGCCAAGGTTATATCTCACAAGATATACCATACGGTGACAGCTGTGGAGCGTCGCAGTGCACGCTCCAGAATCAGTCTAGGATTTCCTGCGCTCATTACTACCCTATGCCGAACTCAGGGGATTGCTGTACATCCCACCGCTCCTATCAAGACTCCTATGACTAAGGGGTACATTGAGGCCAACTGCATACCACAGGAGGAGTTGGACCCACCTCCAGAACCCCAGCAGCCACCACAACAGCAGCAACCACCACCAGCTGATTTATCTTATCCGTTTTATGTGGAGCATCTGTTTCGTCAGAACTCCACTATCTACAGAGGACTAGTTCACCTCCAGGATTACTTGTACCAGACTAGGCTGGACCCTTACCCAGGCATGCTACCAGACCAGTTTCAAACTTATTTGCAGTGGCCTGGGGAAAGGCCTATTATTCCAGGGGGAGGTGGAGTAGCAGCTGGTGATGGAGATTGACAGGATGAGGACATCCAGGATGCGGAGGATGAGGATTGATTTCGGTGTTTTTTTTCTTTTCTTTTTCATTTTCATTTCTTTCTTTTTCTTTTATTTTCTTTTGTTTGATATATACCGTATACTGACACATTATTGACTCATTACTTCTATGCAGTATGGATTTTAGGATGTTTGTTATCGTGTAGGATTTATTTTTGTTTCTTTTAGGATCATTTTTATTTTTGGATTTAGGAAAAGGGATTTAAGGAATTCAATTTCAAATCTTAAAACTAGGTAGCCTAACCAATTGAACTAGGAGAGAAAAAGGAATTTTGTGATTGAATCCATAATCAGTTAGGATTAGGATATTGTGTAGGAAAATGTATCAAGGTAGTTAATTAATTTCAATAGTGATTTTATTAGGGAAAATAGCCATAAGCCGGTGAGTTTGTGAGACTAAACACTTTGAGAGTTTTCACCGTTGCTTGTCAACTGCTATTGCTTGAGTTTCTGAATTTTATTCTGCATATGAAAAGAATGGAAGTGATCAAGGCATCTTGTAAATATATAAATTGCTCAGTGCCAAATAGCTAACCTGTGAATAAATTTTTCCTATTTTTGATAGCCCATTTGAGCCTGAATTTTTATTTTCTTGATGCACCCCATCCTTGTAAATGATTATATCTTATCCCTACACACTTAGGGAGAGAGAGCATAGATGCAATTTATTAAATAAGAATGGGTATGAGTTGGCTTATTGAAATTGCAACAAGCAGGCATACTGAGTACTGGAATTCACCCCCTTACAAAAAAAAAGTGTATGTTTATATTTTAAAGTTCAATAAAAGGGAGGGAATTACCAAAAAGAGGCCGATTGTGTATAAAGGTTCAAAGTCAAAAATGATATGGTGGATTGAGAGTGATTCAGAATATTGTTTGAATTGTAGATATGCTCTCTTTTGTTAAAGTTGTCTAATTTTGAATTATCCAGAAAAACCATAAATTCTTGATAGCCTAGCCTCATTAGAACCTGAGAAAGACCTTTCGATCCATATTGACCATGTGCATGATTATTAACCGGAAATGACTAACAATTTTAGTTGTTCAATGCAGTGAAAAATTTGAGGGAAACACTTGAGAATGAGAGAAATTCCTTGATTTATCACCTGTTGTTTTGATTACTACTCTTGAAAAATTTGAATGCATTTTTATCTTGTTCTGATTGAGGATTGGAGTCACCACTTGATTCTGAGTATTAATCTGAAATTTGGAAAGTGATAGCTGTCTAGCAAGAGATTTTGAAGTTTTTACCTTATTAGTCAGGACCATAATTGGGGATTGAAGTCAATTGTCTGTAGGAGATTTTCTTGCTTAAGGACAAGCAAGAAGCTAAGTTGGGGGGAATTTGATAAGTGTTAAATTTACGTAAAATTCCTATATATTCACAACACTTATTGAGGGCCCAATTTACCCCTTTTTGGCTTAAAATGTAATTATTGTAATTATTTAAGTCAAATTTGAATTTGATGTTATTTTTATAGAGAATCTGCTGATTTTTGCAAGTAAAAAGCAAAGTTGCAAATAAAGCATCAAGAGAGCAGCAAGCAAGGACAGGAACAACATGAAACAATCTTCAAAATAGAGCAATTCAGGAAAAGCAGATGTTGTTTCCTGTGCTCCACCTGCATTGAGCGCAAGTGGAGCGCAGAAATGATTGTTAGTCAATGTTTCTTGCGCTTCACCTGCGTTGATCGCAGGCAGAGCATAGGAAATGTAACCTAATTTTTATTGGGCTGCAATCAGTCTCAAAAGCCCATCAGAACAGTTTATAAAGGCACTTTTAGGGATTGAGATGACAAACAGAGACGTACGGAGCCGCTGAGCAAATCTGGAGCTAGAGAAAAGTGTGACAGTCTCTCTAGTTGGTTTGTAATGGCTACCATGAGTAGCTAAATTCTCCTTTAGGATTGAATGTAGTTGATTCAATCCCCAATTGTATTTTGCATCCTCTCTGTTATCTAGGAATTTTTATTTTTATAATATTGGTATTTTTATTCTCTTTTTAATGCTTAGCTTCCGTCTTTGTACCAGAGTTATGATATGATTTTATGGGGCGCGCTAGGAAGCGGTTTTGTGAAATCAGGTGCGAGTTCCTAAGTGCCTAGAAATAGGGCTCTTGAATTCATATTTGGGAAAAAATACTCGATGGGTTGAATGCCTAGGAGTAGGGTTCAATTTATGGATAGCTATTAACAACTGATCTTAATGCCAGAAAAATTTGTTAAGCAGCCAAGGAATTGGTGTTTAGGGAGTTGATTCTAAGAATTTCATAGTTAAGGAACCTTTATGAATGAATTTTATTTGGGCTTCAATATTTATAATTATAAATTCCTAGATTTCATTGGTTTCCAACTACAAGAGGGGTGCGATAGACGAAGTACAATCCTAGCTTCCTTAATTTGCTCATCTTCATCCCTATTTTCTCTCTCTCTCTCTCTCTTATTTTTTATTTAATTTACTATTGCAATCTTCATAAACAACCATTCAAATATTCTCTTACTCAATAAGTGTGAACACTAAGAATTTATTTTGTACTGTTCCTCGTGGGTACGACAACCCTTCTCTTACTATTATACTACTGTGATATTGGTACGCTTGCCAAGATCTCAACAAGTATTTTTGAATTTGATAAGTGTTAAAATTACATAAAATTCCTATATAATTACAACACTTATTGATGACAAAATGCTGAATTTATAACCCAATTCACCCATTTTTAGCTTAAAGTGTAACTTTTATATTTATTTAAACCAAATTTGAATTTGATGCTATTTTGATAAAGAATATATTGATTTTTACATATAAAAATCAAAGTTACAAATAAAGCATAAAAAAGGTAGTGAGCAAGGACAGGAGCAGCACAGAACAAGCATCAAAAGATGACAAATTCAAGGAACAAGTTGTTGTTTTCTGCGCTCCACCTACGCTGAGCGCAGGTGAAGCGCAGATGTCCCTGTTGCTTCCTGTTTCCTGCGCTTCACTCACGCTGAGCGCATGTGAAGCGCAAGATGTGTGACCTAAAGTTATTGGGATGCAATTAGGGTTTCTACGGGCTTTCAGATAGTTATAAAAGGACGTCAAGAGCCACATTTAGAGATATCCTGGAGTCGACAGAGAGAACCCGGAGACCATACCGGTGATCACAGTCATAATACAATACAGAGCCGCAAAGGGAGAGTCTTGATAGAGAATTCTTGAGAGCCAAGAGAGTGATAGTCTCAAGGGAGCCAGAGTGGAGCAAGAGGGAGATTACAAAGAGAGTGATAGTCTCGCTGTTTATTCAACCTCTCATCTATTTGGGTTTGTAATGGCTACCATATGTAGCTAAACCTCTCTTTAGGATTGAACAATGTTGATTCAATCCCCAATTGTATTTTGAATAATTGTTATTTGGGAATCCCTGTTTTATAAAGTTGGTATTTTTATTTCTAAACTTAATGCTTAGCTTCCGCCTGTGTGCCAGAGTTATGATGCGAGTTCTTGAATGCCAAGGAATAGGGTTCTTGAATTCTGATTTGGGTAAAAATACTCAATAGAGGGAATGCCTAGGAATAGGGTTCAACTATTGATGGCTTTAACAACTGTTCTTAATGTTAGGGCAATTTGTTAAGCAGCCTAGGAATTGGTGTTTAGGGAATTGTTCTAAGAATTCCATACTTGAGGAATCAATGTGGATGGAATTTATTTGTGCCTCAATTTTTATAAATTTAAATTCCCAGATTTCAATGATTTCAAAATATAAGAAGGGTGCGATAGACGAAGTTCAATCCTAGTTTTCTCATTCATCCTTTTCCTTTCGAAATTTGTTTTGGATTCAATCTATTTTTATTTTATGTCATTTAAATTCAGTATTTTAAATTCAGTATTTTAAAATCCAAAAATCCAAAACAAATCTTATCCTACTCAATTAGATTGATCGCTAAGAATTTGAATTGTACCGTTCCTCATGGGTACGACAACCCCCCCTTCTTACTATTATACTTGTTGAGATCTTGGCACAGTCCATGCAAATAAATCCGAATTTTGGCGAATCAGTACGCAGAGAGCCTCGTCATCTTCCGCATTGAGACCTGTCCCGACTTGGACAACTTGATCAAAGTTAGGGCCAATTTGTAGAGGACGGAAGGTGCCTTCCGGGATTGGCCTCAAGTCGGAAAAATCTTCTCTGACATTCAAATCGGCTAGCATCACCCCGGTGGAAGATGGGTGGCTTTCAACCTTCTGTTCTTAAGGCTTAAGCTTCTCCGGCTTCATAATCTTCAAGGATTCCTTGTAGCAAGCCCGGGCCGCTATCTGGTCACCCCGGACACTGACGACCTCCCCCTCATCACTCCAGAATTTTATGATAAGGTGGTTGGTGGAAATTATTGCCCCAATGGCGTTCAATGTCGGCCTTCCAGGGATGGCGTTGTAAGTAGTGGAGCAGTCTACTACCAGGAAATGAACTTTGGTAGTTTTTGGTACCGGGGGTTGCTCGAAGGTGACAAGGAGTTCCACATAGCCTTTTGGGAATATCTTATCACCTGTGAAGCCTATCAGATCACCGTCGTTATAAGGTAGCATATCTGACTTCGGAATGTGCAATTTCCGGAATGTCTTAAGGAACATAATGTCAATCGAACTCCCCTGATCTATAAAGACTCTTCGGACTTCATGATTAGCCATAAAAGCTGAAATTAGGAGGGGGTCATCATGTCCCGGGATGACTGAGCCATAATCGTCTTTTGAAAAACTGAGAGGAAGTAGCCTCCGTCTTTGATAATTGTGCTCCGGGCGTGAAGAGGATGCGGTTGAAAGGATTTCCTTTAAATGCCTTTTCTTAGCGTTTCCGCTTTCACCTCCCTCGGCAAAACCTCCCGCGATGACATAAATCACTGGGTGTTCAGGAGGTGGGCGTTCGTCTCTTGTCGGGGTTTGCTTCCGAGATGAGGATGGTAGATCATGGCAATCCCTCTTGGAGGTAGACGACGGAGTATCATCTACCGCGGGTCTCCTTGATCTTGATCTCTCTCTCCTGGGTGATCTGGTTCGGGATCTAGCACGTCCATGCCGGCTGGAATCATGCCGATGATCATCACGTCGATATTCACTTCTTCGCATGTCGGTTTCTGGACGGCGGGTGCTCTCTCCATTTTGTTTTTTGTATTTGTCCAGCTTTCCATGTCGGATTAGTTCTTCAATCGCATCCTTCAGCTGGAGACAGCAGTCAGTGTCATGCCCCTGAGACTTATGGAATCTGCAATATTTGGATTTATCAGTTGAGGATGTCGGCTTCATAGGTTTTGGTCTTCTCATCTCGACTTCATACATCTCGACATTCAAGATCTCATTTAGGATTTTGCTCCGGGATGTATTTAAGGGGGTGTATGAGTTGTATCGTCCCAAAACTTCACGATCCCCCTTGCCTTCTTGCCAGCCACCCTTGTCATTCTTCTGCCCCTGAGTTTTGGAGGCTTGGTCGGTATTAACCTCCTTCACTTTGAGAGCAAGTTCCTCATCTTCAAGGCTGATATACTTCTTGGCCCTGCTGAGAAATTCTTCCATTGTGGACGACTTCCTTTTGGACAGTTCAATCCAAAATGGAGAATGTGGAATAAGGCCATCTTTGGCCAACATCAACTGCACCCTGGGCTGGATTCCTTGAACCAACAGAGCTTCTTTGGTAAAATGACTGATATAATCCCAGAGTGATGCTGAAGGCCCTTGGTGGATTTGCTTCAAAGATGCCTCAGTCTTTGGCTGGACCTTGCTGGTGGTAAAGTTGGTGACGAACTTGGCCAAGAGTCAGCCCATGTGTTGATGGACCTCGGAGGAAGTGGCTGGAACCATCTGAGGGTAGTCTTCTTCAATGACAACAGAAAAACTCTTCACATGATTGGTTCAAAGGCGTTCCTAATTCACATAGTAGACTCACATACATCCAAATGTTCCAACGGATCTCCCATTCCATCATATAACTCCGGGACGGGAATCTTTTCGAAACGCTTGTCAATAGGAAAGAGCATATTGCATTCTGAAAACAGAAAAATGACTTGTATTACCTCATCATCATTAATTTGATGAGTCTCGTCAAGAACCGGTGTTGTCCAGTTATCAGGACGGGAATTAGAGCGAACTGACTGTACTAAAGGTTGCGGAGAGTGATGACGCTCCGACCTGGAAGATGGTTGATGTTCACGTTGTGGTGACGTGTGATGTTCAGGAAACGGTGAAACTCTAGACGCGTACCGCGACGAAGGTTGGCGTTCAGAGCCTCCTTCTTGTTCGTTAAGACGATGGTGAAGTTGTTGTAATTGTTGTTCTGTCTCGAGCTTCTCAAGACGTTGAGCGTATTGCTCCAACATAACGCTTTGGCGGCGGATGAACTCCATGAGTTCCCCACGGGATGGTTGACCCGGCGGAGTAGCTAGAGAGCTGTGACTCCCATGAGGAGGAGGAGGTGGAGGTGGACGAGGACGAGGCGCAGCTGGACGTATTGGTGGAATTCCTGTTGTGGCTGAGACGGGACCAATGGTTGCAGAAAAGACTATTGGTGCAGTTCCACTGGTTACAAACGGGCTTGCATTGTCTCCGATGGCGGAAGAACTACTTCTGGTGCCTACCATTGTTAAACTGGGATATAAGATCTTCAAGATTCACAAAGATGGAAAGATTTAAGAATGTGTTGTATCTTTCCCACAAACGGTGCCAATGATCTTCCAAGAATTCTGCAATGGTGGTGTTGAAGGTCCACGACAGTGGAGAGACGGCGGTTGGTGGTGTACCCATAGGGACTCCGATGCCTAAGTCAGTGTTTGCTTAAGTAGAGTTTCAGTAATTATGAAAATGAAAGCGTACCTGGCAAGGAGACACCACCGTGTATTTATAGTCACATTTCGGCGAGAAAATCCGTTGGACAGTTGCAACGGATCCTTGAAATTGTGCTCACGCGCTTGGCCGAGATTGACTGCATGCGTCGTGATAAGACCGAGGTAGTCCGTGATGACATAAGGACTAGTCGACCACGGCTGCACTTGGAAAAGTATAATGCAAGAGTAAACAAATGAAGAAGATTCATTGCGTGGATGTCGTCAATCCAAGCCAGAACGTTTATTATGTATATCGGAATCTATTTTCGACGTCGGTGTTGGCCATGTCTTATCGTGGTCCAGAACAAAATCAATATTGGAATTCAAAGAAACATCGACCTTCTCTTAAAGCTTTTCCATAATGTGCCGCATGCAAAACCTATGAGAAGAGTTTGTGAAAACCATCTCTATTGTGATCTCATAACCAGGTCTTGATCTGTTATAATCACAACAAGTTTATGCCCTCCCTCCCATTGCTTTTAAAAATGTTTCCAACAACTACACAAATGATTCAATTTTTTCATCTGCTAAGAAGGCAACCCCAATAGTTATGCCATGTCTATGATTTATACAAGCAAATGGAGCAAAAATCATATAATACTTGTTTGTATTTAATGTAGTATAAAATGAAATAACATCTCCATGTTGGGTTTTGGAATGTCAAAAACAACAGAAGATGGGAACTTTTAAAATTTAAATATATCCAAAACCCTCAAAGGATTCATGCAAAAGCCATAAATCATGTTATGGAGTATACCTTTTAGTTCTTTCCTTTTTGCCAAACCACGTACATGCAAGAGTAGTTATGCCTTCATTGGTATCCATACGAACGCGATACTAGGACTCCCTCTTCGCAGTGCTAGCAGTGGCTAAGGAATGATTTCCTTTTTCTTACTATGAGGGGGTGATGATATGATTTAGAGAAAACCCTTTTCTCTTTTAGGTTTGGAGTATTAAAGTAATCACTTATTAGCAAACATCAATATATTCTATATATTGCGGTGGCTAACCCTTATAGTGAATATTAGGCTTTAATGATACATACCCATGTGTAGGTCCAAACTAATTGGTTGGCTCATTTAGTCTTACTAATTGAGTTTCACATCATATGAACATTTAATCTAATTAAAAGCCTAGTTAAAACCATCTATTGGCTTCAGTGTCCAGTTCAACCCATTTTAAGTGTGTAACCCTGTAGGTTTCCATTATGTTGGCAGTAACATTAAAATCTTATGTTAATATTACAAGTATCGAATGATATCTAGCAAAACATCACTACTACCCAAATAACAGGAATGTCAATGTGATTTGACATATAACCAATATGCGACCAATGTTACCATGTATGTATAGTCCCTTTGTCCATATATCTAGATTGAACACAAGGCATGGAACGTGTCATCCTTGTATAGTTCAGTCTCAGTTTCTTGATTTCCCGAGTAGACTTATAACAAATAATATTAATATCTCATACTAATATTATTTGGGGATGACCATGCAGTTTGTTGTCTCACTCAATAAAGGGGCCCAAGATAACTCCCATTATGTGGGAGGGACAAATCCCATCTAGTCACTCCCATCTCTCCACATGATTTGCGGCATACTCGGTAACCACCTTTATTGTCACTGGGTTAGGCATGACGTTTGATAGAACCAAAGCATTCGACTCCTCATTGTCACTATGAGAATTGATAATGACATACATGATAATCCATGTAGCATTCCCATGGTAGATCAATCCGGTAAACCATAAAAACCCTTTAATGTGTACGCATGTGAAAGATTTGATATCACGTATCCTTGACTAGTGAGACATAGTCATCAATCTACTCACATACTAGTCTCGATGTATCATTGTTTTCCTTATTCACAATAACACTTGACTAGGGATGATTTGAGAATGATGCTCTAATGTAGCCTATAGAATCTAACTATCAAGTCAGACTTGATATCTTACAGCCATGAATAAGTCATTCTAAGGACTTTACCATATTAATTAATATAATAAAGAATGACTTTTATAATTAACTTGACATATATTATATGCTAAAAAGGGTCAATATATCATTGGCCTCTATGTCATACACCAACACTTGAAATAAAGAATAATTTTTTCGACAAAGGCTATCTGCCCAAAACACAATTTCCACCTTCCCTTCATTATTAACCTCATAGTCATAGTAAAATGAATGGTTCATCTCATGTTTTCTCCTAAGACTATCCATAAACATATGTTCATTAGAGTCTTTAATAAATTATTTCAAATCTCTAGAATAATTTTGGAGATCTCTTTTTGTGCATCCAATATTTGCCATAATTCCCATCATGTTTTTTTCACTAATTTATAAACTTTTGAAGACCCTACATTGGCTCTATAATAGCAAAGTGATAAAGTCTTGTGAACATTGCTTACTTCCCTAATAGACCTTAAGAAATGCTTCTTTCTAGGTGTGGCTAAGACATGTGTATGAACTTCATGAAATCGCACAACTTCATATTTTTCTTCCATTTTCCTCTTAAAAACAATCTTTGCATTACACCCTTCCCTTGTTAGCTTTCTCTTTCTAGTTTTAGACATTTTTTTCATCAACAAGCAACTTAGCTATGGTATTATTTTTCTCAACTTTGAAACCTTGTTTTGAACAAAGAAAATACTTCCACTTCACGTCATTTTTATCATTTGTTTCACATGATTTGTGTACAGTAAAACCAACAACATGTGCATACCTTTTATAGAAGTTTTTTTCTACTTATAAAGTATCAAAGACCATGCCAATTACGGGTTTAAATTCTTCATCAGACATAGGAATCCATTCCTCTTATGCGTTCACTAAATTATTGAAAGCTTCTGATGGTATTATTGAATCAACTTTATTGTCACCCATCTCCATAGAAATATTCCTAAAAATCAAGAGTGTAATGAATTAATAATTAAAGAAATGAGGGAAAAACAATGAGTAAACTAGCAAATCGATCCCTGACTTTTTTAGGGTCATGCAGTTTAGTCCCTAAGAAATAGAAAACCCCAAATAGTCCCTGACTTCTTTTTTTTCTATCACTATAGTCCAACTGTGTGTTTCCCGTTAATTTTTTTATGATGTGCACGTTTCGTGACACTGTGTCACACTATTTGTCATCGAGGCACAAAAATAACATCATTGGGGTTGAGACCTTCCAATGAAAAAATGAGAAAAGAGAGAAAAGGGGAGAATAGGGAAGCACACGAATGTTGGAGTTGAAGTCTTTCAAGCTACAAATTTGACAAAATCACATTATTTTTGTGCTACAGTAGACACTATAGTGACAAACAATGTAACAGAGTGTCAGAATGGGCTTTCTAGAATGGAAATTTCACCTAGTCTCACCCGGGCGCGCCTGAGCGAGACCACGTTTCCAGCAAGGTTTAGTTTTGTTCGCTCAAGCGAGAAACTCGCACTTGAGCAAGAACTCTCAGATCTAGTTTTTAAAAACAGATTTGTAGGGCTTTTACCCTCATTATTTTCCATTTTCTCCACTTTTAGAGAGAAAAACTAGAGAGAGGGAGGGAGATCGAAGGAGAGAAGCTTAAGTTAAAGCCCCCAGACCAATCAACGAGCTTGGATCATCATTTTCAACCCCCCATCTCCTTTATTTCTTGCTTTGAGGTGAGTGTGGTTGACCCACTCACTTTCATTCTTGTATGAGATCCTATGAATGCCCCTTATTCTTACTTACATTGCTTATGTTGCTTAATTGTGGTTGTTTAAATGTGAATCTAAGGTTGATGGTTGGATTGATTGTGTGAAATGTTCATGTTGCCCTAGGTTTGATGGTTAGGGTTTTCATGTGATTATTAATTATGGGGTGGTGTATTGGTGTATGCCATAAAATCATCATTTCGCTTATGTGAGCATGTAAACATGTCATGAATCATACACATGTTTTTTAAACCCTATTCATGTATAAATGTTTTCATGGGCCTTTGGCCAAGAGGAATTTATCGTGTCTTCGAACCAAAGAGGAAAAAGAGGAATTTCATGGGTCTACGGAGCAAAGAAGGGTCTTCAGACCAAAGAGGGGTCTTCGGACCAAAGAGGAAAAGAGGAATGAGGTAATCACATTTACTCCTAGGCCAAGGGGTAAATGGGCATCCTCAATTAAAAGGAACCACATGCATATCATCTTTGTTTGATAATAAAACTTAAGAGGGTGGCCCTGGACGACAGTCCTTGGTTACATGGTCGAGCGCTCAAAAGACGTAACAGTGATAAGACACCCTTAGTGTGGGTTAAACACTAGATTTGCCCCAAAGGGGGATTTTGATTGATTTTCTTGTTGTGTTATACATGATTATATGATCAGATGTCTAATGATTGAATTGTTGCATTTCTATTTGCCTTTTAATCCCTACACTGTATGCTTGATCACATTCACTGGGACGTAAGTCTCACCACACGTTGTGGATTTCATCTTAGTGTGCAGGAAGTTCTGTCAGAAGTAGAGCTAGACGGCTTGAAGGCTTAACGGCGGGATTGTCCCTCCGGGTGGCCTATGCTCTCCTAGGGAGACTTATAGTATAATTTTATGATGTTAATTTGAAATTCCATGCGGAATCATGATGTTGTATTTGAAGCCACCAAGTGACATTTAAATTATACATTTGAGTTTTGTATGGTTGACTTCCGCCTATGTAAATGTTGGATTACTTAAGCATGTTTACGTGGTTAATTGTATGTTGATATCGATAATGGCACGAAATAATTTCATAAATTTGGAAATGTGTCAACAACGGACATTATTTCTAGGTTTACGGAATTAGGACATTACATTGAACCCAAAGACTCCTAATACTAGTAGCATGGAAGCTACCTAAACACCAATACTCATTAAAACTAGTGCCTATTATTAATTAGAAAGAAGGAAAATTACAATTAAAAATGAAATACAAGGAACAAAAAGACCCAAGCTTATCAATTTTGACCTTCATAGCAAAAGTACTTTGGAATCATGTAAACCAAAGGAGTAGATGAAGAGGAAGAGGAAGATAAGAGTAAAGAAGACCCCCTTGGTAGAATGTGATCCTCCTCCTTTGTCAGTAGAATTTGATCCTTCTTTTGTTTTTCATCACAATAAACAAGGTTAGTAGCAAAAGGCATTTGCAATTAGAGCATTTATTGCTTCCCTTTTATTTTATTTTTTTGTTTTTCTTTGGTTTTGTTCCTGCTCACACTTTCCTCTTTCTTTTTGTTTTGCTCTAAGTTTCTAATTTTCAGTTTTTCAATTTTCTCCTTTTCTATCCATACTTTCATAAGAGCTTGGAACTCACATATATCTTGGGTTGACATAGGCATAAGAGTAATTTTCATCCCTCTATGTTTGAAAGAAAATTGATTAAAGTATCCATCATGGATAGCTCTCTCATCAAATTGCCAAGGCCTTTCCAACAAAATATGAGTAGCCTCCATAGGAACTACATCACATATGATCTCATCTTAGTATGTTCCTATAGATAGGGCCTCTAGGACTTGTTAGTTTACTACCCTTTCCCTTTTATCACTTATCCGTGTTAGCTTATAGGGTTTAGGGTGATGGGTGATTCTCAATCCTACCTTTTCAATTATTCTCACACTGGCTATATTTGTACAACTCCCACCATCAATGATTAAAGAGAAAACTTGACCTTCTACCACGCATCTAGTGTGAAAAATGTTTTCTCTTTGGTCATCTTCTTTAATGGATTGATTACCTAGGACTCTTATAACCATAAAGACACTACCTTTATTCCTATAGTTTTTATGTACTTCCTTTCCTTCACTCTCCTCATCACTATTATTTGGTGTTTATTCTTTATAGCTTGCACTAGTATACTCCTCACTCTCTTTAATTAACATTATTTTCTTGTTAGGACATTGGGAAGCAATATGACCTTTACCCAAACACTTAAAACATTTAGTTTCACAAGTACTAAAAATAGAAGCATTCACATTCATAGAATTAAAAGAGGACAGATTCGGGTTTACCTTAGGCATTTTTGTTACCTCTCTCTCTTGGGTTTTGCTTTTTTTTTTTCCTCACAACTTCTTTGTTGGGCTTGGTTGGGTAGCTCGAAGTTGAGTGCCTATAACTTCCCTTCCTTTTGAGTTGGGTTTCTACTTTAATGGCTTAGTGAACCATGTCCTCTATTTCAATATAAGGATGCAACTTCACTATGTCCTTTATGTCAAAATTTAGGCCATTGATAAACCTAGCCATTGTAGCCTCACTATCTTCATTTATGTTGGCTCTAATTAGTACAAGTTCTATTTCCTTATAGTACTCATCAACACTCTTACTTCCTTTCTTAAGTGATTGAAGTTTAGTGTGCAACTCCCTTATGTAGTATTGAGGTATGAACCTCTTTCTCATTATAACTTTCATTTCCTCCCATGAGGAAACCAAATGTGCACCACATCTTCTCCTTTCAGTTTGTAGCTGATGCCACCATACTAAGGCATAATTCTTGAATTCAAGTAAAGCAATTTTCACTTTCTCATCCTCATGGTATCTATAGCAGCTAAAGATTTGTTCTGTTTTAAGCTCCCATTCTAAATATTGCTCCCCGTCATTTCTTCCATGGAAGGTTGGGATTTCAACCTTCACTCCTTTAAGCCCATGTTCTCTCCTAGGTTCTTCTTCCCTCCTAGGCTCTCTTCTTCTCCTTCTATACACATCATTGTAATAGTCCTCCCTTTCTTCTTCACGCCTTCTTTACCTTCTCCTTTCACCTCTCCTATAGGTATGACTTGAATTTCTTTCTACCTCACTACTCTCTATGTGATACCTTTCTTCCTCTCTTATTCTATTTGTTCCATCACTCTCTTCATTTCGAGAAGAATATCTTCTCTCTCCTCTCCTACTCCTAGTAAGCTCTAGCTTTTTCTACTTGGGTAAGGTTTGATTAGACTTACGAAAACCAAACATTTGAGACTTTACCCAACAACCGAAGCTAGAAACGTATGAGCAAAAGGAAGATTATCTAAAGAAAGCTAGTAGTTTCCTAAGACAAAACTAAGAATTTTAATGTAACAAATAAGAAAAACTGGCTAGAAAAAAGGCTTATACCCTAAAGTAGAAATTGAACAAGATAAACAACAGAAAAAATTGCAAAGAGAATGTTTTTGGTTAGTTTTTTATTCAAGGTAAGGTTACCAAAAGTTTCCAAATTTTTAGAAAACTACAATTACAACACAAATGGAAATGATACAAGCAAATTGCAATTACAATAGAAAAGGGATGAATTATCATAAATTGTATTTTTTTTTATATAAATTTTCTATCTATAGAGACGAAAAAATTTCGTCTCTAAACCTGTTAGAAACGAAATAATTTTGTTTCAGTTTTAGAAATAGTAAAAAGGTTTCCATCTCTAATTCCTCTCTAACAAGTTTAGAGACGAAATTTAGAGATAATTTTTTTTTTTGCCATTAAAAGTTGATAATTTATAAAAAAAAATGCACTTCTGAAATTTTTCTGGAGATTAATGTTTGGAAGCCTTTTTTATCCGGAAATTTCTGGAAATTAATATCCGGAAGTCATTTTTATCATTTAGTTTTCGGAAATTAGTTTCCGAAACTTTTTGAAAGTTAATTTCTGGTAAAAGATAGAGGATATATTTGGAAAGTCACTTTTTAGGGGCTGTGAAAAGTAAAAGGGGGTGCAAAAAGCAAGTCCCCAACTTCTATTGCTTGAGTATCCACCAAACAGGCGCCTCTTCGAAAGGATGCACACACATGGAATATACTCTCATGGGCCAGCTGTTTAAGTATTGTTTCGAGATATCGAGAGCCGACCTTTACTTTTCGCACCGCATTTTTTGCTATTACCACCCCCCATTTCTTTTTGAAATTTTGTAAAATCCAAATATGCCCTTCAATTAATTGACTTACAGACAATGGTGACCGGGAATGGTTCCCGAACAGCCTTGTCCGAAAGTTATATTTTTTATAAATAATGGCTAATGGATAAGGGTGTCCGGGAACCATTCCGGACAGCCTTGTCCGTATGCCATTTTTTATAAAAAAAAAATATAACTTCCGAACAAGGCTATCCGGGAAGCATTCCCGGACACCCTTGTCCGAGAAGCATTCCCGGACACTCTTGTCCGGTAGTTATATTTTTTATAAAGAGTGACTTACGGACAATAGTGTCCATAGGGTATATTTTTTAAAAAAAAAATATACCTTACGGACAACCATGTCCGTAAGGGAGGATAATAAATCATCTCGTTGTGTGTGTTCCGAGTTTCTAATTTTTCACTTCACAT
Source organism: Sesbania bispinosa (assembly GCA_026901365.1). Classification (NCBI taxonomy): domain Eukaryota; kingdom Viridiplantae; phylum Streptophyta; class Magnoliopsida; order Fabales; family Fabaceae; genus Sesbania; species Sesbania bispinosa. Next base: position 1,935,405 of record QLOH01000035.1, read on the forward strand.
TAACGTTTTTAAAGGCTGCATTTGATTTTGATCCTTTTGTTTCCTTTCTCCAGGGTATACCTGTTAAGCACGCCAAGAAAAAGAAAGGTATGATGGTTGGTTTCGTTACTTTTGAAGATGAAGAACAAATGAAGAGTTCATCAAAGGTAATTAGTTTTGTTACAACTAATGGTGCATTTGTTTTGTTGCTCCATTGGTCTGCGATCGGAATTGGCAATTGATTATTTAAAAATTATCAATTTAGTGGGCAAGGGGGCTGGGTGAAAGGGGGGAGGGGGAAAGGGGAAGGAGGAGGTGGGGGTTGGTGGCTGGGAAGGGGTGAGGGGTAGTGAGGGAAGATAAAAGTGATGGGGGATGGGAATAGCAAAAACTGCGGTGCCAATAGTAATGGCCTCGAGAGCCCCTTTACTACCTCCATTTCCAAGCTAATCCACTCCATCATAGACATAGATCTTTTTTTTTTTGTCGGACATAGACATAGATCAATGCCTTTTTTTAGAAGGAAAGTTGCATTGAAACATAGGCCTTTACTTTTCCCACCCTATTTTTTGCTATTCCTACCCCCCAAAATTTTTTGAAAATTTGTAAATCCCAAAACAACCCCTCAATTAATTGGCTTACGGACAAGGGTGTCCGGGAATAGTTCCTGGACGGCCTTGTCCGTACGTTATTTTTTTATAAAAAAAACAACATACGGACAAGGGTGTCTGGGAACCATCCCCGGACAGCCTTGTCCGTACGTTATTTTTACAAAAAAAAAAATAATGTACGGACAAGGTTGTCCGGGAACTTTTTGTACGTACGGACACCCTTGTCCGTACGTTGTTTTTTTGTACGTACGAACAAGGCTATCCGGGAATTATTCCCGGACACGCTTGTCCATACCTTATTTTTTTGTACGTACGGACACCCTTGTCCATACGTTGTTTTTTTTGTACGTACGGATACATTTGTTCGTACGTTATTTTTTTTGTACGTACGAACAAGGGTGTCCGTACGTTGTTTTTTTACAAAAAAAAAATAACATACGGACAAGGCTGTCCGAAAACTTTTCCCGGACACCCTTATCCGTACGTTATTTCTTTGTAAAATTGAAAAGGAGAAATGGGGTGGGGACGGGGAGGGGGACGGGGAAGGGGGACGGGGAGGGGGAGGGGCCGGGGGAGGGGGAGGGCCACCGGAGGTGGAGAGGGAGGGGGGAAGGGAGAGGGGGGGGTACTTTAGGTAGAACAATATTATGGGAGGTGGGAATAGCAAAAAATGTGGTGGGAATAGCAATGGCCTGAAATAAACGGCAAAAGCCCAAAGATCAATGTCAAGTCTTGAAATTTTCTCGTGATTAATTGATGACATGCATGCATAGCTTGGAGACTTTGGGCTCAGCCAATTGGGCTATGACAACAATAGGCCACGGACCTGAAAGTGAAAGGCTCTTGGGGTGCTAATGACACTCGTTATCTTTAAACAAGTCATGTGTCAAACAAGAGTGGTGTATACAGTATTGGGATGCTAATTGCCTGAGCTGATAACAGGGCTAAAATCCACACAGGCCTCTGGCAAAATGGACCTATGAGTGTAGGAAGAACCAGCATATATTTAGGTTACGTAACTAGACCATGGACCCAAAAAAAGTAACTGGACCCAAAACTAAGTGGTGCAGCAAACTTAGAGCAGCTTAGTGTGTTAATTAATTAATTATTATATATAGCTAATCCAACTTTTATGGATCACATAAAAGAAAAAATTAATGCAACTTTTGCTTGAAAAATTTGAAGCAAGACCAGACATAAGCCACATTGACATTGTTGATAAAATATCATTCTGTGTGGAGCCCCAATTTTAATCATAGTTAAGTTTCTCAAAATGTTTTGGATATATGTTAGGTGTCAATGTCACACTTAAGTCAACAACCAAGTAGCCAACTAGCAAGTTGATGTAAAATCCAAAATGGCTAGAATTGATGCATGAATCAATGACATAAATACAGAAAGTGTATTTCTATCTATACCAAAGTCTCCTCTCATGTGGGGCTTTCCAGCTACCAGTTTTTCAATTCAAAATAGAGGCCAAATTCAACCACTTGGGCATTGAACTCTTGCCATTAAAATACTTTTATTTATAATTTCTTAAGCTAGCCTCCAAATCTGAAATATGTATCAAGTGGGAAGTTATTGTTTTCAAATAAATATAAAATAACATGTGGATCAATTTGAGCTCCTCAACAATTAGCTGATGTCATTTGACTAAGTAGTCACAACTTAGTACACACTAAAAATCTATTTGATTTAGAGTTAAATAAAATTAATTTTTATATATTTATATATATAATTAATGACAGAAAATAATTAATTACAATTTATAAAATATAAAACACGTTGAAAGGAAGTGAATTAAAAATAATTCTACATAATTAATTTTAATTGTTGCCAAACAAGGATTAAAGGTTTAATTTATTATAACTGATAAGTCAAACTCAACCAAGTTGCTTGGACATGCATAAAAAATTAATTAAGAGAAACCTCTGCTATCAATTACTCATCATAAAATAATTTAGATGCAAGATAGTACTTTCTCTATAAGAAAATTTGATATTGTAATAAAATATTGTTAAATTCTATGTCTTTTCTTAATCGTTTCAAGCAGACTATTTCATACGAACCTTATAATAAATTTATAATTATTTTACCATCATCCAATAATTCTAAATTCAAGACAGTACAATAATTTAAAAGGCACATGATCCTAGGGCCATGTTTCATTATCAATATAGTATATTACTATTATTAATATATCTACAAGTCTTCTTTTAAAAAATCCTCACTTTGTTACTTGCATTAATTGGGTAGCATAGATGTGGTTTGCAAGCAAATGAGACCGCAGAAATTTATACAATTATATATGTTTATATATTGAATTTTTGTGTGTGTCTTATAATATTATTTAATATGTGTTTGATTGTGCGGCAACGCGTGAATTCTAAAACTTATAAAATGGAAAGACATCTCTCTTGATGAATTAGCTCATCAATTTTATGTTTCAATTTTTTGAACTGAATTCTAAACATGCTTTTACGTATTAGCATAATCTTTTAGAAAAATTGAGAATTGACAATAAATAATTAATGTTACAATTAAAAATGTGTATTGGAGATAATATTATAAAACTATTTAAGATATTTTACCTAATATAATAATTTGAATTTTTAGTAACGGTGGAAATCAATAATATGTTTTGCATGTGGATCGATTATTCTAAAACTCTAGCTAGCCTAGTCAGAAACTAATCCATAGGTTGATTGTGTTTTAAGTGTCATTAGGTCAATTAATATCGTGGTTGACAACTCTTGATGAACAACGATCACCATTAAGTATGACATATTATATTCAAAAATCCAAGCGTACATGCACCATGAATAAAGGGAATAAGAAATATTAAGGAAGAAATTAATCTTAATCTATTAAGCTTCGCATGCAGCTAGCTAATTGTTAGTATAATTATGAGTAAAATTAAAGCACTTATAGACACTTGACTTTGTGGTCCCTCACTGGCATATACTCTAAATAAAAAAATTGGCATACGCTATAGTAATAAGGCTGTTTGCTCCAGCGTCAATAAACTAAGAGATATTAAATTTATATACCAAAAAATATATAATAATTCATACAACATCATTTTCTCTCTATCTCTTTCTATCATATCATCCATCACATCTCATCTTTCTCTTTTTTTTTTCTCTTTTCTTTCTTCCTCTCTCTAAGTTGTATGGTGTACATGTTGTAAAACTAACATTTCTCATAAATTAAATCAGTAGTTTATTATATTATATCATACAAGGCAATACAAATTGTTTATTATACGTATGTACAAATTACGTACTTGAATTTGTACGTCGAATTAAATGGCAGAGAAGCACGTGGCTGCAGTTGCATGAATTCTCTCATAATTAGTCAATACATTAATAATTAATTAGTCGATATATTTATTTATCGGACTTTGAGCATATACTAATGCATAATGACCAATGGAAATTCTAAATAACAATTTAAGTCATAATAATAATAAACAATAGCATTTATAATTAAGACAAAAAGGTCAGGGGGAAAATTGGGAATAAAATTTTTATGAACTTTTTCGAGAGATAGACATATATACAAATATTAAATTAAGTTTTACAAGTTTTAACAAAACTCATATATATTTAATAATTTTATATTTACTTTTATATTATGTAATTTTATTATGTAAAAATTTTAAGTAAAATATCTATTCTTGAAGAAGAAAAACTGAGTATTTAATTAATATTTTTGTGTAAAAATATTGTTAACCAGCGGTTTTGGTCCCTCAAAAAGTGGAAATGTCCTATTTTTAGTCCTGATTAATAAAAATTTGTAGCTAATCCGTAGTAAAATCTATAGCAAACTGTGCACTAAGAACTAAATTAATGTATTTTTAATTTTCGAATGACCAAAACCACTGGTTCAAAATTATCGCGACAAAAATCAAATATTAACTATATTTTAGGGAAAAACATATTTAATCCAAAAATAAATTAGCATTTTAACCTGTGCAATGAATGAAAAATATTTTTTTACATAATTAATATATCATAATTTATATATCTATTTTAAACAATAAATGAATATATTAAAATATAAAGTATTGGTTGGGTTTAAAATAAACAATTTAAATTTAATATATAAATATTATAGTCTAATTAATTAGAATGGATTATATTCAATATATAAATAAATATTAAGAAACATTAATTTGAAGTATATATTAAAGATAATTAATTGTTTCAAATTTTCCCACCATTCTATTTAATTAATAATATTTTATATAATTTTAAAATTATCATATATTTTATATAGTTTAAATTTTGAGATAGTAAATATATTATTCAAATATTTAAACACAATCATTTATCTTTATAATTTTTAATTGAGTATTATGTATTATTAAATAATAATGATAAGAGTTTAAATGTGAATTAAAAAAGATTTAAAAATGGAAAAAAATAGGATTTTTTGTGTGTGTAAGAGCACATGTATCGTTAATGAGAGACAATCGTGCTCGAGCCGGGTAAGACCTTTGTGAGCGAAAAAGCTCTCCCTCTAAGTATTTAACACAGTTGCATACCAGGACTCAAACTCAAAATATCTGATTAAGCTGAAACAATTTTTACTAGTTGATCCACGAACTCAATAATAATTAATTATTAGAATTATAAATATTTAGAATTATAAAATATTTAAATTTCATAATATCAGGATTTTAAGATATTTTTGAGAGTTTTAAAAGAATGTATAAACATCTATGAAAGGGTGATGTTTGAACGAAATATTTAATTAAAAGGAAATAGTGAGTAAAAACAAAAAGTGACATGTAACTTCTAGTCGAGAGAGTAAAAAAAAATGAGCATCTCACTATTTAAAATAAGATTTCAAAATCAATTTATAAATAGTTGATTAGATGAATTATTTTTTCTTTACCACATCATATATTCACTTTTTATTATCCTTATCAATTTCACACACACATATATAAAACAAAGATTAAGGGGAGAATCTAACAAAATATTTGTTGGATAAAATGAACTTAGTTACATTTAATTAAACCAAACTTTCTTCTTTAAAAAAAGTACATAGAATTTATATTTTTTTTAATATTTCTTTCTTTTTCCCAGAAATTTAACTAAACAAAAACATGTTTTTTTTTTCTTTTCTTTTATGTTTTGTTGCATTTTTTGCCCCTTTAATTTTGACCATATGCATTTTTGGTCCCTCAAATTAATATTTTAAGTAAATCAAATTCACCTACTTTAAAAATTAAACAAAAAGTGTTTCTTCATCCATTGTCTTTTACCCTAATTTTAAAGATTCAAAAGTCCAAACATTTTCCACCATGGTCCAAAGACATCCATATGTAACAACTCTAGTGATCTAGAGGTGGAAAAAATATTATTTGATTGAAAAGATCTTTTTGTTTGTTTCCCTCTCTAACAAGTTTCACAAACAAAATCCTTTTTGAAAGAACAGCCCTTTGACAAGATCATGCTATCTCTTGGAAGAGAACAGACAAAAAATGTTACATTTTGATCTTTCTGATCTCCCAAAATCAAGTTTATATAGATTGTGCTATCTCTTGACAGAGAACAGAGTCTTGTCATTTGGGCCTGAGAATATACAACAGTCTTTATTAAATTAAACATTGTACCCATTATCACATAATTGAGTTACGCTAAGAAGGTTATGTTTTAGACCTTCAACCAAAAGAACATTATTAATGATAGGCAAAGGTTTCTTACCAATCTTACCATAGCCTATTATTTTTCCCTTTTGGGTTGCCTCCAAAGGTTACATATCCACCATGTTTTGAGTGCAATTCTAGGAACCATGACCTTTCTCCTGTCATGTGTCGTGAGCAGTCACTATCCAAGTACCACTTCAAGGGTTTCTTTTGTCCTATTAAGGATGTCTGCAATGGGAATAATCAAGTTCATTGGTACCCAAACCTTTTCGGGTCCTTTCTTGTTAGTTCCTGGTAATTTCCTCTGGTTTGAGATACTATGTCCCTTCATTCAACACCTTTTACAAGTAATATTTGAAGTAAAAGCAGAGGATGTTGAAGCTTGTGATGGCTTCTTTTCAACATATCCAAGACCAATCATTTCTTGGACCTTATTTGAACAACTAAGAGCTTATCCAAGTTGGCTCATCCTTGAACAAATTTGGCCAAGTTTTTGGTGAGTTCTTTAAACTTTGGTCTGAAGTTGGGAAATTTCAGACTCAGTTGAGATGTCACTTTTGACTTCAGATTGAAGTTTTGTGGTAAGAAGAATATTTTCTTTCTTCAGTTTGTTGATCAAAATTTTTCTTTCATGTTCAACCTTTAATTTGGAATTCTCTTTTCTAAGTTCCTTGTACGTTGAAATAAGAGTAAGAGATTCTTGAAAAAATTCATCATAAGGTTCTTTGAAGTTTACCTCACTTTGAGACGCCTCTGGTTCTGTATTAACCATGAGACACATGTTTACTTCTTCCTTTTGGCATTCTTCATCTTTTGAAAATGAAAGATTCAAGTCTTCCAATGTGGCCATGAGTCCTTTTTGCTTCTTGAAGAACTTCCTTGGGACCTTTTTTTGCAACATGGTACAATCAAACAATTTCATGTGTTTTAGATTTTTTCACTCAAAGCTAATGCTATATTACTCATGAGATGATCCTTTTTTGCTTTTGAACTTGTTGGGTTGAAAGGTTGATCACGTATGAACTTTCCATTCTTTCTCCACATCGTGTTGATCCTCATACTGATAAAGGACAGTTCATCTTCATCATCTTCTTCTTCAATTGAAGTGCTCTCTTCCTCAGATTCTTCTTCTGTTTTTCAGGGATTGGAATGTGTTGAGTCTAAGAATTAGTCTGAGCATTCAAAATTAACTTAAGACTCAGTATCCTTAGGTTTTAATGATTAACAAATTGGACTAGATTAAAAGAAAACAGGTGCTACTAAGAAAGGTATTGTTTTATAGATTGTCTCAGGTTGAAGTACTCATCTGAAGTGTAGAAAAACAAATGTGAATCAGAAGATGAAGCGAAGCATGAATCTGAAGAAAAGTAAAAACTTGATCATCTGAAGACTTGAAGACGAACTGAAGATCTGATGATAATCTGAAGACTTGAAGATGAACTGAAGACCTGAAGATAATTTGAAGACGTGAAGACGAACTGAAGATTTGAAGATAATCTGAAGACTTGAAGAAGCACTGAAGATCTGAAGACAATTTGAAGACCTGAAGAAGCCTTGATCATCTGAAGTCAAGCATCAGAAGGATAACAGAGGAGAAGAAAAGAAGATCTAAATCATATTCATCGTCTGAAGACTTAAAGATAATAGAAGAACTTGATTTCGTCTGAAGAGTGACTATCATCTGAAGATTCGAAGATCATCTGAAGCACTCTGTGTATCTGAAGGCAGAAAGTATCAGATTCGAGGTTTTGACCTTTTGAAGACGTTGCTAAGGATGAAGAACGATCTTTCAAATGGATTAACCTTATCCAGCTCAAGAATCAAAAATCACTTTTCTACCTCGTTCAAATAATTTGCACAAATAAGGAAACTCTGCAACTGCTGCTGCACCTGCACAAAAAGCAATTGCGTGCGCAGACCTACTACATCTACTGCTGATCAGAACGAATCAGACTGAACAAGCAAAATAAACAAAAAGCTATTTGAACTAAGTCTATTCAATTCAACATCATTTATCTATCTGGATCACTGAAGAAAAGAAAGAGACAAAGAAGAACATGAGCTGCAATCATCTGAAGAAAGAAGAAGAAATTTTGTTAAGAGAAAGAAACTTGCTGAAAGTGTTCTCAATCTGAAGAACTAAAACAGGCTTGAAGCAATCATCTGAAAGAAGTATTTGTTGAATCTGCTAATATCAAGCTGGTCAAAGCAATCATCTGAAAGCTCATGAATCATCTGAAAGTATGAATTCAATCTTCTGAACACACATACTCTCTGATCAAGATGATGAGATATATCAGACTATCTGAAGATATGAAGACTCTCAACTCTCTGACCACGTGGACAAATCTTAAACGACGAGAAGTCTTAACAAAAGCAGAGACCAAGTGATCAACAACTGGAAGATTTGCTCAATATTTAAGGAACCTCTGCTCAAGAAAGAGAAAGGAGAAAATGGCAGAAGCTAAGGCAAAAGAAGTTTGCACAAACGGGAAGAAAAGGACAAGTTTAACGGATCCTTATACAATATCTCCTCACACTCACAGAGAATAAAGAAGAAAGAAATGAGGAAGCAGAAAGAGAAAGAAGATATCAACCTACTAAAGGAAATCTCTCAAAAAGAGCTTATCTATAAGTGTGTCAGAGCTATTTCACAACGGCTATATGAGCCAAATCACTTCTTCACAACGGTATTATCAACAACCTTCAACGGCTATATTTTATCAGAATCTAAATGGCCTCAAGAAAGACTTTGAAGGTGGCGACATTAAAAAGCCAAAGGCAGAGATTATGCCAAGAGAGAACCGGCCTAAAGCTCAAACCATATCTTATCAAGCCAACTCTCTGAAGAAGAAAAACACAGAGAAGAACCCAATTAGAAAATTCATTCACTTATCTCTCTGTAACATCCTTGTACTTAGAATTATCCATTGTATTCTGAGTAGTACTCAGTTAAGCTGTAAGTATAGGATGAACTTAAGTTTATGTTTTCTCAGAAACTTAAACTTAGTTTATGTTGTAAACACTTTATGTGTCTGAGAGCCTGGAGAGGCTTAGTGGAAGAAAGAATACTTGTGAGCCTGGAGAGGCTTGTCAGTAAAAGAATACTGCATGAGTTTCCTGGAGAGGCAGTTGAAAACAAAGGAATACTTGTGTTTACGCCTGAAGCGGTTGTGGCAAAAAGAATACTTGTTGTTGAGCCTAGAGAGGCTTGTCAGTAAAAGAATACTGCATGAGTTGTCTGGAGAGGCAGTTGAAACAAAGGAATACTTGTGTTTATGCCTGAAGAGGTTGTGGCAAAGAATACTTGTTGTTGAGCCTGGAGAGGCTTGTCTATAAAAGAATACTGCATGAGTTGCCTGGAGAGGCAGTTGAAAACAAAGGAATACTTGTGTTTACGCCTGAAGAGGCTGTGGCAAAAGAATACTTGTTGTTGAGCCTGGAGAGGCTTATCTGTAAAAAATACTACATGAGTTGCCTAGAGAGGCAGTGAAAACAAAGGAATATTTGTGTTTACGCCTTAAGAGGCTGTGGCAAAAGAATACTTGTTGTTGAGCCTGAGAGGCTTGTCTGTAAAAGAATAATGCATGAGTTTCCTGGAGAGGCAGTTGAAAACAAAGGAATACTTGTGTTTACCGCCTGAAGAGGCTGTGTGGGTAAAAGAATACTTGTATCTGAGTTCAGATAGTGGAAAATCCAGTGGTGGTTTGCCCTGGGACTGGATGTAGCTCATCTGGGTTGGTGGGTGAACCAAGATAAATTCTTGGTTAAGTTTTCTTTTCCTTAAACTCATTTGTTTTGAGCTTTATATTTCCTAAGGGGATTGAAAAGTAATTTTCATATCAAACTTTAATTCAACAATTTCAATAATTTATCTCATATCATTGAAGTATTGCAGGAAAATGTACTTTGAAGAACCTCTGAAATAACCCTCTGAAATGAGTCTGAAAAGAACTCGGTTCAGAAGTTAGGAAAAAGACTTCAGACGATCATCAATCATCTGAAGTGGTTCAGAGACGGTTCTGAAAGATTTTCTGAAATAATCTTCAGAAGGTACCTTGAGATGTTTTTCAGATTAACTCAATTTCCAAATAAGAAAACTAAGTTAATTGAAAGATTAATAAAAATATTCCGAAGTATTTTAGAAAGATTAACAACTTCAGCCATACTTACTAAAACCTTGAAAACTTATTTTCTAAGCTTCTGCACAACACAAATAACTCTGAGTATGTATAAATCAAGTTTTTCAATTACAACTTGTCATGATTCATTTATATTTAAACAAAAGGTTTTCAAAATGGTTAACTTTCTAAGCACTATTCAACCCCCTTCTAGTGTTTCCTGTGGTTCTAACAAAATGATCGTATTCTGCTTTTAGAGCAATGGATTTTGGTTCACTGTTTTCATTAAGCTCTTATTCATGAACTTTGAGAGAGCCTAGCAGTTCTTCCTCTTTAAGACTATTAAGTCCTTGGTTTTGTGATGGTGGTACTTTAGGTCTCCAATCCTTTGTAGCCTTCTCAGAATCTTTTGATGTGATCATGATTTTTCAAAAGTTCTTCCCAGAGATTTGAGTCCATTAGTGATTGTTTTGGAATCTTCCAAACATTTATCAATGGTCTCTCTATCTTACATCTTGAACATCTCAAACTAATGTACAAGCATGCTGATTTTAGCAAGCCTCATAGGGTCCATTTTTCCTTCATGGGCAACGACAGTTGTCTGTATCTCCTTTGCAGAGGTATATCCATGCACTTTGTCATATGCTGATATGCTCAGTACACAGAAGAAATAGTTTTGCTTGTAAGTTGAGTTGATTGAACTTGGCTTTATGATCGGCTATCCATATTTCTTTCAATACCATTTTCGGTTTTGAGAATGTAATCTCCTCTTTCTATAACCTCATAGAGATTCAAACTGACTAGATTCAATGAATAGTTTCATTTTTCTTTCCAGTAATGATAATCATTTCATTGAATGTTGGGGGGCCTTGTCATAGACGCTCCTCCTGTGAGATAGTTCTTTGCTTTAACTTGCTTATGCCTTTTGTGTTTCTAGAATCTTTCCTCACACATTGTTAGATTCTCAACCCTTGAGGCTGAGCTCTTATACCAATTGAAATACACATGGAAAACACCAGAAGAGGAGTTGAATTGGTGTTTTCTTTAAAGCTTCACAAATTTTTGCAACATAGATTGTAGAAAATTTTTTTAACAAAACTTCAGACTGAGTTTGATCTGGTTCCTTAGAGTGTCTGAAATTTTCAAACCACACAAAACAATTTAACAAATAGAATCTTTAGAGGCAACTTTAAAGAGAAAACAAATTTACCCATGTTAGTTACGAACTAAAGACAAGATTAGAAATGAGAAGACTGCATGCACACGAGATTTATATTGGTTTACACCAAATCACACAAGTGCCAACGTCTAGCCCCTAACACAATTAGATTTTTCACTATACCAACTACCTTACAAGAATTCTGCTGAGGCTCTTTAGGTCTACAAGATATTCTTCTAACACCTTCTCAAGCCTTGCACGGTATTATTTTAATTGACAAACAAGCCTCATCAAGCTCAAAAGCAAACACTATCGCAAGAATGATAAAACTTTAACTACAGAATACAGGTTTTTAGACGCGGAAGGTAGCGACTATGATGGCAACTACCAGTGCTGGAAAGGAGCTTGGGCCTGCAAGATCAATATTAAGGAATAAAACCTAGCTTCAAGCAAGGAAGAGAAGAGGAAATTAGTGTCCTACAATTATAGGGACACTATCCATTGGGAGAGCACTACCCTACAAAGGACACTATGACCGGGATAGGACCCTAGTCCTATGTACCATCCCTTAATTAGGACTCTTGTATATTTTCTTTTTATTTTATTAATTTTTTCCTTTTATTCTCCTAAGAGGGACGCTAATTAGATTGGTTTATTGGCAAAGAGTAGGCTTAGCTAAAATCCTAGGAGGTCATGGGATCAAATCCCACTTAGGAGTAGAAATTAGAGTCTTGCTTATTTTCCTTTCAATATTGGCCACCCCACTTCTCCTATATATAGGGGGTCCTCTCTTCATTTTGTAACTTTGAATTGAGAGTAATGACCATAATGTCAAATTCCTCCTCAACCTTGTGCGTAGAGAAGGCTTGGTGATGATCATGATCAAACCATCTGAGGACTATTTGATTCCCTTGAATCAGTGGCCGTCTAGCAACGATATTATTTTCAGTAGGAGTTACCTGCTGCAGTGGCGATAACATCCACCTCTATTCTTTTCCATTTTCATCTTTTTTGTTCTTCAATTTCCTTTCATTTTTAAGTACTGCCTTAGTTCATTGTTAATCAATTTGGCCGAATTCTAACTGTGGTTTTTTGTGTCCCTTGATTGAAATCTAGATCGGGAATTCAACTGCTATCATACGGCCATCACCGTCGTTAATTCATTGCTACATCCATTAAATGCGAAGTTCAATGTGTAACTTGCCATTAATACGTTGTGACGACAGTCTGTCGCTAGGTTTTATATTGTAGCGACGATCAGGTCGTCGCTACACCGAAAAAGTCATTGTTTTTGAAATTCAAAACTAGAGCTAATTAAACATAACAACGACGTTTTTTAATTAAAAATTTAAAATTGGAACCCTCTGCGTCACTTAAGTGACGGCTTGGTCGTTGCTACGTAAATTTTAAACGTTTTGCGATGGCTCTAGCAACGGTCAGACCATCGTTAAGTTAAAACTTATGCGCACAAAACCCTTTCCCCCTTCTATCTTCTTCTTCCTACTTAGACTCGTTCCTCCACATCCCTTATCCTCTCTCACTCTCCATCCTCTAGCCCCACTCATCCTCCAGCGGCCTCCTCCTCCCTCCCTCCCTCCCTCCCCTTCCTTTCCTCCTCCAGCGCCCCTCCTCCTCTCCAGGTATGTTAATTAGTTTTAATTGTTAGTGTTGTTAATAGTTTTTAATGTTAATATTAGTTTTAATATCATGAGATTCCTACCGAGGTGCGGGATGATGATTCCGCATTCTCTGAGCCGGAGGGGCGACGCTCAGCCTGAGGGCGAACACTCAGGCCTAGATTATGCCAAGGCTGACCCCGTGCCTGGTGTTGAGCATGTTCGGTATTGGGGGTGCCAACTCTAGTACTGATCCCGAGGGGATACTCACTGTAGGATTATTATTCGACCTTATGGAACAGTTGTGAGTTTCTACAATTATTTTTACTTCTTTTGAATTGTTGATATTGAATTTTTATAAGTTTTTAAAGTTAATATTGAATTTCTTTATTTCGCAGTTGGGTGCTAACAACCCCCTCCATCGCAGCCATTGGTTAATGCGATCTGATCACAATTATGAGATCCTCACTATATTGTGGGGAGGTCAACCCGAAGAATGTGAAGGACAAGTGGTTGGGAGGAGTTTACGGTGTAAAATGCCTTCATTTTACATAACTGTATTAACGTTACGACATTTTTCAACTTATTATCATAATAAATTTTTTTTTGCAGAGCAAAGTTACTTAGGCGCCTGAGGATGAGGCCCAAATTAAGAAGGTATACGAGCAGAGGATTGCTAGACACCTTTGAGATATGCTCAACAAGGCTGCCGAGCGAGTGGGGGTACTAGGCCTACCTAGTGTGGTGAGGAGGCTCGGAAGGTCTTTTGGCCTAACAGGCCTGTGATGAGTTCAAGGGAAGTCGCTCGTAACAAGACCAATCGGGTTCTCGTCGAGGCGGAGCAGTCCACAACCACGGGCTAACAGGCTCACATTGAGGTGGCTCTAGATGTGGTATGTATAAACCTACTTTTCTATATTTTCTTTGTATTTGTACGTAAAATAGATGGGAGACAACTCCATCATTGATGGGTCTCCACCAAGTTAAGATATGGAATGGATGTTGCTGGTGGCAAGACTCGGGGCCATTGTTATGGAATCGGGGGACCTTGTCAAGCAACATTTGACCATGTGTGATTAGCCTCACTCACAGAGTCTCCGGCCCATACCCAGCTGGTGGTAATGACGGGTCTCGACATTCGTCAGGCACCTAAGGCAGGGGGTCATCGAAGCAAAGCTGCAGGCCACCAAGCTAATGAGAGGGTGATCAGTGTCAGGCAATGTATGCACGGTTGGAGAAGGACTTCGCACCACTTCGACAATAGACTGTAGACATCTCCTGGATGGTCGCGCGCAAGGGCTTCTACCAGTGTCAGTCAGGCGAACCGCACCTACCACGAAGACCTGGATGACCAGCCCCTTGATGATGATCGTGGCCCACCACCTCGTCAGACGTCGTCGCCATCAGCCATGATTTTTTTTTCTATCAATGACTTACATTGTGTACAGATTTGTATATGTACTGTTTATATATATTTTTTATTTTTCTACATGGGGGGTTTTATATATTATTTATTTTTTTTCTTTATATTTAGATCGTTAACAAATATGATATAAATTTTTAAAATAAATAAAATTTAAAATTTTTATAATGATTAAACCGTAAATTCGTAAACTAAATAAATTAAATATAAAACCATAAATTTAATTAAAAATAAAAATAACTTCAAATATTAGGGACGACCCCGTAGACATAGCGCCGACCCTTAATTTGATCATTTGACGTTGTGACGAACTTCAACATAGCGACGACTTTAGCGTCGGGTTAGTAGGACGCTACGTAGCGGCGACTGAGTTTTTGTTCGTCGCTACTGTATTAGCGACGAGCATATTAGCGACATCCATGTGGTTGTCGCTAAGCCGTCACTAATTACCTGTGAGTGACGGTTTTCTCTGGTAGTAACGGCTTTGGCCGTCGCTAATTTGTTGAATTTCTTGTAGTGTTTGTTCTAACATAGATTGAGTGTGAATACAAGATGAACATATATACCAAGATTTTATCTGAGATACTCCAATCTAAACATGTTTTGAATGAATAACTCAACTAAGAATAGAAATGAAAGAATGAAATAATCAAAGTATAAAATTAGTAGCATGTAAGTTCTTAGATTTCTATCTTTTTTCTTTTAATCTTCATTCTTCAATTTATAAACTTCCAGAGATGTAGGTGTTGTGAGAGCGCAGGTTTATGTTGTCTCTTAGCATTTAATGCATGGAGTCGTTGGTTTCCTTTTTATAGTAGTAGTGTGTACTTTGGCAGACCAATCTCCATTTTATGCAAAGAAGGTTGTCATTGCTAAATTCTTCTTGCTATTTAGTGTTGTTGTCCTTTCTGCTTTAAAGAGGAGGTTGTCTTATTTATTCAAGTTAGTAAGTTACAGACTGAGTCCTAGGTATAAAAGAATTTGAATTTTGAATATAACAAACACCTAGCTGACTTAGAAAAGTCTTCAAGAGGTCTTTTGCTTTATATAGTTCTGAAAGACTTGAGATCTTGTGTCAGGTCTAAACTTTTAAGATTGATGTATGATATGATAATGCACTTGGTCTTCAGACATCAGAGTGCTAATTTAGACTGGCAAATAATTAAGCTCATCAGAATACTTCAACCTGACTTAAGATCATCAAAATACTTCAAAATGTCAAAACTAACTTAAGACCTGCATCACCAACTTTTACACTCTATTAGATATTAAGACTTATAAAATTTCTTCAAGTTTTATTTATCAAAACTTAGAGATATCATACCATGATCAATCTTATTTTTCCACAATAGTGAGGTGCATAAACAAAATGGGATCATAAAAAAGAGAAGAAGAGGAGAACTGGGATGCAAGGAGAATGGTATATAACGGAGCATTTTCATTTAGCATGGACTTGTCAATGCTAAATCTTGTAACATCCTAATTCTGAATCAAGAATAATGTCCGTTGGAAACACTATTCCCGAATTCTGAAATTATTTCGCGCCATATTTTATATCAGTGAACAACTCATACAATCGCTTAGGTATCAACGCTTACTTAAGCTTTCACTACAATTCAATTTACAAATCAACATGAAACATTATATCCGATCTAAGGAAAATGAACGTAGACACGAAGTGTCATGGTTCCCCAGAACTCCTACCAGAAATTCGGTAGAGTTTCCCCTGAAAACTGGGCGTTTCCCAATTTTCGGTTTTCACCTGAAAACTAGCAAAACCACCAATACAGTTCATATTATACCTGGGCTAATCCAATTCTACAATAAAAGGGCCTCCATGGCCTAAATAATACATTCTCATCAATTCTCACAAACATAAACCTTATTAATGCTTAATAATAATGGATACTAAATGTCCTATCTATCTATCAGCTGAGGGAGCAGGAGTGATCACCACAGGACTTAAGCTCTTCATCCAACACCAAGAAACCCTAACCTGCACAACTGAAGGTAATTCCCCGTAACGTGGGGTGAGACTACGTCCCAGTGAGCATGATAATAGTGTGTGCATGTGGGGAGGCGAAACACATGACGAAAACAGCATAGCAAGGCGGAACAGTTCACCAAAACACTTAGAATGAAAGGTACGAAACATGTTACATAAATCATTCAATAACAATCATAAGTGGAGTGATAATCATAGCGAATAATGAACATGTCCATGCAATAACAGATAAACTGATAACTTTCTCAATCAACATTAATCATCAATCACTAAATTCTGCACCATGGATTTAACCTTTACTGTAGACTAGACTGAGCTCAGACTAACAGGAACCGTCGTCCCTGAAGGCCGAAAGACCTTGCCTAAACCATTCCCAAGGCCAATAGACCTTGACCTTTACCAAAACTTTTCTTTATCATTTTCATGAGGTCAAAGACCAAAACATTTTCCATGAACATGATGGGGTAAAAACATGCACAAGCATAGTGAAGTATATAAACATGAGTAATTATATGCATAATCACATCTCAAACCTTCATTCATGAAAACCCCCAATTTCCTCCAATTTCTAGGATTTGCATTAAACAAGAATACATTCAAATCAATAACCCTAGCTTCCTCTACTCAACAATAGCCATGAATGCAAGCCAGGGAAGGTAGAATAGGGGTCATACAAGGGAATTTACATGACACATAAGCAAGTGAGTAAACCACACTCACCTTAGATTAGAAATAGGGATGGTGGAGAGATGGAGAGTGATGATCCCTAGCCCTTCAAGTGATTGGGGCTCTAACCAAGCTCCTTGATCCTCATCTTCTTCCTCCCAGCCCCTAAGCTCCCTCCTCTCTCTAAGGGTCCCTCTTTCTCTCTCTAAGATGAAAAGGGGAAAGGAAAGAATGAGAGAAAGTGAGCCCTAATCGCGGTTTATAACTCTGAAAGTGACTTCTTGCTTAGCGAGATATTCTCGCTTAAGCGAGCCTGTCGTGCCCTGAAATGCATGTCTCTGGACAAATCTCGCTAAGCGAGCCCTGCTCGCTTAAGCGAGTATGACAGCAAAAACTTATACAAGATTTCTCTGCATCACTCGCTCAAGCGAGACTGCCTCGCTTGAGCGAGAGGTCTGATGTCTAAATTCTCCATTTCCACTCTTCCTCTCCTTTCCACCCATTCCTAGGCCTTAGACATATCGTTGTATTTTAGAATTCTTGCCCTATAGTTCTACATGTAGCCTAGGTGTAATTATTTGAGATGTTACACTAATTCTCCTTCCTTAACCTCATTCTCGTACCCTTAAACCCTATATTACTCTCAGACTTAGGTTGTGACCCCTTCTAAGTCCGTCCTACCATTGTTTAATCTGACGCTTGGTTAATCTCCAGGACCCCTCACATCGAAACCCTATTAGTTTAGGTATCCATTTTCATTTTTAAATCTCCAATTTCCTACATGAATCTGCAGCCTAATCTCCAATTTCCCATACCGTTTCCAATTCCCTGATTCTTGGCTGAACTCACAACCTAAGCCTCCACTAGAGTTCTTAGGTCCTAGTTTTGGGATGTTACAAAATCTAATGACATATTTAGCGTGTGCTGGCTGATGGTAAATCTCACACGAATTAATTATTCAATCCAAATTAACATAAGCTTGGTTGGCACTATAAGTTAAATACATATTAAAAATAAAATATATGTAGCGTAGCGTTAGCGTCTGTTTAGAGATCACTAATAGTGTGGACTTCATGCCCGATGCTATTTTTTGGCAACTAAATAATGCTTTTCCTTATAGTGCTTCCTTCGTTTTGTTTTGCTTTCCTTAATTCTATTTCTAGGCATTATGTTTGATATAATTTTTTGAATTAATTTTATTATTGTTTAACATAAATGATTTTAAGTTTTTGTATCTTTTCATTTTTTTGATTACAATTGAAAAATAAATAAATTAAAGTAGAAGTAAAATAAATTCAATAGAACTTCAGCCATGAAAACTCATTTTAATATTTAGTTTTAATTGCACTTTTATTCCCCTTAATTTCATATTTATATAATTTTGGTTCCCATACTTTCAACTATATATCTTGGTTTCATATTTTATTTCAGATGTTACAATTAAGCTTCTTAATTGGGTACTTCTTCATCTATTTTTTTTATAGAATATATAGACCATGAAATACATATAGATATATATTAATAAAGTTCATGTAGTGAAATCAAATTCTACAGTTAATCTGCAATATTTAAATGTGTTGAAATATTACCATAATTGGAATATACACTAATCAAAGAATTTTCAACAAATAAAATTGTTTAAAGCATATTTGCAATTTTAATCCTTCAAGTTTTCTTAAGCAAATCAATTCCATCTACTTTCAAAATGAAGCAAATATGATTCCTCCATAAAAAAATATTTTATATCTAAAACTCTCAAATTCTCTTGCTTATCGGTTGATTCAAAGATTTGAGAGTTTATGATATATTTAATATATGAAAAAATTTTAAAGGTTTAAAAGTAAAAATTTTAATATAGAAATTTGATATAATTTGAAGGATTTTGTAGGATGTGGGGTAGGATTTAAAGAGTATAAAGAATATAAGATTTTTAATTTTATGTGAAATTTGATTGGTGAGTGTTTGATATTAAGAAGGTTGAAAAAAATTTAATCAGTTCAATTTTATGAATATTTAGTTTTGAAAATAGAGCGACTTCATTTCCTTAAAAAAGAGATCAAAATTGCATATGATTTAAAATTTAAACTCGAAGGACCAAAATGCAATTAAGTCTTTCTTTTAACTTGATGAAAGGCTAAATGACTATAATTTAGTATAAAAAAATTAGCTAAAAACATAAAAATATGACAGGCTTTCATTTATTAATTAAATAGAAACAAATTTACTTTATTATAACTAAGCTTTTGATGCTAATATATTAATAAAGCATGTTTACCTCCTCTGAAGTGATTCACTTTTAGAGAAAAAAATAAGAAGTTATAATCACTAATTGAAAAAAATTAATTATTGAAATAAATTAAATTTATTTTTTTATTTTTTTAAATATTAGAATTAATTACACTTTTGTTCCCTCTGGCTTTTTTATTTGCATTTTGATTCCCATAATTTCAGCTGTGTGCTTTTGGTCTTGAAATTTTTTTGAATCTTCCAATTCAGTTTCTTAATTAGTTTTTGAATAAAGTCTACTAACTATGTGTTGCAACTGGGATCGCGACGAGGGAGGTGAGCCGAATAAGGAAAAATTATGGTTCAATGGAGTCGCCACCAAAATTTATTTTTTAAGGGAAAATTTTAGGAAAACCCTTTTAAAGATAAAATAGTCTTTGGAACCAGATTCGGGTTCGGGAGTCGATTATGCATAGGCAATGTATTAGCACTCTACAACATCCGTCCTAAGACGGTTACCTTTAATTAATTGTGCAAATTTGGTTAACTTTGAAAATATTTATTTTACCTCATTAAAATTGAAAAGAAATTAAAATATTTTGTAATTTTTATTTTTATTTTTTTATATATTTTTGGTGTAAATAAAAGGATTTAAGAAAAATGGTTGATTTTATTATTGAAAAGGAGAATGAAATTTTGGAAAATTCTTTTTTGATATTTTCAAATTTTGATTTTTATGTATTTTTATAACAATTTGAGAAAAATTTATTTAAGAAAATGATTGGTTTTTTATTAACAAGGGAGAATATTTTGAAAATTTATTTTGGCTTGACAGGTCCGATTCCTGCTCCTACGTATCCCCAGCTGCAATGGATAAATCAAAGCCACGTAGTTCTGAAGTTTTTTATTTTTTAAAACATCTAATTTATGAGATTTTTAACATTGCATAGACTAAAATTAGCAAGGTATATAATAAGTCCTTGCAAACATATATAATTTTGAAGACAACGGTTGCACAATCAATTTCATAAATGAGTTTATTGGTCATATTAATTTTGAAAAATCTCATTTGATTTATAGAAAAGAAATATTTATTTATAACAAAAATTGCATAGTGTAGGATTTAAGATAACCCGATGTAGAATAAATCCTTATAATATAGTGATTGAAGTCTATGCACATTCAATCCTATATCGAATATAAAAAATAATACTTGGATTAAAAGTAAAAGATTATTTACATCTGTTTTATTTTATAATTTATGAGACTTAAAATCATACACATATAATAAGCCCTTTTATGATTCTGCTGCATTTGAAGGCATCCGCTTTGTACAATCAATACATCATAAATTATTATATAAAATTATTATCATTACTATTGTGATGAAATATCTTATTTACAAAATTTTAATCAAGTGTGTATATGTAACACATGCAACCAGTTAAAGTGTCCCTGGCCCAAATTCTTTACCTATGCCCAAATCACTTCACAAACTAAATCCTACTCATTGTTTTTTTAAAGAACCAAGAAAAAAACTAGGTCTAAGCAATTAAAAGAAAACAAAAGAATAAAAAGGGGAGGATTTTACCTTGCAAGCTCGCAAATTTGCACACACAGGTCCGCAAAAAAAACAAAAATCCACACACGCCCAGCCTCCAGCAAGTGCAAAGGTTAGGGTTTCAGGATGATAGAGAGGGATTATGGGGAGGCGGCGACCAGGGTTTTTGATGGCCACGTACGCGGTCGTCGCGACGTCGAGACTGTTAAGACAAACTCACTCCTAAGGTTTTAATGTAGTCAAACCATTAAGTTGAGTTGATCACAAAAGCAAGTCTGAGATGCATCTTGTTATTTTCTAACTGTGTGCTCAAGTTTATGGCAGAATTTCTAGACTTTAGATTTGCAGAAAATGATCAGAAAAGGAAGCTCAAAGACCATCTTTGAGGATATGAAGCATAGAAGTCAAAATCAATATGTCAAGGCAAAAGACTTAAATCAAAATATTGAGCAAAGAAGATTCAAAGTCAGCTTGAGACGTTGGCTCAAGATCAGACATAGACTCAAGCACAGATGCTAAGTCATATTCAGATGTAGACTCAGCTTGAGACATATACTCAGACGAGAGACTCATACACAATCTTAAAAAGGATCAATGGTCAGATGCAAGATCTGCTAAGAGATGAGACTCAGTCTTAGCTTCAGAATCAAGAAGAAGATTAGACTAGAAGATGAGGAACAAGAAGAGACTCTAGATCAGCTTGAGACGCAAGCTCAGAGATCAGATGAAGACATCAGACTCAGAAGCATGCTTAGGATATCAATGCAAGATGCAACTTCAGACTCAGCTGAAAGATGCAAGTCCAAAGAGTGAGAAAAAGTCAAATGAAAGGACACTGTACGCTGACACAGTAATAGTGCGCATAGAAGAGCAGTGTACCTTGAAGGGAATCAAGCATGTGGTCAGGGTGCAGCGGAATAAATGGATTCCCTCCCTTGTTATGATCATTAATTCGAAAACACGAATTAAGGCATAAAAGGCATGAAACAAAAGGTCGTGTTAGAACCACAGGAAATACTAGAAGGGGGGTTGAATAGTGTTTTAAAACTTCATGCTAATCTTCGAAAACCTTTTCGTAAAAGACAGCAGATGAACTTTTGCAAGTTATCATGAAAAACTCAGATGGAAGATAATCAAGATTATCAGAGTTGTGCGGAAACTATAAGCATTCGTTTTTCAGAAACTTGCTGACTTTGATAAAACAATTAAGTGTTCTGTTAACACTTCAGAAGGTTTGAAAAACTATCTTTCGAAATTTTGTCTAAACTATATTCAAAACATAAACTATTAGTTCAAAATGTTTTTCATTGTTATCCTACTGATATGGTTACTTGCTTAAATTAAGTTATTGAAGAACTTCCTGAACCACTTGAGAAGGTTCAGTAAGTTCTCTTTTCAAAATGATTTGTTTAAGATTTGAAGTGTTGATTTGTTAAAATAAGTTTACTAATCAAACCCTTCCTTGGTTAGTAATAAACAAATATAAACAGAAAGTAAAGAGTTAAGGGTAGAGAGAAATTTACACAGAAAATTTATCCTGGTTCACCCACTAACTTAGTGAGCTACATCCAGTCCCAAGGCAAACCACCACTGGATTTTCCACTATCTGAACACAGATACAAGAATTCTTTTATCCCAGCCTCTTCAGGCTTAACACCGAGTATTCTTTGTTTTCAACTGCCTCTCTAGGTAACTCAATGAGTATTCTTTTGCAGGCAGCCTCTCCAGGTGCAACAAGTATTCTTTTACAGACAAGCCTCCCCGGCTCAACAAGTATTCTTTTACAGACAAGAAAGAGAATTAGTTCACTATCTTCAGATGATAGCTGTGAACTAATTCTCTTTCTTGTCTGTAAAAGAATACTTGTTGAGCCGGGAGAGGCTTGTCTGTAAAAGAATACTTGTTGCGCCTGGAGAGGCTGCCTGCAAAAATACTCATTGAGTTACCTAGAGAGGCAGTTGAAAACAAAGAATACTCGGTGTTAAGCCTGAAGAGGCTGGGATAAAAGAATTCTTGTATCTGTGTTCAGATAGTGGAAATCCAGTGGTGGTTTGCCCTGGGACTGGATGTAGCTCACTGAGTTAGTGGGTGAACCAGGATAATTTTTCTGTATAAATTTCTCTCTACCCTTAACTCTTTACTTTTTGTTTATATCTGTTTATTACTAACCAAGGAAGGGTTTGATTAGTAAACTTATTTTAAGAAATCAACACTTCAAATGCTTAAACAAATCATTTTGAAAAGAGAACTTACTGAACCTTCTCAAGTGGTTCAGGAAGTTCTTCAATAAGTTAATTTTCAGCAAGTAACCATATCAGTAGGATAACAATGAAAAACATTTTGAACTAATAGTTTATGTTTTGAATATAGTTTAGACAAAATTTCGAAAGATAGTTTTTCAAACCTTCTGAAGTGTTAACAGAACACTTAACTGTTTTATCAAAGTCAGCAAGTTTCTGAAAAACGAATGCTTATAGCTTTCGCACAACTCTGATAATCTTGATTATCTTCCATCTGAGTTTTTCACGATAACTTGCAAAAGTTCATCTGCTGTCTTTTACGAAAAGGTTTTCGAAAATTAGCATGAAGTTTTAAAACACTATTCAACCCCCCTTCTAGTGTTTCCTGTGGTTCTAACAGTTGGTATCAGAGCACACCTTCGGGTTGAGCATCTAACAATACTGAAGGAGTAGATCCTCAGAAGATGGAAACCTCATTGAGCTGAAGCAACTCTGAGTTAAAGTGGTTAAACGAATAAGAAAGAGTATATTCTCTTAGACTCATTATAGCTTTTGAAACATCTTTCATAAGGACATGATGAGAAAAGGAAAGCACGTTCAAATTCCCTAATTGGTAACATCTTTCCTATCTCAACCTATATGCAATTATGTGATATATTTATAAGAATCATCTGAAAAATTGCATATAGTCTCTGTTGTATGAGAAATGGACTTGCTGATATATGTTTGTCTGAAATGTGCTTACTTGCTGAAAATCATTTATCAGATTATCTTTTTGGTTTGAAAAATTATGTTAAAACATTATTAGGAAATTGAAAAGTTTTTTTTATTTTTAACATTATGTCAAAACTTTGATTTGGTTCTATGTGAATTAATGGATATCCCTAGAATTCTCCTTGATGTTCTCAACTGTTGTATCATTCTGAAAGGAAGTAATGACTTTTTCATCAAGGAAATTGAAAGGTTTGTGGTGGCAAACTTGTTGTTGAAGAAGAAGATCAATCTTCCATGGATTCTTCTATATCAGATGATATTCAGAGAAGAATTGGATGTTAAGAATCTCTTCCCCCACAACACCTTAATTATAAAAATCTTGATTCGTAAGGGCTTTCATATTAGCAGTCTCCTTGATCAAGCACCTCCTTCCCTCTTCACCCCAATTATGTCTGTACAAGAAGAGTCTCTGACCATCTGGGTGCTCATGGAAGGATTCTAAAGGTGTTTGCTGCTTACAATGTGAAAAGACTGCATGTTCTCGTGAATCTGTCAGCAAAGAGACTAAAGGAAACTCATAAGGAGATACTAAATTTGAAGGCAGAAAGGGAGAGTGTCAATGCTACTGAGACCCTTCATGCTGACAGTCCCTAGTTCATTCAAAGAGCCTTGTCATTTTTTTTCTTTCTTGAAAAACTCTTCTTATAAAGCTCACATTTTATTCTGTTTGTCCATAAGCTATATCGTAGTTCTCCTATATGTGTGTCTTATACTCTCTGATTTTATTACCTAAGTTAAATATGTGTTTTTATGTCTGTGTTGTGTACACTATTTATTCCTTTGTCTTAATCAACGCAATTTTTAATAGGAAAAGAATTTATTTTTGTATATAACGAAATTTGTAAATCAAGTGGTTCTCAGAAAGAAATATCAAATTCAGAAGGAGCCCCTTTCAAAGAAAAATAATTGAACAATTTTTTGGTATATGATTTAAAGGGAGAATGTTATCTGTGAAACCTAATGTTTATATCAGTAAGATATTTCCGTGATGATTAACAAATTCTATTAAGTTAATTCAGATGCTGCTGAAAGGTATTTTAGTTTGTGAATGTGTCAGCAAACAGGTTCTAAAGAGAACTTATAAAGCTTATCATCAGAAGGCAACACCATCTGAAGGAATGAATGATGTGGCATCACTCTTAGCCTCTAAACCTGTTCAGAAGGTTCACAACGAACTTTCTGAAATTGTGGGTCAGGAATGCTGAGGAGATTGCTACTTAAGTCACTGAGCATACCTCAACTCTTGAGGGAAAGGATATGATGATCGAGAGGAAGTCAGAAAGGATATAAAGCATGAAGATCAAGATTATGCTGCTGATGCGCTACAAACAACTTCAGAGAATGAAAGTAACATGACTGAATTTGAAGACAAGTCGTGTCTCAGCAGATAAGTTCTTCAACTTAAGTTTTTTTGTAAGGCTTAGGCTCATGATTTCGTAATAACTCTGCCTCGGTTTGATATTTTGTATGCATGAATTTCTTAGAATCGAATTTTTTTTAATTATCATGTATTTATGCCCTCATGTTTGCAAATAATTCATGTAACATCCCAAATTTTATAAATAAAAGGAAAGGAAGAAATAATAGTATTATTATTTTTAATAATATTAATTAATTAAATAAGAGGAATAAATAATAGTGTTAACATTATCAGTAGTTTTATTAATAAAGCTACTTCATTTTAAAAAGAAGATAGGGGGTTGAGAGTGGGCCCAACCCAATTAGGCATTCTAGTAAGGAGGGGTTATCTGTTCACCCTAATCCTTATTCGTAAAAAACGTCAGAGAGCGAAACGCCAAGGAGGGGAGAAACAACGTCTCAAGGAGATATTGCTGGAGCTTGATCATCAAGAATCAAGAAAGAGCCTTCCCTCCTGATTGATTGATCTTCAATAAGGTACGGTGGGGGAGAGGGTACTACTTGTATATGCATGTAGGGGTACTTGGGTAGTAGCCTAAGAGTATAATTGTATTGATGTATGTATAACAGTGAATGAATGATATAAACTGTTGATTTATGATTGATTGGATGTATATTAATGATTTATTGGGTGAGATTAAAGATGATATTGAGAATGATGAAAAAGGATTATTAGGGATTTGAGGATTGGGGGTTTGATGAATTGGTTGTATAATCTGAAAAGATTGTTGTTTTGTTGAGTTTCAGATGATATTAATGATTATGAATGATGTTTAATCGAAAGGTATTGATTAGAGATTGATTGGATGGGTTTAGAGATGTTAGAAATCGTGAAATCTGCGATCTGTGTCGCGGTAATCGATTACCAAGTGTAGTAATCGATTACCAGGGTGTTCTGGGCAACCCAAGAGTGCTGTTTGTTACTGGTAGTCGATTACAGGTTTGTGGTAATCGATTACCAGAGAGTTTGTTTGCAGGTAATCGATTATAGGGTGGTTGTAATCGATTACCAGAGACCTTGTTTGCAGGTAATCGATTACTAGAGGTTGGTAATCGATTACCAGAGTGGATTTTGAGATCCTAAGTGTTTGATGATGATTGATGTTGTATGATAATGATTTATTATGATTATGGTGTTGATGATTAATGATGTTGATGATGATTTGGTGTGCATATTGATTGGTGAATATGCCATGTGATTGATGATGATTGGGTGTGCATATGGTTGGTTAATATGCTATGTAATTGATGTTATTTGGAATGCATATGGTTCGTTAATATGCTATGTAATTGATGTTATTTGGAATGCATATGGTTGGTTAATATGCTATGTAATTGATGTTATTTGGAATGCATGTGGTTGGTGAACATGCTATGTAATTGATATTATTTGGAATGCATATGGTTGGTTAATATGCTATGTAATTAATGTTATTTGGAATGCATGTGGTTGGTGAACATGCTATGTAATTGATGTTATTTGGAATGCATATGGTTGGTTAATATGCTATGTAATTGATGTTATTTGGAATGCATATGGTTGGTTAATATGTTATGTAATTGATGTTATTTGGAATGCATGTGGTTGGTGAACATGCTATGTAATTGATGTTATTTGGAATGCATGTAGTTGGTGAACATGCTATGTAGTTGATGTTATTTGGAATGCATGTGGTTGGTGAACATGCGATATAATAAATGATGATGTTACTTGAGTAGTGCGGGCCCATATAGGGGGTACACCTTAAGAGAGATGCCTTGAGCATGTGTGATGAGACCTGAATTGTGCGGGCCCATAGAGGGGGTACAATTCGAGAGGTGTACTAGGTTGTGCGTGCCCATAGAGGGGGTACAACTCAGGGGATCAAGATGGGGCGTTCGATGCACGGGCCCATGGAGGGGGTGAAACCTAGGAGCGATTGTACTTGAGATACACAAGCCCAGTGAGGGGTGGGTGTAGCTCAGGGAGGTGATTGTACTTGAGATACACAAGCCCAGTGAGGGGTGGGGTGTAGCTCAGGGAGGTGATTGTACTTGAGATACACAAGCCCAGTGAGTGGTGGGTGTAGCTCAGGGAGGTGATTGTACTTGAGATACACAAGCCCAGTGAGGGGTGGGGTGTAGCTCAGGGAGGTGATTGTACTTGAGATACACAAGCCCAGTGAGGGGTGGGGTGTAACTCAGGGAGGTGAGTATTGATTATGTTGGTGATTATGGTACCTGAGTGTGACTCAGGGAGATGAGTATTGATTATGTTGGTGATTATGGTACCTGAGTGTGACTCAGGGAGGTGAGTATTGATTATGTTGGTGATTATGGTACCTGAGTGTGACTCAGGGAGGTGAGTATTGATTATATTGGTGATTATGGTGCCTGAGTGTAACTCAGGGAGTTGAGTATTGATTATGTTGGTGATTATGGTACCTGAGTGTAACTCAGGGAGGTGAGTATTGATTATGTTGGTGATTATGGTACCTGAGGTGTACAAGCCTAGAGTGGGTGAAGTACAACCCAGGGAGGTGCACGATGGTGATGATGATATGATGAAATGATGATATTGATGATTGTGATGAGTATGATGATAATGATAATGATGAGTATGATGATATGATGATAATGATAATGATGAGTATGATGATATGATGATATGATGATATTGATGGTTATGATGAGTATGATGATGATTGATGATAATGATGATTTTGATGATAATATGATTATGATGATTGTGGTGATATTGATGTTTTGGTGTATATGATGATGATGACTATGTTTTTTTTTGTTTTGAGTTATATGATGATGTTGTTTACATGAGGGTGAGGATAGGGTAGTCTCCTATGTGTATGTATGAGTAGTATTCTTTTCCGCACCGTTATACTGTGGATATTTTTACAGGTATTGATGATGACAAGACTGGTGTCGAGTTTTGAGTAAAGGGAGTATTGCTCTGGTACATGTGACATCAGGGCATATTATTGAGGGTTCTTTTCTTTATGTTTCTAGTTAGGAAGGATTTCGTAAACACTTTTAAATGCCTTACATGGCGAGTAGGATAATTTAATTATTGATAATTTGAAGATTCCGTTGCTTGTGTAGTTTGAAAACCTTTGAGTTCTACTTTTATTTTAATTAAGTTGTTTTACAACGAATAAGGTTTTAAATGAAGAGATATGTGAACCTTTTTACCCGTTGTGGGATACTGCTTTTGAAAAATATTTTGACTTATTAATTGTATAAGAGTTGGGGTAGAAGGGTGTCACAATTCATCTTTAAAATGGACAGTTATTATAATAATAACCGGTGCTTTGAAAAGTCACAATTGCAAAAAGTTTTTGAAAACCGTAAACTTTGATAAACATATATTTTCATGTAATTAAGATATATTTTCATAAATGTTCTCAAAAATTTTAATATAATATAAAGATCTTTCTTTTAGTAATCTCTTTAGACACTGCTTTGGTTTGAAGTAATGTTCTTCTTAAAATCTGATCATATTGACACTGCTTTAATCTTGTTATCTAATAAAAAGTTGTTTACCCAATCTAACCTTTTTAAATAATGACAAAAGGGGGAAAAATATATAACTAACAAAATAACAAAGCTAAAAGAAGAAAGACATAGTCTGAAGAAGTTCAAGATAAAAGAAATTTAGTCTGAGAAGAAAACATCTGAGAAGAAAACTTAATCAAAATGGAAGAAATAAGTAAAGAAAAATATTTTTCTCAGGGGGAGTAATATAGATAGGGGAGCTTAATGAATGACTCATCTTTAACTTATTTCATATATTTTGTTAGATATATCTAATTTGTCATCATTAAAAAGGGGGAGAATGTTGAGTCTCAGAATTAATTTAAGTATTTAAATTAGTTTTAAGACTCATTATCCTAAGGTTTTAATGATTAACAAATTAGATCGTATAATGTATAGGTTCTACTGAGAAAGGTATTGTTCTGTGCATTGTGTTTGAGGTTACAGGATCCATCTGAAGACAAGAAGATGAAGATAGCCAAAGAAGCAAGCAAAAGACAGGAAGAGGAAATCCGAAGAAAGGCAAAGCAAATCTGAACAAGAAGAAACGCTGAAAGAAGAAATCTGCTAAAGAAGAACAAAGCAACCTGCTGAAGGAAGAACAAAGAAGAGAAGAAGCATGACTACAAAAGCTGAAAGTTTTCAAAAGGATATCATCTACCAATCAACCGTCTGAAGACATACAACAT
Source organism: Sesbania bispinosa (assembly GCA_026901365.1). NCBI lineage: Eukaryota > Viridiplantae > Streptophyta > Magnoliopsida > Fabales > Fabaceae > Sesbania > Sesbania bispinosa. The sequence continues at coordinate 1,965,081 of QLOH01000035.1, forward strand.
GCTGAAAGGATCAATTGTCTGAAGACATGCAATATGTTGAAGAATGTGAACAATCTGAAGAAGTCAAACTATAAGAACATCACGACAATTATCTTAAGAAAAGAGAGAGTACATCTGGGCAAAGCTGAAATGAAGATAAACTACATGCTCATGAAGAATGAAGAAGAAAGAAATAACCATCCGAAGCAAAGAAGAAGAAACCCGCTGAAGGAAGGAACTCGCTGAAAGCGTCTCCAAGATAAAAAGCTACATCAAGTTGAAGCAATGCAACCTGCTGAACACATTCTTTCTGAACATGATGACGTGTCATTTCAAACTCTCTGAAGAAGAAGAAGCCAGACCAGTCATACAACCTTCTGAAGACTTATGAGTCAATGTGAGTAATATATTAAAAGACTCAAGTCTCAGCAAACGAAAGTGGTGAAGCTGAAATTAGGCAAAGACTCTCTGCACAAAGAGTTATTTTCCTCATATAAAAAGGAGAAAGCAACAAAAGTTATTTTCCTCATTCTAAGGAACATCATACATGAAAGAGGAAGCCTACTACAAAAAAGCAAATAGTAGTCAGAGATAGGTCAGCGCTGCTGTACACCTACTACTGTACCATCTTTGCAACACGCTATCAGAAGTCTGAATCCTTGCAAGAAGAAAAGCAGAAATTTCAAGGATGAAAGAGAAGCTCAACGGCTAAATCATCATCATTTGAGCAAATATACTTTCATAAATCTTCTATTGTATTTCAGATTGTGAAAGATTGAGAAGTTATCATCTGAAGTGGTTGTTCATCTGAAGCATGCTATCATCTGAAGCTAAGAAGAACAATCTGAAATGGTCTATCATCTGAAGCGTAGCATCCATCTGAAGAAGATGTTTTGTCTGAAGTGAAATATCATCTGAAGTCAAGAGACCATCTGAAGACATTGTTTGTAACTGTTTATCTGAGATCAAAAGGAGAAGCCTCTGAAGAGATTTGATGAAGATATTTCTCTGTCAAAGCCTTCTGAAACAAGACTATGGTCTAACCTATTTAAGGCAAACAGAACGGGAACTTTTATCAGTAGAACCTGTTCATTATACGATCTAATTTGTTAATCATTAAAACCTTAGGATAATGAGTCTTAAAACTAATTTAAATACTTAAATTAATTCTGAGACTCAACAGGTCGTACCTTTTAAGGATGGCGAACAGGGCAATAGCAACCACGTCTCTAGTGGTGTCCACGCCAACAGCCGAACTAGGAAACCCTCCACAACTCTGCTTGTAGTGTTTAGAGAGTAAGAGCGACTGCTCATCTATACAGGGTAATGCATCTTATGCTATATTTATAGAGTGGTGGCTAGGGTTTAACCCCTCACTCTATTAACCCTAACATATATGGGCCTGACCCATTGTGTTATAATTCTAATCAAATTAGAATTATTTATTTACCTAGCGGCTTGTTGTATGCGTGTGACCCAATAGGCTTTTAATATTTGGTTATGATATTAAAATAAAACCCTTTTATATTTAATTTAATAAATAGTCAGCGGTATCTAGCAATACATCACAACCCAAATATTGAGATTATCAATAACTTTGACGAATCCTATTTTATGATAATTTATATGATATGTCCCTTTGTCCAAATATCTAATTGAACACAAGGGCATGGAATGTGTCAACCTTGTATAGTTCCATTTATGTTTTCTTGATCCCCAAGTAGACTATACAGAAAATAAACACCTAATGTTTATCCTCCTGAGGATGACCATACATTTTTGTAGTCTCACTTTATCAAGAGGCCTACAAATATAACTCCTGTTACATAGGAGGGACAAATTCCATCTAGGTCACTCACATCCCACCACATAATTTATTATATGTCCAAATACCAACTTTATGATCACCTTGTTACAGGAAATATTTGATGATATTCAAAACACATAATTCCTTATGTAGGAATCATAGTGATTTCAGGTCAAAGGACTTCATATAACATTTATCAATTTAAGAAACGTTCATGACACTTATGTAACAATCCCTGCAACGTTCTTAAGGTGGGTCTGTCCAGTACACTATTACTCTTAATATGTACTTATGTGAGCACATGATATCTCATATCCATGATCCATGAGATGTGATCATCAATGGGCTCACATACTAGTCTAAATGCATCTTTGTCCTAAGATGTTACTTGACCAGGGACTATTTTAAGAATAGTTCTTCATAAGATCTCACGATCAAGTCATCTACTTGATTTCTTATGAAGTTTGAGCTTACTATTCTAAGGACATTAACTGTATTCTTAAAAAAATGAATTGCCTTTATAAAATAATATGATACATGTGATGGATGTTTCAAAACATATAAGTCTCTAGTGCATATACCTAACATACCTCTCAACAGAAGAAAGCTTCTCTCACCTCTCAACGACTCTCAACGGTTAGAAACAGATAGTTTCTATTTGAATTAAATGCTGGAGCCAACAACGAAGATTTGAGAGACTGCACAATCTATTGAACACCTTCTACATCTCACCTTACATCTCAAGTCTATTTCATCTTCAGATCACATCTCGACTTGAGATCAATTAGTAGTCTCACCTATTCTCTTTTAAGATCTCAACTTTCTATTCTTGTAAAAGAGAAGTCTCACCTAGCTATACTTACTGTCTATCCATACATTGTATGTTGTAAGCTAGACTCTTCAATATCCTTCCAACCTTTGTAACTAGTTTCAACTGAGATAGGAAGAAGTCTAGTCTCAGAGTGAGTGTGAACGTCCTGAAGAGGCTGTAAGAATACTTGTAATTGACTGGGTTGTCAATAGAGGAAATGTCACAAGTTGTGAGGACTGGACGTAGCCCAAGGTGCGGGTGAACCAGGATAAGATCTGTGTGCATCTCTCTCTCTTATCTCTTTTACATTTCTCGTCTCACATCTTAAGTCTGTTTACTAAAGTGAATTAAATCTATTCAAAGTAAATCAACTTTTTTTTAAACAAAAGAATCACTTCTTCTTGATCATAGAATTATTGATAGTTAAAATTCAAGCTACATCTCATCTAATCCATTTGAGACTCCAAGTTATCAAACATGAGATCACGTCTCTCTTTGAATTTTAAGTGTACTTTTTTCAGGAACAAATTTTAAAGTCTCTATTCAACCCCCATTCTAGAAACATCCAGCCAACTTCAGAGACCACGGGGAAGGAGACAATGACGCTATTCTGACGTTGACTGGAGGCTTGCACGACGGATCTGTGCGAGGACGACGGTGGAGGGATTACTCCGTGCTGCTGCGACGATGGAAGGATGAGTTCGTGCGGCTGTGATGGGAAATCCGAGCAGTGACGTGCAGCTATCTCCGGGGATGTCGCTGTCTCCGGCGCGGGCAGAGGCTGGAAGTGATGGAGTCTGCGACGTGCGGCTGCTTTCAGCCATGGAAGGTTGGACCTGAGGGTGGTCGCGTCTCTGCGACTGGAATCTGAACATCTGAAGCTCGATGAAGCTCCTCCCATGGCGACCAAGTTATGTATCCGACGTGAAGCAAAGGTGGCGCAATGGTAGGGAAGTGGTGGTAGCAGTATAACCGCGAAGAAAAAGGTGGCTAACTGGCTATGATGGTGGTTATTAAAATGGGGTTTGCTGACAGTGGCAATTCAACAACAACAGTGTTCTTAATGAGCTGCAGTAAGAGTATCCTCTTTCTTTTTATTTGAATTTTTACTGTTCAATTCCTTTACTCATTTTTATTATTGGTTTGAGTTCTATTTATGGTGATTTTATTTGCTGTGGGTATAAATGAATGGGGTGAGGAAATAATGACGAATGAGTATGGAGGTTTAAGGCGGAGATAAGCGGCGCCCAATCTCCGTTGCGATGAGAGGATGAAGAAGAAGAGACCGTGAGAGTGATGATCCTCCTCTTCCTTTTTTGTTACATTTGTTTATTTGTGTTTGTCTGTTTGCTTTTATTTTTATAATTTGTTGTCTTCCTTTTGTTTTAGAATATTATATAGGGAAAGCAAAATAACACAACAGGCTGAGGAGTGTTTTTTTCCGGTAAAAAATATGATATAAATGCAGGGAATCATTTGAATAGTGTTTTATTTATCATTAAAGAATATGGTTAAGTCAAATTTCAGCTTTTGAATCAGGATAACATTTAACCACAAAATAACATTCATATCGATGCAAGTTGCAAATAAACTAACGGTTATCACATACACTAGATGGAACAATGAGTAAAAGAGAGGTCATGATTTCTTCGTACCTGACTTAAGCTTATGCGATTCCACTTCTTCTTCCGCTTACCTTACTTAGTTTGTCATCAACTTCCTTATATATATGTGTCACACTTTGTACTTCTCTTCCAGCTTGCGGAGATTACCTATATCTCTCACAATCACCTTCTGTCTATAGCCCTTTTACCCACTTTTAGCCTCTCGAAGATTCTTTCTCAAATGTTCTTTTTGTTTTCGATCTTTTCTCCCTTCCTTTTTTTTTTTTTCGTTTCCTCTCTTTTTGATTTTCACCCTGATTTATATAGACCTCGAGTATCCTTCTTTCACCATTTGAATCACATCTTTATTATTCAAGCGTTGCGCCTCCATTCCTTCCCCATACTTCATCATGCACTACCTTCATAATGTTCTGATGACGCCCATAACCTGTTCTGATGATGCCCCACACCTGCTCAGCTAACGACCATAATTGTTCCCAGTTCTTCTCTCTTTCTTTCTTTTTTTTTACATACACTGATGAATTACATAATTATTACTACGATTAAAGTTAACAATCAAATAACTATTTCAATCGACTTATCAGTTTTGCATGTGAAAGTGTTGGGATTTGATTTCCAATTGTTCGAATTCCCAAAATGTTATGAGTTAAAGCTTCATTTCGAATTTACAGAAGAGGATGAAGTTACCTTGTTTTCGAATTGGATAACAAGTCTGTTACTTAGAAAAATTCTTAAGTAAGTTAATACAAAGACTTTAGAAATTCGAAAAAAAACATAATGTGTTCTGATATTCAGAGAGGTACAAAGGATAATTCTTTCAAACTCTAAATTCGAATTACATTAGTTCGAATACATGGAAAGAACATTAGAAAGAAAACTATCCAAAATGCCTAGAACATTAGAAAGGAAACTATCCTAAAATCTAAGAGAGCCCTTTAGCTCGTGGTGCTCTGTCACTTTCTCTTCTTTCTTTCTCCTCGAAAAGCTTTCATTAGAAGCAACTCAGTGGTTAACTTGGGAGAGGGAAAGGAGAAATTTGCTTCCAACCTGTTGAATAACCTGTAACCCTAGGAAGAAGATCAGATCAGATCAGAATAGATAGCTTTAAATAAGTTCATTTATTAATTATAAAAGGATATTTGGCTATTTTTGTGCAATCTAAAAAAAATACTCGAAGACCAAGGTTGTAGAAGCCAATGACTTTGGCTATTTTGTCAATCTCATAAAAATGAAATCATTCTAGATCAGATTGCACAAAATAGCCAAAGAGATTACCTTCTTCATATTTTTTGAAGAATTCTCTTAAAAGAAATTATAAGAACGAGAAAAAGGAAGAGTTGTGAGAAAAAATGAAGAAGAATACTCCTATTTATAGGAGCAAAACAACTCAAGTGCCATTAATGAAACTATTTTCTATGCCCATAAGAAAAAATCCTCATGGTAAAAACAAATGGACGGTGCCGGTGGTCTTTGTAACCTTTGAAAAGGCAAATAAAATTAAACTGTGGCACAAGGTAGTCAAAATCTCGAAACCATAAAGTCAAATTCCAGAAAGATTTCGAGAAATCAGAAGACCTCTTCGAGAATCAGAAAGAAGACCTCTTCGAGAATCAAAAAAGACTTCAAGAAATCCAAAGACAGGATTTCGAAAATCTGAACACAAGTTTTCGAAGAAACAGAAGTCCACAAGACACCAAAGAGCAGTTAGAGGAAGTTTACAAATGACAAAGAACAGGTGTCGTTAAGTTAGTGGTTCATTTTGAAAAAATGTAATTAGTTTTCTGGATAGCAGAAAACTGGCAACGCTACATGCTGCCAACATAGATAGTTGCTGATGTGTCAAACGCATTAGTTAGCCGTTTAGGATTAGAAATCTATAATAGGTAAACCCATAATGTATAAGGGTTGGCATAATCACTCATCTAAAATTCTCTGAAAACACCTTACACGTCCGAACTCACTGCGACAAACAGGTTACCATGGAGAAATAAGTATGTGATGAACCCATCCATTTCTTTTAATTGCAATTGTCTTACAATTCAATTTTCTTTCTTTGTTTACTTTACGCAATTTAACATTCTGCAATTTACATTTCACGTACTTTTCTTTCTTTCTTTCAATTCTAATGTTTTCTATTTCTATGAAACTTTGATTTTCAAGAAATCCAATTTAGAACTTTATTTGATAGAATTCTGAATCAAGTAGTTCTAATTTCTTTCGAAAGAAAAGTTCTTTGTAAAATTCTGAATCAACTTTCTGGAATCTATCATTTCTGGATTTTCGAAAACATAGTAATTGATTTGGTGAAATTCTGTACCAATCAAACATTTTCACCCAGAAAATTGAACTTTGAAAAGTCTATTTCAATAAATCAGAAACACCATAAACCTACTTTTTAAAAAGAGTCCCGTAAGAGGATCTGATTCTAATCCCCAGATTGTTCTTAGAATCAAAGTGATAAGTTTAATTTTCGAAATTAGATTTTTCACCATAAACAAATTGGCACGCCCAGTGGGACAATTTTGCCAAAAAGTAGTGTGTGTTATGAATTTCTGAAAATTTGTCTTGTATGCGTTTGAGAAGTGGTCGAACTATATCTGTTCAAATGGCTAATAATTCAAGACAAAATGCAAATGGAAATAATAATAGGGAAAATAATGTTAATAATCAGGGAAGTCCACCACCCCAAAGAGATGAGTCTGTGAATAATAATGAAAATGGGATGAATGGAAATAGTAGCGTTAACAGAGAACCACAAACAAATGTTACTACAACCACTACTACTGTGACGGAGCCTGTAATAAGTCAAATTGGTTCTACTATCCCTTTTCCCAATTTTATTTCTATGTCTCAAAATGGACAACCACAATATGGGTTGCCATTTGGATTTGTTCCAAATTCTGGAACAGCCCCACCAACTATGTCAACAATGGGTCCTTCAGTGATTCGTGGACCCATGTTTAATCCCTTTGTGGGAAATTCTTCTTCATCTATTACAAATTCTACGTTGCAAACTCTAAGGCAACAAATGGATGAGAGTAACCATGAAATGGTAAATATGTTGACAACACAAATGGCCACAGTGTTTATCCCCTAGTCCAAACTACAAATGCTAATTATAATTTATTGGCTAGGCAAATGGAAAGGATTGCGGATGTGTTTGGAGCACCCACTGATCCTATAGTTAGACAAGTGGCTAATTTGAATCCTCCTGTAAATCAAGGAGATCAAAATAATCAAATACCAAATCCTGTTAATCCTGTCGAAAATAGAGAGGAAAATGCTCCTAGAGTTATCCTGAATAGAAATCAAAATGCTGATGAAATTCTCGAAAGGATAAGAGCGAATAACTTAGGGGGGCAACAAAATGTTGTTGGAATTGTCGAACAAGTTTTGAATAGACATGGATTTAATGTAGGATTTGCGAATCATCCTTATGTAGTCTCTCCTTTCACCCAGATGGTATTGCAAACTGAATTGCCAAGGGGATGGAAAGTTCCCAAATTTACCAAATTTTCTGGAGAAGTAGGAGAATCTACTGTCGAACACATTGCTCGATACCAAATCGAAGCAGGTGATTTGGCAAACAATGAAGAATTAAAAATGAAATATTTTCCTAGTTCTTTAACTAAGAATGCTTTTACTTGGTTTACTACTCTTTCTCCAAATTCGATTCACACATGGAATCAATTAGAAAGAAGTTTTCATGAACAATTCTTTCGAGGAGAAACAAAAGTTACTCTTATGGACTTAGTAAACATTAAGAGATCCTCGAATGAGTCAATTGATGACTATTTGAATAGATTTAGACAAATGAAAGCTAGATGTTTTACCCAAATTCCTGAATATGAGTTAGTTCAAATGGCTGCAGGAGGACTAGATTATTCAATTCGAAAGAAATTGATTAATCAACAACTTAGAGATATGGCTCAATTGGCTGATAAAGTTAGGCAAATTGAACACCTTAAGAAAGAAAAAGAAAGGTTCAGGAAACCTGAAAAGTTCTTTCGAAAAGATAAAGTGGCATATTTAGAAGTTTCTGATGATAGTGACTTCGAATATGATATAGAAGATAATGATGTTCATGTAGCAGAACTTAAGCCAGGGCCTCCTTATGTTTGTCAATCTTTAAAACCAAATGGAAATACTAGTAATGACAATAAAGATAAATTCCCAAAGAAAAATTATGGTTTCGATATTTCGAAAGCAGACCAAATTTTTGATATATTGGTGAAAGACAAACAAATAACTCTAAGTGATGACCATAAAATCCCTTCTCAAGAACAGAGAAGAGGTAGAAAATATTGTAAATATCATCATACTTATGGTCATTGGACTAATAGTTGTGTGCGTTTCAGGGATATTATTCAAGAGGCTATTAAGCAAGGGAGATTGAAGTTCGAAGAAAAAATCCCAATGGCCATGAAGATTGATTCAGACCCTCTTCAGGTGAATGCAAACTACGCAGAACCTTTGAGTGTTAACATGGTTGAAGTTGAGGATTCGAACTCCGTGGGTCAGGCCACAGAGATGGCTTTGGATGGAGACCAAGAGGTACAGATGTGTTTCCAAAGGGAGGAGAATCCCTATTGGAGTTTCTGAACAGAAAGAAGGCAGAGGATGCCTCCATTGATCTTTGCCCAAGGTGCCATGCCTTATTTGATAGATCAGCAGCCAAAGCGTTTCGTGAATCAGAGATGAAGACGCATTATCACAAAGTGGCTGCTCAACCCCAAAAGGTCGAAGTCAAACAAAAGAAACCTCATGCTTCTTATGGGGGATGGATCTCTAAGTCTGAATCTATTTCCGGAGAAAAGGCACCTGGGAATCTTAATAGGTTCGAGAAGGGAAAACTACCTGTTACCCAAGGTTTTCAAGAAAGGATCAAGCCTCGAACTTTCATACCTTCATCTTCAGTTCCTCCGAACCAGTGGGTTCGACCAGGGTATGTGAGGCAACCAAACAATTTCCAAAGTTTTCATCAAAAACCTTATTTTGGAAACAGACCCCAGATGACGAAGACCCAATGGAGGAGGGCTCAGAGAATGAGGAAAGCAGCCTTTGAAAAACAAGAAAAGAAAAATATGAATGTTGAGGAAGGAAAACAACAAACTAAACCTTTGCAAGCGAAGAATGCTCAGATAATTCAAGTTCAGGCAAACGCAAATCATCCATCCTATGCTCAAGTTGTCAAAAAGAAACCTTCTTTCCAAGTTATTGGAAATTTCGAAGAGGATGAAGATGACTTGCTTACAGAGAATTTCGAAACAGGCTTCGCAGATGGTCTGGAAGACATCTGCGCAGTAGTCTCGATTCTGCCTGCTGAATACGCTGAAGAATTAGAAAAAGGTTTAGAAGAGGAAGACTTCGAGGAAGATGACATAGGTGAGGATCCTGTATGTTACACCTATATTGGCAAGCAAATCTGTCAGAATACATCAGCAGTATTCGAAAGGCCTACAGAGGAAATGCAACTTCACTTGAAGCCTCTATTTATTAGAGCATTGGTTGAAGAAGAAGCATTGGTAAAGTGCTTGTTGATTCAGGAGCAGTGAATTTAATGCCAAAATTTATGATGAAGAGGTTGGGGAAAACCAAGTTTGATTTAATGCCCCACCAAATGATTATTACAGATTTCAGTGGGAAGACCTCGAAGTCTGAGGGAGTTTTGTCTTTGGAGTTGACGGTGGGAACTATCATGAGGCCTACCATGTTTGTGGTGGTCGACTCCAAGGCAAATTACAATTTGTTGCTTGGTAGAGAGTGGATACATGGTGTCGGTGCTTTCCATCCTCTATGCATCAAAGGTTATGCATGTGGACAAAAGAAGGTGTCCCCATATATGTGGATGGGGACAAAAACTATTTCAAGGTAGAGGAAGATGCAGTGGACATTCGGAGTACAGAGAAAAGAGTCATGAAAATTAGACCATTCGAAGTCATTGATAAATATGCTCTGGCTCCTACTAAGGTTCCATATTCTCTAAGAATAAATCCAAATTTCGGATTTATTCTACAATGTGATGTCGGCCCATTCGAGGCCGCAGAAATAAATGAATGGTCAGATCCAGAGTAAGTTCGAGCTTTTTGGCTCGAATTTCGGCCTATGTGGCCGAAAAAAGAATAGAGGCGGCTCTCGAAGCCGAACTCAATCAAAATAAACAAAAAAAAGAAACGGCCCTCAAGGCCGAGTGGCAAGAGGAAAAAATAATTATTGAGGAGATATCAGAAGAAGGAATTTCACAAGATGAAATTTCATTAAGAAAAAACGAAGATTCTGAAAAAGATCAGGGTCCTTCTGAAGGAGTTGAAAATTCTCAAAGGAATATCTTGAGGAAGTGATTAAAAAGATTGAGACATATGTTCTAGAAACACAAGGGTTGGAGTTCGAGAAACTCGATTGCATATATGACGATTCCCCTTTAGGTTTCGAAGGATTTTTGTCTCAAGGTATTAAGAAGATGGAAGCTCAAGATCCTTTGGAAGAAATAAATTTGGGAGATGAAAAAGAAAAAAGACCCACATTCATAAGTCAGAATCTCGAAGGAGATTTTAAAGAGATCATTGACTTGTTGAAAGAGTATAAAGATTGTTTCGCTTGGGATTATCATGAAATGCCTGGTTTGAGTCGAGAACTGGTAGAACATAAGCTTCCAACTTTTCCAGAAAAAAGACCAGTGAAACAGGCTCCTAGAAGATTCGCTCCAGAAATAGTTTCGAAGATCAAAGAAGAAATTGAGCGTCTTCTGAAGGCTAAGTTCATTAGAACTGCCAGGTATGTTGATTGGATTTCGAATATTGTGCCTGTAATTAAGAAAAATGGTTCTTTAAGAGTATGCATTGACTTTCGAGATCTAAATAACGCAACTCCTAAAGATGAATATCCAATGCCAATTGCTGACATGTTAATAGATTCGGCAGCAGGAAATGAATTGTTAAGTATGTTAGATGGGTATTCAGGTTATAATCAAATTTTTATTGCCGAAGAGGATGTTTCGAAAACAGCTTTTCGATGTCCTGGTGCAATAGGTACTTATGAATGGGTAATGATGCCCTTTGGTTTAAAAAATGCTGGTGCAACTTACCAAAGAGCCATGAATTCGATTTTTCATGATTTAATAGGAAATTTTATGCAAGTTTATATAGACGATGTTGTGGTTAAATCTGAATCAAAAAGCTTGCATTTGAACCATTTAAGACAAGCTTTCGAGAAAATGAGAAAGCATGGGTTGAAAATGAATCCTATTAAATGTGCTTTTGGTGTATCTGCAGGAAATTTCTTAGGATTTCTTGTACACAAGAAAGGTGTTGAGATTGACAAGAATAAAACTAAAGCAATTCTCGAAGCATCTCCACCTACAACCAAGAAACAATTACAATCTTTTTTGGGAAAAGTCAATTTTCTTCGAAGGTTTATTTCGAACCTCTCAGGAAAGACAAGAGTGTTTTCTCCATTGTTGAAATTGAAGAAAGAAGGAAATTTCAAATGGGAAGAGGAACACCAACAAGCCTTCGAAGAAATCAAGAAGTATTTGACAACTCCTCCTATTATGACTCCTCCTTTGCCAGGAAGACCCTTGAAGTTATATATTTCTGCATCAGAAGCCACAATTGGAAGTATGTTGGCTCAAGAGGACGAAAATGGCGTTGAAAGAGCTATTTACTATTTAAGTAGAGTCCTTAATGATGCTGAAACTAGATATTGTGCCATTGAAAAATTATGCTTATGTTTATACTTTTCATGTACTAAACTCAAGTATTATGTGAAACCTCATGATGTATTTGTGATTTCGCACTTTGATGTAATAAAGCATATGTTGTTGAAACCTATATTGCACAGTAGAATTGGAAAATGGGCTTTAGCATTAACTGAGTTTTCATTAAAATTTGTCCCATTAAAAGCAATGAAAGGACAAGTGGTTGCAGATTTCTTGGTTGATCATCCTCCAGATTCCAATTGAGGAATCAATATACGTAGGTTTAGAACCTTGGAAATTATATTTCGATGGATCCAAACATAAGAATGGATCAGGAATTGGAATTTTATTAATTTCCCCAAAAGGATTCCCAACTCGAATGATGTTTGAAATAAAACATCCTTGTTCGAATAATGCAGTAGAATATGAAGCTTTATAGCAGGTCTCGAAATTCTGGTTTCTTTGAATTCGAGAAATGTTCATATTCGAGGAGATTCTCAATTAGTTATCAAACAGATAACCAAGGAGTATAAATGTTTAGATCTAAAATTGGCTAAGTATTTGGTGCAAGCCAATAAACTTCTGGAAATGTTTGACGAAGTAAAAATTGAACATATTCCAAGAGGTCAAAATTTCGAAGCTAATGAATTGGCTCAAATAGCTTCTGGATATAGAATCTCTATTGGAACACTTAGAAAAATTAGTGATATTCAAAGAAGGTTTCCAAGGAAAGGATTCGACATCCATAATGTAAACCTTTTAGATCAAATGATTGGAGAAAAGAGATTGTGAAACTTATCCAAAATCCTTCTTTAGCAAATAAGAAACTTGAAATATAAGATTTTGAATTATTGTATTTTGGGTGAAGAACTTTATAAGAAAGCTGTTGATGGGAATTTGCTTCGATGTTTGGGTGAAACAGAAGCATATTTGGCTTTAGTTGAAGTTCATGAAGGTGCTTGTGGAGCTCATCAAGCCGGAAAGAAAATGGAATGGATTCTGAAAAGAAAGCTATTCTTTTGGCCTTCAATGGCCAAAGATTGTCACAATTTTGCAAAAGCTTGTGAAGAATGTCAAAAATGGAAATGTACAACAAATTCCAGCAAGTGAATTGCATTCAATCATAAAGCCTTGGCCTTTCGAGGATGGGCTTTAGATCTAATTGGGATGATACACCCAGCTTCTTCGAGAAACCATAAGTTTATTTTAGTTGGAGTTGATTATTTTACCAAATGGGTAGAAGCAATTCCTTTAAGAGAAGTTTCTCAAGAAGATATTATCCGTTTCATAGAAGAGAATATAATATTCAGATTTGGCTTACCAGAAACCATTACTACAGATCAAGGAACAGTGTTTACTGGAAGGAAAATGGTTAAGTTTGCTGAATCAAAAGGAATAAAATTACTTTCTTCTACTCCTTACTATGCACAAGCCAATGGTCAAGTTGAAGCAGTAAATAAAAATATTATTGCTTTAATTAAAAGGCATATTGGGCAAAAACCTAGAAATTGGCATGAGACTTTGAATCAAATTCTTTGGGCTTATAGAAATTCACCAAGAGAAGCTACTCGAACTACCCCTTATAAGTTGGTATATGGTCATGATGCTATATTACCAGTTGAAGTAAATTTACAATCAATAAGGGTTCAAAGACAATATGAGTTACCTTCTCAAGATTATTGGAATTTGATGTTCGATGAATTAAATCAACTTGATGAAGAAAGATTGATTGCTCTTGAAAATATAATTAGGCAAAAAGAGCAAATAGCTCGTTCTTATAATAAGAAGTCAAGAAAAGAGAATTCCAAATTGGTGATTATGTTTGGAAGTTGATTTTGCCAATTGATAAAAAGTCTAAGAGGTTTGGTAAATGGTCACCTAATTGGGAAGGACCTTTCGAGATTGAAAAAGTGTTTTCCAGTAATGCGTATTCAATTCGAGAATTAGTTGGTGATTTGCGCATAATGTCAATAAATGGAAAATACTTGAAAAATATAAGCCAAACTTGCAAGAAATCAAAATTGGACATTAACAAGAGTAAAATTGTTCGAAAAATATAGAAATTCGAGACCATGCTCGAAACAATGTTATGAACAAATAACAAGAGGAATTACAATAGGCTAGAAAGGAGCTACACTTTTCAGCTTGGCAAAGTTGTGTATCAGGTCTTCGTAATAAGTCTTGAAGCTTAAGTCGTCATTTTCCAATGTTCAATGTGTTTGGTAATTCGAACGACATCCCTCGAAAGATCCTTAACAGAACTTATAATATCCGAGCGAGCGGTTTGTTGCCTTGAAAGTGTAGTCTCAATCTCATTCTTAGCCTTCTTCAATTTCTCAAGCTCCTCTTGATATTGCCTTATGAGGCCTTCGAGCCTTAAATTCTCTTTCTCTAATTCTTCAACTCTTAGGGAATTTTGTTTGATGGACTGGTCATGTTTATTCACTGAAATCTTACTATGTTGCATCTTGTCGATCAACTCAGCTTTTTCACCTTTCTGTGCGACCAGCTTCAACTTGGTTTGCTCAATCTGATTAACAGTCTTGATACTGTCTTCGTAGAGTTCAGCAAAATCCTTCACCCAAGCCTTCTGAGATTCGGAGAGTTGAGAATTTTTCTTATCAAAATAAATGAGATAGCTCTCGATCTCTTCCCTATAAAGTCGATCCTTGGGGATTTCCTCATCATGTTTTTCTCGAAAGTTAATTTTTTAAATGTTTCGAAGACTGCTCGATTGAGTTCTTCACTTAAAGGATTTTGAATAGTAGCCTCAGAGTGTGCAGATGATAAGGAAACTTCCCCTGAAAGCACTTCCAAAACCAAGAAAGGATTCTTATCCAGGTCTTTGAGGCAATCATCTAAGTCCTTAGCATTATAAATGGGCGTGGATCTAGATGAATCCCTCGAAAATCCAGGAGCCTTTTTCAGGTGGCCTGTCGTGATTCAAGATGATGATGGGAATTGTGTAGACAGGTTTGGATCTCCTTCGAGGCACGAATCTTTAGTCTTTTCCGATTGTGGATTTTGAGAAGATGCAGGATCGTCTTCTTTGTTTTCTTTCTCCATGGGTCATCATTATTGGATCAGAAGGAGATGAACTTCTCTTCTTCTCCTTTTCTTCTTCTTGATTCTCAATATTCTCGATCGATATTTCTAAGCTAAATTTTGTGATTTCTTCGAAGAGATAGCTTGAAGTGGGCTTTCTATAGTTGTTTTCTTCATTTTCCTCCACTTCATTGAGAACTTGAGAAAGATTGACCTGAACAGTTACAAATAACAAATATTAGATTAAAAATCATAAAAAAAGGGAGGGATGATGGTAAAACGTTTTTATTTCGAAAAAAGAGAGTAAAAAGTTTCTTGTTCTAACAACCCCACTTGGGATTGTTTCTTATACCTTGGTCTTAAACCTTTGGCCAACTCTCTGACGTTTTACATAAAGAAAAATAAGTTTCAAAAATCAGATGAAGAAAGAAAAGTTCTCAAAATGACTTAAAAAAAGAAATAAAGAAGATAAGTACAAGGGAAGTTCGAAACTTACTGCCCCAATGGTTTTCCCTGGGGGAATACTAAAAGAACCTTGGACTTTGGGACTTTCTTTTCTTCTCTCTTTGAAATTCTCTCTCAAAGGAACAATTGTTTGTTCGGAGTGTTTTCCTGTTAAAAATAACAAAGTGGCATCAGATTTCGAAGAAATGAACAACTAGAATCTTATATCTATAAAGATTTCGAAAACTGATAAAGGAATCGAAAGATACCTCCTGAGAGGAGATCTATCATCAGATTTTCAGATTTCTTTCTTCTTCTTCGAAACTTGACTACTTTCTCCTTGGAAGTATTAGAATCATCTCGCCTTTCTTTTCTTATCCACTGAAGCAGATTGGCTCTTGTCAGAAGATCGTTATTTTTTCGACCTTATTAGACGTAGCCTTCTTTCGAGATTTGGGGGTAGTAGTCTAAATAGTAAACAAATAAAAAGTTAAATTTCAAAATTCAGAGTTGAGAAAGTTCAAATTTTCGAAATAATAGCTTACACACAGGTTTTCTAGAAGAGACTGAAGCTTTTAGCTCTTTAGATTTTTTCCTCCTCTTCCTTATCGCTTTCCAACTTCTCAGCACCTTTCGAAAGATTGCACCTTGAGCTATAAATAGAAAGGATTGAGTTCAAGATTGGGATGCGAGATCAGATCATTAAACGAATGATTTTGTTATTACCTGAACAATGTAGTTCTTAGAAATTAATTTCACATGTTCTATATCCAAACATTAGGTTTAAAAGGATATTGTCCAATGTGATACTTGGTTAAAGTGACTCTTTCGAAAACAGGTTTTAAGACTATTAAAAAGTAGATCAAACCTAAAGGTCAGTCCATTTATGGACCATTTAAACTTTTCCATCCAAACTTTGCTGTGGCAAAGGAGGAAACTTTGGACAATACTTTTCGAAAATTGTGGTACCTTAGGATTTACAAGTTTAAAATCTTTGCTGATTCGAAGAAATTTTTCTTTTAAGAAGAAGCTGCTTCAGAAATTGTTCTATGTATTTTATTAGGATATCAAGAACACATGAAAATATTTCTCAAAAGCTTCAATTTCTTTGATGTGCATACCTTTGGTTTTTGGTCGTTTCTGCGAAGAAGCAATGTCTTTGGTTAGTCTGGAAAATATGTTGCTTCATCTACTTAATACTACACTAGTATTTCGACCACCATACTTCATAGGATAAAGTGGCAATAATAAGAAGGTTTCGCATGAGATTGGCTATCGAGGAAGAAGAGGTTACGAGCCTTCGAGAGTTGTAACTCTCGAAACCCTCTCACCATCCACCAAGTCTTCAATTAAAATTTGGTCTTCAGAAGTATAGAAGGGTGTAGGACGAAGTTGGTCAGTCCAAATTGACGAGCTACAAGTTGTGGTTGGGTTAAAGAAAGACTTTGAAGTCTTTTGTTTGAAAAACCACAATATAGGTCAGGAGTCAAAAATTGTTTCCAAACTTCCAAACTTTCAGATGGGCCCCAGGAGTGTCCAAAGGAAATTTTCGCGAGTAAACCATTCAGGTCCTCGAGTTCGAGCAGAGAGGGGCAAGGTTGGGAGAATGTTTTCTTTAGAGCTTAGGAAAGAGGAAATATGATAAGACTTGAAATGCTCCTGACGATTCTTTTTTCGAAGTGGGAGTAAGATAAGACAATCTATACGACCTTCAACAGAATTGGGAAGATCAGAATCTGAAGGTTTAGAACTCTCGCATTATCATGGAAGATAGTATTAAAGCCAAAATTGAAGGAAACCAAAAGGGACCCACTAAAGTTTCGAACAGGATCTCTCATTTAAGGGGCACCAACAACTTCGGAAAGCATGTCATAAACATGGGCCAAGGAGACACCTGTTCCAAATCAATTTTGATACCCTTGGCCAACATCTGAGCCATGGGGAGAAAGATTTGGGAATCTGATTTGACCTGGAGCAAAAGACAAATGCAGATAACATAGAAGAAGAAAAGCAAGCATGCTCATTCTCAGAGACTTCCCAGGTTTCAAATTGTTTTGTATAAAGAATGAGTAAGTCAGCTTTCGAAATTTGGCTCACGAGAGGTTAGGAACTTTGAGAAAGGGAAGAATTAATTGGCCTGCGGTTCGAGGCCAGTAATAGCGAGCAATCAAAAAGTGTTAGGGGCATCCATAAGGAAGGTGAAAAGAATTGGTAGATTTCTCCCAGAAAAGAAGGGAAGAAAGAATTAAGGCAGGATCAAAACTTAAATCATATCTACTTAATTGAATAAGATCGAAAATACCAAGTCGCTTCCACAAAGCTCCCCTAGTATTTTTGCTACCATATTCAACCACATGATATAGGATCTTTTCGAGCAGAGGAGATGCTCGAAACACATCACTATATAGAAGCTCAAGAGGTCCATTCGAATTATTGACCAAAAACTCGAATTTTTCCTTTCTCATAATTGAAAAAACTCATTGTATTGGTCAAGAATAAGGGAGAGTGTATGGACCAGAAAAGCTAAGTGTTTTTTCTTGATAGAATAAGGAATAAGTACCTGGGAATTCCAGATAGCTATTTTTCTTTACATTCTCATGGTTCCAGGGACATAAGCTTGCTCGTCCCTAGCAAGCAAATCTCCTTTACAGACAGCGAGAGGCACTGGAGTTTGACCTTCGGTAGCCATTAATGGAGTTTGAGTTTTCTTGAAGAGAAAGACAAAAGAATGCAATAGTGCAAGAGAGCTGAAATTCAGAAAGAGTGTAAAATAAACTTGAAGACTTAAAATAACCGGTGAGATTCAAGTCTAAAATGACAAAAGATGATCAAAAAAGAGTTAAAGATCATACCTTGAGCTTGAGGAGAAAAACGCCGATGAAAAGGAAAGAGTAGAATGTGTAAGGTTGAAGATGATGAAAAGTGAAAACAAAGGGTTTTGCTTGGTATTTAATGGGAACGAAAAGACAGCTGTTAAAAATGGTAATCATGTTTTTGGAACGTGAGCCAGTAACCCAAAATTGTGGGAAAGTCAGTTAACTTTTATAATACACTTATATTAATTTATTTGAGAATATAACAAGGTTATCTGAAACAGATATTTAAAATTTCCATTTAAATTTTAAATAGTTGTTATAAGGAATACCAAGAGTTTGTTCCAAAATATCTCTTCTACAAAATAATTATTATTTGAAAGAGACTATTTTTATGGGGTGCATCTTTGGGATTTGATTTCCAAATTGTTCGAATTCCCAAATGTTATGAGTAAAGCTCATTTCGAATTTACAGAAGAGGATGGAGTTACCTTGTTTCGAATTGGATAACAAGTCTGTTAACCTTAGAAAAATTCTAAGTAAAGTTAATACAAAGACTTTAGAAATTCGAAGAAAAAAAAGACATAATGTTTCTGATATTCATAGAGGTACAAAGGATAATTCTTTCAAACTCTAAATTCGAATTACATTAGTTCGAATACATGGAAAGAACATTAGAAAGAAAACTATCCTAAATGCCTAGAACATTAGAAAGGAAACTATCCTAAAATCTAGAGAGCCTTTAGCTCATGGTGCTCTGCCACTTTCTCTTCTTTCCCTCGAAAAGCTTTATTAGAAGCAACTCAGTGGTTAACTTGGGAGAGGGAAAGGAGAATATTGCTTCCAACCTGTTGAATAACCTTACCAGAGGAAGAAGATCATATCAGATCAGAATAGATAGCTTTAAATAAGTTCATTTATTAATTAAATAAAATGATATTTGGCTATTTGTGCAATCTAAAAGAAAATACTCGAAGACAAAGGTTGGAGAAGCCAATGACTTTGGCTATTTTGTCAATCTCATAAAAAATGAAATCATTCTAGATCAGATTGCACAAAATAGCCAAAGAGATTACCTTCTTCATATTTTCTGAAGAATTCTCTTAAAAGAAATTATACGAAAAGAGAAAAGAAGGAAGAGTTGTGAGAAAAATGAAGAAGAATACTCCTATTTATAGGAGCAAAACAACTCAAGTGCCATTAATGAAACCATTTCTATGCCCAATAAGAAAAATCCTCATGTAAAAATCAAATGGACGGTGGCCGGTGGTCTTTGTAACCTTTGAAAAGGCCAAATAAAATTAAACATGTGGCACAAGGTAGTCAAAATCTCGAAACCATAAAGTCAAATTCCAGAAAGAAGATTTCGAGAAATCAGAAGACCTCTTCGAGAAATCAGAAAGAAGACCTCTTCGAGAAATCAGAAAGAAGACTTCAAGAAATCCAAAGACAGGATTTCGAAAAATCTGAACACAAGTTTTCGAAGAAACAGAAGTCACAAGACACCAAAGGAGCAGTTAGAGGAAGTTACAAATGACAAAGACAGGTGTCGTTAAGTTAGTGGTTCATTTTGAAAAATGTAATTAGTTTTCTGGATAGCAGAAAACGTGGCAAGCGTACATGCTGCCAACATAGATAGGTTGCTGATGTGTCAAACATGCATTAGTTAGCCGTTAGGATTAGAAATCTATAAATAGGTAAACCCATAATGTAATAAGGGTTGGCAAATCACTCATACTAAATTCTCTGAAAACACCTTACACGTCCGAACTCACTGCGACAACAGGTTACCAGGAGAAATAAGTATGTGATGAACCCATCCATTTCTTTTAATGCAATTGTTCTTACAATTCAATTTTCTTTTCTTTGTTTACTTTACGCAATTTACATTCTGCAATTTACATTTCACGTACTTTTTCTTTCTTTCTTTCAAATTCTATGTTTTCTATTTCTATGAAACTTTGATTTTCAAGAAATCCAATTTAGAACTTTATTTGATAGAATTCTGAATCAAGTAGTTCTAATTTCTTTCGAAAGAAAAGTTCCTTTGTTAAAATTCTGAATCAACTTTCTGGAATCTATCGTTTTCTGGATTATTCGAAAACATAGTAATTGATTTGGTGAAATTATGTACCAATCAAACATTTTCACCCAGAAAATTGAACTTTGAAAAGTCTATTTCAATAAATCAGAAACACCATAAACCTACTTTTTAAAAAGAGTCCCGTAAGAGGATCTGATTCTAATCCCCAGATTGTTTTTAGAATCAAAGTGATAAGTTTAATTTTCGAAATTAGATTTTTCACCATAAACAAAAGGAATAAAATTTCTTAATTAATCGACTAACTAATTAACAACTAGTTAACCTATTAATTAATTTTTTTTGGTTTTTATTGGGTTTGAACAAAATTTAACCGAAAGCCTCCGGACAAAATTAGATGTTCACACTATGGAACGGATATGCATATATTAATGAGTTACTATTTTGTAATTATTATTTTAAAAAATTGGCTTAATTAAATTTATTGTCCCTCTAATTTAGGTAATGTACAATTTTGATTCCTCAAATTCTTTTGAAGCAAATCATGTCTATCTATTTTCAAAATTAAGCAAATATGATTTCTATGGTCAAATATATTAATTCCACATAAAACCCTCAAATCATTTTCTACTTAACATCTTTACAAATTAAATTATTTTTAATTAACCTTATTAATATAAAAACTCATCAACAAAATTTCACCTAAAATTAAAAAATCCAACTTTTTTAATTATCTTCTTTGAACCCTATATCCTACAAAAATTTTTAAATTATATCAAATTTCTTTATATTGAATGTTTTACTTTTAAACCTTTAAAATTATTTCATATATCAAACTTATCATAAATTTTGAGATATTTGGATAAAATGTGGAAGTTAGATTTTTTTAGATTGATTGAGGAACCATGTTTATTTAATTTTAACAATAGAAAATTTAATTTACTAAAAAAAATTGTGACACCAAAAATTGTATATAGTTTTCTGAAAACTGTATATGGGAGTTGGACTTCTTTGTAACAACACACGTCATATCTTTTTCCTCTGTACTCATCCTTTAGCATGGAGAAATGCACAACATGATGATTAAAGAATAATAAGGCTGTACCAGGAGTGGTTTACACCACAGAAAAATGCTATTAATCTTCTCCCAAATTATTTCAATGTGGGGCAGGGAAAATAATTTGATATTTTTTATTTTTCTGTTGACCCTATCCCATCCAATTTCATATTGTTAAAAAGAATATATAAATGACACGAGAGAAGACAACTTGACTACGCGCTATTATTGAAATGCCAAATGTAGGGCAGAAATATTAAATGTTTACTAAAATAGCCTATTTTTTTAGGAAGCGGAGGAAATTGAGGATCTAAGATGCCAAAAAGGGTTATACCCAATCAATACAAGACTTTACTTGAAGACAAAAAAATAATAATAATAATAAAGGCTTTGAACTCATCCAATATACTAAAACCATTTCAATTGAAACAAGTTTTGCAACAAGTCTGGGTTTGACCATTGGTTTTAGTCCCAAAAGCGGTTTTCTATCCCACAATTCATCAATTCAGGTTCTGGTTTGTTTGGCCCATAGTTATGATCATAGATTTGGTGTAGGTTACAGCTCATTAGTTTGAGGCACATAACACATCATCGACTATTAAGCATTAAATCATTAATTTGACTAATTAAATAATTGAACTCTACTGTACTCATACACCTCTCTCTCTCTCTCAACCAAAATAGTGGAGCAAGATGAAATTAAAGGAGAGATTCCAGTCAAAGTTGGTTGATTTTGCTTTGCATCTGGTCAATGCTTGTTCCAATCTGGACTAGTACTATAGCTAGTAGTGTAGTATTGATACTAAATTGCTAGATACAAACCCCACTTTTAATTTTTGTCTATTGTAGGGAGATGAGATGTATTTATGTGTATGAATTGACAAATGGTCTTTTTCAATATTCCGATCCGCGGGTTGCACAGAGAGAGGCACACGTATTAGTTCTCCCATAGTCTTTAATTAGCAAGTGGGTTTAATTTATTTGGGGGCTACTTGCATTCCTCATCCTATATAGCTGGTGGTGGGGGTAACATCAGCAGTTGGTTACAAATTAAAGGAAGCAATTAAGCAGTAGATGTCAACTTTTCTACGAAAAGATATATGGGACCTGAATATTAATTCGGGTGGTTCCAGGACCAAATTTGTTGGTTATAAAAAGGAGAGAATTTTGTCTTTGTAATGTATATATTAATAATCCAAAAGTACTTCCAGATATAGTATATGCATGTATAATGTAATTTTTTTTAGACAATATTCCACTAAAAGGTTTTGAGGGGATATTGTGGGCTGGAAAAGGGAGAGAGGGGTTATTACATCATCTTTAACATCATCCATCTCGTTGAGAGGTGGATGTCAATTTCATCGACATCAAGTGTCACAATTATGTTTAATTATGTGGAGCTGGTAGTGGGATGTTTCTTTCTCTATCTCCATCTATCTGATTTAACCTCTTTCTGTTAACTTTACACAGGAACTAAAAGAAACAAAATGATAGCTGGAACCAAACTAGTTCCAGAGAAAAGGAAGGAGGGCTAATTTAAGCATGTGAAATAGACATTTTGTAGTATTTTACAAAAAATAATTGATTTTTTTGCTTTATGAGACATATATCTTTTGGTAATTATTTCCTATAATTAATGTCTTTTGTTTATCAACGGGTAATTGGTTCAAGTAGTACATATTTGATTCCTCCTAAATAATGTATCAGATTCAAGTCGAATAGAAAAAATCTTCGTTGGGAGAACTAGCTCAATCATGATATGGATATTAGATTATTTAATTAATCTAATTAATGTGGCCCATGTAATTTAATAGTCTGACTTTAATTAAAGTGAGCCCAATGTGATGGTTGTTGGCCAATGTGAAAATAGAGCCAAAAGGGGTTAATTTGAAAATCCCTCTCCTCTTCCTTATAAAAGAGAGAAGTTACAAAATAAAAGGGATTTACTGAAGGAAAGAAACTGACTCAGAGAAACCTCCTCACCATCAAGGAGTCTGAAAGGCAAAAGGAAAAGGGGAGAAAATTGGTTTACAATTTCAAAAGAATTCAAGACAAAGAACAACAATTATGGATCCAGGTTAGTATCTTTGTCACTCTCTTGTATGGGTATGTGAGAACCATTGAAATTCAAGGTACTGAGTAGTTTCCATAATTGAACCCTAGGAAATTACCATAATAGAGAATTTTATAGTTGATATCAGAGCTCAAGGTTGTGAATTTTGTGATTCTCAATAAAAGATTAGATAAAACCTTCAGGAATTATTGTTACACTATAATTGCTTAGCAATTGTTTTTTGAGTATGAAAGGTTTACGATTTCAATTTATCAATTGAAATGAAGATGATTATGGTTGCGAATTGAAAACACGCAGTAGATTACCTTTACGATTTCAATTGCGTGTATATATTAGAAAACTTAAATAACAACTTTCCCTGTCCGTACTTGTATTCGAAAAGCGAAATCAACTTTCGAAAAGCATTTTACGCACAGGATCTTTAGTTTCTGAAAGACAATGATATTGCTTTCGTAATGATATTTTAGTGTAAGGATACTCTCCTGCATCTCCATCCTCTCCAGCAAACGGTAGCTACGGAATAACTACGGATTAGCTATGACCTTTGTTTTCTAGTTATTCCATAACTAACTTTTGCTGGAGATGATCCAAATCCGGTATTTTAATGCTTTTCACAGAATGCTTTTATTAGTACAAAGAAATTCTTGATTCTCATTATAGTAGTCATTATGGATCGAGAATCATGTTTGCCGTAATGAGAAAACTTTGAAGGGCAACTTCGTTTTACATTTTCTGCACCAGTAATTTTATTTTGAATATAAAATATAGTGACAGGGGAATAATTAATTTGTATCATGCTTCCATTTTGAGAATTCAGATTTATTTGCAATAAAGTTGATTGGAAAGGTCAGTATTATTTTATTATTTAATTGACAATTAGTGAATGTTTACATAGTGATGATAAATAATTTATTTATCCTGGATGAGAAAAGCTATGAAATGATATATGATTAATTTGGAATTAAATGTAGAGTGGATTTGTTAATCACGAAAGTGGTCAAATTCTTTAATTTGTTTAATTCCAAATTATGATCATTGTACTTTATTGCAATGAAATGATTTTGATGCTATATTAAGGATGCAATGTTTATTGGTTTATAAATGATTGTTGCTCATTATTTTATAAGGAATATTTGTGTCACCCAAAGGTGGACCATTCCTTATAATTAATGACATTAAAGAGACCTTTGACATACTTAGTAAATATGTTTGTATATCCAAAGATAGCATGCATGTAGACTTAAGTATGATTAATTGTCTATTAAAGTATGTTTATTTTAGCATCATGGTTTAATTGAAATTGTCAGTTTAAGTATCACCCAAAGGTGAACTTAAATGCATGACTAGTATAGTTGTCTTGTTTGAATCTATTAATTGTTTTTCAAAGCATTAATGCATGAGCATGTATATTGTTTGCAGCTTCCATGAATTTGTTTGGTTTGGGCAATGGTGTGGTCAAGTTTACTGGGCTAAACTATGCTGATTGGTCTGAACAGATTCAGTTTCAACTGGGTGTGTTTGACCTGGATCTAGCAATAGTTATGGATGAAATGCCCCCAGCCATTACTGAGACCAGTACGGATGATGAAAAGTCTCTTTATGAGGGTTGGCAAAGGTCTAACAGGATGTCACTGAACTTGATGCGCATGACCATGGCTGAAAATGTTAAGCCATCTATGCCCAAAACAAAAAATGCAAGGGAATTCATGAAAAGGATTAAGGAGTACTCACATTCAGACATAACTGACAAGTCTATTGTGGGAACTCTTATGAGTGAGCTGATGAATAGAAAGTTTGATTAGTCACAGCCCATTCACGATCATGTGACTGGAATGGCTAATTTAGCAGCAAAGTTGAAGTCAATGGGAATGCAAGTGAATGAGTCCTTTCTAGTACAGTTTATCATGAACTCTCTTCCTCCTGAATTTGGCCAGTTCCAGGTGAATTATAACACCCTTAAGGATAAATGGAACTTTCAAGAAATCAAGGCCATGTTGGTTCAAGAGGAAGGGAGGCTGAAGAAAGTGAAGGATCATTCTATCCATTTCATGACTCATAATGGTGCTAGCAGCAGCAAGACCAAACCAAGAAAGAAGAACAAGAAGGACAAAGGCCCAATGAAAGTGAATGAGGGCAGAATCCAGAAGGACCATAAATGCTACTTTTGCAAGAAGGTTGATCACTTCAAGAAAGATTGTCCGAAAAGAAAATCTTCGTTTGAAAAGAAAGGTACATTTTATGTTTCTGTAAGTTTTGAAACAAATCTTATTGAAGTACCTAGTAATACCTGGTGGTTGGATTCTGGTGCTACTACTCATGTGTCTAATATTATGCAGGGATTCCTTTCAATCCAGCCCATAAACGGAACTGAAAAATATTTGTATATGGGGAACAGAATGAAGGAACGAATAGAAAGAATTGGGACTTATAGATTGATTTTAGACACTGGTTGTTGTCTAGATGTTGAAAAGTGTCTTTATGTTCCTGGTTGTGCTAGGAATTTAGTTTCTGTTGCAAAGTTGGATTGTTTAGGTTTTAATTTTAAGATTGGAAACGATATTTTTCATTTGTATAAACTCACGTACTGTTATGGTTCTGGTACCTTAGGGGATGGTTTATATCGTTTCAATCTTGATGTTAATTTTTCTGAATCCTTGTTTAATGTTGAGCAAGTTGTTGGTAGTAAACGTAGTGCAAGAAATGAATGTTCTGCTTTCTTATGGCATCAAAGATTGGGTCACATATCCAAAGAAAGGATGTTGAGGTTAGTGAAAAATGAAATCTTACCTTAATTGGATTTTGATGACTGGGATGTGTGTGTGGATTGCATTAAGGGTAAGCAAACCAAACACATATCAAAGAATCCTGCCATAAGAAGCAGTCAACTCCTTGAGTTAATACACACTGATATCTGTGGTCCTTTTGACGTTTCGTCTTGGGGCAGTGAAAAGTATTTTATCACTTTTATCGACGACTTCTCACGTTATTGTTATATATATTTACTGCATGAAAAATCTCAATCAGTGGACGTCCTTGAGGTGTTCATTAATGAGGTGGAAAGGTAGTTAGATAGAAAAGTAAAAGTGGTGAGGTCCGATAGAGGTGGTGAATATTATGGTAAAACCGATGAGAGTGGACAATGTCCAGGTCCATTTGCAAAGTTTCTTGAAAGTCGGGGCATATGTGCACAGTATACTATGCCTGGTACACCACAACAAAATGGTGTAGCAGAAAGGCGGAATCGTACTCTTATGGACATGGTTAGAAATATGTTAAATCATAACAATGTTCCTTTATCTTTGTGGATGCATTCATTAAAGACTGTTGTATATCTGCTTAACAGGGTTCCTAGTAAAGTAATTCCTAAGACTCCTTATGAACTGTGGACTAGAAGGAAACCCAGTTTAAGACATCTTCATGTTTGGGGTTGCCCAGCAGAAGTAAGGATATACAATCCACATGAAAAGAAGCTCGATGCAAGAACCATTAGTGGTTACTTCATCGGCTATCCTGAAAAGTCAAAGGGATACAGGTTCTATTGCCCTAACCATAGTACAAGAATAGTTGAGTCTGGTAATGCACGGTTCATTGAGAATGGTCAGTTCAGTGGGAGTGAGGAATCACGAAAAGTGGACATTCAAGAGACTACTACTAATGTTTCTACACCTAGTGTCTCTTCTCAAGTTGTTATCCCTCTTGTTGTATCACAGTCACACAACATGCAGAGACAACAAGTTAATGTTCCAACCCCACAAAATGAACATATAGATGATGAACCGACTGACAATGTGCAAGTCACAAATGATCAAGTGGTAGAGGAACCACAAGAAGTTGCATTGAGAAGTTCTGTAAGGTAGAAAAGACCTTCTATTTCGAATGACTATGTGGTTTACTCGATTGAACATGAATGTGACTTAGGGTCCGTTTGGTTTGCAGTTGAGTAGAATTGATTCTAGAAATGAATGGTTGAGATGGATGATGCAC
The DNA here is from genome assembly GCA_026901365.1 of Sesbania bispinosa. Taxonomy (NCBI): domain Eukaryota; kingdom Viridiplantae; phylum Streptophyta; class Magnoliopsida; order Fabales; family Fabaceae; genus Sesbania; species Sesbania bispinosa. The sequence continues at coordinate 1,992,457 of QLOH01000035.1, forward strand.
GCTTTACAAAGTACGTTGGACGGAAGTGATTTAAAATCAATTCTGCAGAATTGATTCTGGATGTTTCAAAATTTAAACCAAACGAGAACTTAAGCATTGATGAGGATCCAGTCTCGTTCAGACAATCCATGGAAAGTAACAATTCTGAAAAGTGGTTCAATGCTATGAAAGAAGAGTTGAAATCAATTGATGACAACAAAGTTTGGGATCTATTCGAGTTGCCTGAAGGTTCTAAACGAGTCGGTTGTAAATGGGTCTTTAAGACCAAACGAGACTCAAAAGGCAATATCGAAAGGTATAAGGCTAGACTTGTCGCCAAAGGTTATACTCAAAAGGATGGCATTGACTATAAAGAGACCTTCTCACCAGTTTCAAAGAAGGACTCTTTAAGGATTGTTTTAGCATTGGTAGCTCATTATGATTTAGAGCTTCACCAAATGGACGTAAAGACCGCCTTTCTGAACGGTGACTTAGAAGAGGAAGTTTATATGGATAAACCGGAAGGTTTCTCAACCATAGGAAAAGAAAGCTTGGTGTGTAAATTAAAGAAGTCAATATATGGACTGAAACAAGCTTCCCGACAGTGGTATCTAAAGTTTAACGATACCATAACTTCATATGGTTTTGTAGAGAACACTGTTGATCGGTGTATCTACATAAAGATCAGTGGGAACAAGTTCATTATTTTGGTTCTATATGTTGACGATATTCTACTTGCTGCTAATGATGTTGATTTGTTACATGATGTAAAGAAGTTTCTCTCTAACAACTTTGAAATGAAAGATATGGGTGAGGCATCCTATGTGATAGGAATAGAAATATTCCGTGATAGATCACAAGGACTGTTAGGTTTGTCTCAAAAAGGCTATATTAATAAGGTGTTAGAGAGATTCATGATGGAAAAATGTTCTCCTGGAGTAGTTCCAATTCAGAAGGGGGATAAGTTTAGTCAAATGCAATGCCCCAAGAATGATTTGGAACGAAAGGCCATGGAGTCTATTCCTTATGCATCAGTGGTTGGGAGTTTGATGTATGCTCAAACTTGCACTCGGCCGGATATCAGTTTTGTTGTTGGAATGTTAGGCCGATATCAAAGTAATCCAGGAATGGACCACTGGAAAGCTGCAAAGAAAGTTCTTAGCTACTTACAAGGCACCAAGGACTACATGCTCACCTACAGAAGGTCAGATCATCTTGAAGTGATTGGCTACTCGGATTCAGACTATGCCGGATGTGTGGACTCAAGGAAATCCACATTTGGTCATGTTTATCTGTTGGCTGGAGGAGCAATTTCATGGAAAAGTTCAAAACAATCTGTCATTGCTACTTTTACCATGGAGGCTGAATTTGTAGCATGCTTTGAGGCCACTACTCATGCATTGTGGTTGCGGAACTTTATCTCTGGGCTTGGTATTGTGGACAGTATAGCTAAGCCGCTGAGGATTTACTGTGATAATTCCGCAGCTGTCTTCTTCTCTAAGAATGACAAGTACTTAAAGGGTGCAAAGCACATGGATTTGAAGTAGTTGTCAGTCAAAGAAGAAGTGCAGAAACATAGAGTGTCAATTGAGCATATTGGTACTGATTTGATGGATAAGTCATTGTTAACATGATGGTGTTATCTATGTGTATGCACATGTATAGTTATTTGCTTGTACTCTTATGACACTTGTGAATTCAATTAAAGTTGTGTTTCTGTTTATTTCATTGTTATCCACATTAAGTTATATACATGTATTATTGATTGTGGTGACATGTTATGTCTTTTAAAGACATGAAAGTTAAAAGTTGATTAAAGTTATGTTGAGTTGTTTTGATTATGTGATACATGGATGGAATCTTGTCGTTGATGACTTGTGCCTGCCATGATCCAATCATTTCAATTCATTTAAGGATGATGACTTGATTATTCACTGAATAGTGCGCACTTAAAGTTTATTATTGAATCTTCAAGTCGTCACATGGGCCAAGTGGGAGATTGTTAGATTCTTTAATTAATCTAATTAATGTGTCCCATGTAATTTAATAGTCTGGCTTTAATTAAAGTGGGTCCAATGTGATGGTTGTTGGCCCGGTATGGAAAATAGAGCCAGAAGGGGTTAATTTGAAAATCCCTCTCCTCTTCCTTATAAAAGAGAGAAGTTACAAAATAAAAGGGAGTTACTGAAGGAAAGAAACTGACTCAGAGAAACCTCACCATCAAGGAGTCTGGAAGGCAAAAGGAAAAGGGGAGAAAATTGGTTTACAATTTCAAAAAGAATTCAAGACAAAGAACAACAATTATGGATCCAGTTTAGTATCTTTGTCACTCTCTTGTATGGGTATGTGAGAACCATTGAAATTCAAGGTCCTGAGTAGTTTCCATAATTGAACCCTAGGAAATTACCATGATAGAGAATTTTACAGTGGATGTTACAGTCTCGAGTATGATTGTCTCTCGTGAATAATACCTATGGCTTAGACAAGAAAAAAATTGGACGCTTGTTTAATACATTGTATTAAATATACATTACAAGAACTTCGCTATTTAGCGACAACTTTGTAGCGACGGCCACGACACCATCGCTATTAGCAATGGCCAGCCGACGTAACGACCGACGCTAAAGACATCACCGTTGAAAAAAAATATTTTTTAAATTTTTTATGTCGCGACGGCTCTGGCTGACGCTAAAGGTATAATAATTTTTTTAAAAAAAATTTCTTTTGTTTAGCGTCGGCCAGACCGTCGCTAAAGGAAATTATTTTTTAGCGTCGGCCTTCGTTAAGTTAGTATCGGCCTAGCCGTCACTAATTTTTTTAGCTTTTCACTATATATATATATATAATATTTTGCGCTATATATTCCAAGAAACAAACTTGGCGTAACGGTAATGCTCCTTCTTTTATCGTGCAGGTGGCTTCGATTCTCACAAGATAAATCTTGGAAGGAAGGATTATTTTTGAAAAAGTATTTTGCGACGGCCATGGCTGTTGCTATGTAGCGACGACTAGGGAATTAGTGACGACCATTAGCGACGATCAGGCTGTCGCTAAATAGCGTCGACCATAAAATGTCGTCGCTACTGCATTAACGACGAGGCTTTTAGCGACAACCACTAGTCGTCGCAAAAGCCGTCGCTAATTATGAAATAGCGACGGTTTATCCCCTTTAGCGACGACTTTTGGCCGTTGTTAAAAACCAATTTTCTTGTAGTGATATAAATATAACAAAATACACCACCGAGCGCATCGATTAGATGGAACGAGCCTGTTCGATCTTAACCAAAGGTGCACCCAATTTGATAGTGTTCGAGCCTAGAGAAGGATCCAACCTTGGTGATCGGGTCGGATTGGTGATGGCTCTGGCCGAGCTTGAGTTGGATCAGTACAGATCTCCGATGTGGTGGAGTGTGGCCAGGTACTTGTAAATGGCACTCCGACGCTCAAGTCAGCACAAGCTTTGAGTACTACAAGAATGCACTGAATTAGACGCGAAAGCGCAGCGACGGCTCATGAGCCGATGCTAGTAGCGGCGGCCTAGCCGTCGCTATAGAATTAAATGCGCAGCTGTGCAATTAATACTTTGTGATGGCCTGACCGTCGCTATGTTTCACACTGTAGCGACGGCGGCTAGGCCGTCGTTACACTAAAAAGCTAATTTTTTTCTGAAAATTTAAAAAATAAACGTAATGACGGCTTAGCCGTCGCTACGTTTTTAATTCAGGTTGATGCGCCAAATTTTTAAACATACCTTCGCCCACAAAACCTTCCCCCTCCCCTCTTCTTCTTCTTCCTCCTCCTCCTCTTCCTCCCTCTCCTTTCATCCTCTCTGGCCATCCTTGTTTTTGTGCCTCTCTCTCTCTCTCTTTCATTTTCAAAATCTCACCGATTAAACACTAGGCCCCCTTTATAGGTTCATTTTGAACCAATCAGAATTTGAACTGGTTGCCCCTAGCTCCTTGTGGACTTCCTTCATTCTTCCTCCTTCGGCGTCCTCTTTTGCCTTCTACAAGTATGTTTTACAGTTTTAATTAGTAGTTACATATTTAGTAATTATTTGTAATTATTAGTAGTAATTATTAGTAATTATATAGGTAGTTATTTAGTAGTATTAGTAATTATTAGTAGCAATTAGTCAATAATTATTAGTAGTAATTAATTAGTAATTTATAGGTTTGTTGTTTAATATTTAATTTAACACTATTAAATTTAGGTAAATATGCCTCGTATGCATGGTAAAGGTGGACAAAAGGCCCCACCTATTAGAGGGAGGTCCATCCCTCCGGGCGAGCTTGCTACACAGGAAGCTTGCTTACGTGCATCTTGGGAGAGGACCAACCTCCCTCACCCTGATCAGCTGGCAGAGCAACCATCTGGTTCAGAGCCTCCGGCGGCATACGTCCAGTCTTCTTCCTCCCTTCCACCTACTGGCCAAGCTGTTGCATCTGACCAGCCAACATTCGACAGAATGAGGTTCATCCTTACACCGGGATATCATGAGATCCCTTCCGAGGTGCAGCAGGAGCTTCCACATATATCTGAGCCCGAGGCGGACGCTCAGGCTGCGATTGATGAGGAGGCTGACCCTGAGTCTGATGAGGAGCATGTTCGGTTCCAGGTTTCTAACTCCGTAGACCTTATGAGGTAGACCCTCACAGTCGGGTTATTATCCGACCTTTTGGAAGAGGGTGAATTTGTTTATTTATTTTTACTTCTTTTCAATTGATAATATTGAATCTTTATTTTTTTTAACAGTTGATATTGAATTTGTTTATTTTGCAGTTGGGTGCCTAACAACCCACCCATCTCAGCCTTTGGTCATGCGATTCGATTGCAGTTCCGGGGTCCTCACTACCTATGGGAGGTCGACCCGTGGTGAGGAGGCCTGGGAGGGTCTTTTGGCCTACTGGGCCTCTGATGAGTTCAAGGGGAAGTCCGCTCGTAACAAGAGCAATCGGGCTTCTCTTCGCGGGGGAGCAGTCCACACCACGGGCCCGAGGCCCACATTGAGATGGCATTGGATATGGTATGTATAAATAAGCACCTTTCTATATTATTTTTGTATTAGTTTTTAAAACAATTAATTTGTGTAATTATTCTGTATAGGCTCGACAGCTGGGGTGATTGGGTCAAATTGGTGATGGATCTAGACGAGGTTGAGTTGGATCGGTATGGATCTCCGGTGTGGCGGAGTGTGGTCGAGTACCTACGAATGGCACTTTGATGCTCAAGTAAGCACAAACATTGAGGGAGTAGGAATCTATTAGGATTAGTGTATACTTGTCTTGTCACTATAGATGGGGTAACTAAAGTGGTATTCAATGCGATTGGGCCCCCCATAGTGACGAGATTAACTATGGCTGAGGTGCATGCGAGGCTTCCCTAGGGACACCCTAGTTGTATGGTCTGACTTGGTGGGCTGACTTTGATGTCGGGCCGGTGTCATAGCCTTCATGTTGGACTAATGTGCGCGATCCAGTACCAAATTAGGTCTGGTCTAAAGCACATAGCACTATTTTTAAGATTTTATGGACGGGTTAAGCCTTGAAAACAAAAACTACTCTAGAACTATATGGGAAAAAAGGAAGCACTAGAAATAGTGGAATTGAATTAAACCATAACTCCAAGGCGGGGTATCAAGCAAATAGATACTTGATAAGTGTTAGAATTAAGTAAATTTCTATGTAATTACAACACTTATTGACTATGAGTTATTGAATTTATAATCCAAAACCACCTTTCTTTGCTTAATAAGTGATAAATGTATTTAATGGAGTCTCAATTGAATTTAATGCTATTTTGATAAAGAAAATGTTGATTTTTATAGGTAAGAAGCTAAGGTACAAGTGAAGCATCAAATAAAAGAGACAAAAGTTGTTTAGAGCAAGAATAAAAGGAAGGGCAAGCTGGGAATTCATCACTGATTCCTGCGCTAAGCGCAGGCAAAGCGTAGGAATGACCCTCGAGTTATTGTTTCCTGCGCTTCACCTGCGTTGAGCGCAAGCAAAGCACAGGAAACGTAACCCTAGCATTTAAAAGAGCTGCCAGACAGACTTTTGGGGGACTCTGGAGACTTATGCAGATTTGGAGTTTGAGCAGATAGGGAGTGGAGAGAAAAGTGTGACAGTCTCAAGAGACCATTCTGGAGCAAGAGGGAGACTACAACAAGGCTGGAAGGCTTAGCTGTTACTTCTCTTCTTAATCCTGTTGGTTTGTAATGGCTACCATGAGAAGCTAAATCTCTCTTTAGGATTGAACATAGTTGATTCAATCCTCGATTGTGTTTTGTATCTTTGTTATTTAGTAATCCCTATTTTTATAATATTGGTGTTTTTATATGCATTCTTAATGCTTAACTTCCTTCTTATAACAGAGTTATGATGTGATTTATTGAATTCGCTAGGAAGTGATTTTCTAAATCTGATTTGAGTAAAAATACTCAATAGGTTGAATACCAAGGAATATGGTTCAATTTATTGATAGCTTTTAACAACTAATCTTAAAGCTAGGCAATTTGTTAAAAGCCGAGGGATCGGTGTTTAGGGAATTGTTCTAAGAATTTCTTACTTGAGGGATCAATGTGAATGAAATTTATTTGTGCTTCAATATTTATAATTATAAATTCCTAGATATCATTGATTTCCAAAATACAAGAGGGTGCGATAGACGAAGTTCAATCCTAGTTTCTCTTTATTACTCAATTTCATCCAAGTTTCTCTTTGTCTCAATTCTTTTTAATTGCAATATTAAATTCAGTTTTTCACAAACAATCTCAACACCTTGAAATCATTCTTACTCAATAAGTGTGAGTCTTGAGAATTTATTTTGCACTGTTCCTCATGGGTACGACAACCCTACTTTAAACTATTATACTGCTGCGACATTGGTACGCTTGCCAAGATCTCAACAAGTATTTTTGGCGCCGTTGCCGAGGAACGGTGTTCAATTTAAATTCTTAGTTCATCTTATTGAGCTGTGAATATTTTTGTTTTTATTTTTATTTTTCTTCAAGTTATTTTATTTTATTCCTCTCTTCTGAGCTAACCCTTGTTTTAGCTTTTTAATTTATGCTCTTGCAAGATCAGGTGTCTCAAAACCAACTGGAATTTGATCCTGAGATCGAAAGGACATCTAGAAGGAGCCGGAGCAAGGACAGGAAGAAAAGGCAAGAACGAGCTCAAGGAGACAATCTCAACACTCTGTTCAACCATCCCAAGTGAAGTAAAAGCTGAAGACATGGCTGAGGAGTAAGTAAATCCTCCTCCACCAAGAAGAACATTGGGAGAATATGCTATGCAACAAGGACCACGCTCTTTTTCAAGCATAGCCATACCTGCTACTCCTAAATCCTTGGAGATGAAGCCAGAATTTTTGAGTCTCATTAGTGCTCATAAATTCACGAGAATGGATCATGAGGATCCTTACACTCATCTCTCTACCTTTTATGAATTGATTGGTACAATGGGCTTTGAGGAAGGTGATTTGGAATCAGTTTACTTACATTTATTTCCTTTCTCTTTGATAGGTAAAGCTAAGGAATGGCTGAAATCTCATCCAAATCAGAGTCTGACTAGTTTGAGCAATGTGGAAGAGAAGTTCTTGAACAAATTCATCCCACTATCTCGCTATATCAAGGCCAAGTCAGATATCTCCACATTCAGGTAGGGACTAGAGGAATCGTTTTGTGAATCCCGGGAGAGATTCAAGTCATTACTGAGGAGGTGTCCTAACCACGATTTTGAGGATATTGCTCAACTGAATATCTTCTGCAATGGACTTAAACCTGACACCAAGATGATTCTAGATGTTGCAGCAAGAGGCACGATGATGTCAGTGGATGCAGAGCAAGCCACCAGAATTTTTGACGCTTTTAGCGTTAACTGATCAGCAAGCTCAGCATGGTAGGAAACTAGTGCAGAGGAAAGGTGTGTTAGAGCTGAGCACTACAGATGCGATCTTAGCTCATAATAAGATCCTTACTCAGCTGATAGAGGCACTCACCAAGCAGATGTCTAAGCTTCCTCAGCAGTTGCACGCAGTGCAATCTAATCCTGGCCAGTCACCACAATTAACTTGTGACTTTTGTGGAGGTGACCATCCTAATGATCACTGCTCATACCAAGGCACTCAAGAAGAGCAAGTTAACTACATGGGGAATTGTTGAGAATCTGGCAAGCGTACCAAAATCCCAACAGTATAATAGTGAGTAAGAGTATCGTATCCACAGGGAACGGTTCAATTTATAAAGATTAGTGGTCACAACTATCAAGTAAGAGCGTATGTTTGTTGATTGTTGAGTAATTGTGAAACTAAATAAAAATAGAAAATAAATTGAGATAGGTAGAGACAGTTACTTGGACTAGGATTGAACTTCGTTTCATCGCACCCCTTTCGTATGTGAACCCCAATAATATTTATGAATATGTAGTTATGATACCTTAGCCAAACTATGTTATTTTACCCTGGTTTCCACAGTGATAAAATACTCATAAATAATTCTTGCGGGTTCTCCCAAGCGACAAAATACCCCGGCTTTAATGATCTACTTTCGGTTTGTTAACACTATCAATTCGCCCTGGTGTCCACAGTGACTACTATGAGTATTTTTACCAATCAGAGTTCAAGTTTCCTATGTCTAGGCTCCCCCAAACTCGCTATTGATTTTATAGAACCACCTCTCGAATGCGCCCCATAAAACCAACCTATAACTCCGGCACACACGCGGAAGCTAAGCATTAAGCACAGAATAAAAATACCGATATCATAAAAATAGGGATTCATAAATAGTAAAGAGAATTCACATAAAATCGGGGATTGAATCGACTACATTCAATCCTATCGGAGAGTTTTGCTACACATGGTAGCCATTACAAACCAACGAAGAAACTGTCACACTTTTCTCCAACCCTAGCTCTGCTCTGCCGTCTCCCTTGGGTCTTCGGGACTTCCCATGATCTTTGCAAAAGGTTCTTTAAATAGAAGTTGGAAAGCTTATCTGAAATCTGGAAGGAATATTGTTGGAAATCTTATCAGAAATTTGTTTCTGTATTCCTGTGCTCAGCGCGGATGAAGCGCAGGAAACAGAGAGCTAATTAAATGTTGTGCTCCACTTGCGCTCAGCGTAGGTGGAGCGTATTTCTCATTCCAGCTTTCTCGATTTCCTCCTTTTTCAGTTTGATCTCTTCCTGATCTTATCCTTGTTTGCTTTCCTTTCCTTATTTACCTCTTTTTAGCTTGATCTTGTGCTAATTTGATCTTCAAATTCAAATTGAGAATTTTATCTTCATAATCCTTGTTTAAATGACTACGAATTTTATCTTGATCTGCTGCCATTTAGAATCTCATCTGCAGATTTTCTCTTCAAATAGATACTATCTTGTTTCTCCATTTAAAACTTCTTCTTTTATCTGCAAAATCAACATATTTTCTATTAAAATAGCATCGAATTCAAATTTGAATTAAATAATCAGAAAATATGCATTTATTACTAAAAAGAGGTAATTTGGAGAATAAATTTACCAATTTACCCTTGATAAGTGCAGTAATTATACAAGAATTTATCATATATTTTGCACTTATCAAATTCCCCCAACTTAGCTTCTTGCTTGTCCTCAAGCAAGAAAACCTTTTGCAATCAAATGAATTCAATCCCCCTGTTAAGATTCTGAAAAATAAGGAAAATATTTTCATCACCTCTTGCTAGGCAGCTGTCACTTTCCAAATATCATATTCAAAATCAGAATTAAGTGATATTTCCAAGACTCAATCAGAACAGGATAAAAACACATTCAAACTTTTTCAGAAATGACAACCAAAACAATAAGTGATAAATCAAGGAATTCTCTCATGCTCACGGGTAAGTGTTTCCCTCAAGTTTTCACAGTAGTTGGACAACTAAAATTGATAGTCGTTTCTGGTTATTAGACATGCACATGGTCAACATGGATCCAAAGTTCTTTTCTTGGTTGTAATGAGGTTGGGCTATCAAGAAATCATGGTTTTTCTAGATATGCAAAGAGAACACCGGAATAGAGAGCATCTATGAATTTTTCTTGAACTTGAAATTTCTCTCCATTCTCCACTTCATTCTTGATTTGTATCATTCAGCTGACCTATTTCTTTGTTTGATGATTCACTCCCCCTTTTTTTATTAACTTTTTCTTTCTGATTTTTGAGGGAGTGATATTCTTTTGCTTTCTTGTGCCCGCTCTTTGTATTCCTTTCAACTTCAAGTAACCAACCAATTTCTCCCATTTTATCAGATTACCCCTTTGCTCTCTATTCCAAGTGTGTAAGGGACATGATATAGACATTAATTTTGGCTGGGGTCATAAGAAGAAACATTAAAGCTCAAATGGGTTACCAAAAAATTGGAAAAAATTTTCAAAGGTTGGATTTTTGGCACTGAGCAAATAATTTAATCACAAAATTTTGCCTTTATCACTTCCATATTTTTCATGTGCAGAATAAAATCCAAAAACTCAAGCAATATCAGTTGACAAGCAGCGGTGAAAACTCTCAATTCAGTGTTTGGTCTCACAACTCACTGGCTTTTGGCTAATTTCCTTGATAAAGCACTTATTGAAATTAATTAAGTACTCTGATCTATTTTCCTGCATAATATCCTAATCCTAACTAAATATGGATTTAATCACAAAATTCCTATTTCTTTCCTAATTTGGTTAGTTAGACTGCCTAGTTTTGAGATTTTAAAATTAATTCCTTAAATCCCTGTTCCTAATACCTAAAAAAAATTTGAAACAAAAATCCTAATTAACTAAAACAAATAATCATAAAAAAAATAAAATAAAATAGAAAATAAAAAAACAAAAAGAAAGAAAAACACCAGTATCAATCTTTGTCCTTTGTATCCTATAAGTACTCATCCTGCTCTCCTGCTGCTGCTGCTGCTCTACCTCCCCCTGGATGAATAGGCCTGTCCCCAGGCCACTGCAAGAATGTCCGGAACTCATCAGGCAGCATACCTAGGTATGGGTCTAGTACATATGCTTCTGAAGGTGGGAAGTCCCTCTGTGGATGGTGGAGTTCTGCCTGCAGATGAGCTCCATGTAAGCTCGGAGTGGGATGTCAACTTGTCGTAGTTATGGTTGTTGTGGCTGCTATGGCTGATGATCTTCTTTCTCCTCTATCACTAGGCTCTCTAACTGTGTTGGCATAGAATTCCCGGACCAGGTCCGAGTAATCTATCAGGATCAGCCATCATATGCCATCTGTGTTTTGAGGTCAACTGGACTTTCTAACACAAGTTGCATGGTCTGAGAGCCTAATACTTTGCAGCAGCCTGTGCACTTTTGAATCTAATGGGGTCATAATGGGGTTCATCTCTGATCCTCTTCCCCATGTCTTCTCCTTGTGAGCTAAAGCCACGGGAAAGGCCAGCAGTGTATTTGATCCTAGGCATTTGAAAAGTCAAATAACAACAGTTAGTTGCTAAAAACACATTCATTTCAATGATGCCTTATTGCAAACACTAATTTATGAAGAACATGGAAACTTATCATTAACCAATTTGCATGCACAATTCAAAATACATTTTTGAACAGAATCCATCAAATCACAGCAAAATATATGTTGCAATTGGTAATAAGTTCCACATAACAGAATCTACTCATTTGCTTTGCAAGCATTCAAATAATCCATGGAAAGTGAAAGTCCAAAATTTTTGCAAGAAACAGAGCATAACACTTTCAAGCTCAATAACTTACAAAGCAAAGAGCATTTCAAAAGAAAACTTGTTCTTCATATGCCACACAGCCATAATTACATCCAAGACAGCAGTAATCAACAATATCTACATTTACAATCCTAAGATTGCTATCCTAGAGTTCAAACCATAAAATCAGAGGAAAATGAAAATTTCAATCAGTTAAAACTACTTGAAAGATTAAAAAATGAAGGAGGTTTGTAAGTGGAAAAAGAAGAAAGAAAAGGCTTAGGAAGTAGAAAAACGGTACAATAGAAAACAGGGGAGGAAGAACGAATGACTTCCCGCTGTTTTTAGTTAAATTTAAGCAGCAGCGCATACCTGCGCTCAGCGTGAGTGGAGCGCAGGTTTCAGTTTTGAAATTTCGTACCGCTGCGCTTCACTTGCGCTCTGCGCAAGTGAAGCGTAGAAAACAGTTACTAAAATTGCACTTCTACGCTTTACCTGCGCTCAGCGCCGGTGAAGCGCATAAAACATAATGAAATTTTGCAATTTTCAGTCAAGTTTTCTGCTACTTCCTATTGTTTTAAAAAAATTTATTTTCCACCAAATTATTCCAATCAATTTTGAAAATTTCCTAAATCCTAAAAAAATTGGAAAATCCTAATTAACAAACAAAAACAAAAGAAAACAAAACTGAAAACACTTAAAAATCTCTGGGTTGCCTCCCAAGAAGCGCTCATTTAACGTCATATAGCTTGACGCCTGTTCTTTCAAGGTGGGTGATACTGAAATCCTTTGGCCAGCCTCTGTGTTGTTCCCTTGATTCCTTTTGGCAGTGGTCCTACCCATTTTCTTGCCTCGGACCAGTTGTGAATGAGACTTGTATCTAACCATTTGGTCTTGAATCTGGAGTTAGACCATGTTGCCGATTCTTTTGGTTTGACTTTCCTTTTCTTTGGAGTCTTGCTCAGATACGCATGGGTCTTCATCCGTGGAGGCTTGAAGGATTCATGGTTGTCTGCTTTGAATTCTTTTTCTTCACAAGGATCCTTGATAGGAAATATACCTGACCACTTTGTCTTCATTATGACTTCAGGCCTTTATTCTCTTTGCCTGGTTCTTCTTTTCTGTCCTCTGCTCATGTCAGTGTATTCACATTTCCTTTTCTTGTGAAGCTTGGCAGGTTTGGTACTTGCAGACTGCCTTTCTTCATCTTCTTTTGGATGATTGTCAGGATATGGTATTGCTTCAATCGAGACTGGAATCGTGAAACTCCCAGGATCCTTAGATTCCTAGGTCAATGATTTTTGAATTATGGCACTACATCGTGCCTCAAGCTCTATTGTCTCATATGTGAATCCCTTCTTCTTGGTCAGGAGCTCTATCATGGTCTTGGCACATGTTGGCATTTGCTCCATAGCTTCTTCAAATGGGATGTTAAATATTTTGGAAATGTCATTTAATCTGGCCTTGGTTCTGGCAACTTGTCTCTCTATATCTTTGTTGAAGGGATTTTATGGATATGGTAAGTACCTCTCTACTTCCCCTCCCCTCTCAATCACTTTCTCAACCTCTCTTTTTTCACTCTTTTCTTTTTCTTCTTCTTGTACCCCAAATACATATTTACATTCATTATTTTCTTCTTCCTCTTCACGCTCACCCTCTTCTTTACATTCATTCTTCTCTATTTTGTCTTCTTCTTCTTCTTCTTTTATTTCTATTTCACCTTCTTCTTCTTTTGCTTTCTCTTCAGTTTCTTTGCCACTTCTGGTAGAGATTGACTTGCAATACTCTTTTTGCGTAGCGAATTGCTTCCTTACTTGCTCCACTTGAGTTGTCAGGTTTCTGAATGTTGTCTCTATGGTTCTTTGACTGAAATTCTTATCCTGTATGAGTCTATCGAGCTTCTCCTCAATTCTTGAATTTATGTCATACATTGTGGACCCTCTATCTTGGCTTCTTCCAGAGTTATTGAAGAAGTCATCTTGCCTCCCTTGGTTTTCCAAATAGTTGACTTGTTCTACTTGAACATCCTGATAAGAGCAGTGACCATTGGGATGGTCGCCTCCGCAAAAGTCACAAATCAATTGTGAGGTTGGGTCAGGGTGAGACTGCACTATTTGCAACTGTTGAGGAAGTGCTTCCAATCTCTTGGTAATTTCTTCTAACTGTTGCTTGATGAATTTATTACCAGCTAACAATGTTTCAGTGCTATTTTGTTTATTGCAAAATTCTCAATTATTGTAATAGCACGCTCTGCATCCACTGCTAAGATTGTTCCTCCTGCTACAGCATCTATGAATGACTTTGAGTCGGGTTTGAGTCCATTGCAAAAGATGTTTAATTGGGCAATGTCTTCAAAACCATGGTTGGGGCACTTTCACAACAAGGATTTGAATCTCTCCCAAGCTTCACACAATGGCTCATCAGCTCCTTGCCTGAATGTGGAGATGTCTGACTTGGCTTGAATATAACGAGATGGTGGAAAGTATCTCTTTAGAAATTTATCTTCTACCACGCCCCAGTTGTTCAGACTTTGGTTGGGATGCGACTTCAGCCGTCCCTTAGCTTTACCTATTAGAGAAAAAGGAAACAATCGTAAGTAGACAAATTCCAAATCTCCTTCCTCAATTCCCATAGTACCAATCAATTCATAGAAAGTAGAAAGATGAGTATGTGGATCTTTGTGATCCAATCCTGCAAATTGATGGGCACTAATGAGGTTTAAATGTGCATCCTTCATTTCCAAGGACTTCGTTGTAACTGGTAAAACAATGCTTGAGTAGTGACGAGGTCCTTGGTGCATAACATTGTCTCCTAAGACTCTTCTTCTTGGAATTTCTTCAGCCATGTTTTTGTTTTCTAATTGATTTCTCCCTTATTTCTTTCTTCTGTTTCTGCTCCTAATTTTCCTGGATGTCCTCTTTATTTATGGATCAAACAGTAATTGATTTTTGGGACACCTGTCCTTGCAAAAGCAAAAATCAAGAACATTCACAAGGGTGAGAAGAACAAAATAAAAATTAAAATAAAATTTTTCAAAAAGTCCTAAAAATATACATAAAAAATCCTAATAAAATATATAGAACTTGATAGAATAGACCTCCCAAGTCTTTAAAAATTGATAAACCATTCCCCGGCAACGACGCCAAAAATACTTGTTGAGAATCTGGAAAGGTACCAAAATCCCAGCAGTATAATAGTAAGAAAGAGTATCGTATCCACAGGGAACGGTTCAATTTATAAAGATTAGTGGTCACAACTATCAAGTAAGAGCGTATGTTTGTTGATTGTTGAGTAATTGTGAAACTAAATAAAAATAGAAAATAAATTGAGATAGGTAGAGACAGTTACTTGGACTAGGATTGAACTTCGTTTCATCGCACCCCTTTCGTATGTGAACCCCAATAATATTTATGAATATGTAGTTATGATACCTTAGCCAAACTATGTTATTTTACCCTGGTTTCCACAGTGATAAAATACTCAGAAATAATTCATGCGGGTTCTCCCAAGCGACAAATTACCCCGGCTTCAATGATCTACTTTCGGTTTATTAACACTATCAATTCGCCCTGGTGTCCACAGTGACTACTATGAGTATTTTTACCAATCAGAGTTCAAGTTTCCTATGTCTAGGCTCCCCCAAACTCGCTATTGATTTTATAGAACCACCTCTCGAATGCGCCCCATAAAACCAACCTATAACTCCGGCACACAGGCGAATAATGAGTCTTAAATTATATTGAGACTCAGTAGAATCTATTTATATATAATCAAATTTGTTAATCATTAAAACTAAGGATAATGAGTCTTAAATTAAATTGAGACTCAACAGTTGTAAGCCTGGAAACATGTACAAAACTTTCTATAAAGTCAATACCTTCTTATTTTGTGGCCTTAAGCAACAAACCCGACTTTGTTTCTGCTACTCTTTCACTTTCATAAAGTTTGTTTCTAAAGAGCTATTTTTTGTTAATGATTGACTTGTTTCCTAGCTTAGGTAAAAGATTCCAAACATCATTTCCTGTGAAATGATTGAATCCCTCTTGCCATTATTAGTATCCATCCTTCGTTTGTACGAGCTTTTTATATTGTATTTGGATCAATATCTAATAGTAAAGCTAAGTTTTGGTGATCTTTGAATGCATCTTGTTTATAATATTTCATTATATGTTTCTCAAACGACGATTTCTAAGGGGTGATACATCTTAAACTTTTAGTCTCTCAAAAATGGTTGTCTTTCTAATGTACATTTGAGACTCAACTGGCTTCGTCTAAAGGTCCTTAGACGATTGGTTTGCTTCCTTCTTAGCTGCTTTAGATCAAATTTCAAAATGCTTATTTATGTCCAGTACTACGACTTCATCTTCAAGTTTTGATAATTCTCTATTAAACTTTCATCGATTATTGAATCTAACTTTAATCCATCTTCAGTCCTACGATTTCCTTGGACTTCATATTAAGCAAGAATATGATTTTATATGGATCCATCAGGAAAAATATACAAAAGAATTGCTTAAGAAGTTCAACATGAATGACTGCAAGCTTGTGTCAACTCCAAAGAATCCTTTTGTAATCTAAAGTAAAGATGAAGGAGAAGAACATGTTGACCAAACCATGTATAGGGGAATGATTGGATCATTATTGTATCTTACAAAAAGTAGACCTGATATTATGTTCAGTGTTTGTTTTTGTGCAAGATTTATATCTGATCCAAGAATTACTCATTACAAGGTTGTAAAAAGAATTTTTTAGATATTTAAATGGTACTACTAATATTGGTCTTTGCTATAAGAAGAGTAAGGATTGTAGGTTAGTTGGCTTCTATGATGTTGACTTTTTTGGAGACAGAATAGAAAGAAATAGTACGTTGACTTTTTTGGAGACAGAATAGAAAGAAAAAGTTCTAGTGGAGGATGTCACTTCATTGGAAGTAACATGATAAGAGGATCAAGCAAAAGGCAAAGCACCCATTGCTCTTTCAACAGTTGAAGCAAAATACATTGCAACAGCAAGTTGTTGTTCACATCTTTTATGGGTAAAGTGTCAGTTTGAAGATTTTAATATCTCTAAGAATTGTATACTTGTTATATGTTACAATACTAATGCAATAAATATGTCTAAGAATCCCATACAACATTCTCGGGCTAAGCATATTGAAATCAAGCATAATTTTATTAGGGACTATGTTCAGAAAGTTGTTTTTCTATATTAAGATAATTGACACGGAGCATCAATGGGTTGATATATTCACAAAACCCCTAGCTGAAGATAGATTTAAGTTCATAAGAAGCCATCTGAACATTCATACACTTTCTGAAGAATGAACCTATCTGAATTGCATGACTATCTTAAATGCATGATTTGAAGCACCTGTCTAAATGCATGTGTCTGAAATTGTTTGATGATCTTATGTCTCACCCATATGAAGACATGTCAATCTAAAATGGTTACTCATTTTTCAAAAAGTTGAACTTTGCACTTCGCACGTTACCTAAAGTCTGCGCAATCATGTTGTAACTGTCAGGCTGTCTGAGATGCTATATATCGGGAAAGAGAAACGTGCTAGAGCACCGTTACTCATTTTCTCTACAACATGAGCTTTCAAACTTCTCCTACAAGTCTTTGCATTTTCTCTGCAACTCTCAAGCTCAGCAATGGCCTCGAAGAAGTTAACTAGTGGAAATATTGTGAAGAGAAAGGTTGTCAATCTCCCTAGTATGAGGGATATTGGTGTTGATCTCTATCCAGAGTTCGAAGCTGCTGGATGGGTATCATTCTTTAGTAAGATTGATGGAGAAAGGTCATAACTTGATTTGATGGAGTTCTGGAAGAATGGAAAGATTGTTATCAACCCCAAGACTGGATACAGGTCTATTTCAAGTAGGGTAATGAAGAAAGACGTCTTCGTGGATGATGAGATTCTTTATGTTGTCAATGAAACAACTACACCAGGGCTTGCATTCTACAGTGGCTGGGAAAAGAGTAACAGAGGGAAGAAGAAGTTCAACCCTTTGCTATACGGCTCAGAAAATCCCAAGTGTAGCAGGTCTCAAGCTATGCTTGAGAAACCCATAATTCTTCGTGAAATTCTCTACAACACTGTAATACCTAAGATGGGTAGCAGAGACCATGTTTCAGAGATGGGGAGATTCTATATGATAAACTTACTCAAGAAGGAGTAGATTAACCTGCACGAGATGTAGTTATCCAACATGATGAAGAGGATCAACGACTCAGCAAACAGCTTGACGCACAACATCTTGATCATGGCCATTTTGAACCACTTCATGGTTCCTATCCATAAGATTCCATTGCACAAGGCACCTAGGAAATTTTCTTTGGAGAACATCAAGGCCATGGTCATCACTGTTTTAACTCTAGAACCATAGCCTACCATCAAGGTGGGATTTGCCAACATGTAGGCAAAAACCACTGGAAGGAAAGCTTTGGACATCTTGGAGAATGAGCTCCATGGTGACCCCAGAAAAGAACCCTTGTTCAAGAAAAAGCCCTTTCTGAAGAGCTGCACCTGCAAAGAGATTAAAGCTAGTGAAGCCTAAGCTGAAGTCACAAGTAGTGAAGGCAAAATTGAAGGACACTGAAGTTATTAATCTTCAGATACCTGCTGATGTGACTCCTACTGGATAACTCATAACGTCTGAAGAGGTTCAAATAGATGCCCTAGGACAATCTGAAGGATCTCAGATGGCACCCGAGGAAACTGTTCAAGTTGAGAATATGCCTACCTCAACATTTGAGGGACAAGTACATGATCAACAAGAACTAGTTATGGAGGGTGTGGCAATCACCATGTGTCCAGAGACGTTCTTAATGTTAAACCTCTTGCTAAAAGTTACCCGGACCATAAGATGCAGAAGGTTGCTGCAATTACAATTGAGTTAGAAAAGGAGGAGGATTTGAAAGGGAAAGAATATGAAGAGCTAGACCATGTCCTAGCTATGGCACAACAACAGGCGTATACTGCTGACTTTAAAGTAGTAGTAATAATAGTAGAAGAAGGAGGAGGAGGAGGAGAGGAAGAAGAAGACGAAGAAGAAGAAGACGAAGAAGAAGAAGAAGAAGAAGAAGAAGAAGAAGAAGAAGAATAAGAAGAGGAAATGAAAGATGAAGAGATCAGTCCAGAGAAAGAGAGTTAGGCTATTAGATACTCTTATTGAAGATGCTCCAAGGAAAATTATCACAAGAGCAGCAAGTGTTGATGCTGCAAAACTTCAACAAGCAGCCCAAATTGAGTTTTTCAAGAAGAATAGGAAAGAGAGGAAGAGAAACCTCAAGCTGAAAGATATGGAGGAACAGAAAACCCAACAGGAAAAGAGGCCAAAACTGATTTTGGGTAGTGTAAGTGTATCTTTAGGTGATGAGCCTGTAATACCTAATAAGGTTGAGGGATCTGTATCTGAAAGGATATTTGAACCCCATATTGTTGAAGGGGTATCTGAAACTTAATCATGTACCTCTCTAAACAATCCATTCATTCTTGGAGGATCGGGAGCGCAATACAGATGGGTCACTAAAGAAATTGAGTTGGTGGGTACCACTCAAGACTTGGCTTTAGAGCCTACTTCTAAAGTTGGGAGAATTTTAGCTACTGAAGAGCCTCACAGACCCTATCCATTCCCTTTGGAGGACATGCCAAGAGTTTCTAGGCTTAAATGCCTAAGGGATGAACTTGCCTACTTCAAGGATCACCCCTTTCTGCTGAATGTAAAAGAATGAGTAAGGTTGGACACCTTTAATGAAGCTTTTGTTAGATGGTCTGTTGGATGGTCTGAAGAGGAGATTGATAATCCTTTGCAACTTTAGAAGATCGGATATGGAGCACCAATACCTCAGCACAAGAGGAAGAAAATAAACAATGTTTGATGGCAAATGCCAAAAGGGAAAAAAACATAGAGTGCAAGTTGGGGCATGAAGAAGGACTATGTCCTTAATTTTTAGAGGAGTTGACTTGAGGGGTTGAATTTCCATCATGGGTCATCTTGACCTTTCAATTTGATGGTCAAGGCATAAAAAATATTATTAGATAATATTTCTTTTATTTTTTGTTTATTTTAAATTTCCTTAAAAGGCCACATGGTCATGGCCTAAGTTCTTTAGTTTGATAGTTTGTATTTTATTTGAGTTGTATTTTCCTCTCCTTACTTTTCCTTTAATATGGAACCATCTATAAGGCTTAGGATAGGCTTGCGTTATGCTCTCAAAGCACCCATAGGATAGTTTAGCATTAAAATGTATTTTTCCTTCCCTTTTTCCACTCATGACCACTCCTTTTAGGCAATAAATAGAGTGGGTCTCCTTTTATACGTTTTAAATGCTCATTTTATGAAAGTTTAGGTTTATTTCCCTCCTCTTCTGAGTTGAGTAGGTTTGGTGGTTCCTGCTTAAACCATGATAATCTTATCCTTCTCCATGAGCTGATGGTGGTTCTGCACCCGAGACTTATCTACTAAAGGGTTGATTTCACTAGTGGCGTCTTCTCCACTTCTAATCATCTTCCACTTTCATTTTCCTTCTCTTTTGTTCATTAATTTAGAATTCCATAGTTGCTGCCCTTGTCATTTCATGCTCTAATATTTGCTTATTTTGGTTCCAATCTAGATATGTACCCGTACTGCTATCAATGATGGCCATGAAGGTACACTAGTTGATGATGATGATTGGACATTGATTAAGAAGCTAGAAGCAGAAACAGATAATATAAGCCAGCACTACTCAAGTTGTAAACGCAGAATGTTCTTCAGACCAACACTTATCATTCACGTGCAGCCAAGTACTTACTTCTGGGTCATGCCTGATAGGCTTATCTCAAAGAATCCCTTCAGAGAGACCCTAAAAAACAAAGACAAGAAGGTTAGGACAAGTTCCTTCAAGGGACCTCTGAATCCTTTGACTCCAAGTTAATGAAGGTCAATCATGAAGAAGGAAGGTCCTGACCACACTAAACAAGAGTGGGTTTGGATTCCTACTGGAGTCTAAGGGAGAAAGCTACATAATGCTCTTATCTTGATCCAGAGGGAGAAGTAGAAGGAGTTGATCATGTGAAGTTACAAGATTACTCAGTAGCTGTCAGCAAAGGCCCCTTCGCTCAGCAATGGATTCACACTAGGAGATGTCCTATGGGAGAACCCTTTCATGAAGGAGAATAGTATCTTTTGAAGAAATCCCACAACAAAAACTTTTATCTACTTCAAATTGTCAACTCCCTACGTCAACCTTGTATTCCATGAGCCTGAAGGTGATTTTTTATGAGAATGTTATTCTGAAGCGAAAGATTGAGGAACTAGAAGCCTACTAGGATGTGATGGAAAGAAGGCAAATGGACTTGGTCAAAAGACAAGACCAATTACTTGAGCAAACAGAAAAGATACGTTCAGACAATGAATCTTTCAAGCAAGAAGTCTTATCCGAAATTGCCAAGTCCCAAGCATCTTTGTTTGCTTTGATCAATGACGCTTTAGAGGAAAAGGGCTTAATGTTAATCTTCTGTGATGTTTTGTCTTCAAACTTCATCATTTTGAATAATATGAGACTTTTCAGAAATATCATATATGTTTATTGGCTCTGATATCTGAATCTCTTTCACATTTTATTTGATCTGATATTTATATATTTGCTCTGTAAATGCATTTGGTTATTTCATCTGCTTGCACTGATACCCTTTTCATGGATGACAAAAGGGGGAGTTATGTTTACTTATCAAAATCTTAGATATACAGTTCAGGGGGAGCAACTTTTGAGAATAAGAAGAGCAAGAACCTAGTATATAACTTAGGAGGAGCACAAAATTTATTTAATTTCTGCCTTAAATTTTAACTTAGTCAGATTTTGGTTTAATAAAGTTTGTCATCATCAAAAGGAGGGAGAATGTTGAGTCTCAAGACTTTAAAAGTCTAAGGCACCCCATAATTAAGATTTTGATGATAATAAAATTAAGTAAACTCAGAATAAGTCTTCACGATATATAATTTTTAATGAAGTTCTGATGTTTCAAGTAAGGTCATAAATCTGAAGTACAAAGGCTATCTGAAGAAAGTCATGCATCTGAAGGACGCTATACGTTCTGAAGTGGTCAAGGCAACTGAAGAACAAGAATATGAAGATTCATCTGAAGTCTGAAGATGTATCTGAAGGCAAGCTATCTGAAGCCAAGGAAAATTTGACGTGGCAAGTCAAAGTCTGACTCAACCCTTCACGTAACCTTAGAATATAGTTTTGGAAAGACAAAAGATCACTTTGGTTAAGGTTTCAAAAGTAAGCACCAAACAGGAAATGTTGTGCAGTAGACCTGCAATGGTCAGAACAAAGCCTGAAACCTTGTATGGTGTCAAAGATGTCTCACACAGGGATGAAGAGCATTTAATGTTATCTCTCAACGGACTTCTCAAAAATTTTTTCAAGTTGAAGCTCTAGAAGCCTATAAATACAAGTGTCTCTTCGTGAAGCAAAATGCAGAAAACCTATGCATTATTCTTTGAAGAAAAATGTTGTAAAAATCTATATAGATTTCATACTCTGATTCTTTGATTGTACAAAACTTTCATATTGTGTCTAACAATAATTTCTTATACAAATTCTTTGGAACGAAGAACTCTTCTGAAGTTCTAAGTTCTTTGATTTTCTTTGTAAACACTTAGAGTAGAGTCTGAAGAGGCTAGGTGAAAAAATATTACTTGTTAGAGACTGGAAAGGCTAGGTATGCAAACAATAGTTGGTGCTTTAGAGCTTGAAGAGGCTTGACTGTAAAAGGATACTTGTAATCTCTTGAGATTAGTGGATAAATCTAGTAGCTTGCTGCAACTAAGACTGGATGTAGCTCATAAGTGGAAGTGAGTGAATCAAGATAAATCTTGGCTAAGTGCTTCTTTTCGTTAACTCTTTAAATTCTACCTGCACTAAAGTTAAAGGGGATTTGAACGTAAGTTTACAAACATTTTTTTTTGTTTTACACAAAGTAACCATTTTTACAGAATAAAAACCTCTTATATGAAGTCTATCAGATAAGGGATAAAACTTCAGATAGCCTCTGAAAACCTATCTGAAATTTTCGTAAACAGTCTTTGAAAAGATTTCTGAAAAACTGCAAGAGTTTGTAAAAACACTATTCAACCCCCTTCTAGTGTTTTCCTGTGGTTCTACATGATTATGTTCTATGTTTCTTAATGTGACATTGGTAGTGTGAGCTAGTTGTCCAAGATTTTAAAACATACAGCAAAATAATTTTCGTACAAAATATAATTTTGTGATTTTTCGAAATAAGGTGTTATATTTTTAAAGTTTTTCATTTTAGTCATAAGTGATTTCTCCACCACTTTACTGTCAGGAATATCTTCTCCATACACCCTCATCTTATTTACAAGGTCAGTAACACGTGAAAAATATTGTTCAATTGTTTCTGAACTGGACATTTCATACCTCTCATATTCTCTACGCATGGATTATAATTTGGATTTCTGGGCTTTCTCCACTCCTGTATATGACAGCTTCAAGATGCCCCACGCTTCTTTAGCAGTTTTGGCATTTGCTATTTTACCAAAAACTAAGTAATCTATTCCTTGATGGATTTGTGTCAGAGTCAATGATCACGTCGTCGAGCAACATCGTCGGCTCCTTCTTGCATACCCGGTTCAACATAGCTCCAAGTATTATGAGCTTTCAAATGGGTAGCCATTAACAGTACCCAATAATTATAATCCAGTTTCTCATCTAATTTGGAACCGGACCAGACAATATTGTAGTTTGTCATATCTTTCTCACTCACTGACTCAAAAAAATTATGAAAGTGAGAACACTCTTGTTCCTCACACACTCTTGATTTTTTTTAACACTCACACCACCAGGCTCTCAAGCTCTGATACCAATTTGATATCAGTGGGACATTATTTTCTCTAAGACTCACACACAACGGAAGCACTCAAGAAAGAATGGAAGAGATCAAATAATCACTTTAATATTTCAATCTAAAACTTGATACATTTTATGTATATGTAACAAGGCCTTTTATAGGCAAATGAAATATAATAAAACATTAGATGCCTAACAAAACAAAGTAGCAATATTAGATGCCTAACAAACCAAAGTAGAAATATTATATGCCTAACAAAACAAAAAACTAACAAAGCATGTTCTTAACAAAGCTAAACTATTCATATAACATGCAAGCTATACTATTCATTAACATGTTTTCAACTACTAAATCAATTCAAGATTTGCAACAAATCTTTTGGCATGGTGGTTGATCTCATTCACATTACAAATGGTGGCTTGATTTAATATGTCAACATTGCCTCCCTTAAATCAAGCATGTATCATTCCAAGCATTTTCTTCAACTTGTAAAACAACTCAGCTTTCAGTGGCTTTATAAAAACATCTGCAACTTGTTCTTCAGTTGGACAATACTCGATCACCACTTCTTTCTCAGCTACCAATTCTCGAATTTTGTGAAACTGAATTTCTATGTGCTTGGATCGTCCATGAAAAAGTGGATTTTTGCATAGTGCAATGGCAGACTTGTTATCACAAAATATCCCTATGGGAGTATCCTGCTTCTGATGCATCACTTCTAGAAGTCTTCTCAGCCATACTGCCTGTGTAGCACAACTGGCTGCAGCTATATACTCTGCCTCGGCTGTTAAGAGTGCAACAACTGGTTGTTTCTTTGTGGACCACAATATTGTGCCAGTACCCAGATGAAATGCGTACCCTGACGTGTTTTTTCTTGTTTCTATGTCTCCTGCCCAATCACTATCTGTATATCCAACAAGATTCACAGTAGTATTATTGGCATAAAAAATTCCATCAGTCAGAGTACCTTTGATATATCTCAGAATTCTTTTGGCTCCTTGCAAATGACACACACGTGGCTCTTCCATAAATCTGCTGAGCAATCCAACTCCAAAAACAATGTCTGGCCTAGTTGCAGTCAAATATCTCAGACTTCCTATCAAGCTTTTGTAATAGGTTGGATCTATCTTCTTGCCATCGGTTTCTCTTATTAACTTCAACTTTTCTTCAACGGGAGTGGAAATCGGCTTTGAATTCTCCATCTTGAATTTCTTCAAAATATCACCAGCATATTTCTTCTGAGATATGAAAATTCCATCATCTTGTTGATTGACCTCAATGCCGAGAAAATATGACATTAGGCCTAAATATGTCATTTCAAAGCATTTAATCATAGCCTCCCTGAATTCTGCAATAATCTTTGGATTATTTCCAGTAAAGATTAGATCATCAACATAAAGGCACACAATAAGAATATCATCCAGACCAACAACTTTAATATATAAGGTATGCTCAAATAGGCATCTCTGAAATCCATGTTGCACAAAAAAAGAGTCAATCTTTTTGTACCATGCTCTGGGTGCCTGCTTCAAGCCATACAATTCTTTCTTCAATTTGTAGACCTTGTCTTCTTTTCCTTCAATTACATATCATGCAGATTGTTCAACATACACCTCTTCTTTCAAGGTTCCATTTAGAAATGCAGATTTAACATCCATTTGGTGTATTTTCCAATTATTTTGAGCTGAGACAGATATAATCATACGAATTGTATCTAATCTCGCAACAGGTGCAAATACCTAAAAATAATCAATACCTGGCTTCTGCTTGTATCCTTTTGCCACCAACCTCACTTTAAACGATCAATTTCTCCATTAGGCTTGTACTTTGTTTTGTACACCCATTTCACTCCAATTGGCTTCTTATCTACTGGCAAGTCTGTCAGCTCCCATGTTTCATTCTTCTCAATTGCATGGATCTCAACATCCATGGCTTTTCTCCAATTCTGATCATTTGCAGCTTCTTCGAAATTCACTGGCTCACAATCTGCAAATAAAGCAAAGTTGATAATTTCTTCATCAGATGGGTCATTATCATTACCCACAACATAATCCTCCAATCTGGCTGGTAGTCTTCGTTGCCTCTGTGGCCTGCTTGATGTTTCTGGCTCATCAGTTGCTGGATCTTGATGTCCATTCTCTTCTTCACAACCATCTGGAATTACCATCGGCTGCTTTTGGACTTTTGGAGACCAGTCCCACATTCCTTCTTCATCAAATGTCACATCTCGGCTAATAATCACCTTTTTTGTCTCCGGATTGTAAAGTCTGTATGCCTTTGAATTTGTGCAGTAGCCAATGAACACATATTTTTCTCTTTTATCATCAAGCTTCTTCCTTAGTTGATCTGGTACATGGGCATATGCTATACACCCAAAAACTCTGAGGTTCCGGATAGAGGGTTTCCTTCCGCTCCAGGCTTCTTCTGGTGTTTTGTCACGAACACTCTTTGCTGGACACCTGTTCAGGATAAACACAGTAGTAGAAACAGTTTCTGCCCAGAATTCTCGAGGCACTTCTTTTGACTTCAACATGCACCTCACCATGTCCATGATTGTCCTGTTCTTCCTTTCAGCAACTCCATTTTGTTGGGGAGTGTACCTGGTTGTTAGTTGATGATGAATTCCATGTTTCTCAAAGAAATCTGCACAAGTGAGGTATTCTTGGCCCCTGTCTGTTCTCAATGCTTTAATCTTGCAGCCACTTTGTTTCTCCTCAAATGCCTTAAATGACTTAAAGGCATCACAAGCTTCTAATTTTTGCTTCAAAAAATACACCCAAGTCTTTCTGCTGAAATCATCAATAAAGGTAATAAAATACTTACTACCACCATATGATGGGATTTCAACTGTGCACAAGTCTGAGTGAACAATCTCTAGTGGCTTCCTTGCTCTCCATGACTTTCCTGTAGGAAATGATTCTCTGTGCTTCTTTCCCAATTGGCAAGTCTCACATACACTATTGGGGATATTTACAACAGGCAAACCAGACATATATTCTTTCTTTGACAGATAATTTAATCCAGAGAAATGAAAATGATCAAAGCGCATATGCCACAGCCAATCATCATTTGGTATTATAGAAACCAAACAAGGAAATCTTTCATGTTGAAACTTCAAAGGGAATAGGCGGTTAGGAGTCATTTTTACCTTGGCAATAAATCTTTCGTTCTTGTCAATCAACGTGCAATACCCATGTTGTATCTGCATGTTGTAGCCTTTCTCTGATAGTTGTCCCATACTCAATAGATTATGATGAAGTCCAGGAGCATAGAAAACATCAGAGATGAAGTTTTGGGATCCATCCTTCAATGTGATACCAACTTGGCCTTTTCCCAGAATTGGAATATTGGTGTTGTTGCCAAATTTTACAGTAGAAGTCACTGTTTCATCTAGAGAAGAAAATATCTCTTTTTTCCCACACATATGGTTACTACACCCAACATCTAAATACCAGATGTTTTCATCTTCAGAAAAATTACCGCTTGCACAAAATAAACTTTGTGGATTAGAATTCTCACCAACATCATGATACTGGTTTTCTGCTATGTTTGCTTGTTGTTTGTATTTACAATCTGCAACTTTGTGTCCGAACTTCCCACAATGATAGCAATTATAATTTGCTCTTTCTTGGTAACTGTTACCTCTTTCTCTTCCACGATTGGCGTATCCAAAGTTGTTTCCCCCTCTTCCTTTGTTGAAGTTGCCACATCCTCTTCCTCTGAAATTTCCGCGACCTCTGCCTCGATAATTTCCTCTTCCTCCATTATTGAAATTGTCACGGCTTCTACCTTCTTTGTTTTGACTGGATTCAGCAACGTTGTTGAGATTGTCCTGACTTTTTAAGGCTTCTTCATGTACTTTTTCTGTCTTCTCCAGGATTCTGCTCACGTGGCTTTCAATGCTTCCTTGCAACTATGCTACCGTCATGTTATCTGTGTCATGGGACTCAATTATTGTAGTCACCACATGGTCAAACTTCATTGGCATGGTACGTAATATTTTCTCCACAACTTTACTATCAGGAATATCTTCTCCATACACCCTCATCTTATTTACAAGGTCAGTAACACGTGAAAAATATTGTTCAATTGTTTCTGAACTGGTCATTTCATACCTCTCATATTCTCTACGCATGGATTGTAACTTGGATTTCTGGGCTTTCTCCACTCCTTTATATGACAGCTTCAAGATGCGCCACGCTTCTTTAGCAGTTTTGGCATTTGCTATTTTACCAAAAACTGAGTAATCTACTCCTTGATGGATTTGTGTCAAAGTCAGCTGATCATGTCGCCGAGCAACATCGTCGGCTCCTTCTTGCAAACCCAGTTCAACATAGCTACAAATATTGTGAGCTTTCAAATGGGTAGCCATTAATAGTGCCCAATAATTATAATCCAGTTTCCCATCTAATTTGGGACCGGACCAGACAATATTGTAGTTTGTCATATCTCTCTCACACACTGACTCAAAAAAAATATGAAAGTGAGAATACTCTTGTTTCTCACACACTCTTAATTTTTTTAACACTCACACTACCAGACTCTCAAGCTCTGATATCAATTTGATATTAGTGGGACATTATTTTCTCTAAGACTCACACACAACGGAAGCACTCAAGAAAGAATGGAAGAGAGCAAATAATAACTTTAATATTTCAATCTAAAACTTGATGCATTTTATGGTATATGTAACAAGGCCTTTTATAGGCAAATGAAATATAATAAAACATTAGATGCCTAACAAAACAAAGTAGCAATATTAGGTACCTAACAAACCAAAGTAGAAATATTATATGCCTAACAAAACAAAAAACTAACAAAGCATGTTCTTAACAAAGCTAAACTATTCATATAACATGCAAGCTATACTATTCATTAACATGTTTTCAACTACTAAATCAATTCAAGATTTGCAACAAATCTTTTGGCATGGTGGATGATCTCATTCACATTACAAATGGTGGCTTGATTTAATATGTCAACATTTCTTGTCAATTATTTTGTTTTTCTTTGCAGTTTATATTTATATTTGTTAGTTTATTTCTCTTTATACTTGTCAATCTACATTTTTGTCATGTTTAATTTGCTTCTTTACTTTACTGGCAATCTTATTTGCTCATTTTTCAATTTGTTTTTCTTTACTATCATTTAGTTCCTGTCAAGATACTTTGTTTTGTCTTCTTATTGTTTTTGTCAATTACATTTTTTGTTAGTTCTCTTGTTGTCAATTTTAATATTTCTTTGCCTTTTATTGATTCATTTGGGTTAGTTTTAATTTATCTATTTACCTTTTCACACAAACTTGCATTCTCTTCTATCTATTATTTCTATTAAACTATTTTCATTCAATTCTCTTCTAATAAAGATGTTCACTGATAATTGTTAGAATTACGTAAAATTTCTATATAATAACAACACTTATTGATGATGAATTGCTGAATTTATAACCCAATTCAAACCTTTTTAGCTTAAATTGCTGCTCTTGTATTTATTGGAATCAAATCTGAATTTGATGCTATTTTGACAAAGAATCTGTTGATTTTTACAGATAAAAAGCAAAGTTACAAATGAAGCATCAAGAGAGCAAAGAGCAAGGACATGAATAGCATAAAACAAGCTTCAAAAGAGGACAATTCAGGAGAATCGGTTGTTGTTTCCTGCGCTTCACTTGCGCTGAGTGCAGGAATGCCTGTTCAGTTATTGTTTTCTGCACTTCACCTGCGCTAAGCGCAGGCAGAGCGCAGGAAACGTAACCTAATTTTTAATGGGCCACAAGCAGAATCTCAAAAGCCCGTCAGAACAGTTTATAAGGAGACTTTTAGGGATTGAGAAGGCATTCAGAGAATACGGGGCTGTTGAGCAGCTATGGAGTTAGGAGAAAAGTTTGACAGTCTCTAGAGTGTAATGACTACCATGATTAGCTAAATCTCTCTTTAGTATTGAATGTAGTGTTGAGTTCTTGGCAAGCGTAACAATATCGCAGCAGTATAATAGTAAGAAAAGGGGTTATCGTACCCACGAGGAACGGTACAAAATAAATTCTTAGTAGGCAATCTAATTGAGTATATAAAGAGAAACTGTGGAATTTATTATTGTGATAATTAAGGAAATAGTGCAGTAAGAAATTAAACAAAAAAGAAAGATTTAAGAAAGATTTAAATAGAAACTATGATTGATATGAAAATTAAATAAAGATTACAATAAAAAATAAAATAAAATAAAATATGAGACAAAAAGAAACAAGGATAAGATTGTGCAAATAAAGAGAAACTAGGATTGAAGTTTGTCTATCACAACCCTCTTGTATTTTGGAAATCAATGATATTTAGGAATTTATAATCATAAATATTGAAGCACAAATAAATATTATTTCACAAAGGTCTCCACAACTATGAAATACTCAGAAACAATTCATGCTGATCTCCACAGTCACAAATTGCCCCGGTTTGAAGATCAGTTGTTAAAGCTATCAATTCTTACTGGTCTCCACAATCACAAATTGAGTGTTTTTACCAATCAGATTCAGAAAACCGCTTCCTAGTGTATTTAAGAAATCACATTATAACTCCGGTACAAAGACGGAAGCTAAGCATTAAGAACAGAATAAAAACACCAATATTATAAAAACAGAGATTCCTAAATAACAAAGAAAAACCAAAATACAATTGGGGATTGAATCGACTACATTCAATCCTAAAGAGAGAATTAGCTACTCATGGTTGCCATTACCTCTAGAGACTGTCACAATTTTCTCCTAACTCCGTATCTACTAAAAAATTCTATAACTCTCTGAATGACTAAAACTGACTGCTAAAAGTCATTTAAATACTATCTGAAAGCCCGTTGGAACCCTGTTTGTGGCCCATTACAATTTAGGTTACGTTTCCTGTGCTCTGCCTGCACTCAGCGCAGGTGAAGCGCAGAAAACAGTGACTGGACAGTCATTACTGCGCTCTGCCTGCGCACAGCGCAGATGGAGCGCAGGAAACAACAGCAATTTCTTTTGAATTGTCATCCTTTGAAGCTTGTTCTACACTGCTCCTGACCTTGTTCACTGTTTTCTTGATGCTCCAATTATACCTTAGCTTTTTCTCTATAAAAATCAACAGATTTCTCATCAAAATAGCATCAAATTCATTTTTAACTTCAATAAATACAAAATCCACAAATTAAGCTAAAAAGGGTGGAATTGGGTTATAAATTCAACAATTCATTATCAATAAGTGTTGTAATTTATATGGAAATTTACGTAAATTTAACACTTATCACGTAGTCGGTTCAATCCCCAATTGTATTTTGGATTTTTCTTTGTTATTTAGGAGTCTTTGTTTTTATAATATTGGTGTTTATATTCTGTTCTTAATTCTTAGCTTCCGTCTTTGTACCGGAGTTATGATGCGATTTCTTAAATACGCTAGAAAGCGGTTTTCTAAATTTGATTGGTAAAAACACTCAATAGGTTGAATACCTAGGAATAAGGTTCAATTTATTGATAGCATTAACAACTGATCTTCAAGCTGGGGCAATTTGTGATTGTTAGAACCAACCTGAATTGTTCTGAGTATTTCATAGTTGTGGGAACCTTTATGAAATAATATTTATTTGTGCTTCAATATTTATAATTATAAATTCCTGAATATCATTGATTTCCAAAATACAAGAGGGGTACGATAAACGAAGTTCAATCCTAGTTTCTCTCTATTGCTCAATCTCTTTTTCTCTTTGTCTCATCTTTTATTTTAATTTACTATTATAATCTTCACAAACAAATACCCTTTCACAATCTTTCTTGCTCAATAAGTGTGAGTATTAAGAATTTGAGTTGTACCTTTCCTTGTGGGTACGACAACCCTTACTTTTAACTATTATACTATTGCGATATTGGTATGCTTGCCAAGATCGCAACAAGTATTTTTGGCGTTGTTTCCAGGGAACGGTGTCTCAATTTAAATTCTTAGTTCATCTTATTGAGCTGTAAATAGTTTTTGTTTTTATTTTGTTGTTTTAGTTATTTTATTTTTTTTCCTCTTCTGAGTTAATCCTTGTTCTTAGATTTTTTATATATGCTCTTGCGAGGTCATGTGTCTAAAAATCAATTGGCATTTGATCCTGAAATCGAAAGGACGTCTAGAAGGAACCGGAGCAAAAACAAGAGAAGAAGGCAAGGACAAGCTCAAGGAGACAGTCTCAACACTTTCTGTTCAACTACCCCTGGTGAAATAAAAATTGAAAATATGGCAGAGGAACAACCAAATCCAATCCCACCAAGGAGAACATTAGGAGACTATGTAATGCAACAAGGACCACGCTATTTTTCAAGCATAGCCATACCTGCTACTGCAAAATATCTGGAGATGAAGCCAACATTCTTAAGTCTCATTAGTGCTCATCAATTCGCAGGATTGGATTATGAGGATCCACACACTCATCTCTCTACTTTTTATGAGTTGATTGGTACAATGGGTTTTGAGGAAGGTGATCTTGAATTTGTTTACTTACGTTTATTCCCTTTCTCTTTGATAGGTAAAGCTAAGGAATGGCTGAAGTCACACCCCAATCAGAGTCTGACTAGTTGGAGCAATATGGAAGAAAAGTTCTTAAATAGATTCTTCCCACCATCTCGCTATATCAAGGCCAAGTCAGATATCTCCACATTCAGGCAGGGACCAGACGAACCATTATGTGAAGCCTGGGAGAGATTCAAATCTTTGCTGAGAAGGTGTCCAAACCACGACTTTGAGGATATTGCACAACTAAGTATCTTCTGCAATGGACTCAGACTGACACCAAGATGATTATAGATGTTGCAGCAGGAGGTACAATTATGTTAGTGGATGCAGAGCAAGCTACCAGAATCATTGATGCCTTTGCATTAACTGATCAGCAAGCTCAGCATGGAAGACAACCAGTTCAGAAGAAGGGAGTGTTAGAGTTGAACATTAATGATGCAATCTTGGCTCAAATAAGCTCCTTACTCAACAGTTAGAAGTAATCACCAAGCAGATGGCTAAGCTTCCTCAGCAGTTGCAGGCAGTACAATCTCATCCTGGCCAGTTCCCACAATTAACTTGTGACTTTTGTGGAGGTGACCATCCTAATGGTCACTGCTCTTACCAAAGCATTCAAGAAGAGCAGGTTAATTATTTGGGTAATCAAGGGAGACCAGGAAATTTTTCCAACAACAACCAGTTTTCAAACAACTACTCAAAAGGCTGGAGAAATAATCAGAACAACAATTCTGGTTGGAGACAAGATGCAGGTCCTTCTAATAGGCAAATTCCTTTCCAGCAATAGCAACAAAGCTACCCTCCAGTACATGACAGGCTATCAAAACTGGATGAGAAAATGGATACTCTCATACAATCTCTCCATACCTATAAGAAGAATACAGACGCAACCCTCAGAAATGTAGAGACACAAGTTGGCCAGTTAGCAAAGGACATAGCATAGCATAATAAAGAAAAGTTCACAGCTAACACCCAAACCAATCCCAAGGAGCAGTGCAATGCAATCATCATAAGTAGTGATTCATCAGTGGGAATTGATATGGGGGACAACTTAATAGCTAAGGAGCACGTGCTTCCAGAAAAAGAGGAAGACAAAGAACTGAAAGAGGTTGAAAAGAAAGCAGGAGGCTCGGAACAGAATGAGTCAGAAAAGAAACTACCATATTCACCTGACCCATCCTAAAAAGACCAAGACAAGATGTTTGATCAGTTCATGAGAATGTCTAAAGGATTACAAATCAGTATTCCTTTTCTTGAGGCATTAGAGAATACACCCAAGTATGCAGAGCTTATTAAAGATTTTCTGATTAAGAAGGAAAAGATATTTGATGAAGAGACAGTACAGTTGGAGGGTGGATGTAGTGTTATTCTTCAAAAATCACTACCACAGAAGACACAAGATCCTGGAAGTTTCACAATCCTAGTCACCATTGGAAACTTAACAGTGAAAAAGGCAATGCTAGACCTTGGAACTAGCATAAATCTGATGCCTTTATCCATGCTCAAGAAGATTGGTGACGTGAAGGTGCAATCTAAAAGAGTGAGTCTGCAACTGGCAGATAGGTCCATCAACCACTCATACGGGATAGCTGAAGATGTTTTAGTCGGGGTGGAAAGGTTTGTGCTTCTTGTGGATTTCACCATCATGGATATAAAAGAAGATGTTGATGTTCCATTGATTTTGGGACGACAGTTCATGAAAATGGCAAAGGTCGTAGTTGATGTTGACAGAGGTAAATTCACGGTCAGCATACAGAATGATGAGGTGACATTGAACGTGTTCAAGACAATTCCACAACAGAAAGAACCACCAGATTGCCTGCAGATAGACTCTACTGAAGGAGTCTCATATGCCAACAGTGGGCTACCACTGCAAGGGGTTAAGAGAGAGGAAGTTGATCGTCAAAGCACTCACAAGCTGCGGAAGAAAAAGATAAGAGTTCTTAATAAGAAGTTGAAGAAAAGAATAAAGCTTCTACTGAAATCACTTGTGGGATTCAGCTTCAGACGAAGGAAACGAGAACCGACCTCAGTTGCTGATAGAGATACTGGTAGAACGAAAGCAGTGTTAGGAGGTTTGTTAAGGGAAGTCAGTGGTGCATCAATAAGGTTCACCACATAACTCCATCTTCAAGAACCTTAAAGAAACAAGCGTCATGCTATATGACGTTAAACAAGCACTTCCTGGGAGGCAACCAAGTGTTTTAATTTTTAATTATTTACTATTTTTGTTTTGAATTTTGGTTTTAGTCTGTATATACTATGAGTTTGTTAGTTTTTATGTTTGTTTAGCTTAGGAAATGTTAGGAAGTGGTTAAGTAAATTTGTGGGAAAGAAATACAGACACTCTAAATTAGGACATAGCAGAAAATTTGACTAAGTGTTGAAAAATTGTATTATGTTTTCTGCGCTTCACCTGCGCTCAGCGTAGGTAAAGCGCAGAAATGCCAATTTTAACACTACTTTCTACGCTTCACCTGCGCTGAGCGTAGGTGAAGCGCAGTGGCTCGGGAAACACCTAACTGACACCTGCGCTCCATTTGCACTGAGCGCAAGTGAAGCGCAGGTACGCGCTGCAGCTTAAATTCAAAAGTTTAAACAGGGGAAGGTCATTTCAACCTTCTCCCATGTTTTCCTCGGAGCCCTGATCATGATTCTCTGTCTTCCCTCACCTTTTTTCTTCACTTTTTACTCATAAACCTCCTCCTCTTCTACTTCCTTTGCTATTCAAGGTATGTTTTTAAGTTTTTGTGTCATTTTCACCGATCGAAATCCTCTGTTTTTTCTATTTTGATTAATGGAACCTTACGATAGTAGGCTTGGTTTATAGTTTTGCATGTTCTTAGTATTGTTGTTAGTATAGCCTTTAGGTATTATGCTTGCTGTGATTGGTCAATTAAAATGGTGACTATTAGTGTGCTCAGTGATTTTTGCAAGTTATTATGGTTGAAAGTGTTAATGCCCTGTTTTTGTTTTAAAATTTTACACTAACCATTCCATGCAAAATTTTGAATTAATTCTTGATGAATCACTGAACACTTCTATTTGATTGAGCCAGACAATGCATGATAAATGAATGCTCTATTTTTGGAGTTAATTTGGTTCAACTGAAAAATGCTTTCAGGAATTGTGCATGCATTGCATATTTGTTATTGATGATTAATATTGATCATTGGGTTGAAAAACATTATATTTACATGCATTGGATTGATCTTGTTAATATTAACCTTTTGCAGATGACTCGTACCAAGGTCACCAACACTGCTGGAGCCTCCAGTTCCAGGAGAGGCAAAGGAGGAAAGAGGGCTCGCGATGAGCCCCACTATGATCCTACAGATTCAAGGATGCCAAAGCTGTTGAGGCACACAGTTCCCTCCAGAACTGTAACTTCATTCTAGAGAGACCAGTAGAACTCCATCCTGGGGAGTTCGAAGATTTCAACATGGAGATCACCAGGAGACGATTGAGGAGGATGGCTGAGCCTAAGAGGCACTATGACCCGGAGCTGGTCCGGGAGTTTTACGCCAACGCCACGGGCGAGCCGAGTCGTGGAGCTGAGAGGAGATCCTATGTGAGAGGCAGATGGGTGACCTACGTTCATGATGCGATCAATGATTTTCTAGACATAGTTGTTCACAGAACATAGCTGTTCATCGAGGAGTGTTGTACATCGAGCAGATCTTGCACCACAACTTGCCAGGCCCCTTCTTTGTCATGCCACCGGAGCAGTTCCAGGAGTATTTACAGTGGCCTGGGGACAGGCCTGTTGTTCTAGGGGGAGGTGGAGCAGCAACAGCAACAGCTGGAGCAGAGGATGAGGTCCTGTAGGATGCAGAGGAGGACGATTGATTTTTTTTTCTTTTCTTTTCACGGTTTTTCCTTATTTTTTCTTTTCATTTTCATTTCCCTTTTTTTTTCTTTGATACATATGTACTGTATCCGACATGTTATTGACATATTATTTCTATGCAGTATGGATTTTTAGGATTCTTTTAATTTTGTTATTTCAGTTGATTAGGATTTCTATTTTGTATTTTATTTTTTTTCGTTAGGATTATTTTAGGAATTAGGATTTAAGAAATTTAATTCAATATCTCAATGCTAGAACAGTCTAACTAACTGAATTAGGAAATAAAAAGGAATTTAGTGATTGAATCCATAATCAGTTAGGATTAGGATATTGTGCAGGAAATTGTATCAAGGTAGTTAATTGACTTCAATAGTGATTTTATCAAGGAAAATAGCCATAAGCCGGTGAGTTTGTGAGACTAAACACTGTGAGAGTTTTCACTGTTACTTGTCAATTTCTATTGCTTGAGTTTTTGGATTTTGTTCTGCACATGAAAAGCATGGAAGTGATTAAGGCATCTTGTAAATATATAAACTGCTCAGTGCCAAATAACCAACCTGTGAATAATTTTTCCTATTTTTGATAGCCCATTTGAGCCTGAATTTTTATTTCCTTATGCACCCTAGCCTTGTAAATGATTATATCTTGCCCCTACACACTTAGGGATAGAGAGCATAGGTGCAATTTATTCAATGTGAATGGGTATGAGTTGGCTGATTGAAATTGTAACAAGCAGGCACATTGAGTATTGGAATTCACTCCCTTATATAAAAAAATGTATAGTTATATATAAAGTCAAATAAAAGGGAGTGAATTACCAAAAAGAGGCCAATTGTGTATAAATGTTCAAAGTCAAGAATGATATGGTGGATTGAGAGTAACTTAGAATATTGGTTAAATTGTATATATGCTCTCTTTTCTTAAAATTGTGTATTTTGAATGATCCAGAAAAACCATGAATTCTTGATAGTCTAGCCTCATTACAACCTGAGAAAGACCTCTTGATCCATGTGTATGATTATTAACTGGAAATGACTAGCAATTTTAGTTGTTCGACTGCAGTGGAAAATTTGAGGGAAACACTCACCCGTGAGAATGAGAGAAATTCCTTGATTTACCACCTGTTGTTTTGATTGCTACACTTGAAAAATTTGAATGAACTTTTATCTTTTTCTGATTGATGATTAGAGTCACCACTTGGTTCTGACTATTAATCTGAAATTTGGAAAGTGACAGTTGTCTAGCAAGAGATATTGGATTTGTTTTCTTATCAGTCAAATCCATAATTGAGGATTGAAATCAACTGTCCGTATTAGATTTTCAAGTTTGAGGACAAGCAAGAAGCTAAATTGGGGGGAGTTTGATAAGTGTTAGAATTACGTAAAATTTCTATATAATTACAACATTTATTGATGACGAATTGTTGAATTTATAACCCAATTCAACCCTTTTTAGCTTAAATTGCAGCTCTTGTATTTATTGGAATGAAATCTGAATTTGATGCTATTTTGATAAAGAATTTGTTGATTTTTACAGATAAAAAGCAAAGTTACAAATGAAGCATCAAGAGAGCAATGAGCAAGGACAGGAACAACATAAAACAAGCTTCAAAAGAGGACAATTCAGGAGAATCAGTTGCTGTTTCCCACGCTCCACCTGCGCTGAGCACAAGCAGAGCGCAGGAATGCCTGTTCAGTTACTGTTTCCTGCACTTCACCTGCGCTGAGCGCAGGCAGAGCGCAAGAAATGTAACCTAATTTTTAATGGGCAACAAGCAGAGTCTCAAAAGCCCGTTAGAACAGTTTATAAGGAGACTTTTAGAGATTGAGAAGGCATTCAGAGAGTACGGAGCTGTTGAGCAGCTATGGAGTTAGGAGAAAAGTGTGACAGTCTCTGGAGTGTAATGGCTACCATGAGTAGCTAAATCTCTCTTTAAGATTGAACGTAGTCGATTCAATCCCCAATTGTATTTTGGATTTTTCTTTGTTATTTAGGAATCTTTGTTTTTATAATATTGATGTTTTTATTCTGTTCTTAATGCTTAGCTTCCGTCTTTGTACCAGAGTTATGATGTGATTTCTTAAATACGCTGGAAAGTGGTTTTCTAAATCTGATTGGTAAAAACACTCAATAGGTTGAATACTTAGGAATAGGGTTCAATTTATTGATAGCTTTAACAACTGATCTTCAAACTGGGGCAATTTGTGATTGTGGGAACCAACATGAATTGTTCTGAGTATTTCATAGTTGTGGGAACCTTTATGAAATAATATTTATTTGTTCTTCAATATTTATAATTATAAATTCCTGAATATCATTGATTTCCAAAATATAAGAGGGGTGCGATAGAAGAAGTTCAATCCTAGTTTCTCGCTATTGTTCAATCTCTTTGTCTCTTTGTCTCATCTTTTATTTTAATTTACTATTATAATATTCACAAACAAATACCCTTTCACAATCTTTCTTGCTCAATAAGTGTGAGTAATAAGAATTTGAGTTGTATCGTTCCTCTTGGGTACGACAACCCTTACTTTTAACTATTATACTGTTGCGATATTGGTACGCTTGTCAAGATCTCAACATTCGCCCGAACAGTTGACACCTCAAGTTGATCTGCCCCAGTAGTTGGCACCTCAAGTTGATTCACTTACACATTTGTGTTTGGTGGAAATGAACCTTAGGTACCATCCTTTACATATAATAATGGATCCAAATGTCATGGGAAAGCCATAGATATTCCACTCTATATATACCAGAAGGACATTATAGAGCTCATTATGGGTAACAATATTCTTTGCATATCAATGCTACAATTGTGGTTGTTGTAGGTACATTTTTTATTTGTATATTGGTTAACTAAGTATCAAACTATTACTATTAACATGTTCTTCAATATTAGATATTTGCATCACATTTGCATCTCAAAGTGGAACACTAAGGTGTATGTTTTCATTGACCCTTCCTGCACTCAGGATACATTGAACAAACCATATGAGATTTAGACCTATATTCAGGAAAGGATTTGTATAGGCGAAAAATAGTGTTACCCCAACACCTTACTTTCATGTATAAGTAAAAGTTTGTGAGTGCTTTAAAATTATGTGTGAATTTGTCTAATTTGTTACCGTATTTTGCAGGGCTCATTGGCAATTGATGATTATTTGTCCTCAACAAAATAAGGTCATCTTCTTGTACTCATTGTGGAATAAACTTAAAAAAGAATTTAAGAGCCTTGTTGATTTGTAAGCTCTTATTTATAACATCTACTTGGAGATATGTTGGAAAGTACACACCCGACAAGTTTAAAGAAGCCTACATGGATTTTACCTCATGTAAGTTTAGAACTTGTTATGCAATTTGAATTATAATAGTTATTACAATATTTACTCATTCTATTCGGTTTCAATATTTGTGTAGTGTCAAAAACAAACTAGGAGTGTAGAGTGTGGATATTATGTCATCAGACATATGCTCAACTTAGTCTCAACGGACATTATTGATTCATGGAAAGAGGGGGTAATTGATTTTTTCCAAAGATAGAATTTTTTAAAGTTGATTAGCTAATGCCTTGTTGTGCAATTTCAAATTCTAGACATTCAACAACAATGATCCATCTCTAAAGAGGAAATTAATGACATTCAAATACATTGGGCAAATTATTTGTTAAATAATATCAAAGTGTGACATTGCAATTTTTTTATACGTATTTTGTAATTGTATATTTTATGTTTTTATATAGTTTATGATATAGAATAATTTATATTTGTGTTTGATTTGATTTTCAATATATATCATGTTTAATGTGATATAAACTATGTTTTTATTGATGGTTTTGTGTTTCTTATCTAAATCTAATTGGGATTTTGTGTGCAAGTATTACAGGGAAAAGTAAAAACAAATCCAATTCTAAAAATATATTCACATTTTACATTGGTTAAATATTAAATCAATATAAAAAACACTTTTTTATATGATTATAAGATCATAAATTCATAATCAATATAAAAATGACGACTTTATTTGTCGATTGAGAACCTATAATGCCTAAACAATTGACATAAAAAAAACGTTTTTTTAACGAAATATAGTGAATTTTTTTAATTAATCTTAAACTAAACCGTTAATCTTTATATCCTAATTTTTTCTTCCAAGAAAAAGTAAGTTTTATATTAATTAGGAGTTAGAGATTTTTATTGATGGTTTTCCATAAAGGTACATGCAATCATGCAGGAATATTGTGGGTACAATTGGGAATCTGTTTACCATTGTCTTCTAAATGATTGATTACCAAGTTGCAATGCGACGTCAATTAAAGCCTCATCAATTTTGGTCTTTACTCAGCCGGACAGAACAGCAAGTTCATGCACTTACTTTCCATTATAGTGATGAGCATGTAGACGTGTGGTTCGTACAGGTGTCTTGCTGTTGCTCCCTTTACTTACTTTCCATTATTAGCTTTCTCAATATAGCACACTGAAAGACAGTGATTAGTAGTACTGCGATAAAGCTAATGTTAGCTAGCTAGGAATGATACATAGTGGGTGTCGGTGCCGCAAAGTTGCATAGTCCACTTGCTAGTATATGATTTAAGTTGTAGAAGATTTACGGGGTAATTATAGTTTTTTTTCAAAATATATATATTAGTGAAATTAATTAAGGTTGAAAAAATTTATACAAAAGAAATAAGTATTAAAAGAATAAAAATTAAAAAAAATTATTTGTATTTATGAATGATATTTTGAACACACGAATAAAATATAAATTTATTTAAAGATAAAATAAAGTTATTACTTTTACAGTATAAATGTAAAATATTTTTGAACTTTTACACATAATTTTATTTTATTTTTTCTCAAAAATAATTCTACTCATTATCATAAAACTGATTTTTTTCACCTTAATTCTTAAATTGATTATTCTAGCTACTCAAACAAGTTTCCAAAGATTTTATGTTTTTACAAGAGTAATTCATAGATACTTATACTCAACATTTTCGGTCGATTGCCTCAACTACGAATACTCAGCGGTGTCACCTCCCAACACTCTCCATCATTGCTCGATAACCTCCTCCACAATCACTTAACACCTATTGACATGGTTGTTCACAATCTCATATTCAATTTTTCAACAACTAAAGATTAAACAAGATAGTGATATATATATATTTGTGTGTATAAACACAATATTTTTTTAATAAATATAAAAAAACACATATATAATCTTATAACATTTTATAATTATCAAATATAATATGCCCCAAACAGGAATACCATCTTGGAATAGGGATACTTGTAGTTAACACACAAAAAAATACAATATGCAAGATATTATTATACTATTATATTTTATTCTATTCTATTACATTCTATTTTATTTATTTATCAAACATTATTGCGTACATTTTTTTTAGCTTGGCACAATTGCCTCATCAAAGAGTATCAAATTGTGTCATGGCAGAAGTCCTGAATTATATTCATAATAACTTCTCTTTCTCTTAATTTTTCCTATAAAAAATGATTGTATAAACTTCCAAATTAAATAGTGAATTGATGAACATATATATAGAGAAAATGAACACAACTAATTCGATATATAAATGCATTTGGCAATTTATAATTTATTAATCACATCCATTTGGACCATTATAAATGATCGGATGAATTATGTCTTCAATTTAAAGTATATGTACATTTTAAAGAGTGACATATCTTTTGTTTTTGAAATGTAAATATATTTAAATTTATAAATATAAGTAGTGATTACTAATAAATAACCCATTAGAAAAATGTGTTCATATATATATATATCCTTCATAAAGGTAATTGGAGTTATAATAATTTTTTCATTTTTAAAGATGGTAATGACACTTGAATATGTACTATCTCATGCAAATTATCCAAATCCTTTAGAACATGTCATAATATTTTACTTATGATAATTTTAAATTAATGTTTGCCAATAATTTTTCAAAAAATAGTATAAAATAATTATCTAACTTAATTATTACACATAATATCCAGTACCGGTCATATTTTTTTTGTGTAAATTAAACCATAGGTATCCCCTATTATCCTGGGCAATCCTATTCGGGGCTTAGTCACAGTTAAAGCTCCTCATCCCTCTGAAGAATGTGTTTAGTAAGGATCGAACCCGGGAGCT
The DNA here is from genome assembly GCA_026901365.1 of Sesbania bispinosa. NCBI lineage: Eukaryota > Viridiplantae > Streptophyta > Magnoliopsida > Fabales > Fabaceae > Sesbania > Sesbania bispinosa. The sequence continues at coordinate 2,034,489 of QLOH01000035.1, forward strand.
CTTCTTACAATTTCATTTTCATTGACAACTGAGCCATAACTCTTTGGCAGTATCCCGGTCATATATATCCCCTTTCTGTTAACTATATATACATTAATTATTTTACATTTTCAATTTTATTATTTTTATTTTAGGAATTTATTCTTTATTAAATAACTTTTGAACATTTTTCATTAAATGTAAGCAACACTCCAAATCATATTTAACTATTAGGCGTCTCTTTTGATTTGGTAACTATTATAAACTTTTTTGCACCAAAATTTTATTAACCATTATTCCCTAAGATTATAAATACATATACTTCCGAATTCCGATCCATTGCCAAATGCTTTCTTGTATGTTGTTAATATTTGTGATTATATAAAGCGCCACACGTACACATTATCATGATGCATGCCTTCATAAAAGAATTAAATTTTTAATAATTTTATTTATTCTGACAAATAAGGTGGAAGATGAATCAAGATAAAGCAGGGATTTATATATAATTGAATTGAGCATGCAGTGCTATCCAAATCAAATACTCATGCACGGAATCAAAAGCAGGTGAAGTGCAATGGATCGCCGTTATGAACACTGTCAAGTCAGCTAAATTATATATACCGCACTTTGTGTAACACAAGCAAAATGTTACACGGTCATGTGAAAAAAGTAGGGGGATCGAGACCTTTATTAACGAAGTGATAAATTAAAATAATACAGTTACCATCATGTTTTCATCAAACACCATACAATAGTAAATTTATAAGTATTTCTATTAACATGATTTTTGCGTAAACTATTTTTAATTAATAGAATTTTACTACTCCCTACAGTCCTATTTATAAGATAAAGTTTGAAATCTTTCTATGATCTTATTTATAAGACAAAGTGTACTAATCTAGAAGCATTTATTGTTTTTTCTTATTTTTGCCCTTGTTGACCATTAAAGGTTTTAAGATGACACAATTACTATAGACCATGGTAGTGAAGTTTAATTTTAAATAGGGGTAAACTTATAATCTCATATAATAATTTCTTAAAATTCAACGAATTAATTACTTTTCTTAATATATGTGTTTTTGTCTAAATTATCTTATTAAATAGGATCGGAGGGAGTAGTATTCTTTCTATTAAATGTCAATTTCAACATTGATATGTTTTTCTCTCAAGCAAAAACGTTTCCGAATATTCATGAAATTATTTTAATTAATTAAGAGTTATGTCTTGACCATCATTCTATGACAAGAGTAAGGTACAAATTCAAGTTCTAACCATCATCTTTAAAAGCTCATGATCATCATATCTAAAGTCACTTATATTAGATAAAAAAAAAGGTATAAAAATCTTACCCAAAAAAAGCATAAAAATAAAAGACAACTTTATTAATAAATTAAGTGAACAGAAAAATAAGAAAATAAAAAGATAATAATAGACAAATTTTAAGAATAATAAAAAGTTTATTATCATACATATGTTGTTTCTTATAAACAGAAGACCAAATCAATTCATTTTATTTAATTTTAAGTTTTATATTTCACAAATTTAATATTTGGTTTTATTTGTACTTTTATATTTATTAATTATTAATACTTTTTTAACTTTTATAGCTGATTTAAGATTAATGTTCATTAGTATGAAAATTAATTCACAAATTTTAGGAAAATATTTATTTATAAAGGAATTTTATATTTTTTCCTAATTTTTTATTTTTCTCTCTTTTCTCAGACATTTGTGTAACCTGTCTCATACCTCAATCAAAATAATACAACTTATTACTTTATTATATTCTAAACTCATTATATATACTCAACGTATATATATTAAATATTATATTGCTTGAGATAACAATTTTTATAGCTTGTGTTTATATCTTTTTCGTTTAACAAATATAAAATTTGATGGTTCACGCTTAAATTTCAAACTAGAAATGTGGGACTTTACATGTTAATGTTTATTTATGTCGACAGAGTAGTGAAGTAGCTAGTTAATTAAGTTTGTGTTTTTAGTTGTTCATTTCAGTTAGACAATAGTTTCCTTTCTATTTGCTAGCTTAGCTGTAATAGGAATGTGTTTTGTATATAAACATTATCTCAATAACTTTTTGAAGTAATGAGAAGATTCACACATTTAGTAACTTCTTTTTTCTCTCTTCTCTGGACATAATTGTGTGTTCATAAGTGGTGAATTTTTTTCATGGTATTAGAGCCCCTTCAATAAGAGCTGTCACTGCTACGGTTGAGTTTTTTTTTTTTCTTTTGTAAGTATTTTTTTCTTCATTCTTTTATGCTATTCAAAATTGTCTCCTTGGCGTGACGTAAATGTAAGTACCTCTATAAGTAGCTCAAACGCTTTCCCTGCCTTGGACTGAGACACTATCCTCTCACCCTAAATTTATATATGTAACAAAAAAAAAATGGTGAATCACAATGTAGATCCTTTGAATCCATATTATCTACATCTAAATGAAAATCCTGCATCAGCTTTGGTTTCAAGTTCTTTGGTGAGCGAAAATTATCATTCTTAGTTGAGAGCGATGAAAATGGTTTTTGATTCGAAGAATAAGATTTAATTTGTTGATGGAACTCTAACAAATTAAAGCCAGGTAATTAATGGTGATCCGGTAAGTAATGCTTGGAAAAGATGCAATATAATCATCATTTCTTATATTCTATGAGCACAAAAATTGCGTAAAGTGTTCTTTGGATGGATTCAGCCGCCAAAATCTTGAAAGATTTACATAATAGATCGATATTATCAAGATCGATATTATCAAGGTGATATTTTTAGAAATTCTGAGTTGCAAGAAGAATTATATGCTTTTGAGCAAGGAGATTGTAGCATCTCGTCTTATTATACACAGATGAAGATTTTGTGGCACAAACTTGATAATTTCAGGCCTATTTCTAATTGCACTTGTGTAGTTGGATATAGTTGTGATCTAATTCCAACTATAACATCATACAGTGAGAATGATTATGTCATTAGGTTCTTGAAGGGATTGAATTATGAATGCTCCGTTGTAAGATCACACACAATGCTCATAGGATCACTTCCAAGCATAAGGAAGGTGTTCTCATTATTGATCTAGCAAAAGAGACAAATTATAACCTCCTAATTCCGAAAACCTAGGAATAATGTTCGTTGAGAGCACCTTCCTAAACTTCTAAAATTATATATTTTCGTGACATTACCGATATTGTAAACATACAACATATATAAAGCTTAGGTAACCAACATTTACTTAAGCGAAACTTTCCAAATACACGAATACACAGTAATTGTCATTAAATGGTTACAATCCAACTAAAGCGGCTAACTCAATTGATATCATTATTCCTATACACAGGGGCAGACCTAAGTTGGGACAAGGGGGCCATGGCCCCCCCTAATTTTTTTGATTTATATAATATATATATATATTAATATTTTTACTTTTATTTTTATTTTTATTTATCAGTTTCATTTAAAGATTTTTTTATTTTTATTTATCTGTCATATTTAGAAATTCAAGAGTATTAATTATAATTTTTCACTTTTAGTCTTAATAAGAGAGATAATAATTAAGTGGAGAAAATTAATGATTAAAATAGATAGATAACATGATATATCAAGAAAAAAACAATGAATTTAATGTAAATCAATATATTATTGTATTTTTTAATTTGTATGTTTTCATATAATGAGACATATAAATAGAATGAAATAGTTTCAGATAGATTTATATAGTGGAAGCTCATATAGAAGGAGATATAGACTACTTTTGTACAGTAAAAGACATAATTACATAAGTTATATCATATAATTTTTTTTTCTAGATAAAAATATAATGCAAGGTAATTATAAGTTAATATTTTTTGTAATTTTGAAATAAATTCTTATTAATTTTTAAATGATTAAATATTTTATTAAAAATTAAAATAAATTGTTATATAATTAAATTAAATAATATAAAGTAAATAATAAAAAGAGAATAATTAAAATAATTCATAAAAATATTAAATTACTTGCATCATATATATATGAATTATGAGTATTTATCTTAATTCCTAATTTTATTTTTAATTTATATAATAACAAAATTGCATTTAGGATGAATTGATTGATTAAGAAAAACTGTAATATTTTCCCTCCTTGCCCTTAGTTCCTGGCTTCGCCCCTGCTTATAGAAATGAACCTAGTTATTCTAGTCCCAAAAACTTCTAGGGGAAATCACTCATCCCTATACATCAAGCCTTCCTTTCCATGCTCCAGCTAGACATCATGCATATCTAAAATGTTCCACAAAATGTGTGGTGAGACTTATATCCCAGTGAGTGTAATAAAACATGGAGTGTGGGGAGTACAGGCAAGCTAGACCCATACTTCGAGTTGTTTCATGCAATAAATAAACTCGAACACTTATGAAATCTGTCGGACAAACGGATTCACACCACTTACAACCAACGCAGTCTTCTATTCTTGGGGCAGAGGTTATTTGCTTAGCTTTACATCTGTCCCAAGGTATCATTTCTAATACATCTGTAGGACTGGCTCGGACACGTTGAGTACATCATATACATGTATTAGGAAACATGATATATCAGGAAAAACACAATAAATTTAATGTAAATCAACATATTATTGCATTTTTTAATGTGTATGTTTTCATGTAATGAGACATATAAATAAAATAAAATAGTTTCAGACAGATTTATATAGTGGAAGCCCATATAGAAGGAGATATAGACTACATTTGTACAGTACTTAAAAGACATATTTACATAAGTTATATCATATAATTTTTTTTTAGATAAAAATATAATGTTAGGTAATTATAAGTTTATATTTTTTATAAATTTAAAATTATAAAGTCTTATTAATTTTTAAATGATTAAATATTTTATTAAAAATTAAAATAAATAGTTATATAATTAAATTAAATAATATAAAGTAAATAATAAAAAGAGAATAATTAAAATAATTCATAAAAAATTTAAATTACTTGCATTATATATATATGAATTATGAGTATTTATCTTAATTCATATTTTTATTTTTAAGTTATATATAATAACAAAATTACATTTGGGATGAACTGATTGATTAAGAAAAACTATAATATTTGCCCCCTTGCCCTTAGTTCCTGTCTTCGCCCCTGCTTATACAAATGAACCTAGTTATTCTAGTCCCAAAACTCCTAGGGGAAATCACCCTTCCCTATACATCAAGCCTTCCTTTCCATGCTCCAGCTAGACATCATGCATATCTAAAATGTTCCACAAAATGTGTGGTGAAACTAATGTCCTAGTGAGTGTGATAAAGCATGCAATGTGGGGAGTATATGCAAATGGAAATGCAACGGCTCAGCAAGTAGGTATCTATTCATATAATCATACATATTATAACAAGTAAACCAAACAAATCCTCCCACAAGGAGCAATCAAGAGTATAACCGACACCCAGGGTGTCTTTTCACGGTTACGTCTTTTGAGCGCTCTCGGCCATGTGACCAAGGACCGTCGTCCAGGGCCACCCTCTTAAGTGTTATTATCAAACAAAGATGATATACATGTGGTTCCTTTTAATTGAGAATCCCCATTTACCCCTTGGCCTAGGAGTAAATGTGATTACCTCGTTCCTCTTTTCCTCTTTGGTCATAAAGACCCCTCTTTGGTTCGTAGACCCATGAAATTCCTCTTGGCCAAAGGCCCATGAAAACATTTATACATGAATAGGATTTCGATAACATGAGTGTATGATTTACATGCTCACATAAGCAAAATGATGATTTCATGGCATACACCACCTCATAATTAATAATCATATGAAAACCCTAACCATCAAACCTAGGGCAAGAGCAACAGGAACATTTCACACAATCAATCCAACCATCAACCCTAGATTCACATCTAAACAACCACAGTCAAGCAACTTAAGAAAGAGAAGTAAGAATAGGGGACATTTATAGGATCTCATACAAGAATGCAAGTGAATGTGTGAACCACACTCACCTCAAAATAAGAAATGATGAAGATAGAGATTTGGAGGTGATGATCCAAGCTCCTTGATATTCTTCCTCTTGCTTCTCTAAGCTCCCAAAGCTCCTTCCTCTCTCTAGGGTTCTCTCTCTAGAAGTCTGATGGGATTTAGGCAAGCGTACCAAAATTCCAGCAGTATAACAGTAAGTAAAGAGTATCGTATCCACAGGGAACAGTTCAATTTATAAAGATTAGTGGTCACAACTATCAAGTGAGAATAAGGTTGTTGGTTGTTGAATTGCGAAAGTAAATAAAAACAGAAAATAAATTGAGATAGATAGAGACAGTTACTTGGACTAGGATTGAACTTCGTTTCATCGCACCCCTTTCATGTGTGAACCTCAATAATATTTATGAATATATTATTATGATACCTTAGCCAAACTATATTATTTTACCCTGGTCTCCACAGTGATAAAATACTCAAAAATAATTCATGTGGGTTCTCCCAAGCGACAAATTACCCCGGCTTTAAAGATCTACTTTTCCGTTTGTTAACACTATCAATTCGCCCTATATTCCTATAGTGACTACTATGAAGAGACTGTCACACTTCTTCTTCAATCATCGATTCTCACTATATTACTATAGTAACTACTATGAGTCCTTTTACCAATTAGAATTTAAGTTTCCTAAGTATCGGCTCCCCCAAACTCGCTGTTAATTTTATAGAACCACCTCTCGAATGCGCCCTATAAAACTAACCTATAACTCTGGCACACAGGCGGAAGCTACGCATTAAGCAAATTATAAAAATACCAATATCATAAAAATAGGGATTCATAAATAGTAAAGAAAATTCACATACAATCGGGGATTGAATCAACTACATCCAATCCTATTGGAGAGTTTAGCTACGCATGGTAGCCATTACAAACCAACGGAGAAACTGTCATTTTCTCCAGCCCTTGCTCTGCTATATCGTATCTCCTCGGCCTCTGGTCTCCAAAAGCTACTTTTGATCTTTGCAAAAGGTCCTATTTATAGATGAAGGAAAGCTATCTGAAATCTGGAAGGAATATGACTTGAATTCAAATTGAAAACAAATCTCGTGTTCCTGCGCTTCACCTGCGCTCAGCGCATCTGAAGCGCAGGAAACAGAGAGCAATCCTGGTAGTTGCGCTTCACCTGCGCTCAGCACAGGTGGAGCGTATTTTTCGTTCCAGCTTTCTTTGACTCTCTCCTTTTTCAACTTAATCTCTTCCTGATCTTATCCTTGTTTGCTTGGCTTTCCTTGTTTCCCTCTTTTTGGCTTGATTCTGTGTTTATCTTGACTTTAAATTTAAATTGGGGAAGTTATCCGCAGAATCCTTGTTTAAATGGCTACTGATCTTATCTTTATTTGCTCTCATTTAAACTTCAAATCTGCAGATCCTATCCTCAACTAATGCTATCTTCTTTTCTCATTTAAATCTCTCTCATAAATCTGCAAAATCAACAGATTTTCTATTAAAATAGCATCATATTCAAATTCAAATCAAATATTCACAAATTATGCATTTATTACTAAAAAGAGGTATTTTTGGGGAATAATTTACTATTTTACCCTTGATGAGTGCAGTAATTATACATTAAATTATCATATATTTTTCACTCATCAAAGTCAAAGAGTGGAAGAAAATGAGAAAAATGAGCTCAAGCTGTGTTTTTATGAAGTCCAGCTCGCGCGCTCTCGCTCAGGCTCGCTCGAGCGAGAGTGAGCAAGAAAAAGAGGGCTCTTTGGAATGGAAATCTCGCTCAGTCTCGCTCGAGTGAGCCTGAGCGAGAAAACCAGAGCAAATTTCCCTATTTCTCCTGATATTCTCGCTCGGGCGAGGGATTTCTCGCTCGAGCGAGAATGAGCCTTTTTAGAGGTGAAAATGAGACCGGAAAGCTATCGTGTAGAATATCAAACTGAAGCCCCGAATCTTAGCTTTCTAATGCAACTTGAATCACCTAAATCGGACACATAAAACTCTAAATATCATTAAATTAGTGCACAAAGGTCATTAGGCTTAAAATCTAAAATTGAGCAACAACTTCAATTGAAGCACAATGGGGTACACTTCACGTGAACAATGATGTAAATCAACAACTTCCCTCATTCCGAATACCCTACTTACTTCCTCACCTCTTGACCTTTCTAGCCTCTCCACCTTCGGTGTGACTCCTCCTAAGTTAAATCTATAGTTATGTTTGGCTTAATACTTGGTTTCCCCTCTAGATTCCCCTTAAAACTCATGGCTCTCAATAAATTCCCTATCTCTTCTCTTCATTTACTCTTAAACCCCTTAATTCTCTTTCTACTTATAGTTTCCTTCTCTCGATAGGATTCACAGCCTAGGGCTTCCGCTATATTTTTTAGATCCTATAATTTTTGGGATGTTACACAAATTGGATTCAATTATAATTCAGATGAGGCTAAAATTCTTATGAATGTTGCTGAGAATATTTTTGGTGGTTGAGGCAGATGAAGAGGAGGAGGCTATAATGGAGTTTATGTCCAAGGCTCAAGTAGAGGAGGCAGAGGACAAAAAATACATTCTTATTACAATAAATATAGATATATTGATGATCAATGCTTTAAGAAGCATGGCTTTCCACCACTTTTCAAAAAAGGAGGACAAGTTAATGTATGTGCTAATGAAGAAGTTCACACTTATGAAGATGGCCAAATGAATGTGGCTTCAAAAGTTCAGAAAGAAAGAATTGAACATGAAGATGTTAGTATGCTATTTACACCCGACCAACACAAGGCAAATCTTGCCTGAATAAAAAAAATCAACATTAATCCATTATTGTTATTTATCTCCTAGATGGGAGTCAAGTCATCACAACTCTTTCTTGAACTATTTTTCTTCTCCACTGAGTTGTATCTCACTAATGTTTTTATATTCCATCATTCAGTTTCAACTTGATATTTGTTTCAAGGTTAATAACAACATTAAATTGCAAATTTGAATTTACTAACTCTACATGTCACATCTAGGATCTCAAGAATTCAAATATAATTGGTGTAGTTGAGGTTCATGAAGGCCTCTATGTTCTAAGTCAGCCTAAGCAACTTGAGTTTGTTCCTAATTTTTGGTCAAGTTTACATTTGTATTGTGTGAATAATTGTTGTACATATTATGAAAAATCTTGTTAGAAAAAAACTTGCTCATGATTTGAAATCTCTAAGTTTTGATAAATAACAATATGAAGAATTTTTATTAGTCTTATGAACTAACAAAGTTTGAAGTGAGTTACTGCAAGAATTAAGTTAGTCTGAAGTCTGGATTTTAAAATAAACCATGTTAGTCTAAAAAAAATCAAAGTCTGAAGTATTTTGACGTTCACTTAAGTCTAAAGGAACGTCAAATATATATTGTATTTCCATCAGACCCAAAGATGCAACTCAAGCTTACAAGATCCTACGTGGCTCAAATTCAAAATCTCTATCATATCAGTCTACAATTTGCTAGAAGAATAAGATATCAAAAGATCTTTGTGACAATAGAAAGAATATCAGCACAAAAGCAGTAAGAATGTCAGCAAAGGACAAGAAAGTCTGTGTTGAAGACTGTCTAGGCTTCTCTCCATCACAGTGTTGAATCAAACAGTACAATCAATGACTCCATGCATTAAATGCTAGGAGACAACATTAACCTGCTCACACTCAAACGTCTCTACCTCAAGGAGCCTATAAATAGAAGATGAAGGATTGAAGAACCAAGAATCTTTTGAACAAGTGCAAAAATGCTGCTATTATTTCTACTTTGATTCTTTCATTCTTTTATCTCTTGATTCTTTGTGCACATCATTTCAAACGAGTTTGATCTGAACTTTGCTTTGATCAAACTATGTTTCATCTTTCATATTCACACTACGTGTGTGTAAACCTAGAGCTTTTTATTATATTTCTTATGAATTTATTTGTTAAGCCTGAGGAGACTTGTGTATTATAAAGAATACCTGCCTAGTGGCCTGGGAAGGTTGTGAAGAATATCTTTGTAAGCCTGGAGAGGAAGTGAAAAATACTTGCGTAAGGTACCTTATTTTTAGTGGAAAAACCTAATTGTGTTATGGATTGGACGTAGCACCTATGGTTGGTGTGAACTAGGATAAATAGTTGTGTGCTTCTCTCTCTTTATCTCGCTATTATTTTGTTGAACTAACAAGGGTTCTATTTGTTCTTATCTTATAAACAAAGCAATTCAAAAACGTCTCTTTGTGAAAATATATTTATGTGACTCTAAAACTTCAGACTCAGCTAAAAACTACTTCAGACCGAGTCTGAAGATTTCCACAAATCACTTTTTGTGAACTGAATGTTGCGAAAAACTTTTGTTTTGAGGAAAACACAATTCAACCCCCCTTCTTGTGTTTTACCTGTGTGTTTCAAATATTCGGCAAATGATACTTGGACACTTCTACCATGCCAAACTTGTTGTGATGTAGAATAGTTACCCTTTTATTAAGTGTACTAGAATAAAAAATCCAGGTGAACCTTCAAGTTGGAAAAAATGTTATTATTACTAAAAGTTTATGATCAAGAGCTACTTGATGAGTTGCCTAAAAAGGAAATATGTAGTCCTTAAAGCAATTTAGAAAAGTGCCAAACAATCCACATCATCTTCTTCTATAGTAAATTCAATGGTAGAATTTGATGAAGAAGACGAGGCTAATGAATCCATGAGTGGTGAAGATGATGAACCTGCCTTCATATCAAAGAAAACCTAGAAGATTTAGGGAAGAAAAGGCAAGCATAGAAAAAGCTCATATCCAAAGAAGTTCATAATAGTGATGGAAACAAAATAAATCAAGTCATTCATTTCGAATGAAACCTGCCAAGACACTACAAAATTGAATGCCCTTTGCTTAAGAAAGTTAGGAAGAAGCGAGCTAAGAAGAAAAGCATTGTGGCTACTTAAGATGACTCAGGAAGCTTATTAGAAAGGAAGGAGAAAATTTCAACTTATGTTTAATGGCAAATAGTGATGAATCAAAAAATGACATACCAGACTTTGAAACTCAACCCCCTCTTCTTTCAAAGAACTTGAAATGGTTTTTTATAACCTTTTGTCAGATTCAAATATCCTTGCATAGAGATTTGCCTTGATCAAGGTTCAATTTTCTGAACTTCATAAATAAAATGATTTTTTAAAAGTGAAATGACTATTGAATTAGACATTTTTACCTTCAACAAGTCCATCCCAAGCTTTCCGAATAGATTAAGAGTCAAAGAGGAAAAACTCTTATGTCAACTCAGAACCTTTCTAAACTTCATTATGAGAACCTATTTCTGAAGATGAAAGTGGATGAGCTGACTCAAAAGCTAAGCTAATTTTTTAATGGAACAAAGATTTTGGAAAAAAAATAATCAGTTCTCAAACTGAAGTCCTTGAAAAATCTAGCATAGGATATAAGATATATATAAAGAAAATCTGAACAATAATTTGTTACATCGAGAAAAAGGTGGTAAAATATTCATGTTGTAACAAATTTGGTCATAAGACCACATATTGTTAGGTTTAAAATCATGAAAAAAGGATTTTGTAATGAAATCAATTTTAAAGTAACAAAAGTAAAAGCAAGACAAAATGGTTTCATAGTAACAACTAAAAAGAATTATTTGAAATTAAGAAATTAGGAGGTCAGAAAACAATACAAAATGATAATGGTCGAAGAAAGACGCCCTTCACTGCTTTGTTTTATTAGGAAATACAACATTACCTTCCTTTTCTTTAGTTGAAAGCCCTGAAGTTGATGCTTGCTTAAAGGTGTTGGTGTTGTTGCATTCTAATGATTAGGAACCATTGATACAATATCTATAAAAATTGCAAAAAAGAATGTCAACGCCATAATATAAATAACTAATCCCAACATATAACATTAAGGGTGTCAAGACATAGACCAAGTCTTAATTAAAAAACAAGTGAGAAAGAGACTAATCCTAAGTTACTCAGTCTTAAAAGGTAAAATCAAATCCTTAAAGGAAGTTAAATGTAGATCCTTGTGTTTAGTTAAAGATAAATGTGCTTCTGTAAAGCCAACAAGAATAACCGGTGTGGGTTCTAACAAAATCGTGCTAACAAGGAGCATATTCATGAAAAAACCCAGAATGGTAAAACTTAATATTTAAGCACAATAAACACGAAAATAAACATTAGAACAAAGTTTAAATAAAATAACAAGCAGAAAAGGGAGAAAAGACGTACATGTTTCCTATTGTGTAACACTTGTTTAATGTCTCGAGCCTAACATCTTCTTTATCTCAACTATTGTCTAATATGGGGAATGACATTCCCCTTACATAATCAAAGCTCATAGGTGAGCTTGAATGGTACCCCTAACCTTTCAAACTTATTTCTCTATATGTGTGTGTCTTTATTAGGCCATAAGGGCTAACAATAATCAAACCTTGGTGAATCAAAATTTGGTGAAATTGATTTTGGAGGAAAGAAATCATTCTTTGCAAGCCTTTTATTTTAGCACATTTCTAGTCAAGCTTATATGATAAAACTTTATTTCTCCCATTTTCTTTTAGAGTCACTGTTGTGCACCATTATTCTTGTACAATAGGCTACTTTTGCTTCTTAAAAATGTTGATTGCAAGTTTCTCATCATCCACATTCAAAATAAGCTATCCTTTAGGCACATCAATAAAATCTCCAACGGTGGCCAAGAAGGTTTGTTTCAAAATCAACGATTGGCCTCGATCCTTGTCGTCCATACTCAAAACAATAAAATCAACTAGGCAAATGAACTTATCCATCTTGCAAAAACATCTTCCACTCTATCACTTGGAAAAGCAATTGATCATTGAACAAGCTACAAATAGACAAATACAATTTTATGTTCTTTCATATCCAACTATCTATAAGCTAAAAGAGGCATTATATTTATACTAGTAATTAAATAACATAAAAATATTTCAAAATAATAATTATTAATAGAACAAATTAAAGTAAAATTGCTCGGGTTTTTTTTATCTTAGGTGGTAGATTCTTAGAGATTAAAGTCAAGCACTCTTCATTCAAGATCACTGTCTCATTCCTCTTAAATTTCTTTTCCTTACCTAAATTTTACTTAAGAAATTTAGCATACTTTAGCATTTAAGCAATGGCCTCCACAAAAGGAATGTTGATATATAGTTTCCTCAAGACATCCAAGGACTTGGAAAATTGTGGGTCATGTTCGCTACTTTTCAATCTTTGAGGAAAAGGAAACCTTTGTAATGTTATGTGGTAGCTTTCTCCTCCAACCAAGACTTAGACACTTCAATCTATTTTATTTAGTTCTTTTTAGTAGTATCTCCTTCTATATTATCTCCTTTTGGGTTTTCTATAGTATGAACCTTTTTTTCCTCGCCCAATATTACATCTTTTGTTTGTAAAGGGTGACAAACTCTTTACTGCTTCTAAGGGTGATTACATTAACCTACTCCCTTAGGTTTGGCTTTCATAAACTAGGAAAAGATCCATAAAGCCTTTGGCTTATAATCTCCATTGTTTTCCTAAGCTAAGATTCTATATTAAGGAATATACTCTTCAAATACTGAATATATTGCCATATCATCCCTTGAAAGGACAAATTCACTTTATCTTGTCTAAAAACTTGATTTTGTATGTGAGCTGGAATGTACTTATTTTGAATATGATTTTGATTTCCTTATTGACTACCCCATGAGATATTTAGATAATTCCACAACCTAAGATTTTAAGTATTAGAGAATGGGTCATTCTAAGGACAGCTAGAATTATCCAAATAATTGGTTTCCTCAACGGCTTTACAAAGGGGCTACCCCACTTAGCAATAAGTGCGCTTATGGCCTATAGAACCACAGTGCTCATAAGTAAATGAAGGATGAATAAGCTAAACAAGTTGTGAAGATTGAGTAAAGAGTTGCGTCAAAGCCTACATAAATGTCTCCATCTTCTTTGTTGGTGCATTCCTTTGGCAAGAAAATGTTGAATGATAATCTACATGATACATACCAATAGACTTTCACATCTTGTAGCTATCACTCAACTACCACTGGTAACTATTGGAAGCCATCTGAATTAGAGCGTATGCCTCATTTGGTGTCTTCTTCAAAATTGTTCCTTAAAAAGTAGCATTAATCATAAACTTATAGGAATGAGAAAGTGCATTGTAGAAAATTTAGACTACCTACCAAATAGGAAAACCATGGTGTGGCTATTTCCTAAAGAGCTCTTGGAAATGCTCTCAAGCCTTATATAAAGGTTTATTCTTATATTCAACAAATTTGAAATTTGAGATCTCAACTTGACAAACTTTAATGGAGGAAAATACTAGGGGTAAAAATTGGCAAGAAAGCTAGTCAAATAATGATAGAACTAGTTGGTAAAAATGATGGCCATTCGTTAGCCTTTTATGTAAAGAAAAAGGGAATAACCCTAAGTAAATGGTATCAATAGAGAAACTATTTTATCTTATGGTATTTGTTACTAAAAATCTTTTTGATGTGTAAATCCACTTTGAGCAAGCCTCCAAATTGCACTGAGTTCTAAGTCTTGGAGAACAAGGCTATATTGATCTTGAAATTATTTTCTTGTACTGCCAAAGATAGAATATTTTCAACTAAACCATCAGTAGTTGGTGTAAAATAATCTAAGAGGCCTCTCCTTTGAGCCATGCATCTTCCTCTATCTTATTTTCTCAATCCATGAGTATTTTCTAGATTTTAGGATCAAACTACAAGATAGGAGGTTGAGAACATGTAAGCATAAAGAGAATTAAAGAATGAAGACAATAAGAAGAAAAGTCCCAAAGAAGGGTAATAAAGAGAGATTAAAGTAAATAAAAAAACTAAAGAAAAGAAAATAAAGTAAAAGAAGATAGAGAAATTAAAATAAAAAAATAAAATCAACACTTCAACAAATTAAATTAGGTAAATAAAAATGATGTCTAGAGCAACCAAAATTTGATTTTCCTAATATTGCTAAAACAATCCCCAATAATGGTGGCAAAAACTTGGTGAGTACATGTGTGCTTTAAATAGATGTGTCTTTTCAATAATTAATACGGGGGTTCCTAATACTTTAAGATATCATTCTATATGGATTGTTGGCAAGTACCATTTCTATCAAAATCCGTAATTTTTTAGATAATAAAGAAGTTATTGATTAAAATGATAGGATTTCAAGAAAATAATGAAAAAAGATAAAGAAAGTGATAAAGAAATCAATGTTTTGTTGAGTCACAAATAAGAAGTAATTTATGGATGCATTTAGAGTGTCTAGCTAGTTTCACCCATGGAATCACCAATATAATACCCAATTTCTCTTCAACTCAAGTTCTCTTTCAATTACCAATCACCTATTCTAAATCATTAACACCAAATGTTCATCCATAGAAATAGTCAATAAAAGCATTAAGTATCAACAGGCTTGTTGATTTAATGATTGACTGAAAACTTGTATTAAGTTTGGTACAATTTCCAATCATAATCTTAAGTTTGATTTATATTATAGGTTGATTATTTGATTGTCATATGATCATCAGTTAAGTAATCAATATGTAAAGAATAACTAATCCTTGTCACAAAGAGCACTTAGATAGACTCAATTAAATAAAGAAAGCACATAGTTAAATTAAAATTGGAAAAATATAAAAAGACTAACTATAAGATTCACCACAACCCTAGTCATAGGTTTAGTAACATAAAGGAAAAGTAAATCAAAACAAAAACCAAATCCATCACATAATCCACAATCACAAAACAAAAGAAAACTAATGTCAAGAAAACCCTTGCAACAACATCAATCACTAAACTTACGCAAGGAGGATGAACTTATATTGGATAAGAGAGTCACAAGAAAGGGGTTGAATTGTGACCCTTGAAAAATTTTTCAACTTGTGCAAATTTACAATCTTTTCCAATTTCTTGCTCATGTATACACTTGGAAATCAGAAGGTTCTCTTAGAAGCAAATAGTTAGTTTCAAAACAAGTTATAATAATCTTTCGTAAATTTACAACTCACGTGAATTTATTTCGACTAATATTTAATCACTTTCAAATAATGAGACTTGACTTAAAGATAGTAATTAATTGTTGGTTTTGTAAAATCTAGTTTTTATTCAAAAGCAAAATCTTTAAATACAAGTACCAACAAGCGATATAAATAAAGTGCATATTTTTAAAGATAGTAAGAGTTAGAGAAACTACAGTGACTTTATACCAATTCACTTATAAATTTCCTCGATTACGTCTAGTACCTACCTTAGTAGGATTTTTCACTAACAATCAACCTTGATTACAGGTATTCTTTTTCCACATCCTCCTTAGGATTATCATATCGATATTCTTTTCCAAGCCTCTTCGAGCTCCTCATAGTTTCTTTCTTACAAGCCTCTTCATGCTTCTCTTAGCAAGTGTTCTTTCATACAAGACTCCTCAAGCTTCACAACCAACACTAACTCTCCTAGTTAGCTTGATAGTAACCACATTTCATCAACAAGGTTAGTATCAGATAGTTGGCTTTCTCTCAACACTCAAATAGTGGGTAAACTATACAATACAGAACTTTTGGGAAACACTTCAAGTGTAATAAAAATTGAATATCAATGATTCTAAAGTGGTCAATAGAAGGAAGAATTCTTTAGAAGGTGAAAGATGAGTATAGAAGTATGAATTTTGAAACTTGAGCATGTTAGGCTTCTTCCTTATGTTCTTTGTCACAACCATGTGCCTTTTATTGATACAAAGTGGGTTACTCATTTTTAGTGAGGTGTATCTTTCTTGACAACACTATTCACTCTCATAATTAATGCATCTTTGACTGAAATCTTGCTTTTCATAGTGTGTTTTTGTTCTTTCACCAATTCCTTTTTTTGAAACACGTTATAAGCATCCAACAATTTGAAGTTATTCAAGAATAAGTTCTGGCAAAAAATCTGTGGTGCTCTTTTGCTTCTAGAGTAGACTGATGCTTTTGGAAATGTGTAAAAATTATGTTTTCTTCTTTTTAAGCTTTAATAATTCTTATAAAGCATTTACCTTCTTTTCATTCTTTGTTTGCATCAACTAACATTTGTAATAAAAGCCTTCAAGTCATTTTTTTGTGGTATGTCACTTGTACTGTATGAATTTCCTCATTTCAACCTCAAATTATGCTTCTGGAAGCTTGACAAAATTGGTTTGCACTTCAAATCTTACTTCTAAAGGTTGAAATTCTCTTGCCTTGTGTGCAATATATTCCTTAGGATAGTTTTGACATGTTTGAAGCTTGAAATACAATTTTGCAAAGATCCATTGTGTTTCTAGACTTGAATATGATAATTATCAATGATTTTCCATTGCTGAAGTTTAACTTCAGCTTCTTGGGACGAAATTGAGCTTCTGATGGATAGTCTAGTTTATTGAGGTTCGTCTAATGAATTGTTCAAGTCGTTCTAGTGCTTTCTCAAACATTCTTAAAAATTTATTAATAATACCACATTCAAAACACTTAGAATTTGATCTTTAAAGCTTTATTGTCATTAAAATTTGAGTTCAAGAAGACCTTGGACTTAACAAAACTCTTATGTGGAAAAACACTAGGAACTTTGGTAATGGTTCATAATGGATCTGACAAAGATTATATGGTAAAATATGTGTAAAAAGTGACAAAAGATCCCTTAGAAGCTTGAAAATGCCTTTATATGGTAACATGGGCCCCAAGGCCTAAAAACACTAGAAATATAGATCTTCTGTCAACTTGCATGGCCACATTGGAAGTTTCAAGATCGTGCCAAAACTTGCATGGTTGTATTCGAAAAGAAAAGGATGTGAAAGCATACAAAGCACTATACACATGTGTTCCAAGTGCCAAAACTCTAATTTTAAGTCTTTTTACCATAATTTATCCAAAAATTGGCTTCATTTGCTCAAAAATAGCAACAATCATCAACTCACAAACTCTGTAACAAAATAAGGGAAAATGAGTAAGTATCAAGTTCATATGAAAAAAAAGGTAGTGAAATACACCCAATTTCTCTATAAACAAATTGATAAATGGGGTCTTTTTAAGTCCTATAGAGTAGTGAATGTTGGTTGTTAAATCTGTGATTTTTTCATTGTCTTCTTCTCTGAACCAATGGTTCCACATGTTTATTTTTCTTTCCTTTTCTCTTTATTCACCTCAAGCTTCCTAGGGGCATTCAAGCATGGAACAATCTTTATAATAGGTTTCTCTTTAGGCACTAAAGGAGGATTGTGCTTCTTGTAACGTCCTAATTTCTTAATTCGAGAAAAATGTCTGTTGGAAACACTAATCCCGAAATTCTGAAATTATTTCGCGCCATTACCGATATCGTCATGCAAATCACACAATTGCTTAGGCAATCCAACGTTTGCTTAAGCGTCCACAAAATTTGTACATCATTGATTTCAATACAAATCTTCATTTGAAGTTTATGGAACTAACCTACACTTTAGGGAGTTATGGTTTATAAAATTCCTATCGGAAATCCGGCAGAGTTTCCTCTAAAAATTGGATATTTCTCAATTTTCCATCTTAACCTGAAATCCAGAAAATCCACCTATACAATTGATAATAGCACAATATAGTTTTTATCTTCAACTGGGCCTCCATGGCTAATCTAAAAACTCTACTTTAATACAACATTAATCCTTTTTATTTACATTTAATTCTCCCTAAAGAATCTCTCTCTGACCACTGGGAGTGGATGGATCCACTCCAAGAGCTCCACTTCCATCTGAACATATAGTTGGAACGTTCTGCATAACTAAAATATATTCCCACAACGTGGGGTGAGACTACGGTCTCAGTGAGCATAATATGCATGCAAGCAGTGTAGGGATATCAAGCACATGAGATGCAACACATAATTCAACATATAATACATAAACTATTTCAATCACCACATTATAACTTCACTCAACTATACGTGATATCTAATGCAATCTCAAAATGGATATGCTATGCATGACCTACATTACCCGGCAGACGGGGTCTTTTCACTAACTGGGGCTAGACCTGAGCTCAAACTACAAGGAACATCTTCCTTGGGCATAACACCGCCAATTAACTGGGGGTCGAAACCCATGTTTTAACTGGGGACCGAAGTCCAATTAACTGGGGACCGAAGTCCAATCTTGATTAATTAAGGTGAACTAAGCCCGAAGCCAAAACTAGGGCCGAAGCCATTTTTACTGGGGTCAAAGCCAAATTCATTTTTAACTGGCATCCGAAGCTCAAATTCATTTTCCAATTAACTAGGGCCAAAGTCCTTTATGCAAAAGCTCAAACATCACAAATAGCACATGCCTCATGATAGATCTAAACTTTCTCATAGCCATAATGAAACCCCATCACGCGAATCTCATAACCCAACCCCCACAATCAACATTAGCATGTTCCTCAAGCATAAATCATAGACTATAAGACAATAACAAAAGGGGATGGGTGAAACCCTAACATACAAGTCCTAATTCATGCCTCTAATCATAACATTCATTCAAAAACCAAGCATAGAACATCAACAATTAATCATGGACATACATGACTAGAGGAAGGGAAAAGTAGGATTAGGGTTTATTCAAGAGATTCAAGCAAGAATGAGAGTGGGTGTGTGAGTTATACTCACCTCAAGGAAGCTCAAAGAGAAGGGAAAGAAGGTTAGGGATGGAGATCCTTGGCCTTGATCCTCTTTCTCCAAGCTCCCAAGGAGTTCCTCTATCTAGAAATCTCTCTCACTCTCTCTAAAACTAAAGAGGAACGAAGAAAGAATGAGGGAGGAAGCCTAATTCTGTGTTTTAAAAGTCAGACGCGTTTCTGCGCTTAGGATGCGCTCGGAGCTCAACTTGAGTGCAAGAAGGAGAATTCTGACAGGGCTTTGCAATCACTTCTCAGTGCAAGGTCGCACTTCTCTCCTTAGCTAGGTTTGTGTACTTGGAATCCTCCCAACTTGTCGCTCGATAACCACTATCTCTACTTCTTAAAGTGGCTAAAAGGGAATTAGAGTTCGCTTGCATTCCTAAACTCGTCTTCTTAGTCCTACCCTCATAGGCTACATCTCGAACGTCACTATCCTCTAACTGTTTCATGCCTAACTCACGCTAGCGTCAATTAATCCTATCATTCTTCCCCGGTATATATATATATATATATATATATATATATATATATATCCCAACACCTTCACTTCCTCTACCACAATCCTAACATGGGTTTCTAAAGGACCTCACCTTGGTCTCCTCACTCTAAGGTAACTTATGACTTCGGTCAATCAAATTACATAACGGGATTGAAATGAAAAGGGTTCACAAGGCTCGTGGTTGTGATTCCTAACTCAATGCTTAATCCCCTCACCAAACCTTGGGGAGTGCTTAGAGGTTGTCTAAGTTGTTGGGGATCCTAGCTTTCAACAGTTACAAATTGGGTTAAACTTTGGGTTGCTAACAACCTAGTTGTGCTTCGAGTATTTCAAATTAGTCTTCTGAGTTATACTATGGGTTCCTATGTCTTCTTCTACAAGGCTACCCCCCTTAAGGGCTCGGACCTTCCTAACAACCCTCCAGGTTTAAATCTACCACATAAAATTACACTGTGTCCACAAAAAGTTGGTTAGCTTGAAACATAATCTTATAAACAGCATCATTTCATCACTAGTTTCTAAGACAGCAACACACAGGTCTTGACAAAAGAATATAGAATTGCAGCCAAGTGTGCATAACCTATTGGAGCAACAATAAAAAAATGGCAGTGGGGCTTCTCTGATACACATATGATAAAGAGTGGACAACTCCTATAGTTCATCTAGAGAAAAACCAATCTCATCTAACAGGACATGATAGTGTGTAGGTCTGATTGTACTTATCCTTCCAGCACATGCACATAAGTAGAAATCAAGACTATCTATCATTTCAACCTAGGAGACTAAGTATGAATACATGCCCTGTACTATGACATCAGAGGCTATCGCCTAGAGCTGACAACCGCAACAATTGAAGGAATATCCAATTGCCCTGGTGAGCCATGAGGCATACCATGCCAAGAATGATGGGGAAAAAACACTTTAGAGACAAGGGGAATGAAAGGAGAATGTTTAGCACCTAACAATGAATTCAGCACACCAAGCTTAACACTACTCATTAACAAAACATTAATTAGATACTGGTCATTGACCCCCGTAGGAGATATGCACTGAGTAAACATTCCATATTCCGCGAGATTTTTCTTCTTTCATGGACTATAAAGATTAGGGTTCTTCCGCTCAGAGAGAAGAAACTGGGGGCCCAACCTATAGATTTAGCTCTACAACTGATGAATTAGAAAATAAGTAACTACCCGTGTACTAACAACATAGTTCTAAACGTAGGTGACAAAAATGCTTAAACATGGAGAAACAGGCAACAATGTACTAAGCACGAAACCGATAACTATAAGACTTCTGCTCTAAAAACACTTTGACTAAAACAACAAGGAACCTTATTTCTTAAGTGCTAACAGCCAAGTGAACCTAGAACCGAAAGGAACTAACCATGATCGCAACCTACTAGGTACCCTTAACCATCCAAGTCTCCAATGTCACTCACCCTCTCTACATTATTGGGTTCACTTCCTAGCGTGAATGAAACTGATCATGAGGTCCTCATTAAGTGTTTGTGTCCAACCATAAATCAAACATGAATAACGAGGTTGTATACAGAAGGGGTCGAAAATAATAAGGGAGCTCTAGGGTAGAACAAGGTGGGTATTGAGTCATGGTCCTCAAACTTAAATCTCCTCTATCTGTTCATTGTACTCCGACTCTTATCATGTTCCTAATAATTTCAAGAAAACCAGGATCTAGGTTCTTCCAATGTAGTCTTCATCCTCCATTCTCTAAGTAAGCCCTTTACGCCCTCTTGGGTCAATTACCCCTAATCTTAAAACTCCAAGCATAGGTGCTCCTCAAACCCAACTCAAGGCTCTAAGCCAATAACAATGTCTCCACACCTAGGACGTTAGTTCCTCTATCCTCTCATGAATTCCACCTGTCCTCTATAATCCAACCAAGCATGAAATCCTCAATACGCGAAATTTGAAATTCTAAGATCGTTCAACCCATATCCTAGAAATTTACAATCAACCCCCTACATACGAGACACTCAAGCAACGCAACTGAACATACATGTCATGCAAGAATTTAAGCAAAACAAACATCATAACTAATCAAACAAATCGCAACCAAGCACACAAGACATACAATTATTCAAGAAAGCAAACATTACACTCAGTCAGACAAATCAAACATTCCATTCAACTCAAACAACCTTCGTTGCCAGGATTCGAGGTCAAACAACAACCTACTCTTCACTTGAAAAGGAGTCTACCTAAGTTAGTTGTCCCTCTGGGTGCCTCCGGTTTACTAGACTTAAAGGTGATGCTCTATAAGGTCTCTAGGTGGAGGTCCTATTCTTGGAAATAAACCTATGGTATTCTATCTCTATCTAACAAGTGGGTGGCTCTAACCTTGTTAGAGAAGTGTCCCAACTTCCGAACCAAGGCTTCCTACTCACGTCACTAACCATAATCCTATGTACAACGCACCAAGTAAAGGGGTGATCAGTCCCAATTCTAAGTATGAGGTATGGTGGGATCATAGTGAGTCACGGGCAACTAACCTAATCACATTCCAATTGGATTGAATTGCTCTGATACCATAATGTAATGTCCTAATTTCTTAATTCAAGAAAAATGTCCGTTGGAACTTGGAAACACTAATCCCGAATTTCTGAAATTATTTCGCATCATTATCGATATCGTCATGCAAATCACACAATTGTTTAGGCAATCCAACATTTGCTTAAGCATCCACAAAATTCATACATCATTGCTTTCAATACAAAACTTCATTCGAAGTTTATGGAACTAACCTACACTTTAAGGAGTTATGGTTTATAAAATTCCTACTGGAAATCCGGCAGAGTTTCCCCTAAAAACTGGATATTTCCCAATTTTCGATCTTAACCTGAAATCCAAAAAATCCATCAATACAATTGATAATAGTACAATATAGTTTTTAACTTCAATTGGGCCTCCATGGCTAATCTAAAATCTCTACTTTAATACAACATTAATCCTTTTTATTTACATTTAATTCTCCCTAAAGAATCTCTCTCTGACCACTGGGAGTGGATGGATCCACTCCAAGAGCTCCACTTCCATCTGAACATATAGCTGGAACGTCCTGCATAACTAAAATATATTCCCACAACGTGGGGTTAGACTACGGTCTCAGTGAGCATAATTATGCATGCAAGCAGTGTGGGGATAGCAAGCACATGAGATGCAACACATAATTCAACATATAATACATAAAATATTTCAATCACCAGATTATAACTTCACTCAACAATACATGATATTTAATGCAATCTCAAAATGGATATGCTATGCATGACCTGCATTACCCGACAGACGGGGTCTTTTCACTAGACTGGGGCTAGACCTGAGCTCAGACTACAAGGAACGTCTTCCTTGGGCATAACACTGCCAATTAACCGGGGGCCGAAACCCATGTTTTAACTGGGGACCGAAGTCCAATTAACTAGGGACCGAAGTCCAATCTTGATTAATTAAGGTGAACGGGGGTCGAAGCCAAAACTGGGGCCGAAGCCATTTTTACTGGGGCTGAAGCCAAATTCATTTTCAACTGGGAGCCGGAGCTCAAATTCATTTTCCAATTCACTGGGGCCAAAGGCTTTTATGCAAATTCTTAAACATCACAAATATCACATGTCTCGTGATAGATCTAAACTTTCTCATAGCCATAATGAAACCTCATCATGTGAATCTCATAACCCAACCCCCACAATCAACATTAGCATGTTCCTCAAGCATAAATCATATACTATAAGACAATAATAAACGGGGATGGGTGAAACCCTAACATACAAGCCCTAACTCATGCCTCTAATCATAACATTCATTCAAAAACCAAGCATACAACATCAACAATTATTCATGGGCATACATGACTAGAGGAAGGGAAAAGAGGGATTAGGGATCATTCAAGAGATTCAAGCAAGAATAAGAGTGGGTGTGTGAGTTATACTCACCTCAAGGAAGCTCAAAGAGAAGGGAAAGAGGGTTGGGGAAGGTTAGGGTTGGAAATCCTTGGCCTTGATCCTCTTTCTCCAAGCTCCCAAGGAGTTCCTATATCTAGAAATCTCTCTCACTCTCTCTAAAACTGAAGAAGAACGAAGAAAGAATGAGGGAGGAACCCTAATTTTGTGTTTTAAAAGTCAGACGCGTTTCTGCGCTCAGGATGCGCTCGGAGCTCAACTTGAGTGCAAGAAGGAGAATTCTGACAGAGCTCTGCAATCACTTCTCAGTGCAAAGTCGCACTCCTCTCATTAGCTAGGTTTGTGTACTTGGAATCCTCACAACTTGTCGCTCAATAACCATTACCTCTACTTCTTAAGGTGGCTAAAAGGGAATTAGGGTTCGCTTGCATTCCTAAACTCGTCTTCTTATTCCTACCCTCATAGGCTATTTCTCGAACGTCACTATCCTCTAACTGTTCCATGCCTAACTCACGCTAGCGTCAATTAATCCTATCATTCTTCCTCAGGATATATATATACATATCTCAACACCTACCCTTCCTCTACCACAATCCTAACATGGGTTTCTAAAGGACCTCACCTTGGTCTCCTCACTCTAAGGTAACTGACGACTTGGGTCAATCAAACTACATAATAGCGCAGCTTGAGTTCAAGAAGGAGAATTTATGACAGGGCTCTGCGCTCTAAGCACAGCTTGAGCGGAATTTTCCCTAAACTCTTTGTTTCCTGCGCTCAGGCTGTGCTCCTTGCGCAGTTTGAGCTAGGAAATTAGATTGAAATTCCTTTGTTTCTCGACAGCTTTCTTGCTTGAGTGAGAATACGCATGTTTGGAGGTGAAAATGAGCTTGGAATACTATCATATAGCATATCAAACTGAAGCCCCCGATCTTAGCTCTCTAATCCAAGTTGAATCACCTCAATTGAACACCTACAACTCCAGATATTTGCAAATTAGTGCACCAAGGTCATTAAGATTAAAACTCAAAATTAAGCAATGACCTTGGTTGAAACCCAACGGGGCACACTTTACATGAATCATGTTATAACTCATCAATTCACTCCAATATGGCTAACATTAAGGGTTGTAACTGTCCATGAGACTATGCTTCTCTATTCCTTTGTTCCGTTTCATCAAATCACGTTCTCACCATGCTAGCCTTTCTACCACCAGGTGTGACTCTTCCTAAGCTAACCTTTTAGTCATGTTTGGCTTAATACTTAATTTTTCCCTTCTCGGTTCACTTAAAACTCGTAATTCTTAATTGATTCCCTAACTCTCATCTTATTTTCCCTTCCAACCCCTAAGTTCTCATCTCACTTCAACCTTCTCTTCTTGCGATGGGATTCACAGCCTAAGGCTTTCACGGTATTTCTAGATTCTAATTTCTGGGATGTGACACTTCTACCCTATTCTACCTTTAGACATCTACACAATATTGGTCTAGCAATTTCATCAATCTTGTGTCTTGTAAAGAAAGGATCTCCCAATAATTAAGT